>CM068367.1:915321206-916521206 GCA_034769895.1 Magicicada septendecula | reverse complement strand
CCCAGGAAGACGAATCTCCCGCCCAAACACCAATTTTGCTGGAGTCATGCCGGTTGTGTCATGTACTGATGATCTATACGCCATAAGGAATAGTGGTATACGTTGGTCCCAGTCTGTTTGGTTCTCATCAACAACTTTCGAAAGATGCTGCTCTAGTGTCCTGTTGAATCTCTCAACCATCCCGTCCGACTGAGGATGCAGAGGCGTTGTCCTGGTCTTTCGAATTCCCAGTAGACGGCATAATTCTTTAAACACTCCTGATTCGAAATTTCTCCCTTGATCCGTATGGATTTCCATAGGGGCTCCATAACGGCAACAGAAGTTGTGAACTAACTGCTTTGCCACAGTGGTAACCTCCTGATTTGGAATTGCGTATGCTTCCACCCACTTAGTAAAGTAGTCACCTACAACCATGATGTACCGGTTTCCATCGTCAGTAACTGGGAATGGTCCAACAATGTCTATGGCAATTCTCTCGAAAGTTTGTCCAACGTTATACTGTCTCATTTTTCCCCTGCTTCTGGTTTGTGGGCCCTTGCTTGCAGCACATATTTCACACGTCCGAACCCATTCCTCTACGTCGTGGCGAAGATGAAGCCAATAGAATCGCTTCCGTATTTTGTCAAGGGTTTTGTTAACGCCAAGATGGCCTCCAGATGTTCCATCATGCATCTCCTTCAAAGCAGACTGCACTTTACTTCGGGGAACTATCAACTGCATGACCACGTCTCGTCCATCTGCACTTTCCCAAGCCCTTTTCAGCAATCCGTTTTCTAAGATGAGAGATTCCCATTGTGCCCAGTAGCTATTCAGCACTTCGGAACCATGGCAGATATCTTGCCAATCCGGGCGGCGAACTTCCTCTTTTGCTGTCAAGATCGGTCCAGTGTCTTCATCAGTCATCTGTTCTTGTCGACAGTCTTGTGTTGTCCAGCCATCAGCCAGGAAATCTACAGTGATGGCTTGAACATGTTCGCTTGAGTTTTGTTCTTCCTTTCTGTGGCAATGTCGGCAGTCTTCCGGGGATGGTCTTCGTGATAAGCCATCTGCATTACCGTGCAGGCGCCCCCGCCGATGTTGTACCTTGAAGTTATACTCTTGCAGACGTTCGAGCCACCTTGCCAACTGTCCTTCCGGATTTTTAAATCTCAAGAGCCATGCAAGTGCAGCATGGTCGGTATGTAGTGAAAACTCTCTCCCATAGAGGTATTTATGGAAGTGCTCCAAAGCTCTGACAATTGCCAACAACTCTCTTCTTGTAACACAATAATTTCTCTCTGGTTTAGAAAGCGTCTTGCTGTAATACGCTATTACTCGTTCTTCACCGTTCTGCACTTGAGATAAAACTGCTCCTAGACCAGTATTGCTTGCGTCTGTGTCTACGATGTACTTCCCTTCGGAAGCTGGAAAAGCGAGAATTGCCTGCGAACATAATGCAATCTTCAACGTTCTAAATGCTTGTTCACACTCTCTCGACCATTGGAAGTTTCGTTTATTTTCCGTTAGCTCATGTAGTGGTTTAGCAATAGTAGCGAAGCCTTTCACAAAACGTCGGTAATATGAGCATAACCCCAGGAAACTCCGAACTTCGTGTTTATTCTTCGGAACTGGCCAGTCTCTTACGGTGTCTACTTTATTAGGATCCATGCTAACGCCCGCTGCCGAAACCAGATGGCCCAAATACTGTACTTCCTTCTGGAATAGAGAACACTTCTTCGGGCTCAGCTTCAGTTGTGCACCGTGAATTCTAGTTAGAACTTCCTTAAGGTTTTCCAAATGATCTTCGAAAGTCTTCCCGATCACTATGACATCGTCTAAGTAAACAAGGCAAGTTTTCCACGTCAGGCCTCGGAGTATCAGGTCCATCAA
Source organism: Magicicada septendecula (assembly GCA_034769895.1). Classification (NCBI taxonomy): domain Eukaryota; kingdom Metazoa; phylum Arthropoda; class Insecta; order Hemiptera; family Cicadidae; genus Magicicada; species Magicicada septendecula. The sequence continues at coordinate 916,519,337 of CM068367.1, read as the reverse complement.
TCTCTCAAATGTTGCCGGTGCATTACAGAGTCCAAATGGCATGACGTTAAATTGGAATAAGCCACTTGGGGTCGAGAAAGCGGTCTTTTCCTTGTCTTCTTGATGAAGACCCACTTGCCAATATCCACTCTTCAGGTCCAATGTGGAAAACCACTGTGCTCCGGACAACGTGTCGAGTGTATCGTCAACGCGAGGTAATGGATAGCAGTCTTTCTTTGTAACGTCATTTAACCTCCGGTAGTCTACGCAGAAACGCAATCCACCATCCTTCTTTGCTACCAGCACTACAGGGGAAGACCAAGCACTTGACGAAGGTTCGATTACTCCCTCTGTCAACATGTCCTGTACTAACCGAGACATCTCCTCTTGTTTAGATAATGGAGGCCTTCGAGGAGGTTGGCGTATCGGTGTTGTGTCCCCGGTATTGATGCGATGTTGCACAAGAGAGGTTCTTCCCAGTGACTGTCCCCGAACTGCAAAACAATCTTTGAATTCGTGTAAAAACTGTCCGAGTTCTTTTACCTCACCACTTGAGAGGTCGTTAGAAGATCTGTTCAATAATTCTTGCAGTTCGTCTGGTAATTTAGAAGTATCCGAAGAACTGGATCTTCGTTGCGTTATTCCGGCTACCCAGGCCACAGGAGTCAATTTGCCTAGGAGCGTATTGCTTTGTAAAGTGATAGCTTGATCCAAAATATTCGCCACTCTAATAGGTACATTTCCGGTTTCGTCAGGTTTTACTAAACTTCTGGCAATTAGTATGCCCGGTGTGCTGACTACCTGGGGTTCGAATATAGAGCACTGATTGCCCCTAGTATCTACTGCAGTTCTAACCATGATGATCTTTTCGGAGTTTGGCGGAACAGTTACGGCCACTTGGTTTATGACGTCCATCGATTTTTCTGCTGTCGTCATTGTTGATAGCATTACCTCTTCGCCTCCGATTCTCAAGACATTGTTTTTGAAGTCGACTATAAATCCGTATGCGTTCATAACGTCCACACCAAGAATTGCTTCATCCACAATGTCTGCAACAAGTACTTGATGATTGAACTCAAGTCTACCGAGGCGTAGGTGTATCTCCACTTTTCCATACACTTTTACAGGCCGTCCAGTAGCTGTTCGCAAGCTGCACGAGCACCAGATTGGCTTGAGATCTTTCACCACGTCGGGGCGCACAATAGAAACTGTTGCGCCTGTGTCAACTGTAATCGAGGTTGGCCTTTCTTGAACAAATCCGGTAACTACCAAGCTCCCGGTGTTTTTCTGAAGCGTAGAAATTGCGTATTCTCTAGGGGCTTCGTTCCTCCAGTTAGTCAGCACACGCCCCGTTGCACCAACTATTGCTCGTTTCCCTGATGCTGAATCCTAACCCGACAATCTCGTTGTAGATGTCCAGGTTTCCCACATCGATAACACTTCGGTCTTCCATCCTTTCTTATTTTATTCTGTGGCGCCGACCGTCGAGTCTCTGTTCCTTGTTCTTCTTCCTCATCGTCTGTGCCGTCGCGATCTTTTAGCTCGCGCACTTTATGACTTGTCCAACCAGACGCTGATTTGGCGGCCTCAAATTGCAAAGCATGTACCAGGGCGTCCGCACTGTTCTGGTGTCTTGCCATTCGTAACACTTGCTGTAGTTCGTTATCTCGGACACCGGCAGTGAATGTCTGCATCGCAAAACGCGTTCGAAAATCTTCTGGCGCTTCAGGATAGGCCAGTCTAATTAGTCTGTCGATACTTGCTTCAAACTCTTGAAGACTTTCCCCGGAATGCTGTCGGCTTGCTCTCAACTGGGTGCAGTACACATCTCGCAAATGTTTATCACCATACCGTAATTCCAGAGCTTTTATCAACTCGGCATAGGTGTTCTGGCTGTCAGGTGGCACTTTCTGTAGTAGTTCTGCCGCGGGTCCTTTTAATGCAAGAACAAGTGAAACAGCCTTGTCTTTTTCTCTCCAATTATTTGCGCATGCAGCAGCTTCAAATTGGCGGAGGTACGTTGCCCAGTGAGTGCTTCCGTCAAAGGTTGGAGCTTTGACATGAACTGTCCCTACTGCAGGCAAAGTGACTTTCTCTGTTAACTTATTTTCTGTGTATTTTTCTGTCTTGATCACTGGTACAGTCTGTTCAGAAATTTGTTTTGGTTGAATCTTCATGCACTGTTCAACTTCAATTTTAATTTGTTCTCTTATGTTTGCCATTGAGTTTTCTACTGCAGATATTTTTGTTGACATAACTTCTTCCACAGTCAAGACAGATTTTTCTACTTCAGCTATTTTTAATGTCATTGATTCTTGTACCTCCGATATTTTAGTTACTTGCTTATTAAGCTCACCTCGTAGGAGACCCAACTCTGCAGCGGTTTGTTCTTGTGTATGCTTTTGCTGCTGTATTAACTCCTTGATGTCCTCTGTTTCACGTTTACGTCGTTCCTCTGTTTCTTCCTTTTCTTGTCTTCGGTCTTCTTTTTGTCTTTCTTCTGTTTCTAGCATTAGTGCTTTCTGACGTTCCTCAGCTTCTTCTCTTTCTTGTATTCGTTCTTCTTTTTGTCGTCTTTCTGCTTCTTCTGCCTCCTGTCTGCGTTTCTCATCCTGTCGTTTTTCTGTCTGCAACAGCAGCGCCTGTAAATTTTCCATCATCTGACTGGCATCCATTGTTTATCGATTAATTACGAATCACACTCGTCTTGTACAAAGCGTCCCCTGTTTCCACTGTTAACCGTTCTATCCCAGTTCTGACACCACTGTTACGACGGTCTACTCGATCGTCGTAGGTACAGTGGAAACAAAATAAGTACAAGACACCAATTAAGTCACTAATCACACCTTTAATTATTATAGTAAACAGTTCGTAATTAACAACACAGTGTCTACAACAAATCAAATGAAATTGTTCATACGCAATAAAATGTCCACAAATATTAAAACTCAACTGTATTACAATTATACCGTCCGAATATAAAACGCAACACTTCACTAATAACTACTTGAACGTACACCGTAATAACCCGAACCGCTCTGTAAATATATCGCACTAATACTCTCGAACCGCACAGTCAAAAATCTCGCATTGAACTGAAAAACTAAGGCCGCGACGCGATGTATTTATAGTTACGCTACACACACCAGAAGCTTCCAAACTGCGTCTTATCTCTCGCGAACTACGTAATTGCTGCGGCCTTGACACAGTCCGAGCACCCGAGCGAAGGCTGGCAAAGTCGAGATTTTTCTCGCAACATGCGTTTAGTAGCACGTACACCACACGCTTACGTCGAGATCTTTCTGGGACATTCGATAAACGCCTAGATTGTTCTACGCTGTCGTAGCAATATATATGGTACCATAAATTTTGTACATACATATAAACTTCATTTCTCATTGTCATTATCGCTTTTGTTTCTCAATTTTTCCATTCCTTCTTTGCACTTCCTTTTCCCTTCTCTTCATCACTCATTCTCTGTCATTCTGACTGTCTCTCACTCTCTCTCCCTCTCTCTCTTCCTCCCTTTCTCTCTCATCCTCTCTAATAATAGTTATTAGAATTCTTTAATAATAAACTCATGCTTTCTTTAACTTTCTCTTGCTGACTAGCTCTTCCCCCATTCTTTATTATGGATATTGTATTTCTTGTGGTTATATGAAGAATATTTTAAGTAGTTTGCAAGTAGAATTTTTGTTTGCTCTGCATGAAACTAAATTAACTATTTATAAAGTTATACTAATTTTAAAAAAAGTTTCTTTCAAATTTCCAGTCTTTATTTTTGTTTCATCACTTTCATCTAATTTGTTGTAACATACTGTAACAATGGTCATATGAATTGTCGTGAATTGTGGTAACAGAGAAATCGCTATTACAACTTTAATGACAGTTTACATAAACAAACAACAATAAAAGTTGTATCAAACAATTCTTCAGGTTTACAGTTGTCCAACACACAGTAACTTAACAACCAATAAATATCATCTAATTAAAACTGAAGCAATACAAGTCAACAGTTGTAGAAGTCTGTATCCAATAGTTCATACTTAACACTTTACACAAATGGCTGTAAAAAATATGCACAGCTCAACTCCTTATCTCTCTGCTTAGCAATCTCAGATTGATTAGCTGTTTCAGAAACAGCACTTTTATACTGAAGCTATGAGACACAGAATGTGACAAAACTGCCTGAATTCTGGTAGAATCACTATGTGGAAGGCATGTCTGGAAAGATCAAGAAGGAGCACAAGCACTGCATAATCTTGCTGCTCATACAGTACGTGCATCATGTAGCCTCTCTTCTTAAGCCTGTTTGTCATGAACTGGCAAATTCTCTTGTGTTCTTTATCTGAAGAGTAACGTTGAAACACCTTTTCCTCTTCCAGAGCACTTTCTCCGTCAACTGTAAACAATTGTTCTTCGATTCCATTTTGCTTCCCCAGTTTCCTTCCATCCTCTCATGTAACATCTTTTTCAGGAACATTTTCTGCTCTTGTAACAAGTGCGCATTTTTCTACCCAATTCCAAGTTCTTCCACACTGCCTGTACATCCAATGCATATATTCTTCCCGTTCCTAAATTTTCTTTATGTGCAAGTTCTTTCCCTCTAGCAGCTCTTCCCACAGATGATTCCTTTAACTCCACCTCTTCTGTCACCACACACACTGGTATTTCATCTGCCAGTTCCACTCCCATTTCTGCATCCAACACCAAAAGTGTCTATTCTCCACATCTGTTGACTCCTTCTTCAATCCATGCTACTTGTTTAATCAACTGTTTGGCTGTCACTTCCATTTTAGCCATCCTAAACTTTACCTTCTCTTGGCAAACCACCAGAATGTTCTCCTTAAATCCACTACAAACCTATAAGCATTCATAATGTCTACGCCTAAGAATCATTCATCAAAAATGTCTGCAATGGTATTTGGTGGCAGAACTTGAGGAGACCCCGATGTAAGCATATATAAAAATTTCATAACACTTTGGTGAGGCCAGTAGCATCTCTAAGACAGCAATCGCCAACCCTGCACCCGCGGGCACAAGTGCACCCGTTGAACGTTTTTGTAATTTTCTTTTCTTTTGAATGAAGGGATGCACACAGATTGAACCTGCTTTGAAGTATTGTATTATAAAATAGTACCAGCCATTTACCAAACCGCGCTATGTCTTCCCCCAATACAATTGTCGAGCTTGTTGCCCAGAGCCTGTAAACACCTTTCTCCCCAAAGAAGAAACTTGATTTTTTCAAGTTTTACACTTCTGTGCACTTTTTGAAAATAAATAGTGTTACTGTGGTAAGTTCTTTAATTTATTTTTATTAAAATGTTTTTTTGTTTAACCCTTTTTATTGTTTAAAGTTTTGTTAGTTTTAACGCGCGTGTGTATGATGACAAATTGTTGATGACTTACTCCTAATGTGAACAATTTTTACAAATTTATATGAAAGATACTGCAAAGCTTTTATTGATTCGGTGTTCCATGTCACTAAATATAAGCACAAGGGTATAAAGCGACAGTTAATGTTTGTAATATCCGGCTATTGAACTCTGCACCTTTCTATTTTCTATTGATGGGGTGGGGAGGGTGCGCCCATCGAACTGGTCCTCAATTGTATATGAGCCCCCATAAATTAAAGAATAAGGTAAAGAATACAATTGTAGCTGACTAAATCAGAGTGCACAATGGAGACTGAAAAGTCCTTGTCAACTATGAACATAGATGGGTTACCTTCAACAAATCTATTAACAATCAAGCTCCTTTGTATCTTATGTAGAAGTGTGGAGACTGTGTTCTGTCTAGGAGTTTTGCTTCTCCAGTTTATGCTTACAGAATCTGGTAAGTGTGTCTGGAGAGATCAAGAAGCCAGACATAATTCTGCTGCTCACACAGCGCATGCAAAGCATTATGTAGCCACACATTATCTATCCCCTCAGCATAGCATAGAAATATTATATTTGAAATAATTGTAAATTTTGTAACAAGACCAAAATCTGTACTTTTAAAGACAAATAATAAACCATGAAGAGTAGCACCGATATAGAAACAAGCAGTATTATTACTATCAAGTAAAATTGAAGTCCCAGATAGAAAGGAAGGTGTAGACCAAATTAACACACCAAACCCAATAACTGACATGAATATGACCAACAACTATACTAGTTAGACAATACCCAGATAGATTAGTAGCAGTAAATGAAGAAAATAATAATAAAATAAAGAGTAGGCCTACAGTACAACTTTAGAGTAAATAATATGTAACAAATGTATAGTAACTAGTTCACTAAATGTAATTAAGAATAAGAGGTAAAGTGATTCGAGGTAAAATAAAAAAATACAACAGTATCAAAGTAAAAAACAGTGAAAATAATCAATAACCATCCCACAGACAATATAATAAGGATGAAGATCAAAGACGAATAAAGACAGATCCAAAATGGACTGTAAACACAGATATAATATTGTTATTTGTTAATCACGCAGACAATTGTTTAAAAGTGTGTTGTTATTTAGCATTAGGTGAAGTTGTAGTCATTAAGACATGATTTTTAGTTAAGAGTTTTGTTTAGTTTTGAAGGAGTTAATATTACTAGAAAGCAAGGAATAAATAAGTTCAAATAATAATTTCCCAAAATGTCATATCAATCAGCCATAATAATTCTAAAATGTTCTGTTTTGTAAAAGTAAAATCCCCAAAACTAGTTATTAAGTTACAAATACAGGTCATGAGTGGTACCAAATCGTTCATAATTTTACCAGAAAAAAAACACATACATTATATTAAGTCTGATTATGTAATAATTAAGGAGTAATTTTGGGTGTAAAATATAAAAATAATGTATTTTTTATAACCGGTGTCATGTGACACCTAAACCTCACAAAATGGACCAATAAGGATCATAGTAATTTCTGGTCAACTCAGTGAAATAAGAAGAAATTAAAAACATTTATTGTTAGACACGAGAGAGTTCGGTTGAGTTCAATGCACATACAAAAATGACAAAATTTATATAAGGGAATCTAATCTGAGAAGGAAGAAAATTTACTGAATTAAAGAAAAATAATATCCAAAATTAATTAAAAATGATATTAAAAATGAAGATACAACTAAGCACGGAACAACTAACAAGAAAGAAGAATAAAATAAAACTAAATAATAACCAGTGAATATCTCTACAAGTTCAACTAACCTACAGGTAATATCCAATCTACGATTTATCACTATCACACTAAGAACCAGTGGCGGCTCGTGAGTCATGGGGGAGGGGAGGCCGGGACTGTACCAAGAATGTTATCAGTTCGACGAACGGAAGCGTCCTCCCCCTCCCCCCTTGTCCTCTCACCTTTAAATGCGCACGCGCTGCCGGAAGCTTACTTTTCCTAGCAGAGTTATTGGTTTTGTATTGTTGATCTGATTTTAAAGTTGGTTTAAAATGAAATGGTATTAATTTTAGGTATAATTAAATAAACAAAGAATCGAGTAGTTTTTGTTTGAAAATTTCAAACCAATTTTTAACTTTCAAAATAATGATGTGAAGCTGAATGTTTTGTTCGGGGAAAGTATCTACAGTGAGAGTCAAAGCGTAGAGACCTTCAGGCGTAGAGGCGAGAGACAACAAACTACGTGAGACCCCAAGGCACACATCAATGTCGACGCAAATTCGAGAAATGCCTGCATAAAGAAAATATCAACAGAACGCGCGATGAAGCAAATAATAGTTATAAACTTTCACTCGCTCGAACTGTTAGTAAACATGGCGTAAAAGAGTACTGGGCATAGAAAATTTTCGCACTTCGTGCTGTCTTTCTTTCTCTTCTACACCTTGTCCGTCCACATAACTCAAAATACAGGCCTTGTGTCGGTAATAACTAATAGCGTGTTAAACTAAAACTTACTTGTATTTATAGTTTTTGTAATCAGCTGCAAAACAGTGATGCACACGCGATACAGTTTGATTGTCTGAACTTATTTATACAATAAATTCACTCGGCGCTCCTTCTTCTTTGCAAAACAATCGATTACATCATCGTACCACAAGGTCTGCGTTCCAATTTTTGCAGGGTTTCCTTTTCAACTGAAACTAAAGCTAAAGCACTGAGGCGGTCTTCAGTCATAGTGTTCCTTAAGTAGGATTTAATTCTTTTAAGACATGAAAAACTTCTTTCTACTGAAGAACTAGACGCAGGTATTGTTGCTATAAAGGTGAATAATTTGAATGCTTCCGGAAGGATTTCTTTTGTGTCATCATTAGTCATCTGTTTTATCAATTTATTGAGTCTTAAACTATGAAATGTATCTAAATATCCTATAGTATTGACGACTCAGAACACTAAGTAGTGTTCCGAGTCGTCAATACTATAGGATATTTAGTTAAGTAACGGACACGTCATGGACAACGAAATCCAAGAATGAAATTTATCTTTGTGTTTAAAGGAAAAAATAGTTTCTAGTTCTGTTCTTAATTTTTCTTTGTTGAAATGCTCACCATATGTGTTTATTAAGGAAGTCAAAGCATCACTTGGGAATTCTTTATCATACTGTGCAAAGTTTTTTGTCTCACCCAACTTAAGAAATGTTAATTCCTCACATCTTGAAAATTGTACCTCTAGCTGTGTTATAATGTTGTCTAACACTTCAAAATAAATTTGTTTGTAGTAATTTGAGGAAGCGACATCCTTATTTACGAACTGGTGATGTTTCATAACTGATGATCTGGAGCCAGTAGCAGACTCAGTCAGCTGGATGAACTCGTCATATTTCTTATCATCCCTCAGTTTTCTTATATAAGAAATACATTCCACAACTGAATTATTACAGAATTGTGTCATTTGAAATTTTTTGAAGGGTTTTAAATAGTAAATCGGTTTTTTCAAACATCTTTTGAAATACCGACAGCAGAAAAACAAATACAAAATCTTCTAAATTATTTAAGTATCCTTGTGCCTCTCTAACAGTTACAGCATCTGATGATTCTAATAACTCTCTGAAAACCTCAACCAATGTCAGTCTATTTGTAAGAACTGCACTGATAATTTTGGAATTAGAATTCCAACGAACCTCACTATTTGTTGGAACACGTTTGCCCAAAACTCTATCTAAAACTGCTGTTCCCTTCGACGAACGATGAAAATATGCAGGTATTCCTTGAAGGGTAGAAAAAAAACACCTTAACAGGTTTTATTTTAGAGCAACTCTGCTGTAAAACAAGATTTAGGTGGTGTGCAAAGCACTGAGTAAATATAGCTTGAGGTGCGATTTCCTGAACTTTAGCCTGTAAACCATTTAATTCACCTAATATAACACTACATCCATCATAAGTTTGAGCAACTAACTTGTGTTTTATATTGAATTTTTCAAGAGCCTTACACAAAACATTACACAAACCATCTGCCGTTCTGTCTTCATTAACGCCATAAAATCCCCAAAAGTACTCTTGAATTTCACCGTTAGAATCCACTGACCTTGCAACTATGGAGAATTGCGTTTTCTCAGAAAAGTCTGTAGTTTCATCTACCATGCACGCAAAGAATGGAGCTAGATTGATGTCACTTTCAATAACTTTTTTAACTCATCTTGAAAGCATTCAATTAGTTCATTTTGTATGGTTTTAGACAATCCTCTAAAAAATCCCATGTTATCCCAGTGTTGTTTTAACTCTGGATTCCTGCTTATTACAAGGTTGAAAATAGCTTTAAAATTCCCACGATTAAGTGAATCTTCCGATTCGTCGTGCCCTCTGAAAGCAAGCTCCTGTTTACATATTAAACTAGTGACAGCAACTAAAATCTTAAAAACTTCCCGGTTTTTTTGAACTTCCTCGTTATATTTAATTTTTTGCAATCTGCTATGTTCATTTAACAGTTCAGATATTTTGAAAACTTGATTTGAAAGGTTATTTAATGATAGGTGTGCATGTAAATGATCCTTAGAGGATGCATGCCTCACCAAAGCTCTAGATAAATTTTTTAAGTCATCAAACCCTTCAGCAGACCATACAGTCTTCTTTGTGCTCAGCAATAAACAAGGCCAACAAAATAATTTTGACTTTTCCCCATTACCACATAGCCATTTATGTTGGTCATACCATGACGACTGAAAAGATCTACTGCGGTCTTTATACTTTTTTAAAATAGATAACTTTGGTGTGGGTCATCCACGTTTCAGTATTTCGTTCCTTTCAATATCACTACGTCTTGAAAACGGGACTTTAAGTAAAGATACTAAAATGTCATTGTTTGTTAAAGAACTACTACTCATCTGCTGTAAATCCATGTCACAGAGGTCAGGCGGTAATCCAAAATAGCACAAACACAGGACACACGCGAATGAAATGCACGCGAAGCGACAAAATCTGGCGCGCTCTGTACTGTAACGAGTGCGAGAGGCCAATGCTTCATTGGCCTCAAGCGCTGTATAAAACACTGCGCGGTCCCCCACCACACGCGTCTGACCAAGTTTATACGGCATTGCATGGCCATGGCGGGCGGCCAGCGAATATTCGGCCTCCGACACATTTTTATTATTGGTGCATTCCGCTGCTAATGTGTGCATGTGATACACTTTATTTTAAATGTTTTTTTCTAAGATAATGCGTGAACCTGTAGAGCCCTTTTGCAAATATAAGTTAAATTATATTATTATTTATATATTTTTTAGTTTGTTGGGAGTTATTCAGTTATTGGGAGGCCAGGCCTCCGTTGCCTCCTCTGACGAGCCGCCACTGCTAAGAACGACCCAACAACATTTGCAACTGATAAAAACATTATTGCACAAAGAAAATATAAGTAATAAACAGTGAACACTTAGTGATATTTATTTTATTAATAAAAACAGTGGGTAACCATTTCACACGATTAACAGCAGACCAAGTAGACGCCATATTGCCTTCATCAATTCTTCAAGCCCATGATACTTTGCGGCATTAGACTAAATTAAAGGATTTATAGTAATGTATTTTAAATTTTAATTACGGTACCATTATTTCTGTTGTGTTAGATGATAAGTATTACTATATTTGTACTGTAATGTACTCCTTGTTTTTCTTTTAAAGTAAATGAACTTTGCATAGCAGTTACAAGAACTTGACATTATAATATTAATTTAAAAAATTAAGAAATCGAACCTTGACACAGAATCAATCTATACTATTGTTAATATCGAATACATAATTTTTCAAAAACGTGAATAAAATAAATATAGAACTTTATTATTATCAAATACAATGCCATGTGTTTTATTTCTCAAAGGTATTAAATTAATAGGATTCTCACTGAATGAGCGAAGACCAAGAAGACATCAGCGTGTGCTAATTCCGAAGATAACTATGAAAATAGAAATAACCTCAATCGGTACGTTCGAGATGGTAATCGAAGGTACTTATTAAAGAATTCTTTCTACATTACAACAGTGTTATTCAAACATCTGAGTGAGATAGCGAATAATTTTATTCGCCGAATCATAAAAAGATCGATTAAAGAAATCATAAACCTAAACAAACCAACAAATAAATATAATTAACATAAATCCTTAAATTTTTAGTGTCCATCAATCAATTAATTTTTTTGGTGGATGGTTAGTGAGGATCGGTCAAAAATAACACAAATTTTAACTATTTTGCGTCGACGTTTCGACAATATTTATTGTCATCTTCAGGACCTGTGTATGAAATACAAAAGAAATGTCAAACACAAAGGAACAATTAAATATTTGGGTGAACGTGTTCGTGTATGTGAGTGTGTGCGTGCGTATGTATATATTATTGTATACGTGAAGACTTATGTTAGTTTGTTTACATCTTTAAATTATCTTTAAGAAAACGAGCAAATTATAGTATGAGAGAACTTAATTTATACAGTATTACAATTTAAATTACTAAATGTAATGATATTTTAATTAATTAAACAAACAGTAATAAACAATTGGATATTAGATTGGTACATAAATTGTTTATACCTACAGCAGTCAACATATAGCAAAGTAAAATATATTACCTATAACTAAAACAGATTAAGGAATGTTCACTACGTAATTATTAAAAGTTATTTTTAACATGTTTCACTCCCTACTGGTATTAACAAACAATCATAATTTAGAAACATACAATTTACACAATAACTGTAGAACATTACGACTTACATCAGATAGTTGACAAAAGTTACAAACAAAAGATTCTGGTAAATTTTACTAAAAGGTAAACTTGGATAATAATTGTAATCATATTGTAAATTATAGTCAAGAGTACTATAGAATAATGTAATTTATTTATGTGTCCACAATCACACCTTCTCTCTCACCCATTCTCCCCCTACCAGTCCTTCTCACAGCCTCTCACTCTAACCTGAAATCGCTCTATCACGCACTATCCCTCCCACTTGCTCTCTCTCTTACTACATCTCATCACTGTCTCCCTTCTTCCCTCTCTCACTCTTCCACCCTTCGCTCTCTCTCTCTCTCTCTCTCTCTCTCTCTCTCTCTCTCTCTCTCTCTCTCTCTCTCTCTCTCTCTTGTCTTTGTCCACAATTGGCACTCTAAAACACTCACCATTTTTATTACACTATCATCCCCATATAAAATAGAGAATTATGCACACGATAACAGAATAGATTTACCAACTTGCATTAAAGGGTTACACACTTTTATAACACAACATTATAAATAACAGATCTATTATATGAAAATGGTTATTACTTAATATCTACATTTTGTACAATGTTATTTACCTGGAACTTGGTCTATACAGAGTACCATAGTCTCATGTAGTTCGTATAAATGTCAGTCATAATCTCTCACGCATGCTCTCTCTCTCTCTCTCTCTGTCTCTCTCTCTCTCTCTCTCTCTCTCTCTCTCTCTCTCTCTCTCTCTCTCTCTCTCTCTCTCTCTCTCAGTCTTGTCTCTTTCTAGACTCATACAACACCTTCTCACTCACATTAACCACTCGGGCGCTCTGTCTCTCTCTCACTCACAATCTAAACAGATATATACCATCAGTCTAACACGCAGACTTTGTGGCCAGCTTGTTGTCAGATATTAATTAGTGTCACACTCCCCCCTAATGCAAATCTTTTCTCAGCTGCCTTCCTAACACATGTTACTTTCATTTCCTTCAAATGTACAAGGTTCGTCTGTTCTGTTTTATAAATAGGGTGTTGGTCTGGGCACGTTTACAGTTGTGTGTTTGGCATCAGCAACAATTGTAAATGTCTCACTGATCATATTATTTAGTATTAGCTAAGTAACATATAACAATTCTTATAGACACATATTCGATCAGTTTTAAACTCAGTACAAGGCATCTCCGTTGTGCATAATTTACACTTAGATGATAAAAAGAAGAGAATAAAATAGTGTTATATTTATGTATGGATGCTCGAATGTGTAGTTGGCTTGTGAGGTTGTGTGTGTGTGTGTGTGTGTGTGTGTGTGTGTGTGTGTGTGTGTGTGTGTGTGTGTGTGTGTGTGTGTGTGTGTGTGTGTGTGTGTGTGTGTGTGTGTGTGTGTGTGTGTGTGTGTGTGTGTGCTTATGTAGTGCTAGCGTGTGTGTACGTACACGTCTGCATGTTAGATTGATGGTATATATCTGTTTAGATTGTGAGTGAGAGAGAGACAGAGTGCCCGAGTGGTTAATGTGAGTGAGTAGGTGTTGTACGAGTCTAGAAAGAGACAAGACTGCTTACAAGAGAGTGAGAGCATGAGTGAGAGAGATTATGACTGACATATATACGAATTACATGAGACTATGGTACTCTGTATAGACCAAGTTCCAGGTAAATAACATTGTACAAAATGTAAATATTAAGTAATAACCATTTTCATATAATAGATCTGTTATCTATAATGTTGTGTTATAAAAGTTTGTAACCCTTTAATGCAAGTTGGTAAATCTATTCTGTTATCGTGTGCATAATTCTCTATTTTATATGAGAATGATAGTGTAATAAAAAAGATGAGTGTTTTAGAGTGCCAATTGTGGACAAAGACAAGTGAGAGAGAGAGAGAGAGAGAGAGAGAGAGAGAGAGAGAGAGAGAGAGAGAGAGAGAGAGAGAGAGAGAGAGAGAGAGAGAGAGAGAGAGAGAGAGCGAAGGGTGGAAGAGTGAGAGAGGGAAGAAGGGAGACAGTGATGAGATGTAGTAAGAGAGAGAGAGCAAGTGGGAGGGATAGTGCGTGATAGAGCGATTTCAGGTTAGAGTGAGAGGCTGTGAGAAGGACTGGTAGGGGGAGAATGGGTGAGAGAGAAGGTGTGATTGTGGACACATAAATAAATTACATTATTCTATAGTACTCTTGACTATAATTTACAATATGATTACAATTATTATCCAAGTTTACCTTTTAGTAAAATTTACCAGAATCTTTTGTTTGTAACTTTTGTCAACTATCTGATGTAAGTCGTAATGTTCTACAGTTATTGTGTAAATTGTATGTTTCTAAATTATGATTGTTTGTTAATACCAGTAGGGAGTGAAACATGTTAAAAATAACTTTTAATAATTACGTAGTGAACATCCCTTAATCTGTTTTAGTTATAGGTAATATATTTTACTTTGCTATATGTTGACTGCTGTAGGAATAAACAATTTATGTACCAATCTAATATCCAGTTGTTAATTACTGTTTGTTTAATTAATTAAAATATCATTACATTTAGTAATTTAAATTGTAATACTGTATAAATTAAGTTCTCTCATACTATAATTTGCTCGTTTTCTTAAAGATAATTTGAAGATGTAAACAAACTAACATAAGTCTTCACGTATACAATAATATATACATACGCACGCACACACTCACATACACAAACACGTTCACCCAAATATTTAATTGTTCCTCTGTGTTTGACATTTCTTTTGTATTTCATACACAGGTTCTGAAGATGACAATAAATAATGTCGAAACGTCGATGCAAAATAGTTAAAATTTGTGTTATTTTTGACCGATTGTGATGGTACGAATGTCCGTCTTAGGGAATTCTGGTATTAAGGAAATTTTATTGTATTTTTTATATTGTATTTCATATATAAAATATGGTTAGAACAACTCTCACAAGCATTAACAAAACAACGCAGATTCAACAGTGTAAACCGAACCCAAGGTCAGAGCCTACGTACATTCCGCCACATACGTTATGTTATAACAAATGGAAAGACAATAACGACGCAGTACAATTAGTGAAAAAACGTCATAAGTATGACATTGAACAAGGGCGTTAGCCGTATGAAACAAAAGACAGTGATGTCATGACACACACACATACTAGAAATTGCGGATGGTCAGGCCCCAGTCTTCATCCATCAGTGAGAGCGTATACATGTTCAATTGTTGGCTGGCAAGTTAACGCCAACAGAAGTGCTTTAAACTTATAAAAATATAATCCAACAATGTAATTAAACCAGTGAACAGTTATACAATGGAGTAAATTAAATTCAGTGCACTCAGAAACAGACAGACTGTAAGTTAGACCGAACATCTGCCAACAAGTATGGGAATCGCCTGAGGAGCAACAATTACCACAACATTGCAGGGAAGTCCAAAATTCAAAATTTATAACAATCATAAATGAGCTCAAAGAATTCTAAGTAGTCAAACATGTACCAATAACCAATGTATGTCATGCAAAAATGAGTGTGTGAATGTGAAAGGATGCCGGTATCTAAACCTTATTTTGAGCTGTTGGTTTGTGTTTGTTTCTTCAAAACAACTAAATGTAATAAATAAATATAAAATAGCTACTGCAGTATAATAAAATGATCTCGTATAAAGGTAGTTCAAAAGATAATTTGATATTAAAATGAGATGTGAATGTACTGAGAAGGCGGAAGCAGTAGCGACGCCATTTTTGTTAATTGTTTTGTAGTTGGGAGATGATTCCATTTTGTTTCATAAAAAATTAAATATTGCAAATCGAAATAAACCACAAGTTGTTTCACTCAATGCGGTGTAAGTTGTTATTTCGAAAACCCAACTGCCTCTGCCTTTCGTTTAACGAAGCCCTGGACTCTAGTGATAAAATTAATGCAAGTGGTAAAACCACGTGTTTACATCGGATGTACGGTGAGTACCTTATTATTTACAATTAGTAAAATAAAAAATAACTTATTACAGAAAAATAAAGAGAAGATAAAAGTTAACAGATGTCGCCCAGAACTAGGGACTTGATTATTTGTATTGTTTTAGAAAGTTAACAGATGCCACCCTGAACTGGGACTTTATATAAGAAGTTATTTTATATAAATGAACCAAAGTGCAAAGACGGTTGGTACCGAAATAATAAAACATAGCACGTAAACATTATGATGGCTACTAGATTAAGGAGACGTAAAGCAACAAGTGAAAATAAACGATAGTTTATCATTAAAAATTATTATTATTATTATTATTATTATTATTAAAATGGCAAACAATAGTGAGATGAGTATTACTGAATCACAAATTATGAGTGAAGGCGATCAATCAACACCAGTCATAAGTAAAAGAACCGAAGAGAACGAGATTGTAAAAATAATGCAAACACTTTTTTGAAATAGAGAATAACAAATTTGACGAGAATTTAGTAATTAAAAGTGACATTAATGAAATCAAGAAACAAAATTGTCATATTGATAAAAGAATAAGTGAAATAGAGACACGTTTAGATAAAATAGAGTTAGAAAATAAGAGGGAAATAGACAAATTAAACAAAGATGACAAGGTAAGTAGGGGAGAGAATTGTAATAATAAAAATAAAAATATATTAGAAAATGAGTATGTGAACATTGGTAGTGATAATGAGATTTTAGAGAGAGTAGAAGATGATAATGATGGAATGCTAGTGTGTGATGTGTTAGATAGAAAATGGAGAGAAAATATAATTGTAGGGGGATTGCAGGGGGTAAATTTTTCCCTTAATGGTGTAGTAGGGGGTGAAGTAGACTTCACATGTGTTGAGGAAGGACGAGAGTGCCTTCAATACATATTTGGAAGATGATAGGTCTGCAAATAAAGTTGTCCCTGGTTTTTTTAGTGCACTTCACAGGTGGTGCAGTAATGGTGAGTTAGTGTCCCCTGCATATATTGAGAGAGAGACGTGTTGTGAGAAACATTGTGAGAGAAAGAGAGAAATAGAGATTTTTAAGATAAGTAAAAAGTATGAAGAATTTATGGAAAGGTTAGGAATAGAGATGGTTGATAATTATAGTAAATACTTACCTTGGGTGGAAGCTGATATAGCAGTAGGAGAAGATGATAATGAAAATAAGGACTTTTTAAATTACCTGATTGTGACTAATTATACTGAAGGTGACAGAACCATACCCGATCATGAATTATATGAGTTTGCGGAAAATGATAAAAATTTGAATAGTTGGTACTTTTATAATGATAATATAAGGTATCCAATAATAAATAAGTTGTATAGACCTAAGATAAGATTATTGTTCAATGATGGAGGATAAATATGTTATTGTGTTAATGAACATTAAATTATGTGGACAGTGTTTTTGAAATGGACTGTTTTTATGAACTGATTTATGGTAAATGTTTAAATGATAATTTGGATTGTATATTTTTGTGTGTATTAATGTCAGTGTAGTTGTGTACTTTTGATGTTATGTATTGTATGTATTTTTTATGTAAACCATGTAGGTAATAGAAATGGCTTTAATAATCCTTATAATGTTTATTTTGTTAGCTGTAGAATTTTAAATAATTGAAGAAAGTTTGATAATGAATTTGAATAATTATGAGATTCAGAGTCTAATGGGTAGTAAATGATTAAACATGTAATATATTTGGATATTGAGATGTATTGTTATTAGTAGGTGAGGGATGAATTTTCTAATGCAATGGTCAATGATCACAGTAATGAAAAGTGAAATGTTGTAAAGAGGTTTGGGTGATAATTATTAAAATAAAGGCATTTGAGTTAGTTAAGCAGAGTTATTGGGAGTTAGAGAGAATAAGAAGTTGAGATACAGATAATACACAAAGAGGTGTTAGATATTTTAGGGAAACAGTAGTAGTGATTATATGTAGAGAAGGTGAGTATAGTGAATGGTAAATATATTTGTTGATGATGATATTTTGTAGTAAGGATAGTGGTGTAAGGTATGATCAACGTGCGGCGTTGTGGCAAGTGAGAGAGTAGTTTAAGGGAGTGTTTGCCGATATTTTGGAGGGCAAATGGTTAGGTATGTATATGGCCAGGTTGGGAACACACATCCTAGTACAAAGACGAGCGGTGCCAGAGGTAAGTGGAGTTAGTGAAGGGGATTATAATTGAGAGATTGGTGTCATAATATATAAATATGGTTGTTAGTAGCGGTTGTTAGTAGAAAAAAAGAGGTGAGTAAGGTTAGATAGATAAATGCCAAAATAAGATATAGATAATAGTGAATAATAGAGAGTCACCCAAACTAGATAAGGATTGATGAAAAGGTTAGATAAAGAAAATTCATAGTAGAAAGGTGATGTAACAGAAAGGTGAATAATAAATTTGAAATTTTTTATAGAATCTGGTGATACAATAAATGTTAACCAATTAAAAGCTGAATAGAAAATTGACAATAACAATGTTATAAAGTCTTGATACAAGTTATTTAAATGCGAATTGTGTAATGTAAATGTAACAATGCTAATTGTTAGTGTTAATGTTTTACTATGTTTTATTGTTATTAGTAGTGATGGTAATAAATGTTAACATGTTGAAAAGATAAGGTTAGAAATGGTTTTGAACAAAAATATAGTTTGATTCTGTTGCAAAGAAATAATATGATCAGAAAGTTAAATAATAAAAGTTAAGTAATCAGGTTGTTCGCCATAATAATTATGTTTTGAATTTTATATAGGAGAAATAAATAGTTATTGTTTTGAAATTTAAAAGGTTTGTTTTACGTGTTATGGTTTTACTATAAGAATATATATTTTTCTCTTGTGATGGAAAGAATGAATTAGTAATGACTGAAGGCCAATTTTGGTAAAAATGGTAAGATGAAAGGAGAAGACCATTCTGTTTTTAAATCTTGTTACTTGTTGTTTGAAAATTTTGTAGTAAGAAAACCAATGTATCTAAGGGGAGACATATCAGTTGTGGATATGGGAAGAGATAAGGCCACTATTTTAAGTTTTGTATTCATGTTTCAGAGTTTGATGGTGTTGTAACGGCGGTCCTGAGCTGACCGGTGCGTCAGAGCAGGAGCGTTAAGTGCCTAATGGCCTTATGGTGTTGGGATCTCTCCTGAGAAGTCCAGTAAGGTCAGGCAGGTACGATCATCATCATTGGACCAAGGGTAAGTTTTTAAAATTTTTCTATATAAACACTACAGGGGGTTGTGGTGACATATCTGGGCTGATCCCTTTAGACAGTGTGAATGAGTCAATGAGAGTTTTTATGCTTCGGCATCCGTCTTAGGGAATTCTGGTATTCAGGAAATTTTATTGTATTTTTTATATTGTATTTCATATATAAAATATGGTTAGAACAACTCTCACAAGCATTAACAAAACAACGCAGATTCAACAGTGTAAACCGAACCCAAGGTCAGAGCCAACATGCATTCCGCCACATACGTTATGTATAACAAATGGAAAGACAATAACGACGCAGTACAATTAGTGAAAAAACGTCATAAGTATGACGTTGAACAAGGGCGTTAGCCGTATGAAACAAAAGACGGTGATGTCATGACACACACACATACGTAGAAATTGCGTATGGTCAGACCCCAGTCTTCATCCATCAGTGAGAGCGTATACACGTTCAATTGTTGGCTGGCAAGTTAATGCCAGCAGAAGTGCTTTAAACTTATAAAAATGTAATCCAACAATGTAATTAAACCAGTGAACAGTTATACAATGGAGTAAATTAAATTCAGTGCACTCAGAAACAGACAGACTGTAAGTTAGACCGAACATCTGCCAACAAGTATGGGAATCGCCTGAGGAGCAACAATTACCACAACATTGCAGGGAAGTCCAAAATTCAAAATTTATAACAATCATAAATGAGCTCAAAGAATTCTAAGTAGTCAAACATGTACCAATAACCAATGTATGTCATGCAAAAATGAGTGTGTGAATGTGAAAGGATGCCGGTATCTAAACCTTATTTTGAGCTGTTGGTTTGTGTTTGTTTCTTCAAAACAACTAAATGTAATAAATAAATATAAAATAGCTACTGCAGTATAATAAAATGATCTCGTATAAAGGTAGTTCAAAAGATAATTTGATATTAAAATGAGATGTGAATGTACTGAGAAGGCGGAAGCAGTAGCGACGCCATTTTTGTTAATTGTTTTGTAGTTGGGAGATGATTCCATTTTGTTTCATAAAAAATTAAATATTGCAAATCGAAATAAACCACAAGTTGTTTCACTCAATGCGGTGTAAGTTGTTATTTCGAAAACCCAACTGCCTCTGCCTTTCGTTTAACGAAGCCCTGGACTCTAGTGATAAAATTAATGCAAGTGGTAAAACCATGTGTTTACATCGGATGTACGGTGAGTACCTTATTATTTACAATTAGTAAAATAAAAAATAACTTATTACAGAAAAATAAAGAGAAGATAAAAGTTAACAGATGTCGCCCAGAACTAGGGACTTGATTATTTGTATTGTTTTAGAAAGTTAACAGATGCCACCCTGAACTGGGACTTTATATAAGAAGTTATTTTATATAAATGAACCAAAGTGCAAAGACGGTTGGTACCGAAATAATAAAACATAGCACGTAAACATTATGATGGCTACTAGATTAAGGAGACGTAAAGCAACAAGTGAAAATAAACGATAGTTTATCATTAAAAATTATTATTATTATTATTATTATTATTATTAAAATGGCAAACAATAGTGAGATGAGTATTACTGAATCACAAATTATGAGTGAAGGCGATCAATCAACACCAGTCATAAGTAAAAGAACCGAAGAGAACGAGATTGTAAAAATAATGCAAACACTTTTTGAAATAGAGAATAACAAATTTGACGAGAAATTTAGTGATTTAAAAAGTGACATTAATGAAATCAAGAAACAAAATTGTCATATTGATAAAAGAATAAGTGAAATAGAGACACGTTTAGATAAAATAGAGTTAGAAAATAAGAGGGAAATAGACAAATTAAACAAAGATGACAAGGTAAGTAGGGGAGAGAATTGTAATAATAAAAATAAAAATATATTAGAAAATGAGTATGTGAACATTGGTAGTGATAATGAGATTTTAGAGAGAGTAGAAGATGATAATGATGGAATGCTAGTGTGTGATGTGTTAGATAGAAAATGGAGAGAAAATATAATTGTAGGGGGATTGCAGGGGGTAAATTTTTCCCTTAATGGTGTAGTAGGGGGTGAAGTAGACTTCACATGTGTTGAGGAAGGACGAGAGTGCCTTCAATACATATTTGGAAGATGATAGGTCTGCAAATAAAGTTGTCCCTGGTTTTTTTAGTGCACTTCACAGGTGGTGCAGTAATGGTGAGTTAGTGTCCCCTGCATATATTGAGAGAGAGACGTGTTGTGAGAAACATTGTGAGAGAAAGAGAGAAATAGAGATTTTTAAGATAAGTAAAAAGTATGAAGAATTTATGGAAAGGTTAGGAATAGAGATGGTTGATAATTATAGTAAATACTTACCTTGGGTGGAAGCTGATATAGCAGTAGGAGAAGATGATAATGAAAATAAGGACTTTTTAAATTACCTGATTGTGACTAATTATACTGAAGGTGACAGAACCATACCCGATCATGAATTATATGAGTTTGCGGAAAATGATAAAAATTTGAATAGTTGGTACTTTTATAATGATAATATAAGGTATCCAATAATAAATAAGTTGTATAGACCTAAGATAAGATTATTGTTCAATGATGGAGGATAAATATGTTATTGTGTTAATGAACATTAAATTATGTGGACAGTGTTTTTGAAATGGACTGTTTTTATGAACTGATTTATGGTAAATGATTAAATGATAATTTGGATTGTATATTTTTGTGTGTATTAATGTCAGTGTAGTTGTGTACTTTTGATGTTATGTATTGTATGTATTTTTTATGTAAACCATGTAGGTAATAGAAATGGCTTTAATAATCCTTATAATGTTTATTTTGTTAACTGTAGAATTTTAAATAATTGAAGAAAGTTTGATAATGAATTTGAATAATTATGAGATTCAGAGTCTAATGGGTAGTAAATGATTAAACATGTAATATATTTGGATATTGAGATGTATTGTTATTAGTAGGTGAGGGATGAATTTTCTAATGCAATGGTCAATGATCACAGTAATGAAAAGTGAAATGTTGTAAAGAGGTTTGGGTGATAATTATTAAAATAAAGGCATTTGAGTTAGTTAAGCAGAGTTATTGGGAGTTAGAGAGAATAAGAAGTTGAGATACAGATAATACACAAAGAGGTGTTAGATATTTTAGGGAAACAGTAGTAGTGATTATATGTAGAGAAGGTGAGTATAGTGAATGGTAAATATATTTGTTGATGATGATATTTTGTAGTAAGGATAGTGGTGTAAGGTATGATCAACGTGCGGCGTTGTGGCAAGTGAGAGAGTAGTTTAAGGGAGTGTTTGCCGATATTTTGGAGGGCAAATGGTTAGGTATGTATATGGCCAGGTTGGGAACACACATCCTAGTACAAAGACGAGCGGTGCCAGAGGTAAGTGGAGTTAGTGAAGGGGATTATAATTGAGAGATTGGTGTCATAATATATAAATATGGTTGTTAGTAGCGGTTGTTAGTAGAAAAAAAGAGGTGAGTAAGGTTAGATAGATAAATGCCAAAATAAGATATAGATAATAGTGAATAATAGAGAGTCACCCAAACTAGATAAGGATTGATGAAAAGGTTAGATAAAGAAAATTCATAGTAGAAAGGTGATGTAACAGAAAGGTGAATAATAAATTTGAAATTTTTTATAGAATCTGGTGATACAATAAATGTTAACCAATTAAAAGCTGAATAGAAAATTGACAATAACAATGTTATAAAGTCTTGATACAAGTTATTTAAATGCGAATTGTGTAATGTAAATGTAACAATGCTAATTGTTAGTGTTAATGTTTTACTATGTTTTATTGTTATTAGTAGTGATGGTAATAAATGTTAACATGTTGAAAAGATAAGGTTAGAAATGGTTTTGAACAAAAATATAGTTTGATTCTGTTGCAAAGAAATAATATGATCAGAAAGTTAAATAATAAAAGTTAAGTAATCAGGTTGTTCGCCATAATAATTATGTTTTGAATTTTATATAGGAGAAATAAATAGTTATTGTTTTGAAATTTAAAAGGTTTGTTTTACGTGTTATGGTTTTACTATAAGAATATATATTTTTCTCTTGTGATGGAAAGAATGAATTAGTAATGACTGAAGGCCAATTTTGGTAAAAATGGTAAGATGAAAGGAGAAGACCATTCTGTTTTTAAATCTTGTTACTTGTTGTTTGAAAATTTTGTAGTAAGAAAACCAATGTATCTAAGGGGAGACATATCAGTTGTGGATATGGGAAGAGATAAGGCCACTATTTTAAGTTTTGTATTCATGTTTCAGAGTTTGATGGTGTTGTAACGGCGGTCCTGAGCTGACCGGTGCGTCAGAGCAGGAGCGTTAAGTGCCTAATGGCCTTATGGTGTTGGGATCTCTCCTGAGAAGTCCAGTAAGGTCAGGCAGGTACGATCATCATCATTGGACCAAGGGTAAGTTTTTAAAATTTTTCTATATAAACACTACAGGGGGTTGTGGTGACATATCTGGGCTGATCCCTTTAGACAGTGTGAATGAGTCAATGAGAGTTTTTATGCTTCGGCATCCGTCTTAGGGAATTCTGGTATTCAGGAAATTTTATTGTATTTTTTATATTGTATTTCATATATAAAATATGGTTAGAACAACTCTCACAAGCATTAACAAAACAACGCAGATTCAACAGTGTAAACCGAACCCAAGGTCAGAGCCAACATGCATTCCGCCACATACGTTATGTATAACAAATGGAAAGACAATAACGACGCAGTACAATTAGTGAAAAAACGTCATAAGTATGACGTTGAACAAGGGCGTTAGCCGTATGAAACAAAAGACGGTGATGTCATGACACACACACATACGTAGAAATTGCGTATGGTCAGACCCCAGTCTTCATCCATCAGTGAGAGCGTATACACGTTCAATTGTTGGCTGGCAAGTTAATGCCAGCAGAAGTGCTTTAAACTTATAAAAATGTAATCCAACAATGTAATTAAACCAGTGAACAGTTATACAATGGAGTAAATTAAATTCAGTGCACTCAGAAACAGACAGACTGTAAGTTAGACCGAACATCTGCCAACAAGTATGGGAATCGCCTGAGGAGCAACAATTACCACAACATTGCAGGGAAGTCCAAAATTCAAAATTTATAACAATCATAAATGAGCTCAAAGAATTCTAAGTAGTCAAACATGTACCAATAACCAATGTATGTCATGCAAAAATGAGTGTGTGAATGTGAAAGGATGCCGGTATCTAAACCTTATTTTGAGCTGTTGGTTTGTGTTTGTTTCTTCAAAACAACTAAATGTAATAAATAAATATAAAATAGCTACTGCAGTATAATAAAATGATCTCGTATAAAGGTAGTTCAAAAGATAATTTGATATTAAAATGAGATGTGAATGTACTGAGAAGGCGGAAGCAGTAGCGACGCCATTTTTGTTAATTGTTTTGTAGTTGGGAGATGATTCCATTTTGTTTCATAAAAAATTAAATATTGCAAATCGAAATAAACCACAAGTTGTTTCACTCAATGCGGTGTAAGTTGTTATTTCGAAAACCCAACTGCCTCTGCCTTTCGTTTAACGAAGCCCTGGACTCTAGTGATAAAATTAATGCAAGTGGTAAAACCATGTGTTTACATCGGATGTACGGTGAGTACCTTATTATTTACAATTAGTAAAATAAAAAATAACTTATTACAGAAAAATAAAGAGAAGATAAAAGTTAACAGATGTCGCCCAGAACTAGGGACTTGATTATTTGTATTGTTTTAGAAAGTTAACAGATGCCACCCTGAACTGGGACTTTATATAAGAAGTTATTTTATATAAATGAACCAAAGTGCAAAGACGGTTGGTACCGAAATAATAAAACATAGCACGTAAACATTATGATGGCTACTAGATTAAGGAGACGTAAAGCAACAAGTGAAAATAAACGATAGTTTATCATTAAAAATTATTATTATTATTATTATTATTATTATTAAAATGGCAAACAATAGTGAGATGAGTATTACTGAATCACAAATTATGAGTGAAGGCGATCAATCAACACCAGTCATAAGTAAAAGAACCGAAGAGAACGAGATTGTAAAAATAATGCAAACACTTTTTGAAATAGAGAATAACAAATTTGACGAGAAATTTAGTGATTTAAAAAGTGACATTAATGAAATCAAGAAACAAAATTGTCATATTGATAAAAGAATAAGTGAAATAGAGACACGTTTAGATAAAATAGAGTTAGAAAATAAGAGGGAAATAGACAAATTAAACAAAGATGACAAGGTAAGTAGGGGAGAGAATTGTAATAATAAAAATAAAAATATATTAGAAAATGAGTATGTGAACATTGGTAGTGATAATGAGATTTTAGAGAGAGTAGAAGATGATAATGATGGAATGCTAGTGTGTGATGTGTTAGATAGAAAATGGAGAGAAAATATAATTGTAGGGGGATTGCAGGGGGTAAATTTTTCCCTTAATGGTGTAGTAGGGGGTGAAGTAGACTTCACATGTGTTGAGGAAGGACGAGAGTGCCTTCAATACATATTTGGAAGATGATAGGTCTGCAAATAAAGTTGTCCCTGGTTTTTTTAGTGCACTTCACAGGTGGTGCAGTAATGGTGAGTTAGTGTCCCCTGCATATATTGAGAGAGAGACGTGTTGTGAGAAACATTGTGAGAGAAAGAGAGAAATAGAGATTTTTAAGATAAGTAAAAAGTATGAAGAATTTATGGAAAGGTTAGGAATAGAGATGGTTGATAATTATAGTAAATACTTACCTTGGGTGGAAGCTGATATAGCAGTAGGAGAAGATGATAATGAAAATAAGGACTTTTTAAATTACCTGATTGTGACTAATTATACTGAAGGTGACAGAACCATACCCGATCATGAATTATATGAGTTTGCGGAAAATGATAAAAATTTGAATAGTTGGTACTTTTATAATGATAATATAAGGTATCCAATAATAAATAAGTTGTATAGACCTAAGATAAGATTATTGTTCAATGATGGAGGATAAATATGTTATTGTGTTAATGAACATTAAATTATGTGGACAGTGTTTTTGAAATGGACTGTTTTTATGAACTGATTTATGGTAAATGATTAAATGATAATTTGGATTGTATATTTTTGTGTGTATTAATGTCAGTGTAGTTGTGTACTTTTGATGTTATGTATTGTATGTATTTTTTATGTAAACCATGTAGGTAATAGAAATGGCTTTAATAATCCTTATAATGTTTATTTTGTTAACTGTAGAATTTTAAATAATTGAAGAAAGTTTGATAATGAATTTGAATAATTATGAGATTCAGAGTCTAATGGGTAGTAAATGATTAAACATGTAATATATTTGGATATTGAGATGTATTGTTATTAGTAGGTGAGGGATGAATTTTCTAATGCAATGGTCAATGATCACAGTAATGAAAAGTGAAATGTTGTAAAGAGGTTTGGGTGATAATTATTAAAATAAAGGCATTTGAGTTAGTTAAGCAGAGTTATTGGGAGTTAGAGAGAATAAGAAGTTGAGATACAGATAATACACAAAGAGGTGTTAGATATTTTAGGGAAACAGTAGTAGTGATTATATGTAGAGAAGGTGAGTATAGTGAATGGTAAATATATTTGTTGATGATGATATTTTGTAGTAAGGATAGTGGTGTAAGGTATGATCAACGTGCGGCGTTGTGGCAAGTGAGAGAGTAGTTTAAGGGAGTGTTTGCCGATATTTTGGAGGGCAAATGGTTAGGTATGTATATGGCCAGGTTGGGAACACACATCCTAGTACAAAGACGAGCGGTGCCAGAGGTAAGTGGAGTTAGTGAAGGGGATTATAATTGAGAGATTGGTGTCATAATATATAAATATGGTTGTTAGTAGCGGTTGTTAGTAGAAAAAAAGAGGTGAGTAAGGTTAGATAGATAAATGCCAAAATAAGATATAGATAATAGTGAATAATAGAGAGTCACCCAAACTAGATAAGGATTGATGAAAAGGTTAGATAAAGAAAATTCATAGTAGAAAGGTGATGTAACAGAAAGGTGAATAATAAATTTGAAATTTTTTATAGAATCTGGTGATACAATAAATGTTAACCAATTAAAAGCTGAATAGAAAATTGACAATAACAATGTTATAAAGTCTTGATACAAGTTATTTAAATGCGAATTGTGTAATGTAAATGTAACAATGCTAATTGTTAGTGTTAATGTTTTACTATGTTTTATTGTTATTAGTAGTGATGGTAATAAATGTTAACATGTTGAAAAGATAAGGTTAGAAATGGTTTTGAACAAAAATATAGTTTGATTCTGTTGCAAAGAAATAATATGATCAGAAAGTTAAATAATAAAAGTTAAGTAATCAGGTTGTTCGCCATAATAATTATGTTTTGAATTTTATATAGGAGAAATAAATAGTTATTGTTTTGAAATTTAAAAGGTTTGTTTTACGTGTTATGGTTTTACTATAAGAATATATATTTTTCTCTTGTGATGGAAAGAATGAATTAGTAATGACTGAAGGCCAATTTTGGTAAAAATGGTAAGATGAAAGGAGAAGACCATTCTGTTTTTAAATCTTGTTACTTGTTGTTTGAAAATTTTGTAGTAAGAAAACCAATGTATCTAAGGGGAGACATATCAGTTGTGGATATGGGAAGAGATAAGGCCACTATTTTAAGTTTTGTATTCATGTTTCAGAGTTTGATGGTGTTGTAACGGCGGTCCTGAGCTGACCGGTGCGTCAGAGCAGGAGCGTTAAGTGCCTAATGGCCTTATGGTGTTGGGATCTCTCCTGAGAAGTCCAGTAAGGTCAGGCAGGTACGATCATCATCATTGGACCAAGGGTAAGTTTTTAAAATTTTTCTATATAAACACTACAGGGGGTTGTGGTGACATATCTGGGCTGATCCCTTTAGACAGTGTGAATGAGTCAATGAGAGTTTTTATGCTTCGGCATCCGTCTTAGGGAATTCTGGTATTCAGGAAATTTTATTGTATTTTTTATATTGTATTTCATATATAAAATATGGTTAGAACAACTCTCACAAGCATTAACAAAACAACGCAGATTCAACAGTGTAAACCGAACCCAAGGTCAGAGCCAACATGCATTCCGCCACATACGTTATGTATAACAAATGGAAAGACAATAACGACGCAGTACAATTAGTGAAAAAACGTCATAAGTATGACGTTGAACAAGGGCGTTAGCCGTATGAAACAAAAGACGGTGATGTCATGACACACACACATACGTAGAAATTGCGTATGGTCAGACCCCAGTCTTCATCCATCAGTGAGAGCGTATACACGTTCAATTGTTGGCTGGCAAGTTAATGCCAGCAGAAGTGCTTTAAACTTATAAAAATGTAATCCAACAATGTAATTAAACCAGTGAACAGTTATACAATGGAGTAAATTAAATTCAGTGCACTCAGAAACAGACAGACTGTAAGTTAGACCGAACATCTGCCAACAAGTATGGGAATCGCCTGAGGAGCAACAATTACCACAACATTGCAGGGAAGTCCAAAATTCAAAATTTATAACAATCATAAATGAGCTCAAAGAATTCTAAGTAGTCAAACATGTACCAATAACCAATGTATGTCATGCAAAAATGAGTGTGTGAATGTGAAAGGATGCCGGTATCTAAACCTTATTTTGAGCTGTTGGTTTGTGTTTGTTTCTTCAAAACAACTAAATGTAATAAATAAATATAAAATAGCTACTGCAGTATAATAAAATGATCTCGTATAAAGGTAGTTCAAAAGATAATTTGATATTAAAATGAGATGTGAATGTACTGAGAAGGCGGAAGCAGTAGCGACGCCATTTTTGTTAATTGTTTTGTAGTTGGGAGATGATTCCATTTTGTTTCATAAAAAATTAAATATTGCAAATCGAAATAAACCACAAGTTGTTTCACTCAATGCGGTGTAAGTTGTTATTTCGAAAACCCAACTGCCTCTGCCTTTCGTTTAACGAAGCCCTGGACTCTAGTGATAAAATTAATGCAAGTGGTAAAACCACGTGTTTACATCGGATGTACGGTGAGTACCTTATTATTTACAATTAGTAAAATAAAAAATAACTTATTACAGAAAAATAAAGAGAAGATAAAAGTTAACAGATGTCGCCCAGAACTAGGGACTTGATTATTTGTATTGTTTTAGAAAGTTAACAGATGCCACCCTGAACTGGGACTTTATATAAGAAGTTATTTTATATAAATGAACCAAAGTGCAAAGACGGTTGGTACCGAAATAATAAAACATAGCACGTAAACATTATGATGGCTACTAGATTAAGGAGACGTAAAGTATCTAGCTTGCTGTTATCAAAACCTGTTTAGCAGAGAGAGCAAGGCTAGTGCACAAATTGGAACGTGCACTACTGTTAACATGTTGGTTTGCGCATATGATGGCAGTGTTGTTCAGTTAACAAATGTTTGGTCTCCTATGATTTACATTTGCTCAAAATGAAAATAATAAATATATAAAAATAGAACTATTAATATTTTGATATATGACATGATTCTGCAGTAAAACCACCATTAATGCCAAGTGTTGAGTAATGTAACTTTAAATTTTATAAAACATATTCATAGTTTTTAATCTCTTAAAATAAAGTCTTTTATTTTTAAAACAAAAATAACAATTTTTATAAGTATTACCACTTTTGGTGACTCTTAAATTAGAATTACAGTAAAGCTTCATTTATACGTTTTTCAGGGGACTTCGAAGAAAAAACGTATAAGTGTGAAAAACGTATAAGTGAAATAGAACACAAATAGTGTAATTAAATGATATAGTACTAAATAGAAATAAAGTATAATTTACAATTTGAAATAATACAATAGATACTTATATAACATAACGTATATATAGAGGAAAACACACAACAAATCCCTTGTTTTTTTTTTCTTTTCCGCGGCTATAGAATAAACTGTGCCCTCAAATCTTAACAACTGCATCATAATTTCATCGGATACATTACGGGGGGTCACAGAGCGTTTAATTGTCTCCAGGGCATTAACTACATCACTAAAACATCCGGGGGTCTGCGTTGCTTGTTCATCATCATCTTCTTCTTCTTCGTTCATTTCCTGCTGAATTCCATCAGCAGTCTCCGATATGGTCATGGCTTCTGCGGTAACATTTCGTCAATGTTGACATAGTCGTCAAACGACACATGGCTTTCCAGTTTGCCCCATTCCACATCATCAACGGGAACGTCATAGCTATCTTCATTACTACAGGTTTCACTATTCCCAAATCTGGCTTTGTGAAAGCAGTTGCGGACAGTGAGTTACGACACTCTGTGCCATGAAGCTGCGATGTAATGCATTGCCTCTTAGAAGAGAGCAAACCGTTACGAATTTATGCAAAAATAGAATTTTAATAGACCTATATTGTAATTTCTTTAGATAGTATCAGGAGAGTGTGCCGTGCATCTGTCCACAATCAGAAGAATTTTTCGACCTTTTTGCGCTCATTTTTGCATCAACGTCTCGCAGCATCTTCAAACACTTTTGTAGTGATCCACGACTTATTGTTGTTAGCATATTTCGTAGGGAGCATTGCAACCTTTTAAAACACCGCGGCCTCGCAAATTTCCCGACAGTTAAGGGAACCAGTTTTTTACTTCTGATACTGTTTGCGCACAACAGCACTGTTACACGTTGTTTACTTCACTTACCACCATGACAGCTGTCCCCTTTGAATGTCATTGTGTGGTCAGGAAGTAAATTTAAAAAAAAGGCCTGTT
Organism: Magicicada septendecula; assembly: GCA_034769895.1. Taxonomy (NCBI): domain Eukaryota; kingdom Metazoa; phylum Arthropoda; class Insecta; order Hemiptera; family Cicadidae; genus Magicicada; species Magicicada septendecula. The sequence goes on along the minus strand of CM068367.1, from coordinate 916,488,327 downwards.
TCATCAGCATGGAACATGTCTTTGGGATCAAACTGAGATGTTAGTTCCCTCAAACGGGTTTCTTTCCACTCACGCACTGTATTAACGTCTACACTCTTACTCTCACCGCACATGCTTTTGCTCCCGATGCCATCCCGTACTTTAAATTTATGTAGCCACTCAGTCGACGCATCAAAATCTTCAACACCGAACCTGGCTGCCAGTTCATTTGCTTTTTCGCAAAGGACTGGCCCACTGATAGGAATTCCTTCCACCCTGTGCTGCTGGAACCACTGTAACAGACAGTCTTCCAAGAGTTCGTATTTTCCACATTGAATACGTGTTCGCTTATTATTTGAAACACCAAACACACAAGCACTTTCTTCAATTTCGGTTCCTTTAGCCACGATTGAATTTAACGTCGACGGAGCAATTCCTAACTCCTTGGCGATATCTACTCGCTTCTTATTACCGCTATCCTTCTCTACTTTCAAAATGTTTAATTTCTCAGCGATCGTAACGCACTTCCTCTTTCTTCCACTCATTTTCCACTTATGATGTTACCTATAATAGAAACAGCAACGAACTGATGTCGATGAAGCCATAGAGCTTTATGGGAATTGAACAAATACCGTATGTTTCTAGGAATCAAAGCTTGCTCAAAGGGTACTCGTCAACTGCAAACTCGCCGACTGGCACTAATTGACGATTCCCTAGAAATGTACAGTCTGTTCAAAATATTTGCATTAGGACATTCACATGATATGCATTTTATGATGTACGCAAATAAGAAAAAAATATTAAAACGTATAAATGAAGTTTCGTATCTCCAGGGACTTGAAAATTTGATCGTATAAGTGTAAAAAACGAATAAACAAAAAACGTATAACCGAAATAAAATTACATGGAAAGTAGCCTACAGGAATTTTGCCGGGACCTTGGAGAAAAAACGAGTAAGTGTGAAAGACGTATAAGCGAGAAACGTATAAAAGAAGTTTTACTGTAATTTTTTACGAGAAAGTAATCTTAATGTGTATTAATCTTAATATGCAAATAAAAGCTTCATCAACAAAAGTACAAGGCTTAAGGAACTGTAAAATAGTAGCATCATAGATGAGTGATAAAAATTGATTTAACAATGTGACAAATAAATGAAATACATGAGTTGGAAAACTGTTTTGCCATAGAAATCTGTATCCATTTAAAAATCTGATACAAAATTTTATACATCCACATCATTACCAATCACATCACTAGCTATGAACAAGATAAAACCTTTTGAAGTTTTAGATTTTATTCAGTATGTATTTTTAGATGCTATAGACTTACAATTTTACAATTTTAAAAATACTGCTGACCTAACTGCTTCACTAAAATATTACACAACTCATTCATAGTTATCATTATTTCTTTATCACTAATTACCTGATAGAATTTTTAAATCTAACATGTTCTAACATGGTTTCATAAATAAGAGACAAATACAAATTACACGTTAAAAAATAATGAATACCTTTACAAGTTCACAAGCTGTGTAGACTTTTAGTGTTACATATTATATAACGGTCACTATAGTATAAAAATTACTAAGTTGGTAGTACTGTACTTTTCTTTTTTAATAAATACTTGTCAAAACCTTTTGGACCAGTAACCTACACACATTTCTTGGTAAATCTGTCTTTCAGCATATCATTTCCTTTTATAATAGTTATCCGTTAATTCTCACCAATGTTACTGATAGTCAGAATGAAATTATTAGCATTGCATTAGAAAGTACTGAACATTTTTTTTACATATAATGTAACAAATACTAATGATATAGGCAGGTATGTCTACACACACACAACCTGTACACTGATTTGTGTTCATGTATGGAGCAGTAGCTGGTAACAGACAAAACTGATAATTCTTTTCTTTGAGCTCACACCTCCCTCTCACTATTAGAATGGTAAATTTATTTGATTAACTTCAGTGTCATGTAGTTATATTATCGCCAAAAAATTTCTATATTGAAAAGTATTGACCTTTCTTGACTTTTTCTGTGCCTGACTACATCAATTAATCAAATATAATTTTAATTTTTCAGAAAAGAGACCTTATATAATATATATCAATATATACTACTTTAATTGTGTGGCACTTTGACAGGCAATTGGTGAAAAATATGCTTAAATAGTTCAGAATTATAGACCAAGTTTTGGCTATACTTACTTATAAAATGGCATAGTTAATCATGCCAATGTTAATCGTCTTTTCAAAGAAAGGAAATTCACTTAAACTTACTTTAAAAGCTATCACAGAAACATTGTATAGTGCCATTATTATATTCATCCAGTGTAATACAACTAGCACAATGCACACACAAAGTGGTGAGGGGGGTATAGAATAGAGAGGACTAACTGTTCAACCAATCATTCTGTATTAGAATGATATTGCTCTGTGCTACATCTAAAATAGCACACCACACATTGATAACATGAGACAATGTTAATACCAGCACTAAAGTTTTTATATCTCTAAACAACTACTAGTATGAAAAGTAAAAACAATTGAAAGTACACAGATTTCAATTATTTTGATAAAATTACCAATGTGCCAAACACATAGTATACACATGTCACCAATAAACAAATATCAACACTGCCCATGTAAAAAAAAAAAATGCTAATTAAATTAAAATAATAAATACTTATACGTACATGGTATGTTATATTTGGCTTACAATAAAAATGAGCATGCGCGTGCGCGCGCGTGCATGTGTGTGTGTGTGTGTGTGTGTGTGTGTGTGTTCATAAACAGTACAAGAGTTCTGTGGTAACTATATTTCACTACTTAGATTATTCCAGTAATCTAAAAAGATACTTCCAGTGTATGTAAAAAGATACATAATTTGTTTTAGTTTATTTGCCACTGTGTTATTATCTATTTAAAATACTAGCCTAAACCTCTTGTATCGAGTAACAATACGTACATTTCTTAGTAAATTTTGTCTTAGAAGATAACACCATTTACTTTTGACAACAATTTATTAATTCTCACTGATGTAACTGGCCCAGTGGAATGAAATTATTAACGCTATATTAAAAAGTAATGAAAGTGTTATTATAAGATAAAATGTATAAAAACTAATGGAATAGGAAACAGGGGCGCAGCCAGTACTTTGCTCTGGGGGAGGGATTCTGGCAGGTTCTTGATTGTTAAAATTTTTTCTGAATAAAACTACTAAAATTATAAAGAAAAAAGATTTGTTTGTTTTATTTATTTTGTTTTTCAATGATTTCTTCTGATGTCTAGATATGTGCCCCTGGAAACCAGGAAGAAATTCATAAAAAAGTTTCATTTGGAACATATGTACACATGGCTCAGAAACCTGGAGCCTAAGAAAATTGGAAAGGAACTACTTTGAACTTTTGACATGGTGATGTTAGAGGTGGATCTTAAGAATACCATGGGCAGAAAGAGAGACTACTGATGTATGGAAAAAAGTGGATGAAAGAAAAATACTGTTTAATACCACACATCAAGGAGAAGCACTATTGTTGTTCAAATTATAATGGCATTCAAACTGGTTCACCACCCTGATTGAGGGGGCATACTGGGAGGGAAAGGCCGAGACAGGAGTATATGGATGAAATCAAAGGTAGAAGAAAATACCCAGACATTAAGAGACTATCTTTGGAAAGGAAGAAATTACAAGCCCACCAATCTCTTGGTTGAGGAAAAGAAGATATTTGCTATTTCTTTGTTGTTATCAAGAAGGTGAGTATGGAAACATAAGGATTACATTAATAGATATTTATAGTTTACTGACATCAAGAAATAGTAAAGATGACATCTTACATTCCAATATAAATAAGACAAATATACCAGGAAACTAGCACAAATTTTCTTCTATCTTCTGTAGATGCTAATATTATTAAATGTGTTATATTGTTACGACGGTCTATTCGATCGTCGTAGGTACAGTGGAAACAAAATAAGTACAAGACACCAATTAAGTCACTAATCACACCTTTAATTGTTATAGTAAAACAGTTCGTAATTAACAACACAGTGTCTACAACAAATCAAATGAAAATTGTTCATACGCAATAAAATGTCCACTAATATTAAAACTCAACTGTATTACAATTATACCGTCCGAATATAAAACGCAACACTTCACTAATAACTACTTGAACGTACACCGTAATAACAAGAACCGCTCTGTAAATATATCGCACTAATACTCTCGAACCGCACAGTCAAAAATCTCGCATTGAACTGAAAACTAAGGCCGCGACGCGATGTATTTATAGTTACGCTCACACACCAGAAGCTTCCAAACTGCGTCTTATCTCTCGCGAACTACGTAATTGCTACGGCCTTGACACAGTCCGAGCGACCGAGCGAGGCCTGGCACAGTCGAGAAAATTCTCGCAAAATGCGTCTAGTAGCACGTACACCGCACGCTTACGTCGAGATCTTTCTGGCGCATTCGATAAACGCGTAGATTGTTCTATGCTGTCGTAGCACGCCCCCTCCTTAAGCCTGTTCGTCCCGAACTGGCAAAGCGTCTCTAAATTTGTATTTAGCCAGGCGATCTAGGTGGACGACCTTGAACTTTCGCTGTCCTTCCTGTTGAATCCGATAAACAACATCGTTAATTCTCTTTTTTCCAGCGTAAGGTCCTTCCCAGTTAGACTGAAGCTTAGGTGAGCGACCACGACGGCGCTTTGGATTGAACAACCAGACCTGATCTCCTTCTTGGAAACCCGCACTATTGCTGCGAATGTCATACCGAGTTTTCATTTTATCACTGGCAATCTTCAGCCGTCCTCTTACCAAACGATTCATTTCTCGCAGTTGGTTTTCTAATTGCGAGGAATAGTTCTTTGGCTCTTGGGACTGAGTCTCAGGTGATCCAAACATCAAGTCCCCAGGAAGACGAATCTCCCGCCCAAACACCAATTTTGCTGGAGTCATGCCGGTTGTGTCATGTACTGATGACCTATACGCCATAAGGAATAGTGGTATACGTTGGTCCCAGTCTGTTTGGTTCTCGTCAACAACTTTTGAAAGATGCTGCTCAAGTGTCCTGTTGAATCTCTCAACCATCCCGTCCGGCTGAGGATGCAGAGGCGTTGTCCTGGTCTTTCGAATTCCAAGTAGACGGCATAATTCTTTAAACACTCCTGATTCGAAATTTCTCCCTTGATCCGTATGGATTTCCATAGGGGCTCCATAACGGCAACAGAAGTTGTGAACTAACTGCTTTGCCACAGTGGTAACCTCCTGATTTGGAATTGCGTAGGCTTCCACCCACTTAGTAAAGTAGTCACCTACAACCATGATGTACCGGTTTCCATCGTCAGTAACTGGGAATGGTCCAGCAATGTCTATGGCAATTCTCTCGAAAGGTTGTCCAACGTTATACTGTCTCATTTTTCCCCTGCTTCTGGTTTGTGGGCCCTTGCTTGCAGCACATATTTCACACGTCCGAACCCATTCCTCTACGTCGTGGCGAAGATGAAGCCAATAGAATCGCTTCCGTATTTTGTCAAGGGTTTTGTTAACGCCAAGATGGCCTCCAGATGTTCCATCATGCATCTCCTTCAAAACAGACTGCACTTTACTTCGGGGAACTATCAACTGCATGACCACGTCTCGTCCATCTGCACTTTCCCAAGCCCTTTTCAGCAATCCGTTTTCTAAGGTGAGAGATTCCCATTGTGCCCAGTAGCCCTTCAGCACTTCGGAACCATGGCAGATATCTTGCCAATCCGGGCGGCGAACTTCCTCTTTTGATGTCAAGATCGGTCCAATGTCTTCATCAGTCATCTGTTCTTGTCGACAGTCTTGTGTTGTCCAGCCATCAGCCAGGAAATCTACAGTGATGGCTTGAACATGTTCGCTTGAGTTTTGTTCTTCCTTTCTGTGGCAATGTCGGCAGTCTTCCGGGGATGGTCTTCGTGATAAGCCATCTGCATTACCGTGCAGGCGCCCCCGCGGATGTTGTACCTTGAAGTTGTACTCTTGCAGACGTTCGAGCCACCTTGCCAACTGTCCTTCCGGATTTTTAAATCTCAAGAGCCATGCAAGTGCAGCATGGTCGGTACGTAGTGAAAACTGTCTCCCATAGAGGTATTTATGGAAGTGCTCCAAAGCTCTGACAATTGCCAACAACTCTCTTCTTGTAACACAATAATTTCTCTCTGGTTTAGAAAGCATCTTGCTGTAATACGCTATTACTCGTTCTTCACCGTTCTGCACTTGAGACAAAACTGCTCCTAGACCAGTATTGCTTGCGTCTGTGTCTACGATGTACTTCCCTTCGGAAGCTGGAAAAGCGAGAATTGGCTGCGAACATAATGCAATCTTCAACGTTCTAAATGTTTGTTCACACTCTCTCGACCACTGGAAGTTTCGTTTATTTTCCGTTAGCTCATGTAGTGGTTTAGCAATAGTAGCGAAGCCTTTCACAAAACGTCGGTAATATGAGCATAACCCCAGGAAACTCCGAACTTCGTGTTTATTCTTCGGAACTGGCCAGTCTCTTACGGTGTCTACTTTATTAGGATCCATGCTAACGCCCGCTGCAGAAACCAGATGGCCCAAATACTGTACTTCCTTCTGGAATAGAGAACACTTCTTCGGGCTCAGCTTCAGTTGTGCACCGTGAATTCTAGTTAGAACTTCCTTAAGGTTTTCCAAATGATCTTCGAAAGTCTTCCCGATCACTATGACATCGTCTAAGTAAACAAGGCAAGTTTTCCACGTCAGGCCTCGGAGTATCAGGTCCATCAATCTCTCAAATGTTGCCGGTGCATTACAGAGTCCAAATGGCATGACGTTAAATTGGAATAAGCCACTTGGGGTCGAGAAAGCGGTCTTTTCCTTGTCTTCTTGATGAAGACCCACTTGCCAATATCCACTCTTCAGGTCCAATGTGGAAAACCACTGTGCTCCGGACAACGTGTCGAGTGTATCGTCAACGCGAGGTAATGGATAGCAGTCTTTCTTTGTAACGTCATTTAACCTCCGGTAGTCTACGCAGAAACGCAATCCACCATCCTTCTTCGCTACCAGCACTACAGGGGAAGACCAAGCACTTGACGAAGGTTCGATTACTCCCTCTGTCAACATGTCCTGTACTAACCGAGACATCTCCTCTTGTTTAGATAATGGAGGCCTTCGAGGAGGTTGGCGTATCGGTGTTGTGTCCCCGGTATTGATGCGATGTTGCACAAGAGAGGTTCTTCCCAGTGACTGTCCCCGAACTGCAAAACAATCTTTGAATTCGTGTAAAAACTGTCCGAGTTCTTTTACCTCACCACTTGAGAGGTCGTTAGAAGTTCTGTTCAATAATTCTTGCAGTTCCTCTGGTAATTTAGAAGTATCCGAAGAACTGGGTCTTCGTTGCGTTATTCCGGCTACCCAGGCCACAGGAGTCAATTTGCCTAGGAGCGTATTGCTTTGTAAAGTGATAGCTTGATCCAAAATATTCGCCACTCTAATAGGTACATTTCCGGTTTCGTCAGGTTTTACTAAACTTCTGGCAATTAGTATGCCCGGTGTGCTGACTACCTGGGGTTCGAATATAGAGCACTGATTGCCCCTAGTATCTACCGCAGTTCTAACCATGATGATCTTTTCGGAGTTTGGCAGAACAGTTACGGCCACTTGGTTTATGACGTCCATCGATTTTTCTGCTGTCGTCATTGTTGATAGCATTACCTCTTCGCCTCCGATTCTCAAGACATTGTTTTTGAAGTCGACTATAAATCCGTATGCGTTCATAACGTCCACACCAAGAATTGCTTCATCCACAATGTCTGCAACAAGTACTTGATGATTAAACTCAAGTCTACCGAGGCGTAGGTGTATCTCCACTTTTCCATACACTTTTACAGGCCGTCCAGTAGCTGTTCGCAAGCTGCAAGAGCACCAGATTGGCTTGAGATCTTTCACCACGTCGGGGCGCACAATAGAAACTGTTGCGCCTGTGTCAACTGTAATCGAGGTTGGCCTTTCTTGAACAAATCCGGTAACTACCAAGCTCCCGCTGTTTTTCTGAAGTGTAGAAATTGCGTATTGTCTAGGGGCTTCGTTCCTCCAGTTAGTCAGCACACGCCCCGTTGTACCGACTACTGCTCGTTTCCCTGCTGCTGAATTCTAACCCGACAATCTCGTTGTAGATGTCCAGGTTTCCCACATCTATAACACTTCGGTCTTCCATCCTTTCTTATTTTATTCTGTGGCGCCGACCGTCGAGCCTCTGTTCCCTGTTCTTCTTCCTCATCGTCTGTGCCGTCGCGATCTTTTAGCGCGCGCACTTTATGACTTGTCCAACCAGATGCTGATTTGGCGGCCTCAAATTGCAAAGCATGTACCAGGACGTCCGCACTGTTCTGGTGTCTTGCCATTCGTAACACTTGCTGTAGTTCGTTATCTCGGACACCGGCAGTAAATGTCTGCATCGCAAAACGCGTTCGAAAATCTTCTGGCGCTTCAGGATAGGCCAGTCTAATTAGTCTGTCGATACTTGCTTCAAACTCTTGAATACTCTCCCCGGAATGCTGTCGCCTTGCTCTCAACTGGGTGCAGTACACATCTCGCAAATGTTTATCACTATACCGTAATTCTAGAGCTTTTATCAACTCGGCATAGATGTTCTGGCTGTCAGGTGGCACTTTCTGTAGTAATTCTGCCGCGGGTCCTTTTAATGCGAGAACGAGTGAGACTGCCTTGTCTTTCTCTGTCCAATTATTTGCGCATGCAGCAGCTTCAAATTGGCGGAGGTACGTTGCCCAGTGACTGCTTCCGTCAAAGTTTGGAGCTTTGACATGAACTGTCCCTACTGAAGGCAAAGTTACTTTCTCTATTGACTTGTTTTCTGCGTCTTTTTCTGTCTTTATCATTGGTACAGTCTGTTCACAAAGTTGTTTTGGTTGTAATTTCAGACACTGCTCGACTTCATTTTTAATCTGCTCTTTTATATTTGTAATCGAGTCTTCTACTGCAGATATTTTTGTTGACATAATTTCTTCCACAGTCAAGACAGATTTTTCTACTTCAGATATTTTTGTAGACATCGATTCTTCAACACTCGAGACAGATTTTTCTACTTACGCTATTTTTAATGTCATTGATTCTTGTACCTCCGATATTTTAGTAACTTGTTTATTAAGCTCACCTCGTAGGAGACCCAATTCTGCGGTACTATGTTCTTGCAACTGTTTCTGCATAGTTTCAAAGAGAGCTTCCGTTTTATCTTTTTGTCTTTCTTCTGTTTCTAGCATTAGTGCTTTCTGACGTTCCTCAGCTTCTTCTCTTTCTTGTATTCGTTCTTCTTTTTGTCGTCTTTCTGCTTCTTCCTGTGTCTGCCGCAGCAGTGTTTGTAAAGCTTCCATCATCTGACTGGGATCCATGTTTACTGATTAATTACGAATCAGACTCTTCTTGCACAAAGCGTCCACTGTTTCCACTGTTAACCGTTCTATCCCAGTTCTGACACCACTGTTACGACGGTCTATTCGATCGTCGTAGGTACAGTGGAAACAAAATAAGTACAAGACACCAATTAAGTCACTAATCACACCTTTAATTGTTATAGTAAAACAGTTCGTAATTAACAACACAGTGTCTACAACAAATCAAATGAAAATTTTTCATACGCAATAAAATGTCCACTAATATTAAAACTCAACTGTATTACAATTATACCGTTCGAATATAAAACGCAACACTTCACTAATAACTACTTGAACGTACACCGTAATAACTCGAACCGCTCTGTAAATATATCGCACTAATACTCTCGAACCGCACAGTCAAAAATCTCGCATTGAACTGAAAACTAAGGCCGCGACGCGATGTATTTATAGTTACGCTCACACACCAGAAGCTTCCAAACTGCGTCTTATCTCTCGCGAACTACGTAATTGCTACGGCCTTGACACAGTCCTAGCGCCCGAGCGAGGCCTGGCACAGTCGAGAAAATTCTCGCAAAATGCGTCTAGTAGCACGTACACCGCACGCTTACGTCGAGATCTTTCTGGCGCATTCGATAAACGCGTAGATTGTTCTATGCTGTCGTAGCAATATGAATATTTTTAAAACTTCTCCTTAGTGAGCACATGTTTGTAAATATTTGCAAATGGAGTTAAATTGTTGGATTTCGTTGTCCATGACGTGTCCTTCACTTAACTAAATATAATTCATTTACTACCAACTCAGAACATGAAGTTTTTTATATGTAAAAATGTAAAAGTTTTACCTCAGAGCCTGAACCAGTTTTCGCTTTTTAAAAAACTTTGTGTTCCGAGTCGGTAGTGAATTAACTGATACATTGAACACACAAAGGCACTACACTCCACTACAGAATCCACCTTTGCAAACCACCTCATTGAAGCAAACCACACATACAAAAACATCGACAATAACATGGACATTCTACATGTACACACAAAAGGCAGAAAACTAGACACTCTAGAACAATTGGAAATATACAAACACATAAAAACGACATCCTAAACGAACAGACACAATTCTAATCACACGCATTATTCGAACATATCACACCCCACACACACAGCATCGATCTTTCAAAAGTCGATACAGTCGCCAACAACAAGACAGACAGTGCGCCCAACAGCAGCCTCTGAAGAAGCTTTTTAAAAGTGAAAACCGGTTAAGGCTATAAGGTAAAACTTTTATGTTTTTACCTATAAAAAACTTTGTGTTCCGAGTCGGTAGTGAATTGATTATATTGAGTAAAATTGGTCTACCCATATCGCCACAGAAACAAATCAAGACTTGTATAAATGAGAACTCCAGGACCTCAGAAACAAGCATTTCAAAATTGGGCTTAGGGGTGCAAAAATATGTGGTTGGCCACAAATTTTGTTGAAGTTATCACACAAATCAGTTCAATGGTAACTCTTGTAAATAACATGCTGTGTTCGCTCTTAGGTTTGTGTATATGTGGAATAACAGACATGTTTCAAGTTTACAGGTGTTAATTTTTTTTTGAAATGGCAATAAAAGTATAAAAAATTTATTAAATAAAGATAAAAAATGTGTACAATAGACACATCTGTGTAAAATTCAAGAATAACAAGCAAAAATACTGGTTAATATAGAGATTGAAGTTGCTGTAAAAAAAAAATACTATACTATAAATAATATTGCAAATCAAGTTGAACACACTGTGGATTGAATAAACATTTGAAAGTTACCTGTTTCCTACTCAGTAAGAGTATATAACCTCAAAAACTAGAATACAAATTTAAACCATCCCTCAACCACCAGACAACCAACAACATTTACATGAAATGATTTTGTACTTACAAGACATCTATAGTGTACCACAATCAATTAAACATATGTAGTTGGATAACTAATTAGCCTAATTAATTAATTAAACTAATATAAGATTACATTTTTTCCCGGCATACGTCTTTTTAACTTTTGATATTTTGTTTTTCCTTTCCCCTCTGGGAGGTGGTTCCCCCTCGCCCATTACACCACTGGTAGGCAGAGATGTGTATGTATTAGCTAAATAAATATTCACAAACAACACCATCATGTTTTTGTGTTTGCTTATGACATTTAATCATGTTGTACTATTAGCAATCAAACGTAAATTATACGCATATTAATAATATTTGCTAGTAAATATTATATTTTGTAAATAAAATAGGAGTTTAGACTTCTTGTTACAACTTGTTATTTAAAGTTCTCATAGGTATTATTATAAAAAAAGATAAAATGAATTTCATAACAATATTAGATTATAAAAATTAACACACATAAAAGTGTCTATAAAAATTGCCAAATCTAATAGAACACAGTAAAACAATTACCGGATGCTATAAAGGACGGAACCATATGGGAAGATTCTAATGTAGACATTGGGCATAATAATGTTGTGGAAATGGCCTTCCTTTTCATTTGAGAAAAATAAGTCTGGCATCCACACACGGTTTGCTTCAGTTAGTGTAAGGTATTTTATTTTACCTGAAAATAAAGAAAAGTGAATCTTGATTAAACACTGTTTGATTACTTTTTAAAATTAGGTACCCATATACTTAAAGGAACAAGTCATAATAACAGCAATAAGTATGATTGTGTATAAGAAGAAAGTAAAAAGTAAATGTACACCACGTGTTGGAATTTAAAAGAATTATTGATACATTGAATAACAGAGAAAAATTCTAGAATTATTTAGAATGATAAATACTTTGTAACTGTTTCATAATAATTTTATTTCATAAAATTTCATAGTTATCTTGATTTGTCAGAACATCTTAATAAGAGAGTACTATATGTATTCTTATACTGAGGTATTCTTTTGTTTATTTACTCTCTTAACACTTTCACTGCGGACATCCCTTACTTTCATTTTTGAATATCCCTTAGTTACGGGTGAATATATTTTTTTAATATTTCACATTGATGTATTATTTATCATTTTTAATGTTTTTTTTAGTAGTTTGGAGGAAAAAAATTCAACCGGAAGTGAATTTACGAGAAGGTCCTCACCTGAGGCCCTTCCGTAAGCGGGAAAGTTCGCCCGCTAGGGGCTAGTTATACTACCCGCCCGGTACTGTTTTTTTTTATGCTGAGACCGCATTATACCTTTACAAATTTCCCAAATAAAATGGTAAACAATTTTTATTAATTCATAATTTTAGATTTTAGTTTCATTGAAAAGATTTCAAATGTAAAAATCCAGTAAAAATTACTTGTTTTAGGGGTTTGACTGCACATTACAATAAAAGATAAGAAGAAAGAATTATCTCTTATAACTTTAAATTTAAACTAGAAAGCTAATGACCAAAGGTCGGATCACCCTTAAAATAATGCCAATGTAACTGGTGATTTTGCTTATCTCCTGTTCACATCTATTAGGAGAGGAGATAAGCTGCAATCTTCACGTTTTGGCCATGTGAATCTGAAACCGAACTGTTTTCACTAAAACTTGAACTGTTTTCACTAAATCTCGTATATTTTGTTGATTCTAAAACATTTTTATTTACTTCAGCTTTTGTGTTACACTTGTAGTATTGCTGTTTCATGCACTTTACAATAAATAACAAAAATAACATTTTTGCCAGGTTACAATGAAATGAGAACAAATTTTTTTATAACACTGTTTATTAAATCTTAACTATTTTAGTAATACTACTATATATTATTTGTGTTATTATTTAACATTAAAAAATTATGAAATTGAAATAAAACTAATTTAATTTATGCCTAATTATTACTAAAAACTTTACCTAACTATTTACAAAACTTAATCTAAATACGCTACATTTTTGTTCAACCTAACGATATAGAAAATTTAATCTAAATACGCTACGTTTTTAGTTGTTTTAATTGTTCATCGTCTTTTTTCACAGCACTAAACTTTATAGAATATTGAAACTTTCAACTTGTGAAACTTACTTTTCTTTTATTCTTGTACGCGTTTCGGCGTGGTGTTCGCCTTCATCAGCTTTGAGACAGACTGCCATTAACTTGTAATGGTTTTTATTTTGAAAGGTATAGTGGGGGTGGTGTGTGGAGGAAGGGGATTGGCGCAGGGATCCAAATTATTGTTAGTTTTTTATATAATTGTGTCAAAAAGTGTGTGTGATTTATACTGTAATTGGTCGTTAAGTATGTTGTTTGGTTGTGTTGTGTGGAGTTTGTATATTTCATATTGTTCTGCTGTGTTCAGTTTTCGACCTTTGGGTAAGTAGTGTAATATTTCAAGATTAGTATCTATGTTGGTGTAGCTGTGGTTTTTTTTGTAATACAGCAGAACAATATGAAATATACAAACACCACACAACACAACCAAACAACATACTTAACGACCAATTACAGTATAAATCACACAGACTTTTTGACACAATTATACAAAAAACTAACAATAATTTGGATCCCCGCACCAATCCCCTTCCTCCACACACCACCCCCACTATACCTTTCAAAATAAAAACCGTTACAAGTTAATGGCAGTCTGTCTCAAAGCTGATGAAGGTGAACACCACGCCGAAACGCATACGAGAAGCAAAGACAAGTAAGTTTCACAAATTGAAAGTTTCAATATTCTATAAAGCTACGTTTTTGTTCAACCTAATGATTTAGAAAGTTTAATCTAAATACGCTATGGTTTTGTTCAACCTAACGATTTAGAACATTTAATCTGAATACGCTACGTTTTTGTCCAACCTAACGATTTAGAAAATTTAATCTAAATACGCTACGTTTTTTTGTTCAACCTAAAGATTTAGAAAGTTTAATCTAAATACGCTACGTTTTTGTCCAACCTAATGATTTACAAAGTTTTATTCTAAATATGCTACGTCTTTGTCCAACCTAACGATTTAGAAAAATTAATTTAAATATGGTTCGTTTTTGTCAAACCTAACGATTTAGAAAATTTAATCTAAATACGCTACGTTTTTTTGTTCAACCTAACGATTTAGAAAGTTTAATCTAAATATGCTACGTTTTTGTCCAACCTAACGATTTAGAAAAATTAATCTAAATACGCTACATTTTTTTGTTCAACCTAATGATTCAGAAAGTTTAATCTAAATATGCTACGTTTTTGTCCAACCTAACGATTTAGAAAATTTAATCTAAATAAGCTACGTTTTTGTCCAACCTAACTATTTACAAAATTTAATCTAAATACGCTACATTTGAATAAATTTCAACATAAAACTCTGCTTAAACCTTGTGAATTAACTAAAATAATTGAATTTCCGCAACTGGATTCTGTTTCTCTAAAGATCGGCCAAAAAAAAAATATATATATATAACTGAAGTAAATAATGTTAAAGTGTATTAAATAATGTAATATAGAATTATTTTTAAAAGAAATAGTGAAAAAAAACCTTTGCAATTTAAAAATAAGTACAAAAAAACTAGTAAACGGATTTACAAACAAAGCGCATTGTTCAAAAGCTAGAAGCCTACTGAACTCAGCTGTCAGTGATGGGAATAGAAACAAACAATCCCCACCATGTATGAGTCGTTCAAACTCAACAAGGAGAAAAGTTAGAGCTGTCCTCACCTGAGGCCCTCCCGTAAGTGGGCTACATACAGCAGGGCCTCAGGTGAGGACCATCCGCAGCGAAAGTGTTAAAGTCATGTTTATTTATTAAGTTATATTATTAAAAATATTGTTTTTATTTAATATAAATAAATTGATTATATATATATATTGTAACATGACAGATATAAGCATAATATTGAATGGCAATTGATCATTAGAATAATGAAGTTATAATGTTTAAATTTGGAAGAAAGCATTAAGTTTAATATAAATAGATTAATTCATAGCAACTGTGGAAAGAAATCATTATTATAAAGAAAATCCAAGTTCAAGTAAAAGGAGTTACTAGTGATGAGTCATCCAAGACCAGTCTCATAACCAAAGGTTTTCAAGGTATAACCCAGGAAGGTAAAAAAGTAAATAATAAAGCAGTACAGAATATGACCAAACCCACAACGAGGAAGAATAAATAGAAGAGAAACCCTAAAACAAGCCAAGATCAAACAATACAGGTGGTGTATTTCTGAAATAAAGAAGAAGATGGAGAAGATCCCAAGAAACCTGATGGCAGCAAGAAGAAGATGGAGAAGATACCAGTCCCAGAAGGCAGGAGAAAAGAAGACTGATGAAAGAAGAAGAAGGCAGCATCCTGAAGAAGATGTCATGCTCTTATAAAAGACACCCAAATCCCTATATCCCCAAAATAAATATTTAAAAATAAAAGTATAACGAATTAAAAACTACATGTATATAAATTTAAGAGAGAGAAGTGTATAAAGTAAAAGTTTCCTGTGAACTAAGATGAAACAATAATATAGTACCCATGGAACAAATCTCCATTGAAAAAACGCTAACCAATTTATTATGTTGATAAGACTATACGACCATTTAGCATTAACATAATATATAAGTGCAAAGTGAACCAGTGATAGTTTTGGGTATTATAAAAAATGAACCTTGTGTTTCATTCTTGGCAATCACAAACATTGGATGCAATGAAATATGCATTTTTCAATGACTTAAAATGTGTACTGTGACAATATGTTGTTCATAAGACATGAATCTGTTTAAAATAACATTTTGTTTTACATGAAAAAAGAAAAACAGATTTCATGATACTTTTTGAACAATTCATACTATTTATTTGTTAATGACAGGGTACAATTCCCCAAAGACAATGTATAAAAGACGGTATAAAAACTGTAGAATCCTATTTATAATAATAGTTAGAAATAAGAATATAAATATAAGGTTTTTATGTATATAGTATAAGAATGTTTAAAAATGTTTTAGATATAAGGCCATTTGTTTGGGTCTGAAACAACTAACATCAGAACTGTAAAAATAGTTACCACTTGTAAATAGTAGAGAGTAATTAAGATGTTAGTTAGTAAAAAACCTTTTTTGTAAACCATATTTCCATGTTGGAAATGGGGATTTTGTTGCAAAATGTCTGACTTGAAGACAACCATTTATTTAAAAAAAATATTCTTTATTTTGTTTAACTATTATTTGTATTGTAACCAATACTAATTGTTTTTGTGTAATTTGAAAACATGTTTAATTTATAATACTATATGTAAAAGTCAGAGAGGGTATTACACATCATATATTGTTTGTAAAATATTTTATAAGAAAAATTGTAAAAAAATCATAGGCCAAAAGAATGGAAACCAAACTTCATCAAAACAGAGAAATTGCTCATTTAAATGGAAGTAAACAAAAGGGGTTTAGACAAAATAAACTTGAGATCATGCCATATAATTGCACATACCATTTAGAGAGATTTTAATAAATTATATTCAGAATTATAAATAAAAATGAGAATGACTAAACTCAGAAATTTGGACATGGGAGTCATATATTTCAGAATAATGTTTCAGAATACAACTAATTCAATTAATTACCAGAAAATAAGGGAACAGGAACCTTTTAATACAATATAGGATTATTAATATTAAATATAACTGATAAAATGGCTGAATTTATATAATGACAGGAAGTAAATTTTGATGTTTTGACTTCTCAGAGTATACCAAACTGAAAGTGAAATTACTATTTTTTGGACAGAAAACACTATAAAATGGCATTATTTAATCTGAAAGTAACCAGAATTAACTGAAAGATTAATTTAAATCACATCTAGTGAATAAAATTGACAAATAACCAAAGTTTAGGCATTCATATAGTGAAATAGTAAAGTGTACACAGGATGTGAAAAAACATTTGAACAATGTTAAGAATAATATTATATGGGCTAAGAGTTTAATTGAAACTGAAGGAAACAGTTAGTTAATTATTGGTATTTGAATGGTTAACATGACATACGTTTGATAACGTGGATAACCTAACCTATAATAGTCATACAAATCGAGTGTATAGTGCGTTATTGTGAAATCGCGAGTGACTTGTAAAATACTTATAAAACTATCATATTATAACAGAAACAATCAAGTAACACTCCATAACACAGAACAATATAAATCTACTCCGAAAAACACCACAAAACACTAGAAAACCGTATAATACATTAAACCAAATTAGTGACGGAATCGGGGAAAGTGTTTGAACTAATAATTATACGGATACACTAAATACAACTCAGAAACAGTACACCAATCACTACACAACATTTAACAAGAGATTTGCAGAAACAAGAACAGAAATATTGCCAGAAAATACATTATTTGGAACACGGCAGGAACGAGCAACATTTTGATCGACTTGACGGCAGCCATCTTTCTTTGACAATTCCAGTGCCTCCTCTTAGTTCAACAGCTGTTGGGTGAAAACAATTATTATATTTACAAATTATTATTCAATGTCTGTGTTTATTAATAACTATTAATTTGATTGTAACGTTATACTTTTTAAATATTAGCCCGATTTCTCTGACTTTGGTAATAACTGGCTGTTAAAAGAACCCTGTACAATTTTTATATCATATACTTGTAACTTTTTTCGATATCCTGAGAATCGATACTAATCGATAAGAGTCAATATTGCTATTACTTAAAATAAAAAACATTAATACTTTTCAATACTTAATAGTTCTTTATTTCTTCAATAATACTAATTACCAATAATATAATTCTAATTGATAATCTACAAGGACTTCACCACCCGTAAGTGAAGATAACCTAAAAAATAAAAAGGTAAACAAGTATCGATTGGTTTACAGACAGTCTTATGAGTGGTGATAGATTATTTAAATTATACTAAAACTTTAATAAAAATTTTCAGAAGAGCATTACACTGTTTAAAACTTCACAGCCCTATATTAATTAATTGATCATAATTAATTAATTAATTAAATTAAAAATTTTTTTTTTAATTATTTTTTTTATAAACATAATTTTTTTTTTAATTTCCTTCAAAACAATAAATTTTGTTTTGAAACTTTCGGCGAAGCTGAACAGATATATTCCTTCATCAACTTTACGCTACTCGACCGGTCTTGCTACCATTGAAACTCGACCAGCTGGGAAACTTAAGGAAGTGTTTCAGGCCAGTAAGACGTCGAGAGCCACACCAATTAAACACCAATTAAACATATTACATTGGACTTGATTACATCGGAGTCACATACTTCACAATAGTTTATCATCATAATCAACACACATCATTAATATTTTAAGTTATTACAAATTGGCGCACAACTTTAGGGGCTTTAATTAGCGATTGGAAGGCCAATACATTCTGCCCAATCACTAGTTGGAGCTAGGCAACAGCTACAAAGCCAGAGAATTTCAAGGGAAAATGCAACGACGTGCAACATCTAAGAAACGGGCGGCGGAGGCCGAGAAAGAAGTAGAAGTTGACATGGACAACAAGGAAGCAACGCCTATAGACGCGGAAAGTTCGTTGCCACCAGTGTTGTCCAAACAACATGAACAACCAGGGGAACAACCTGAGATGCCTACTCAGACAGAGGAAGTCAATGTCCGCAAGGAACAATTGGAAAAACCCTCACAAGCAGAAGACACAACAATGCAAGAGATGTTTAGAGTGATAATGGAAATGAATAAAAAAATGGAAGATTTGAAGGGAGACATTGGAGGAACCAATAAAAAGATGGAAGGAATGGACAAGAAAATGGACGAGAATAGTAAGAAAATGGGAAGTGATAGCCAGTCTTTAAAGGAAGATTTAGGAAATAAGATCGAAACAACAAATAAGAAGCTGGAAGAGAAGATAGAAGAAAACAGCAAGAAGATGGAAGAGAAGATAGAAGAAAACAGCAAGAAGATGGAAGAGAAGATAGAAGAAAACAGCAAGAAGATGGAAGAAAATAGCAAGAAGATGGAAGAGAAGATGGAAGAATTGAAGAAGGATAATCAATCCACAAAAGAAGAGTTGACTGGGATGAACAAGAACATGGAAGAATTGAAGGAAGACAACCAATCGTTCAAGGAAGAATTCAAAGCGACTAAAGAAGAGTTGATTAATAAAATTGAAAATACCAATCAGAAAATAGATGAAACCAGGAAGAAGATAGAGAAGAACAACCGACAATTGAAGGAAGAGATGAAAGAAAATAACAAGAAGTTGGAAGAGAAGATGGGGGAGAAGTTGGAAGAATTGAGAGAGGACAATCAAATTTTAAGAGAAGAATTAAGAGAAGTCAATCAGGAGAATTTGGACAAACTGGACGAAAGGATGGAATTGTTGCGAGAAGAAATGAATAAGGAAATCAAGGTTAACAAAAAAGCGATGGATAAGAAGATGGAAGAAGAAAATATAATGGTCAATCGACAGATTCGAGAGATTGATGGAAAGTGCAACCAGACCGAAAAGGAGGTGAATGAGTTTAAAGAAGTGGTGAACATCAAGTTCACAAATATCGAAGAACATAGTCGTAGGAAGGTAGAAGAACAGAGGAAGGAAAATCAAGAAGAATTCGGAAAAGTACGCAATCAGGTCACAGAACGATGTAATGATATACAAGAGACCATGGCCAATATCACCGGTCAGGTGCGACAAAGCCGAGAGGAGATGGAAGCGATTAGAAACAGACCGACTCATTTCACCGGATTGCCCGTCAACGAAAGCCGAGAGTGGCTCAACTTCCGGGAGTACAAACGCAAGCCGATGGAGTTCCTGGCAAGGGTAGAAGAATATTTGACCAAGCATAAAATTACCCAATGGAGCCATAGCAGGGAGATATTCGACGAGTCCTTCCGAGACATAACAGATAATTGGTGGATGGCCAACCGGAGTGAAATTTCCGACTACCAACAGTTCCGGAAAATGTTTAAGACAAAATACTGGTCTGAGACCACCCAGAACTTGATCCGAGACAATATTTGTAATGGAAGATACAGGTCACAATTAGGTAGCAGTATGACGGCATATTTCTTGTGGAAGGTGTGTATGGCAAAACACCTTGAGCCAGCAATCCCAGAAGAATGTTTAGTGAATAAGATATCTTATCACTATGATGAGGACATTATCAGGGCCCGGAGAGGTAGTCAGATCAAGACGATCCAGGGAATGACCGAGTTATTGGAGGGATACGAGAACGAAGAGTATTATCGGCAGAGCAGAAAGAGAAATGAGAGACCAGAAGCAAGGCCGACTACCTACCCCAATAACGGCAATAACCATGCAAGTTACCGGAACCAGCCCAGTAATTACGACGGCCCTAACAACCCGCCGCGTAATAACCAGTTTAGCGGTAATTTTAACGGCGTGAGGAATAATAACCCCTACCCAAATAACAGAAACAATTTTTATCAACAAAATAATAATGTCCCATACAGTCAGAGAAATCCATATCCCAACAATAATGGTGACAGACCTTACCCACCTAACCGAAATTACTATAATAACAATTTTAGTAATAACAATAGTAATAACCGAGTGTCGCGCCCTAGGGTAAATTTTATAAGAGCAGAAGATCGCGGACCCAGGAGATACTATCAACCGAGGAGGAGCAGCTTCCACGGCGCCGACCGAAGATGGAGGAGTGCGGAACGAGACGGCCCAAGACACGAAGAGGGAAGACGAAGTACCAGCCTGGAAGATCTTGGCAGACAACCGAACAGGGCGTTAAACATCAACCAGGGTACAGAACGTCAGGAGACAAACCAGAGTTTCCCGAACGATGCCTCGGTCAATAATAACTCAAACAATGAACAAAATACTTTAAACGAGAGGAGGCAGTAATCAACAACGATGACCCGTTACTGCTTATACTTCCTGGGTTAGAAAAGGATGATTTGCAACAAGCAAACAATGATAAAAACATCACTATTATCAGTAACCATTATTTGAAAGACATACGAACTGAACTTTTGGAAGAGAACGAGAAGAGTCTCAGCAACAGTAATAATGAGATAATTTATATAACAGCGGAGGTGGAAGGAGTTCCCGCTAAAATAATGATAGACACAGGAGCTAATATTTCAATAATAAACTCCAATGAGTTGGAGAGAATACAATGTAAATGTGGAAAAACCTAACATTTGAAGGAGTAAGAGGAGCTAACCATCAAAGAGCGACATTTAGAAGAGAAGGCATTTATAAGGAAAGAAAAAGAGAAGATCAACTTACAAAAGTATAAATAATATGGGCCAGTGTAGAGTACAATATAACCCCATATGTTGTGGTAAATGATAAGCATAACAATACATATGAGTTGAGGGAAATCGTTTCAGGAAAAATCAAAGGAGTGTACAATCAAGCTTCTATGAAGAAATATTATGAAGAATGAGTGGTGAGATTTAGAATTTTTAATTTTATTTTTTTAAATTCAAAAATAGTGTAAGTACATCTTACAACCTAATATTTTGAAAAGAACATTCTGGAGAATTAAAAGAAGAAGAATTTTTTAATTTAACCATTATAAAAATTTAAAATTGAGTAAGTACTTCTTACTACAACCTGATAATTTAGAACAAAACTTTTTGGAAGAAAGAAAAAGAAAGACTTTTGAATTGAAATATAATTATAAAAATTTAAAATTTAGTAAGAACATCTTACTACCACTGATAATTTTGAACAAATTTTATGAAAGAATTAAGAAGAAAGGAATTTTGAATTTATTTATAAAAATTTAAAATTGAGTAAGTACATCTTATTACAACCTAATGATTTTGGAACAAACTTTATGGAAGGAAGAAAAAGAAAGAATTTTGAATATAACTTATTCTAAAATATGTAAGTACATCTTACTACAACCTGATAATTTAGAACAAAACTTTATGGAAGAAAGAGAAAGAGAGAGAATTTTGAACTTAATTTTAAAAAAAAATTTTAAATTAAGCAAGCACACCTTACTACCACTTAATTATGAGAAAACTTTATGGTAAATAATTAAGAAGAATTTGAATTTGGAGAAATACCAAAACATTCAGAAATAATAGTAAAATCACAGTACTATAAACAATTCTGAATGAAACAATTCTGGGAATAAATGAATTAAACAGAATTTGAATGTTGATAGAACGTCAGTACTTTGAAACAAGATAAGATCAACATATTACAAGGATTTATGAGAAATATTTTTCAATTAAATAAAAAGAATAGTTTGAATTTTACATTAAAACTAACCAAGTTCCAAAAAATAATTATGTGTCAATTATGATTGAATTGAGAAGAAAATAAAGTGATTAATTCAGAAAAGAGAATTAACGTTAATCCAGAATAAATGCTAGACATTCACAATAGCATTTGAAGGAGTAGAGAAGAATAACAAAAAAGAGTGTAATATGCAAGAAAAGAAAAAATTTGGAAGCAAAGAGACTAATTACCTATGAAACGATAATGAAAACAGTTAATTAAGAGCGAAGAAGAACAACTCATACCAAACAGATGGAGAAGATGATTTTGAACCAATGATTATAATAAAACCTATACGAAATGCAAAGAGAAGAAATACCATATGAAATATAATATAAATGAATTAATGCTAATGAATGCGAAGGCGGAATAATAACTTTCTAAGAGAAAGGAAAGAACCAAAATGTTTAAATAAAATGATCAATATAACAAACCTGTATATCTAATGTAAAGATACAATGTCAAAAAATTAAATATAATATATTAAGACCATTCAAATAATGAATACGAAAGACTATTTATAAAGACCATGCTAATACTATGAATAACCAGAAGAAAGTATAAAGAGAATTCAGATGAAGAAGAAAGAGAGTTACACTGTAAACAGTAACCAGAATTATTAAAAGAAAGGTTTTCAACCATAATTAAATTAAATATATCAGACAAGTTAAGAGTTTTGAAAAAATATATATGTAATGAGTATAATAATGATTATGAAGATTTATTAAGATAGAAAATGTGAGATAATCTGAGAGACTACGAAGTGGAGAATCCAAAGATATTTTTATTAGTCGAAAATGAGACTACTTTTTATTTATTTATTCGATGACTGACTGAAGATAATTCCAGCAGCATTATGTTTTTGAGCAGGGATGGATATGCCTCTGTACTCAATTTGTAGAAGTGGTGTATGGCCAGCAGAGAAGTAGCGTACAGTGCCCCTCTGATCTGCCCCAGCCCACGTGATAGGGAATGTTAGGGAATTAATATCCCAAGGATACAACACGAAGTTGATATAGAAAGAAAATGTATTACAATAATAATATATCTCAGAAGACACTAACTATCCGAAAAGGATCAGTAGTAAAACAAATAATTATATATATAAAATTAATTAAACTCTAATTATAAAAAAGTCGATATAAAGATGGAGAAGAAAATGAATTATAAGAAATGATGAAATTATCATAAGAAATTATTTCATCCATAAACATGTCTGAAATAATTACTTCTGGAGGGGAGCAATCTGTAACATGACAGATATAAGCATAATATTGAATGGCAATTGATCATTAGAATAATGAAGTTATAATGTTTAAATTTGGAAGAAAGCATTAAGTTTAATATAAATAGATTAATTCATAGCAACTGTGGAAAGAAATCATTATTATAAAGAAAATCCAAGTTCAAGTAAAAGGAGTTACTAGTGATGAGTCATCCAAGACCAGTCTCATAACCAAAGGTTTTCAAGGTATAACCCAGGAAGGTAAAAAAGTAAATAATAAAGCAGTACAGAATATGACCAAACCCACAACGAGGAAGAATAAATAGAAGAGAAACCCTAAAACAAGCCAAGATCAAACAATACAGGTGGTGTATTTCTGAAATAAAGAAGAAGATGGAGAAGATCCCAAGAAACCTGATGGCAGCAAGAAGAAGATGGAGAAGATACCAGTCCCAGAAGGCAGGAGAAAAGAAGACTGATGAAAGAAGAAGAAGGCAGCATCCTGAAGAAGATGTCATGCTCTTATAAAAGACACCCAAATCCCTATATCCCCAAAATAAATATTTAAAAATAAAAGTATAACGAATTAAAAACTACATGTATATAAATTTAAGAGAGAGAAGTGTATAAAGTAAAAGTTTCCTGTGAACTAAGATGAAACAATAATATAGTACCCATGGAACAAATCTCCATTGAAAAAACGCTAACCAATTTATTATGTTGATAAGACTATACGACCATTTAGCATTAACATAATATATAAGTGCAAAGTGAACCAGTGATAGTTTTGGGTATTATAAAAAATGAACCTTGTGTTTCATTCTTGGCAATCACAAACATTGGATGCAATGAAATATGCATTTTTCAATGACTTAAAATGTGTACTGTGACAATATGTTGTTCATAAGACATGAATCTGTTTAAAATAACATTTTGTTTTACATGAAAAAAGAAAAACAGATTTCATGATACTTTTTGAACAATTCATACTATTTATTTGTTAATGACAGGGTACAATTCCCCAAAGACAATGTATAAAAGACGGTATAAAAACTGTAGAATCCTATTTATAATAATAGTTAGAAATAAGAATATAAATATAAGGTTTTTATGTATATAGTATAAGAATGTTTAAAAATGTTTTAGATATAAGGCCATTTGTTTGGGTCTGAAACAACTAACATCAGAACTGTAAAAATAGTTACCACTTGTAAATAGTAGAGAGTAATTAAGATGTTAGTTAGTAAAAAACCTTTTTTGTAAACCATATTTCCATGTTGGAAATGGGTATTTTGTTGCAAAATGTCTGACTTGAAGACAACCATTTATTTAAAAAAAATATTCTTTATTTTGTTTAACTATTATTTGTATTGTAACCAATACTAATTGTTTTTGTGTAATTTGAAAACATGTTTAATTTATAATACTATATGTAAAAGTCAGAGAGGGTATTACACATCATATATTGTTTGTAAAATATTTTATAAGAAAAATTTTAAAAAAATCATAGGCCAAAAGAATGGAAACCAAACTTCATCAAAACAGAGAAATTGCTCATTTAAATGGAAGTAAACAAAAGGGGTTTAGACAAAATAAACTTGAGATCATGCCATATAATTGCACATACCATTTAGAGAGATTTTAATAAATTATATTCAGAATTATAAATAAAAATGAGAATGACTAAACTCAGAAATTTGGACATGGGAGTCATATATTTCAGAATAATGTTTCAGAATACAACTAATTCAATTAATTACCAGAAAATAAGGGAATAGGAACCTTTTAATACAATATAGGATTATTAATATTAAATATAACTGATAAAATGGCTGAATTTATATAATGACAGGAAGTAAATTTTGATGTTTTGACTTCTCAGAGTATACCAAACTGAAAGTGAAATTACTATTTTTTGGACAGAAAACACTATAAAATGGCATTATTTAATCTGAAAGTAACCAGAATTAACTGAAAGATTAATTTAAATCACATCTAGTGAATAAAATTGACAAATAACCAAAGTTTAGGCATTCATATAGTGAAATAGTAAAGTGTACACAGGATGTGAAAAAACATTTGAACAATGTTAAGAATAATATTATATGGGCTAAGAGTTTAATTGAAACTGAAGGAAACAGTTAGTTAATTATTGGTATTTGAATGGTTAACATGACATACGTTTGATAACGTGGATAACCTAACCTATAATAGTCATACAAATCGAGTGTATAGTGCGTTATTGTGAAATCGCGAGTGACTTGTAAAATACTTATAAAACTATCATATTATAACAGAAACAATCAAGTAACACTCCATAACACAGAACAATATAAATCTACTCCGAAAAACACCACAAAACACTAGAAAACCGTATAATACATTAAACCAAATTAGTGACGGAATCGGGGAAAGTGTTTGAACTAATAATTATACGGATACACTAAATACAACTCAGAAACAGTACACCAATCACTACACAACATTTAACAAGAGATTTGCAGAAACAAGAACAGAAATATTGCCAGAAAATACATTATTTGGAACACGGCAGGAACGAGCAACATTTTGATCGACTTGACGGCAGCCATCTTTCTTTGACAATTCCAGTGCCTCCTCTTAGTTCAACAGCTGTTGGGTGAAAACAATTATTATATTTACAAATTATTATTCAATGTCTGTGTTTATTAATAACTATTAATTTGATTGTAACGTTATACTTTTTAAATATTAGCCCGATTTCTCTGACTTTGGTAATAACTGGCTGTTAAAAGAACCCTGTACAATTTTTATATCATATACTTGTAACTTTTTTCGATATCCTGAGAATCGATACTAATCGATAAGAGTCAATATTGCTATTACTTAAAATAAAAAACATTAATACTTTTCAATACTTAATAGTTCTTTATTTCTTCAATAATACTAATTACCAATAATATAATTCTAATTGATAATCTACAAGGACTTCACCACCCGTAAGTGAAGATAACCTAAAAAATAAAAAGGTAAACAAGTATCGATTGGTTTACAGACAGTCTTATGAGTGGTGATAGATTATTTAAATTATACTAAAACTTTAATAAAAATTTTCAGAAGAGCATTACACTGTTTAAAACTTCACAGCCCTATATTAATTAATTGATCATAATTAATTAATTAATAAAATTAAAAATTTTTTTTTTAATTATTTTTTTTATAAACATAATTTTTTTTTTAATTTCCTTCAAAACAATAAATTTTGTTTTGAAACTTTCGGCGAAGCTGAACAGATATATTCCTTCATCAACTTTACGCTACTCGACCGGTCTTGCTACCATTGAGACTCGACCAGCTGGGAAACTTAAGGAAGTGTTTCAGGCCAGTAAGACGTCGAGAGCCACACCAATTAAACACCAATTAAACATATTACATTGGACTTGATTACATCGGAGTCACATACTTCACAATAGTTTATCATCATAATCAACACACATCATTAATATTTTAAGTTATTACAAATTGGCGCACAACTTCAGGGGCTTTAATTAGCGATTGGAAGGCCAATACATTCTGCCCAATCACTAGTTGGAGCTAGGCAACAGCTACAAAGCCAGAGAATTTCAAGGGAAAATGCAACGACGTGCAACATCTAAGAAACGGGCGGCGGAGGCCGAGAAAGAAGTAGAAGTTGACATGGACAACAAGGAAGCAACGCCAATAGACGCGGAAAGTTCGTTGCCACCAGTGTTGTCCAAACAACATGAACAACCAGGGGAACAACCTGAGATGCCTACTCAGACAGAGGAAGTCAATGTCCGCAAGGAACAATTGGAAAAACCCTCACAAGCAGAAGACACAACAATGCAAGAGATGTTTAGAGTGATAATGGAAATGAATAAAAAAATGGAAGATTTGAAGGGAGACATTGGAGGAACCAATAAAAAGATGGAAGGAATGGACAAGAAAATGGACGAGAATAGTAAGAAAATGGGAAGTGATAGCCAGTCTTTAAAGGAAGATTTAGGAAATAAGATCGAAACAACAAATAAGAAGCTGGAAGAGAAGATAGAAGAAAACAGCAAGAAGATGGAAGAGAAGATAGAAGAAAACAGCAAGAAGATGGAAGAGAAGATAGAAGAAAACAGCAAGAAGATGGAAGAAAATAGCAAGAAGATGGAAGAGAAGATGGAAGAATTGAAGAAGGATAATCAATCCACAAAAGAAGAGTTGACTGGGATGAACAAGAACATGGAAGAATTGAAGGAAGACAACCAATCGTTCAAGGAAGAATTCAAAGCGACTAAAGAAGAGTTGATTAATAAAATTGAAAATACCAATCAGAAAATAGATGAAACCAGGAAGAAGATAGAGAAGAACAACCGACAATTGAAGGAAGAGATGAAAGAAAATAACAAGAAGTTGGAAGAGAAGATGGGGGAGAAGTTGGAAGAATTGAGAGAGGACAATCAAATTTTAAGAGAAGAATTAAGAGAAGTCAATCAGGAGAATTTGGACAAGCTGGACGAAAGGATGGAATTGTTGCGAGAAGAAATGAATAAGGAAATCAAGGTTAACAAAAAAGCGATGGATAAGAAGATGGAAGAAGAAAATATAATGGTCAATCGACAGATTCGAGAGATTGATGGAAAGTGCAACCAGACCGAAAAGGAGGTGAATGAGTTTAAAGAAGTGGTGAACATCAAGTTCACAAATATCGAAGAACATAGTCGTAGGAAGGTAGAAGAACAGAGGAAGGAAAATCAAGAAGAATTCGGAAAAGTACGCAATCAGGTCACAGAACGATGTAATGATATACAAGAGACCATGGCCAATATCACCGGTCAGGTGCGACAAAGCCGAGAGGAGATGGAAGCGATTAGAAACAGACCGACTCATTTCACCGGATTGCCCGTCAACGAAAGCCGAGAGTGGCTCAACTTCCGGGAGTACAAACGCAAGCCGATGGAGTTCCTGGCAAGGGTAGAAGAATATTTGACCAAGCATAAAATTACCCAATGGAGCCATAGCAGGGAGATATTCGACGAGTCCTTCCGAGACATAACAGATAATTGGTGGATGGCCAACCGGAGTGAAATTTCCGACTACCAACAGTTCCGGAAAATGTTTAAGACAAAATACTGGTCTGAGACCACCCAGAACTTGATCCGAGACAATATTTGTAATGGAAGATACAGGTCACAATTAGGTAGCAGTATGACGGCATATTTCTTGTGGAAGGTGTGTATGGCAAAACACCTTGAGCCAGCAATCCCAGAAGAATGTTTAGTGAATAAGATATCTTATCACTATGATGAGGACATTATCAGGGCCCGGAGAGGTAGTCAGATCAAGACGATCCAGGGAATGACCGAGTTATTGGAGGGATACGAGAACGAAGAGTATTATCGGCAGAGCAGAAAGAGAAATGAGAGACCAGAAGCAAGGCCGACTACCTACCCCAATAACGGCAATAACCATGCAAGTTACCGGAACCAGCCCAGTAATTACGACGGCCCTAACAACCCGCCGCGTAATAACCAGTTTAGCGGTAATTTTAACGGCGTGAGGAATAATAACCCCTACCCAAATAACAGAAACAATTTTTATCAACAAAATAATAATGTCCCATACAGTCAGAGAAATCCATATCCCAACAATAATGGTGACAGACCTTACCCACCTAACCGAAATTACTATAATAACAATTTTAGTAATAACAATAATAACAATAGTAATAACCGAGTGTCGCGCCCTAGGGTAAATTTTATAAGAGCAGAAGATCGCGGACCCAGGAGATACTATCAACCGAGGAGGAGCAGCTTCCACGGCGCCGACCGAAGATGGAGGAGTGCGGAACGAGACGGCCCAAGACACGAAGAGGGAAGACGAAGTACCAGCCTGGAAGATCTTGGCAGACAACCGAACAGGGCGTTAAACATCAACCAGGGTACAGAACGTCAGGAGACAAACCAGAGTTTCCCGAACGATGCCTCGGTCAATAATAACTCAAACAATGAACAAAATACTTTAAACGAGAGGAGGCAGTAATCAACAACGATGACCCGTTACTGCTTATACTTCCTGGGTTAGAAAAGGATGATTTGCAACAAGCAAACAATGATAAAAACATCACTATTATCAGTAACCATTATTTGAAAGACATACGAACTGAACTTTTGGAAGAGAACGAGAAGAGTCTCAGCAACAGTAATAATGAGATAATTTATATAACAGCGGAGGTGGAAGGAGTTCCCGCTAAAATAATGATAGACACAGGAGCTAATATTTCAATAATAAACTCCAATGAGTTGGAGAGAATACAATGTAAATGTGGAAAAACCTAACATTTGAAGGAGTAAGAGGAGCTAACCATCAAAGAGCGACATTTAGAAGAGAAGGCATTTATAAGGAAAGAAAAAGAGAAGATCAACTTACAAAAGTATAAATAATATGGGCCAGTGTAGAGTACAATATAACCCCATATGTTGTGGTAAATGATAAGCATAACAATACATATGAGTTGAGGGAAATCGTTTCAGGAAAAATCAAAGGAGTGTACAATCAAGCTTCTATGAAGAAATATTATGAAGAATGAGTGGTGAGATTTAGAATTTTTAATTTTATTTTTTTAAATTCAAAAATAGTGTAAGTACATCTTACAACCTAATATTTTGAAAAGAACATTCTGGAGAATTAAAAGAAGAAGAATTTTTTAATTTAACCATTATAAAAATTTAAAATTGAGTAAGTACTTCTTACTACAACCTGATAATTTAGAACAAAACTTTTTGGAAGAAAGAAAAAGAAAGACTTTTGAATTGAAATATAATTATAAAAATTTAAAATTTAGTAAGAACATCTTACTACCACTGATAATTTTGAACAAATTTTATGAAAGAATTAAGAAGAAAGGAATTTTGAATTTATTTATAAAAATTTAAAATTGAGTAAGTACATCTTATTACAACCTAATGATTTTGGAACAAACTTTATGGAAGGAAGAAAAAGAAAGAATTTTGAATATAACTTATTCTAAAATATGTAAGTACATCTTACTACAACCTGATAATTTAGAACAAAACTTTATGGAAGAAAGAGAAAGAGAGAGAATTTTGAACTTAATTTTAAAAAAAAATTTTAAATTAAGCAAGCACACCTTACTACCACTTAATTATGAGAAAACTTTATGGTAAATAATTAAGAAGAATTTGAATTTGGAGAAATACCAAAACATTCAGAAATAATAGTAAAATCACAGTACTATAAACAATTCTGAATGAAACAATTCTGGGAATAAATGAATTAAACAGAATTTGAATGTTGATAGAACGTCAGTACTTTGAAACAAGATAAGATCAACATATTACAAGGATTTATGAGAAATATTTTTCAATTAAATAAAAAGAATAGTTTGAATTTTACATTAAAACTAACCAAGTTCCAAAAAATAATTATGTGTCAATTATGATTGAATTGAGAAGAAAATAAAGTGATTAATTCAGAAAAGAGAATTAACGTTAATCCAGAATAAATGCTAGACATTCACAATAGCATTTGAAGGAGTAGAGAAGAATAACAAAAAAGAGTGTAATATGCAAGAAAAGAAAAAATTTGGAAGCAAAGAGACTAATTACCTATGAAACGATAATGAAAACAGTTAATTAAGAGCGAAGAAGAACAACTCATACCAAACAGATGGAGAAGATGATTTTGAACCAATGATTATAATAAAACCTATACGAAATGCAAAGAGAAGAAATACCATATGAAATATAATATAAATGAATTAATGCTAATGAATGCGAAGGCGGAATAATAACTTTCTAAGAGAAAGGAAAGAACCAAAATGTTTAAATATTATGATCAATATAACAAACCTGTATATCTAATGTAAAGATACAATGTCAAAAAATTAAATATAATATATTAAGACCATTCAAATAATGAATACGAAAGACTATTTATAAAGACCATGCTAATACTATGAATAACCAGAAGAAAGTATAAAGAGAATTCAGATGAAGAAGAAAGAGAGTTACACTGTAAACAGTAACCAGAATTATTAAAAGAAAGGTTTTCAACCATAATTAAATTAAATATATCAGACAAGTTAAGAGTTTTGAAAAAATATATATGTAATGAGTATAATAATGATTATGAAGATTTATTAAGATAGAAAATGTGAGATAATCTGAGAGACTACGAAGTGGAGAATCCAAAGATATTTTTATTAGTCGAAAATGAGACTACTTTTTATTTATTTATTCGATGACTGACTGAAGATAATTCCAGCAGCATTATGTTTTTGAGCAGGGATGGATATGCCTCTGTACTCAATTTGTAGAAGTGGTGTATGGCCAGCAGAGAAGTAGCGTACAGTGCCCCTCTGATCTGCCCCAGCCCACGTGATAGGGAATGTTAGGGAATTAATATCCCAAGGATACAACACGAAGTTGATATAGAAAGAAAATGTATTACAATAATAATATATCTCAGAAGACACTAACTATCCGAAAAGGATCAGTAGTAAAACAAATAATTATATATATAAAATTAATTAAACTCTAATTATAAAAAAGTCGATATAAAGATGGAGAAGAAAATGAATTATAAGAAATGATGAAATTATCATAAGAAATTATTTCATCCATAAACATGTCTGAAATAATTACTTCTGGAGGGGAGCAATCTGTAACATGACAGATATAAGCATAATATTGAATGGCAATTGATCATTAGAATAATGAAGTTATAATGTTTAAATTTGGAAGAAAGCATTAAGTTTAATATAAATAGATTAATTCATAGCAACTGTGGAAAGAAATCATTATTATAAAGAAAATCCAAGTTCAAGTAAAAGGAGTTACTAGTGATGAGTCATCCAAGACCAGTCTCATAACCAAAGGTTTTCAAGGTATAACCCAGGAAGGTAAAAAAGTAAATAATAAAGCAGTACAGAATATGACCAAACCCACAACGAGGAAGAATAAATAGAAGAGAAACCCTAAAACAAGCCAAGATCAAACAATACAGGTGGTGTATTTCTGAAATAAAGAAGAAGATGGAGAAGATCCCAAGAAACCTGATGGCAGCAAGAAGAAGATGGAGAAGATACCAGTCCCAGAAGGCAGGAGAAAAGAAGACTGATGAAAGAAGAAGAAGGCAGCATCCTGAAGAAGATGTCATGCTCTTATAAAAGACACCCAAATCCCTATATCCCCAAAATAAATATTTAAAAATAAAAGTATAACGAATTAAAAACTACATGTATATAAATTTAAGAGAGAGAAGTGTATAAAGTAAAAGTTTCCTGTGAACTAAGATGAAACAATAATATAGTACCCATGGAACAAATCTCCATTGAAAAAACGCTAACCAATTTATTATGTTGATAAGACTATACGACCATTTAGCATTAACATAATATATAAGTGCAAAGTGAACCAGTGATAGTTTTGGGTATTATAAAAAATGAACCTTGTGTTTCATTCTTGGCAATCACAAACATTGGATGCAATGAAATATGCATTTTTCAATGACTTAAAATGTGTACTGTGACAATATGTTGTTCATAAGACATGAATCTGTTTAAAATAACATTTTGTTTTACATGAAAAAAGAAAAACAGATTTCATGATACTTTTTGAACAATTCATACTATTTATTTGTTAATGACAGGGTACAATTCCCCAAAGACAATGTATAAAAGACGGTATAAAAACTGTAGAATCCTATTTATAATAATAGTTAGAAATAAGAATATAAATATAAGGTTTTTATGTATATAGTATAAGAATGTTTAAAAATGTTTTAGATATAAGGCCATTTGTTTGGGTCTGAAACAACTAACATCAGAACTGTAAAAATAGTTACCACTTGTAAATAGTAGAGAGTAATTAAGATGTTAGTTAGTAAAAAACCTTTTTTGTAAACCATATTTCCATGTTGGAAATGGGTATTTTGTTGCAAAATGTCTGACTTGAAGACAACCATTTATTTAAAAAAAATATTCTTTATTTTGTTTAACTATTATTTGTATTGTAACCAATACTAATTGTTTTTGTGTAATTTGAAAACATGTTTAATTTATAATACTATATGTAAAAGTCAGAGAGGGTATTACACATCATATATTGTTTGTAAAATATTTTATAAGAAAAATTTTAAAAAAATCATAGGCCAAAAGAATGGAAACCAAACTTCATCAAAACAGAGAAATTGCTCATTTAAATGGAAGTAAACAAAAGGGGTTTAGACAAAATAAACTTGAGATCATGCCATATAATTGCACATACCATTTAGAGAGATTTTAATAAATTATATTCAGAATTATAAATAAAAATGAGAATGACTAAACTCAGAAATTTGGACATGGGAGTCATATATTTCAGAATAATGTTTCAGAATACAACTAATTCAATTAATTACCAGAAAATAAGGGAATAGGAACCTTTTAATACAATATAGGATTATTAATATTAAATATAACTGATAAAATGGCTGAATTTATATAATGACAGGAAGTAAATTTTGATGTTTTGACTTCTCAGAGTATACCAAACTGAAAGTGAAATTACTATTTTTTGGACAGAAAACACTATAAAATGGCATTATTTAATCTGAAAGTAACCAGAATTAACTGAAAGATTAATTTAAATCACATCTAGTGAATAAAATTGACAAATAACCAAAGTTTAGGCATTCATATAGTGAAATAGTAAAGTGTACACAGGATGTGAAAAAACATTTGAACAATGTTAAGAATAATATTATATGGGCTAAGAGTTTAATTGAAACTGAAGGAAACAGTTAGTTAATTATTGGTATTTGAATGGTTAACATGACATACGTTTGATAACGTGGATAACCTAACCTATAATAGTCATACAAATCGAGTGTATAGTGCTTATTGTGAAATCGCGAGTGACTTGTAAAATACTTATAAAACTATCATATTATAACAGAAACAATCAAGTAACACTCCATAACACAGAACAATATAAATCTACTCCGAAAAACACCACAAAACACTAGAAAACCGTATAATACATTAAACCAAATTAGTGACGGAATCGGGAAAAGTGTTTGAACTAATAATTATACGGATACACTAAATACAACTCAGAAACAGTACACCAATCACTACACAACATTTAACAAGAGATTTGCAGAAACAAGAACAGAAATATTGCCAGAAAATACATTATTTGGAACACGGCAGGAACGAGCAACATTTTGATCGACTTGACGGCAGCCATCTTTCTTTGACAATTCCAGTGCCTCCTCTTAGTTCAACAGCTGTTGGGTGAAAACAATTATTATATTTACAAATTATTATTCAATGTCTGTGTTTATTAATAACTATTAATTTGATTGTAACGTTATACTTTTTAAATATTAGCCCGATTTCTCTGACTTTGGTAATAACTGGCTGTTAAAAGAACCCTGTACAATTTTTATATCATATACTTGTAACTTTTTTCGATATCCTGAGAATCGATACTAATCGATAAGAGTCAATATTGCTATTACTTAAAATAAAAAACATTAATACTTTTCAATACTTAATAGTTCTTTATTTCTTCAATAATACTAATTACCAATAATATAATTCTAATTGATAATCTACAAGGACTTCACCACCCGTAAGTGAAGATAACCTAAAAAATAAAAAGGTAAACAAGTATCGATTGGTTTACAGACAGTCTTATGAGTGGTGATAGATTATTTAAATTATACTAAAACTTGAATAAAAATTTTCAGAAGAGCATTACACTGTTTAAAACTTCACAGCCCTATATTAATTAATTGATCATAATTAATTAATTAATAAAATTAAAAATTTTTTTTTTAATTATTTTTTTTATAAACATAATTTTTTTTTTAATTTCCTTCAAAACAATAAATTTTGTTTTGAAACTTTCGGCGAAGCTGAACAGATATATTCCTTCATCAACTTTACGCTACTCGACCGGTCTTGCTACCATTGAGACTCGACCAGCTGGGAAACTTAAGGAAGTGTTTCAGGCCAGTAAGACGTCGAGAGCCACACCAATTAAACACCAATTAAACATATTACATTGGACTTGATTACATCGGAGTCACATACTTCACAACAGTTTATCATCATAATCAACACACATCATTAATATTTAGGTTATTACAATATATATATCATATATATCATTAAGTGCCATACAAGGCATAAGTGATGAAATTTATAAATTAATAATATTAATACAAGTGAAAATAAAAATTTCAAAGTTGCCTGTAAATTTGAATAAGCAAAAATATGTTTGTACAGTTAATATGAGATGGAAAGTAAAGATCAGCACTAACTACATGGTCAATCCTTGAAAACAGTAATAAAGTAGCCCAGAAAATAAAATATGATACACTTAGGGTGTAAAAAACAATAAAATGGTCAGCATAAGTAACTGACAATATATGAAGTAAAAATATGAAATATGAAGACCTGTATATTAAGCATAAGCAAATCTGAAAAATGTTGAGTTAAGTTGAAAAATAAACTAACTGCTATATTTATTGGTTAAGTTTTGTTAAAAAAAATAGCTAAAAAGATCAACAATATAATAAAAATTATAGTAATTTAGTAATATAGTATTCATGCAGTATGAACATTTGTAAACATAAAGAAAATTCTTGATGGGTAAGCTCAAATAATATACCGGAGAAACTAAAGAGTAGGGGGTGCCTCTTTACATATGATTGGATTCATAGTACTTGCAGTTAAGAAATAAAGTAATAATATTCATTTTCATAAAATATTTT
Source organism: Magicicada septendecula (assembly GCA_034769895.1). Lineage (NCBI taxonomy): Eukaryota > Metazoa > Arthropoda > Insecta > Hemiptera > Cicadidae > Magicicada > Magicicada septendecula. The sequence continues at coordinate 916,451,749 of CM068367.1, read as the reverse complement.
CTAATAATTAACAAGTACACCTAAAAGAAAGTACTGTACTACAATCAGAACACTTTCACAAAATTTACCCTCATATTGGAATCAGCAGGAAGACTGGAACACAACACCACACAAAGTAACTCACAAAGCTGTCAAAGAAAAAGTACTCAAAGAAACTATCATAAGAGGAACAGAAAAGAAAATTATAAAGAACTTATTGAATGTACAACTGCGTGTACGTGCAGGAAAGCTATTCCAAAAGAACTTGACTTTGCAGTCACCCCATCAAGAATCCCAAAAGAAGATATCATATGCCAAGTAAAGGCAGCTCTAATTCCATTGGTAGTGAGTCCTGAGACACATCAGGTAGAAAAAAAAAACACATCAGGACATACACAAAGAAGTTAATGCTTTTCTATAGAACTGTTTAGAGGGACAAGGTGTATACCAGATACGATGCATAAGCTGTGACAACTTCTATATTGGCCACTCAGGAAGAAATGTCTGCATCACATCCATGAACAGAATCTAGCAGTATCAAAACAAGAAGACAACACATCTCTGTTAAAACATACCAAAGAAATGAAACAAGCATTTGGTTGCAAAAACACAAAAATTTTAGCAACGATAAATAATTATAGTAACAAACAGACTGTACAAAGAAATATTGAAACAGAGAGAAAAAGGACGTGCAAAAGTTAATGATAGAGGTGAGTTTACAAGGTAGCAGTAACTTAAAAAACCCTAATTGTCAATTTGTCAAAAAAACATGAAAATTCCTAACTACAGTCACCTAACACCACCACACCTACGTGGATTACTTGAAGCTAAGTAAAGTATATAACACTCTCCAACATTACACCTTGGAAATGTTCCTGGCTCAGAGAACAAAATATTGGCATTCTAAAAACTACATACATGTTTGAACTGCCCAAAAACCTACTACAACAGATGTTCACATGGAAGTCTTCACACAAGGTGTGTGTGTGTGTGTGTGTGTGTGTGTGTGTGTGTGTGTGTGTGTGTGTGTGTGTGTGTGTGTGTGTGTGTGTGTGTGTGTGTGTGTGTGTGTGTGTGTGTGTGTGTGTGTGTGTGTGTGTGTGTGAGAGAAAGTGTGATTGAAATATTATAATAATCCTTCAAGATTCATAATGGTTAGGTTCTGCTAGATGGTTACATATAGCACATATATAAATATGCATAATTTAAGCAATGTAAAAGATTTATATTGATTTTTTTACAAACCTCCAAAATCATTGAATTTAAGTCTTTCATCTAGCCACTGTTCTCTGAATGTTAACTGCACACTGTATTCCTACAAACAATACAAACAGTTAAAGTGTGTAGGCACAGTATTTTCATATATAAGTAAATAGTGTAGTTAAGACAAACTTCAAAAACTTGTGTGTTAAAATTGTAAAATATTATTTCTAAAAACTACAATATGGTTAACATTGGCAGTGGTTCCCAGAAATATGTACAAATACTGTATATTAACTGATCACACAAATAAAAATTTAACCTCAAATGGTGTGTGATGAAATAAAGTAAAATTAAGAGAAATTAAAAGCGTAAATTTAAATGATTCAAAATTTACTTAATGGAAAAGCTTATCACGTTTCATACATATGCCAGGCAATATGTCTGTTGAAACTAGTGGATAATACAGTAGGCCTACATGACAAACCTTCTATGTAACCTGATTAGAAAACAACACTGGTAACAAACTCAGCATTATAAAACATTTCATTGAAACCAAACAAGCCTCCTGAAAGGCTTTCTTTCTAATAATTCACACGTTTACTGGAAAGGTATTTATGTATCTTCTCAGTTGGTACTTCACAGACCTACAAAAGATATTTTCAAATGTAATGAGATTTTTCTGTAATTTTTAGGATTTGTGTATATTGTAGACACTTGTTCATATGTATCAACAGAATTGTATCTCTTTGAAGGGTTATGTTACAATTAATGATGCATTATGGGAAGGGATATTAAATCATTTCAGTGTTTGAGAACGTCATATGTCAATGCATTTTGTACATGCTAAATGTAACCAATAACAAAACACACACGCAGATACGCACAGGTTGTAGAAAATTCTAACCAAATGATAATTTTTGAAAAGTGGAAATTATTTTGATTTTGAATTAGGATAGATGTAATAGATGATCTGTACAATTGTGTGAACAACAATTTGTGAGCAAAAGTATTTAATAATTACTGCACTAAACAAAACAAAATAAATATATAATCTTTGGCTGAAATTCATAACACTGAGAACCACTGATGCTATATGTAACATTCCCTGTACAGATAAATTATATTTTTCACACACACACACACACACACACACACAATTATTAAACCTCTTACTTCTTTTGTGTGTGTGTATTTATCTGTCCATTTATCTATCCATACACATTTTTTGAGCATTTGCTGAACTAGAAAAATCTTATTATAGCTACTAAGTCTTCAATACTTCAGTTTACAGGACGTAATATAACAGTGCAAGTGCAAATGAATATCATACATCACAGCATAATTAATAGCATAACATACAAATATGTAATATCCTGTTATATATTATAATATATTACTGTTATATATATAATGTAATATATATTATATATTATATTATATGTTACTTTACAAATAATATGTAAGATGTAATATGTAGTATATATATGTAATATGTAACTTTACAAATATACGTGTTTTGGGAACAAACATGTTGATTTGATCCATGGTCTATTGTTTGTTATTCCTTCTTCTGACATATACAGAATATATGATCAGCCTGTTCCACACTTGGGTATGCCTTTTTCTGTTCAGTGATAACTTTAAAATATTCTGAATATGTCACTGACAGAGGAATTATTAAACATAGGTCAGGGAAGTACATTAACATGGTCGTACCCAGGAAAAATGTGAGCACACACACACACACACACATACAAAAGAACATTTAAATTTTACTTAAATTAAAAGCACTACTGAAACTATTATATTATATGCATGTATACATTCCATATTTTACATAAGCAACTAAACTTATAATAATTTTATAATGCCAAATAGGTGTGAGATTCATGTATGCCAAAATATCTATATTTTGACAGTACTGGTACAAGCAAAAACTGATTGAATTTGTTTATAAACTACAATAAAGCATAAAAATTAAGTAAAGTAAAAATTAGAAATGTACACACAAATTTTGCAAATATGCACATGGAACTGGTACTAAAAATGTAAGTATACAGTTTGGTATACAAATTGAATATATACATCATGCAGACACCACTTACCAGAGTCAGAGACCACTTCTTGTAAGAATGCTATTACTTACAAATAAAACAAGCACACCAAATGCATAGCACAAAGAAAATTTGTTTTGAAATGCAGAATTTTTCCCAGTAATAAACAAAAATAAACTCTACATTTTCTCTGAAAACAATAAAACAACATTATATCTGAAACATATTGTACAACTTATGTAGATATATACAATATGTACATACACATATATGTACATATATATATATATATATATAATGTGTTCGTGTTTGTGAGTTAACATTTTGTAGTGTTGTAGTATCTTGCTAAACCATTCTATTATAATTTTTCTTCTTCCTGTAGGATGCATGAAGGAACTCTTATTTAATTGTTTTAATTCACTCTACAGTGAATATACATCTGTCTGAGAAATCTGACAAAAGGATTGTTAGAGCTGTATTTAAAACAATATTCATAAATATTTTAAGGGTTCAAAAAATCACATTACAGCCACCTTTAACAACAACATTGTTGAGGTAGTTCGTCGAAGAGAAAATTTTATTTTATGTTGTATGGCAAAACGTACTTTACATATAGCTAAACAATTTTAGATACTGTTTGTAGTTAAAATAGATATCATTCATAAATAAAATAATGTAAAGTAATTTTCAAAATCTCACTAAGAATCAGATCTTTAAAGACCTAACTAAAATAACATACAAAATTACAAGTAGGCCTATGTATAAATGGTGTGTCTGTGTGATTTTCTATGTTTGTGTGTATGCTTCTGTAAACATGTGAATATTTATTTTTTTAATTTACAGAAATTTTACTATAAGTAAAATTTACTAAAGAAAAATTTAAATAGCATTTGACATTAAATATACAACATGATATGCATTGATTTATTATATTTGGCAAAAAAAAAACATTCAAAATCACAAGGTTACACTGTAAGGGTCAACAAACACCAATGACTGATAACACACAATCATCGAATATAAGTATTTACATTAAAAAATGCATTATACAACATTACGGAAAGACCACAACAATTATACCAATACAACAACAATAACAACATCAACAATAACAAAAACAACAACAACAACAATGACGTAACAGTAGTGAGACAGGTGACAGTCAACACGGCTTAAAAAAAGATTCAGTCAAGCCAAAGAATCTGTACTCAGCTCTTGGGACTTTGTAATAACTTCTAATGTTGAACTAATTTCTTACAGTCTTATAAATAACTATTAGCTGAGTCATTATAAATATATTCAGGCAGTAATTCAACAGATAAGAAGTTATCGCAATATCTACTAAATTTTACTCTAATGATTTTAAAATAGGCCTCAAGATACACTATAGTTACTTGCTGAACAAAAGAAGCAAAAATAAAGTAATTTACTCATTCCCACTCATAGGTACTTGTATAACTATAAACAACTACTGACAGTTGTGTGTAGTTCAACCAACTTATTTACATGTGAAGAAAGTGTCTATCTTCATGTAATCACAAAACAATATATAAAATAACAAATGTAAAATGAGAAAAGTAAATAAGTGAAAAAGAATAGACCTTTTAAGGTTTCATAGACCAATCTGAATTGTATTAGTATAATAATGATTTACAATAACTAAATTTTAAATAAATTTAAAGCATGCATGTTATGCATAACAAATCTATCTATTCAGCATAGTATTAATTTTGCCTTACCACTGACATCACAATCTCTAATACACAAATATTCTTGCTTTTTTAAATAAGATGTGTGTGTGTGTGTGTGTGTGTGTGTGTGTGTGTGTGTGTGTGTGTGTGTGTGTGTGTGTGTGTGTGTGTGTGTGTGTGGAAGGGTGTTAAGTAAATTTAATTTAAAAAGTAATAGGCTTCACTTAAATTAATTTTTGTGTGTATATTAAGTACTTTTTTAATGAAGTCTTAAAGTTTGTCTTATCTGATAATAAAAAATAACAAACAGTAACAACATCGTTAAAATAAAATATTAATAGCAGATACTGAAAATAAAATAACAGATAACTTTTTATACTAGTATTGTAAGCTTTTGATATTATAAAGCAGGAAAACATAATCAAGAATTTTATGTCAGTGGTATAGTTTTTATGTATATATATATATATATATATATATATATATATATATATATATATATATATTACATTTAATATTTATAATGAATTTACCTCATAATATTTTTTTTCTTTATTAGGAACATGTTTCGGGTACCATCTTGTACCCATCCTCAGCCTTCCGGTTTTTGTGTCTGGTGAAGTACATATGTGTTGGTTGACTATTATTATTGTGGCTTCCTGTTGGCTTCTGGTAATTCAAATTGGTTTACTGTGTGTGATTGTAGTGTATGTGTTAGTTTTTTGTGTATTTTCGATGTTGAATGCTTTGAATATTGTGTCATGTTTTGTATTGATTTGTATTTGTTCAGGTATTAGTTTGTTTTGTGTTTTATGTTTGTATATTTGTAAATTTTCCCAAATGTTCATTATGGTGCCTTTGTGTGGTATATGTTTTATTAGTGTCACATTGGTTATGTCTGGGAATTCATGTCCTGTGTTTATTGCATGTGTGGCTAAATATTAAAAAACACAGATATAAAAATAGCATAGTACAAAACTAATAAAAATAATTTACAAAAACTAAATAGCCCACACAACAAAGATAATACAACAACTAATGGTATATACAAAATTGAATGCCAAGATTGCAATAAATGTTACATAGACAAACAAAAAAACAGCTGAAAAAACGTTATTTCGAACACCTAAACGCATACAAAAAACCAGAAAGATATAAATCCAATTTAGCCACACATGCAATAAACACAGGACATGAATTCCCAGACATAACCAATGTGACACTAATAAAACATATACCACACAAAGGCACCATAATGAACATTTGGGAAAATTTACAAATTTACAAACATAAAACACAAAACAAACTCATACCTGAACAAATACAAATCAATACAAAACATGACACAATATTCAAAGCACTCAACATCGAAAATACACAAAAAACTAACACATACACCACAATCACACACAGTAAAACCAATTTGAAGTACCAGAAGCCAACAGGAAGCCACAATAATAATAGTCAACCAACACATATGTACTTCACCAGACACAAAAACCGGAAGGCTGAGGATGGGTACAAGATGGTACCCGAAACATGTTCCTAATAAGGAAAAAAAATATCTTGAGGTAAATTCATTATAAATATTAAATGTATTATATACATCAAGAAATTGACTGTAGCAGTAAGTGATTGAATGTGTGTGTGTGTGTGTGTGTGTGTGTGTGTGTGTGTGTGTGTGTGTGTGTGTGTGTGTGTGTGTGTGTGTGTGTGTGTGTGTGTGTGTGTGTGTGTGTTATTATACATTAGCCTACATACATGCACACGCACACACACAAATATATGTATGGAAATACATTATATTTTGGATGAATGTAATAACATTATCCTGATATTAATTAGGACATTTTTTGCGTGATGACTTGTGTTACTTCTAAGTAATTATTAATATTAAAATGTGTCATTAAGATTTGACTACTGTATTATTTTTTTGTAATGTTAGCATTAATATCTTCAAAATTAATTTAATTAAAAAGTGTTTTCCTTTAAAAATGTGGAAGTAATTACTGCTTTGCAGTATATTTGTTTAGTACCTTCAAAAGAAAGCTGATATTTTGTCATTAAAAGATTTATTCAGAGTCTAATATAGCACAAGAAATTCATTAATAATAAAAAAAAAAATTAATTTTTAAAATGACTGTAATTAAAGAGTGTTTACTAGTCACACATACACAGCCCATAATAAATTATAAAAAAATTATTAAAAAAACTAGTGTTACAGAAGTGTTGTAGAAGACTACAGAAATTAGCATTACAAAGCTAAATTTAAATCAGATACCTACAATAAATAATACAAATTTCTAACACTACATAGCAATTACTGTAATATATGCCCACACAATTTATAATTGTTATATTTAATCTGTTTTATTCTAGAACAAAGTTATGATGATCTATAAGCGTGCCTACTCAGATTAAGTAACATCCAATGAAGTAAATATTAAATATTATATATATTTTATAGGCTAATTAACTCTGAACACACTTGAAGTACTAACTGTGTTGCACATTATACAGTATTACCTACATCAATAACTTTTATTATTGGTAATTAGGAAAATGGTAATGGAAAATTCTTGACATATCAAAAATTTGCATGCTTTAAATTTTCTAAATAAAAAGTAAAAGTGTTCCTGATTAGATGGCCTACATTTAAAAAAATAAATAATATAAACGCAACTGTCTTAAAAAGTAAATAGTAACTGCTCAGACTGCTACATATTGTGTCAAGTGTGTTGCTTTTATAAAAAAAAAAAAACACATAAACATGCAAACATCACAAGTGCACTGAAAGGATTTGTGAGGTTTATTTGAGTACAGACTCTTTGTAGTGAATATATAAACTTTTGGCTAAAATCAAATTAAATTGATATAAATAAAACACAATTAAAATAAAATCTATACTATAGAATAACTTGATTCATTTTCAATATGATTTACAGGAATTCATTGTTTACTCTTTCTCTTTTGTCTCTAAATGTTTATCCTCTAATGGTACTCATTTGTTTCCTGTTTTTTATAATACATTTAAAACTATTTTTGCAAAAATAAAATAAAAAGGCTTATCTTCTTCAAAATAATATCTGCAATAGTGACCATTACTTCCAATCTGACTGTAACAATAATGCCAGTTTTTTAATCTGAACACAAATATTTATGTGCCTACACTTAACATAATCAAGAGTTGTTGTTTTGTACCTATTATCATATCTTTTTATCAGCAGCAGTACATCTTTCTTTCTACAAATTTAAATATAAAGTCTAGTTAAACCATACGTGAAATCTGAATCAAGTCCAAATTCTCCACTGAAGTGACCAGTCAGATATTGCGTTTATTTACAGTCATAATAGGCTTATTTACAATATACAAATATATATATATATAATTACAATAAACGAAGTACTGAAACAAAGGCAAGGGAGAAATAAATCCCCTTGGTAAGAAAATTGATGTCAAACCATGTTTTGGCTCGTGTAATGACGTCACCAGGACTCACCATCTTGTAATCGTCAATTTTGCTGATGGAGCGAAGAAATATGTTGACACGTACTTTGGTGTGTGTAGCTGCGATAGGGGCAAAAACAGACAAACAATGAGCACACTACAAGCAGCCACATACACTTTAGCAAAGGCAGTCAACTGTAATCATTCTCAACTTCAAAGTTTCCAACTCTCGGAAGTTCTGGTATATCTTTTAGTTAATGTCTTTTATTTCTTTTATATTTCTATTTCTTATTTTGGAAAAATGTTGAGTGTTTGTGTATTATTACACTCTTTTTAAAAAACATAAATATTTTAGCAGTAGTGTAAAACTTATGTTTCCTTGTTAATAATTCAGCAGTTACAGAATATTTGATGCTAACAATATATATATATGAAGCAAACAACTGGAAGAACATATAAGTAAACTCTAAATAAAAACTTAACATTTCTGTTGTTTCAAGGTGATGAAATGTGTCAACCATAAAAATAATTCTGAATGATACTTTAGAAGTTTTCAGAACTTAAAACTCTGAAATTTTAAACTTCTGAAAACTCATTAAAAGTAGTTAATCATTTAAAATGTCTGCTAGCAAAATAAGTAAACATTCAGTACACTTATTCAATAATATTTTGCTTTAATATGCATGTACATTTACTTTAATAAGACTACTTTGTCTGTTTCAATTCTGTAACTTATTATTTGACATTTTTAAGTAAAATTGTGGCAGATGGTATTGATCAACATTTCATTTGTTGCTTAACTGGCACAAATTGTTACAGCGATGTAGAATTTAGGAGAGTGAAAATAAATTCCTAATAGCAACCAATATATTAGATGAGATGATTGAAGTGGAACATATAATCAATCAAGAGAATGTGTCAGCTGAAGGAACAGAAGTAATTTACAGTCATGGAGGAATACAAGACCGTGAAATGAAGAAAACAACAGCCAGAGAGTATAATCATTGTGTGCTATCTGATTGGGTTCCTGAAAAAAAGGAAATATGTAACTACGCTGTATACAGAGTAATGGCATGTCACTAAAAACTAATGCAAAGAGTGTATCCAAAGTAAAGAAACGAATTATTACTCCAGAAAGAAGTCATCAGTTTGGAATTAACAGACTTAAAATGATAGTGTCACACCAATATAAAATTCACAAGTAGTCAAAATGGTGGGAAAGAAAGTGAAAATTTGTGAAACTGATTTATGAAGTGGATAGGTGTTCAATAAAATTTATGATTGTGTCACAAATTCTAGTTCATCCTGAAGATTGTCAATTTCATAGCTATATGCATGTTCACACACACACACACACACACACACCTTATTTGAGATCACATATCACAACACGCACACACTGTGTATACATTTGTCTATACCGATTTATGCCTACATAATTATAGGTCTATATTCTAATTTAGGCTATACTCATATTTCTACATGTAGCAGGTGATGCTGAAACATTTGCATGTGAGGTTCATATCAGGTTATGTTTATGAACATGAACAAAATATTCTTATGAAATATATAAGATGTCTCACATACATGTTATTAATTACAAGTCAAATTACACTATAATATATAATATTGTGTGTGTGTGTGTGTGTGTGTGTTTAAATACATTATATGATGGCAGTTCATTTAGAGTCATACTTTTGTTAACTCAAGTTGTAGATAGTGGTTTAAGACAACATAAACGTACAGCCACAATCTTAGTATATAGTACCAAATAAAACTCATAAATACTAATTAATCCTCAAATACTAAATATTACCTCAATTTTATTTAAAATGGCAAACAATGTACTATGCATTATAAAGCTGCATATTAAAATCCTTTACTTTGATATTTCCTTATTCAAGAGCAATGTGACAAAGTCAACACATTATCAGCCCCTTGTTTATAAATTGTCCCTTGCCAAATGCTTTGGAAATTAAATATGTGTAATGTATTTCTATACGTACAATATTAGATCACTGTAGCACATCAAACATTGCCATTTTTATCTAAAGTATTTCTAGTTAAGGAGTAAGTTCAAGAAACTACAATTTTGTGATTTGATATAAAGGAATTTATATATTTACTTCTAAAAGTGTGGAACAAGTGCAAATCTTAGGTAGTGCAAATTGTGTGCTGAATCAATAAAAGTAATCCTGTACAGAAAAAATTATAATAAGCAAGTACTGGTACTTTTATGTAATATATTAGTTAGTGTAAGGAAGGCTGGAAGTTGAAACATGTGTATTTGTTCTCAATAGTTGAAACATCATGAAAAATATTGTACATATACACTTACATAAGCTGTGTGTGTGTGTGTGTGTGTGTGTGTGTGTGTGTGTGTGTGTGTGTGTGTGTGTGTGTGTGTGTGTGTGTGTGTGTGTGTGTGTGTGTGTGTGTGTGTGTGTGTGTGTGTGTGTGTGTGTGTGTGTGTGTGTGTGTGTGTGTGTGTGTGTGTGTGTGTGTGTGTGTGTGTGTGTGTGTGTGTGTGTGATTATTACCCCTCCATATTTAATGTTTACCTGTGTATTCAGTATTTTCTTTATATTATTGTCACCACAAAAAACTATTTATAGAAACTAAATTTTTTAAATCCGTATTATATTTATTTACATGTCTGATGTTTAAAGCAGCACTCTTTGTTTACTGTAATTATTTATATGTAATTAGTTTTTAATTTTGTTAGAATCAAATGAAATTAAATATAAGTATTTCTTTGTACTGATTATGAATTATTTATTGTTTTATTACAAGTTATTAAATGTTAGGAACAAGTGAATTTATTTTTATTTAAGCACTATATTAACAGTTTTATCCTTTATTTTAAATATAAATCACAACAAATTAATAATGAATTTAGTTTTAAATATAAAATAACCACTATATATGTATATATATATACTTTGTGTGTATCCAAACCAATATCTATAATTCAATGTAATTAAATGGGCAGAATAAAATTATTTTAATTGTAGTGAACATTGAAACATAAATTTTTCCTTTTCAGTGGAAGTTGCTGCCTTTGCCTAAGTTAAAAGGTCTTATAGACTATATTGTGTAACTAATCTGTACTACTACATTTAATATAAAAATATCGAAGTGTAAAGTTTAAGGTTAATTATGAGATATATATATATATATATTAATTTTCCACATATTGTTATTTAAAACTATTTTATAATTATTTCTTTATTTCACTCTATTTTACTGTCATAACCACATTATTGGCATCATTATCATCAATACTGCCATTATTATTAACTACAATTATTATTATTATTATTATTACCATAGCATTGTTTTTATAATTAATGTCCTTATAAACCAGGAAACATAAGTCAATACAGAATTTTTATGACAGTAGTAATTTTTATATTTATACATGTATACATATTATTATAGCTATCACACACACGCACACACCCATGTACACACACACACACACACACACACACACACACACACACACACACACACACACACACACAGTCACTCACTCACAACCAATGACATTTATATTTTGATTATTAATGGAAAACCCTGTGATTATTACCATAAACTATAAACTGGTGTTTTATTTAATATCTTCAATTACCATCAAATTATGTTTAAAAGTTAAGAGAAATCACCATTTGTCTGCATTTGGTTAATATGAGTGAAATTTTAAGTTATACGATACTGAATTGTCAGTCTTAATACAATTTCATTGTTATTTTTAACACAAGATAAGCCAAGAATCTATAAAAGTAAATAAAAATGTATCAGCTTAACACAAAGGTAACACCAAGAGTATAAAATGGCTAAGATTTTCGCAAGTTCAAGCTGTCAGATGGTGTATCCTGCATCCTGCAGACAAAGATGTGAAAATGACACATAAAGAGAATACTTTCATGTCCAAAAAATTTAAGCAACGAGAAAAGATTCTATAGAATGAGATCTGTATCATCTTGCCAAGCAATACACAACTAATTTAATGTTCACACTGTTATGTTTAGTTACCAGCCAAGAGACAATTAATGGCGTACAAATGAGCCAGAACCTAGCTGTAAATTTTTGTGTTTATTCATAAAAATTGTACTAGTTTTTTTTCAGTTATAACATTTTTCAAACTTGTAACATGTACAAAACATTTTATCAGATGGCTTAACAATTTTGTTAGTCTCAATTGGAAGTGCTTAATTACTGTTGCTAAGAGACTAAGAGACTGTTGCCATTTTGACTACTTCTAGAAACTAACCTAGAATTTCAACCAAATAATACAGTCTGTTGCTTGTTATAATCAGGCTGGAATTTCATAAATTGGTTCAGTTCTCAAGTGAATCAAATAAATGGCACTTATAAAAGTGATAAAGGCATTATTTTGTAACAATCTCTTTAAGGAAGCATGCGAGATATACAAGACACTTGTAGCAATTAAAATAAACATTAATAGTATTTGCACTATGTTGCTAAAAACAATTCAAATGGTTAATAATATTATCAATAACAATTTTAATAATATTAATATTGTTTGGTTGTGTTTTCACATCACTATGTTAAGATTTAACAATATTATCTGTGTACGGTACTACAAAAATGTTAAGATTAAAGATACTGGTACCGGTACTTCAAAGAATAGTTTGACTCAATAATAAATGAGAATAATGATGATAAAAATTGTAACCATCCACAAAATATTAACAAATATTAATAGCAAAATATCATAAATATTATAACCACTACAAGAAAATGTCACATACTTATTTTATTTGCTTCAACTTTAATGCCAATAATGTGACTATAATTGTATTTTTTAAATTATAATGCTGGTCAAGAACTATTATTTATTTAGTGTTCATTTAATTTTAATGTGCTAAAACACTTTAAGCTTAAATGTCAAATACCAATGAAATGCTATAACCACTCTGTGTGTGTGTGTGTGTGTGTGTGTGTGTGTGTGTGTGTGTGTGTGTGTGTGTGTGTGTGTGTGTGTGTGTGTGTGTGTGTGTGTGTGTGTGTGTGTGTGTGTGTGTGTGTGTGTGTGTGTGTGTGTGTGTGTGTGTGTGTGTGTGTGTGTGTGTGTGTGTGTGTGTGTGTGTGTGTGTGTGTGTGATACACCAATGTGAGTTCTTATATTATAATCTGTACACATATTACAAAACATGGTATAAAACTGACCACATCTAAAAGAGGAGCATTCTTATCTTTAGTTACATGCTCTCTAAAATTCACTAAACATGTGAGAACATACATAATTCATTATAGACACCAAATAAACTAGAAATTCTACTGTGGTCAGTCTTTGTTAAAATCATATTTACGTTTGCACATACTTATTAACATTATCATAAGTACCCACTTATATTCAGATTCATATATTACAATTCTATCAGTTGTAATTTATATATATATATATATATATATATATATATATATTGCAACATTACATATTTTGCATATTTGCCCAGGGCGGTATGTTTGTAAATATTTAGCATACAAAAATATTATGAACAGTTTTTAACAATATTATGCAGGATAAGGATTGTCAGAAAGTGTACACCTGCCCCCGCGAGTGAGTACAGCGCTTGTATGTTTGTGTGTGTGAACGCAAGCTACGACAGGCAAAGATGGAGTGATGCGTACGTCTGTAATCAAGTTTTAACCGGATAAAAATAAACTAATTAATACGTTTTAAACCTGTGAACAAAGACTTACCCCAATTATAAAAACACCATTACATTAAGGATTTTTTAACGAATATAGTGATGTAAAAGTATTGCAGAAATTTGTAATAATAAAGATGCCAGGTAATTTAATGTTAATTACTAGTGTAATTAAATAGTAATTAATATGTGTGTTATATGTGAGTGACCAGAAAAATATTACGCAAACAATGATATCGCTCATGCTACGAGTAGGCCTATGTTTACAAAATCGCGAAAATGAACCAAAAAGTGAGTTGTAATTAAAAGGACGCTTTGCACGTAGTGACAATATCTAACAGGTCGAAAACAGTCCTGGACTTGTCAGATTGCCGTCCAGTATAAATACCACCGGCAATTTTGGGGCGGTCTCAGAGACTCAAGAAATCTTCACACAACATCATGCTACCGGTCTGCCGATCGATCAGGACATCTTTACCCAAGACTTATGGAGGAACTCTGGACCATCACAAACAACAACCCGTAGAGACAGAGAACACAGCATCAGCATAATCATCATCATCATCAAATTCTCAGGATTCAGGACACACACGCAACGGTAACATCGGCAGTATGCAGGTGATGAATAAACAATTATATTTTGTTTGTGAAAAGAACTCTCAAAAAGAAACATATATGAACAGTAAAGACTTAAAGTTTTAAATTTAAATAGTAGTTAAATAAAAGAATTTAATTTAACAAGAAAATTTAAAAATACTAATCTTTTGTTGTATATGTTAAAATTTGGGTGTCAATAGAAATAAATAATAGGTTGGAAGAAAATTTTATATTTTTTATTTTGTTTATAGCAACAATTAATTTTATTCTTGAGAGTGAATATTATTTCTGTTTGTAAATGAGTTGCTATTATTTAAAATTTGAGTCAAAGTCAGACACACTGAAATAAAAAGGTTTACATAATTTGTTTAATATGTCTGTTTAGCTAGTAAGATTATATGGTTGTTTATTTTATATGTCATGAACAGCATAGAAGGTTACATTGTATTTGTGTAAACTTATAAAAGAAAATATTTTTATTTATCTAATATTCGAATTTTTTAATATTTGCATATTTTCTATTAATATTAATAAATCATAGGATGATTATTTTGAAATGGTTTTAATTAATTATTTCATGTCAACAACATCTCACACCTCTTTGAAAATTATTTTATTATTGTGCAACTACTGTACATATACTTGACGCAACGAGAATAAAAAAATATCCTGTGACCTGGCCAGTGTAATACACTTCATAGTTGCGCTGAGTACATGGTAATGTATTTTCATTGTAATACTTGTAACGTTGCAATATATATATTTATTGTAAATTTAGAATTTAAATAAATCATTTCTAAAACTTTAATATTTGTCTTATATATGTTTTTAAAAGAAAAATTTTACATTGTATCATGTTCTCTATCAAACTTTTAGATCCTACCAGTAGAGTAATGTTTAAATAGAATATGTTTTAAATCATTATCTTCAGCTCATAGCCTCTAAGTAATGTCTTGTAGCCCAAGAATTATTTAAGAATCTTGGCAGATTATCGAAGCCTTGATGACTTTGAAAACTTTTTTCCTACTGTGAATTGTTTAGTGCAGATAGAAATATTTCACTTATAATGACGTGTAGAGGCTATCCTACAGCTATGTCTGTATCTGATATTTAGTGTTGTTATTGAAAATATGGACCGCTATCTATATAGATAGGGCTTACTGTGGTGAAATACAGTTTTTATTTGAGAAATAAATTTCAGAATGGGAGATGCTGTCGTATTTTCTTAATAATAAAACGGAGGCATCATAAAATTTTGTTTATAACCTACTTCACTGGAAGTTAATATTGCTGCTTTAAAAAAAATTTACATTCTAAAGGCAAACTTAGAAAACTAACTAATTTTATCATGTTTTCAAAGTCTTCTTCTGGTATGGACCAGGTCAAAAATGTCTTGTATGACAACGTTTCACTCATATTACAATGAGTATCCTCCGGTCTAAATGAAGGATACTCATTGTAATATGAGTGAAACGTTGTCATACAAGACATTTTTTATGCAGTCCATACTGGAAGAAGACTTCGAAAACATAATGGACACCAGCCACAGAAACCTACATGAGAATATAATTACATATTCTCATATTTAGAAAATTTATTGTTGAAGTCATTGGTTAATCCATTTAAAACAATAATAATGATAATAAAGTAAAAGCAATGTTAGATTGATATTAATTAAGTTAATTAATGTTTTGTTAATAATTACAAATTCTTAATTACAGTTCTTAATTTAAATAATAAAATTTTTAGTATTTGTAAATTGTAATATTCTCATCTTTCTTTTATATGAAAATAATTTTATATATATATATATATACATATGCAGTATTATAAAAGTATTATTTTTTCATATATTTCATTATTTTGGAAATTATAATAGTAAATATGTAGGTTTGGGTTTAGTATTTTGAATATATGCTTGTTTATTTATGGGAAAGTGAGATGCATAAATTTATTCCTAACAGAAAGACTAGAATTTCATACACAAAATGTTGAATGTCACTGTCTAATGGCTTAAGTACCCATGCTTCACATTGAGTAAAGGAAATGTTAATCCTGTTCAGCTTGATAAATTCAAATATTATTTTGTGTCACTGTTTAACTGTGTACTATATTTACAGGAAAGCATTCTATGAAATTGGTTACTGTACATATAATACTTCTTGATATTAAACATTCTATCAAAATTTAGCATTCGTTCATTTACATTCACTCAATTCTCTTCTTAAGAAAATTAAATAATTAATTTTTCTCAGGTAACAAAGTTCCTGAAAACAGTATTATATATGCTTCGTGTACAAATTTATAATTTTTACAAGAAACTTTCACATAAAACCTGTAAAGCGCCTTGTAAGATTGGTATTTGTAAAAGAAAAGTAACTTCTATTTATATACATATAATTATATATTTATATACAGTTTAAAAAGTATTAGATAATACTTTCAGATTACTTATAATGTACAAAATATTTTTTCAGGGCAACTTGAATTAGATATAGCAACATCTATTCTTATTATTTCAATATATGAATTTTGATAATAAATAATTAAATGTTCAGTACAAGAGGAAGAAGTGCACTGTATTCACCTTTTAATATTGCACTGATATTGTTTTTGTCTATTAATGTTTGTCTCTGTATTTGTCTTTTGTATTTCAGAATGAACAGAAATATAGATTATGCATTAACAAAATTATCGTAAAATATTTTTAAATAACAATTAAAGTAACTAATTAAAGATTTTTACCATCATATAATAAAATTAACACTTCTTTTCAGAAATTAATAATTCAGAGCACCAACTGTTTAAAGTAAATGTATTTAAAGTAGGGAAATGAATTTAAAATAAAATTATATTTCTCTTTAATAAGATAGCACTTATTGAATCTGACTCATCTTCATATTTACACTGTCTCCATCAGAAACATCTATTCACTACGAAACACAAATTAAAGGACTGCTTGACCTGTAGTATGACCAAAGACATCATATAATTAGTGGAGACACCATGGCATATTGTACCATCCACAAAGCAGAGGACTCAGTGGCTGAAAGCTTTATAGTAACTTCATGTATTCTATTCACTTGATATTATTTGTACTTATGCAGATTTCCTTTGTTCAATGTTGTTTGTGCCTTTGAACAAAAAAACTAAAATACTAAAAAAATATGTACAGCTACTTATTATTGCATTTTGTTTTAAACAGTACAAATAATAATTGAGTCTAGTTGTTTGTCACAATAGTATACTTAGTGGTAATGCTCAGGGCCATGTAAATTTTGGGGGGGGATGCCAAATCAAAGGTGAAAGTCACAGAATAAGTGTATGATTTTATTAAAAATGTACTCTAAAATAATACAAAATTTACTCTGTCCACATCTGCTTTAAAATATCTGATAACATTATTTAATTATATTAATATATCTATTTTTTTTCTTAAATACATGATAGTACCACCGAAATTACCATACATACATAAACCATATTTCAGTTTTTCGAAATGGTGTATTTTTCATTTTTTTCAAACTCAGGCTTTACCCAAGTAGATGGTCCTGGTATTGTAAAGTACAGTAAACTTTGTATGTTGTTTATAATTTTCATTATTATTTTGATAACATGAGTTTTAACATTGAAAATGTTTATAAGGACATGTCGCACATTTGCGGCCGATCGCTGGTGTGTGATCGAAAATGGGAACCAGTGAGTTTCCATAGAAACTACTTCTTTGTTGTTAATAACGTAGTACACATACAAAACTTCGCTTATGAATGCGACTACATTTAACTTATAATCTGTACATTGGATTGGTAAATGAAGAATGAATTCATTGATTGGTGAATGAAGAATGAATTCATTGATTGGTGAATGAACATAAATATATATATATATATTAGATTTATTGAAGCATTTTCAATGCACTTCTCTGTGCATTGCATTTGTGCAATTCCTGTAAATTTTTATACACTTTCTGTCTATTGAGAATACAGGTTATCTGAACAGAAACTAAGATGTATTGTCCTCTTGCTTCTATCCATATTTCAATTAGTTCACCTTCCTCTAGGTAAGATACTGATCAGTAGTTGTCAATTGTTTTGTGTAAAATTAGTTCTCGAGAATAATTATTTATTGCAAAGACATATTTATAGCCTACCTGACTGAGAATTGCATTGTTTCCAAAAATTATAGCCTAGTAGCTCTACAAAAAAAGTATACTTATATTCCTGGACTGCATTTGTTTTTATAGGGTTTTCTTGATTATTTTCAATGTATCACAGAATATCAAAAATGTTAAATAATGTTTGGAATGTTGCTATATACATTAATTACATACAAAATAAAATAACATCTATATGCAATGCAAAATTTTAGGAGAAACTGTATGTTAAGAATTATGAATGTGGCCAGTATTGTTCTAGGAAACTTGAGCCAACACGTTAAGACCATAAAATACAGACGGTTTTTATCAAAATTAGTTACAAATTTTCATATTTTAATTAAAATTAAAAATTTTTTTTTTGAAATTTGTTTACAGAACTTAGGTTGCAAACTGGGGGGGGGGTCCAAAGGGGGTGTGATGCGAACATATACTTTCATAGAAGAGAAATTCACCAGCCTCTTCACCCCAACTCCACTCTCACCTACACGTCGGTGGGCCCTGTTACGCCGAGCAATCCACTCCAAGGTTGTGGTAACCAATCCCTTTGGTGGAGTGGATCGGTAAGCAAACGAGAGATGGGGGTTCTGTCAGGACAGCCTGGGGGTATCCTGGGTCCTGGCCGGGCAGGATGGTACACATCAGCAGCAGGGTATGCATCTAGTGTGGAGGCGGAGGAGGCTATAGTAGCCCTACGGCTGCACACATGGGCTTAGTCAGTTAGCCTACTGCAACCGGGCAGAGAGAGCTCGTCAGCTGAGGTGAAAGCAACTCTCTAGGGGAAGAGCACCACAAAATCAAAGTTCCTGGTCCTCCAGGTTGGGGGTTGGTTCGGAGAATTCACACAGCCCATCTGTAAAAGTTTTATGTGCAGAAACCTGTCAGTTTCTTTCGCCAGCCAGTTTTTACAAATATGAATGTGACGACTAATAATCTTTTCCCCGTAGGGGCCCGATCAGATCGGGGGGGGGGGGGCAGTCCTCACAACTTCATGTTACTGCCAAACAAAGAACTCGCAGAAATAATCAGGTTAATTTTAATATTGGACTATCGAATTCGCTCAGTTTATACCGACCCAGAGCTCTCAGAGTGCTCCTAGACCAACTTGATGCTTTTGCAATAGACATAGCTGTGATACAGGAAATCCTGTGGACAGGCCAGGGAATTCTTGAGAAGCGGAGCCACACTGTCTATTACAGCTGTCATGATAGGCTGCATCATTATTGATTAATGATGATGATAATTCATCATCCAAAAGCAGTTCAGACAAAGGGTGATTGACTTTAAACCCGAATCTGTTGTTTAAGAATTAAGGGAAAATTCAAGAATTACTCCCTCATTAGTGTTCACGCGCCAACTGAAGCATCCTCAGAAATGGAGAAAGAAGAATTTTATGATATCCTTGATAAGACTTTTGATCAGTGCCCTAGTCATGACATCAAAGTGATTGCTGGAGACATGAATGCGAAAGTAGGTAGAGAAACAATCTACTCTCCAACAATTTGATGGGATAGCCTGCACAAATCAACTAATGATACCGGGCAGAGGCTGATTAATTTTGCCGCATCAAGGGGCCTGGTCATTGGTGGAACACTCTTCCCTCACAAAGATATACATAAGGGAACATGGACTTCACCTGATGGTACCTCCGCTCAACAGTCCGTTAAGGACCAAGACGTACCGCACGGCTTTTGTGTTAGTGTGATGGTGTATGGCTAGTACTACGCGCCACCAGCCGCTAGTTGCGGTATTCACAGCCAGGAGGCGGCGCTGTTATCTCAGCGCCTACTCAGTTTGCCTCACGACGCTGAGTGCACGCCGTACGGAACCTCCGCCGGGAATTGAACCCGGGACCACGAGCGCATCAATCGCCCGCGTTAGCCACTAGACCACCTGATGGTACCACCATTAACCAAATAGACCACTTCCTCATTAGCTCACAAAGTAGGTCTAATCTACTGGATGTGAGGACACGAAGGAAAGCCAATATTGACTCTGATCATTACCTAGTGGTTGCATGACTGAGAGACTGTATGTCAATGATTAAGACACAACGTGCTCCAAGAAGAAAACAGTACAACATATCCAAACTAAAGGAGGAAGACAACTGCTTGAGATTCACTGCACTAGTCGGAAATAAAATCACCAAAACGACTACAGGAAATCCAAGTATAGACATTGTTTGGGAAGAAATCTCTTCAGCACTTGCCGGTGCTGCAGAGGAAACTCTAGACCTCAAAGAAAGGGAACATTCAAATCCGTGGTTTGATGAAGAATGCAGAGTTGCTACAGACCTTAAAAATGAAGCCTATACAACAATTATACAGAGGCACACAAGAAGAAGTGCAGAGGAGTATAGGAAGTGGAGGAGAGCGGAGAAGCGGGTACATCGGCAGAAGAAGCGCCATTGGAAGAGTAAACAGCTGGTAGAGATCCAAGATCTAAAGGATGCAAATGAAATCATAAAATTCTACAATAAGGTAAAACAAGGTAGGAAACCCTTTAAACCCAGGACAACAGCTTGTCGTGACACTGATGGCACCCTACTTACAGAAAAGGGGAGAATCCTCGAAAGGTGGTGCAAGCACTTTGAAGCTCTTCTTTCTAAGAATGACGAGGTGGATAACTATGTACCACCTGTGCTAGAGGAACATAAACACATCGAGCCTCCGGATGAAGATGATGTGATAGCTGCAATAGAAAGCCTTAAAAACAACAAAGCTCCCGGTTCTGATGATCTTCCTGCAGTGCTTTTCAAAAACGGTGGCCCAGAGATGGTTAAAACTGTTCATCACCTTGTCATTGATATATGGATAGAAGATAAACTGCCAACAGCCTGGCAGAAGGCAGTTATATGTCCGGTTTATAAAAAGGGAGATCAACTAGACTGTAACAATTACAGAGGCATTTCTCTTCTCCCTGTGGCATATAAAATAGTGTCCCATATTGTACCAAAAACTGCTTCCACATGCTGATCGGGTGATTGGTCAATATCAGTGCGGATTTAGAAGAGGAAAATCGACAATAGACCAGGTTTTCACACTCCGGCAAATTCTGGAGAAAGGTAGGGAACATAAACTACAAACCCATCACCTCTTCATAGATTTCAGAAATGCATACAACAGCATTGACAGAAAAGAACTTTACACTGCTCTTGAAGAACTGGGCATACCAAAGAAATTAATAAGATTGTGTAGGATGACAATGCTGACAGTGAAGGGCATGGTGAGGATTCAGAATGACTTATCAGGAGAGTTTGACTATGGAAAGGGAGTCCTCCAGGGTGATGCTCTTGCTTGCATCCTCTTCAATCTTGCCTTAGAAAAAGCTATGAGAGATGCTGGAATAGATTCCTCCGGGACTGTATTCAACAGGTTGGTGCAGGTCCTAGGATATGCCGATGACCTAGATATAATCGGGAGGTCCCTTCGAGCAGTCACTGAAGCCTTTCTTGCTCTTGAAGGTCCCGCAAAGAGGCTGGGTCTCATAATAAATGAAAGCAAGACAAAATACATGGCCACAGGACAGGAGGCTAGAGAAAGAGAGCACATCCAAATTGGCATCTATTCCTTTGAAAAAATCAACAACTTTGTTTATTTAGGATGCCAGGTTAACGCTGATGGGGAAACAACAGAAGAAATAAAGTGAAGAATCACCTCAGCTAATAGGTGCTTCTTTGGTCTCAGACCCCTGTTCCAAAGCAGAATAATTGCCAGGAGCATCAAGCTGCTTTTGTATAAAACACTGATCCGCCCAGTTCTCACCTATGGTTCTGAGACCTGGACCATTTCTAGAAAGTTTGAGTCAAGCCTGCTGGTTCATGAACGCAAAATCCTTCGTAGTATATTTGGTCCAATATGTGTAGGAGGTGAATGGAGGAAAAGAACCAACCAAGAACTGAACACTCTTCTGAATGAACCAGATATTGTGAAAATTATAAAACTTGGTAGACTCAGGTGGGCTGGACATGTGATCAGAATGGGGGAGAATGAAATACCAAGAAAGGCACTCACAGGACAGACCTATGGCACCAGGAGAGTTTGGTAGACCAAAACTACGTTGGGAAGACGGTGTGAGCTACGATGCACGCCACATCCTTGGGACCCGGAACTGGAGAGCAGCTGCACTTAACCGGGACAACTGGCGGAGGCTGTTAAAGGAGGCCTTGACTCACTAATGGGTTGTTGCACCGCTGATGATGATGAGGTTGCAAACTGGGTTTAAGGACACTCTCTCTTTTATGAAAACTGTTTATAATACTTCACCTTAGGAATGCATTGTTAGTGTTTCTATATTTTTACTAACCTGTTACTAACTAAAAGGCTGCCTGACAGATTCTAATAATTATAACTATGGTACTAACTTTGTAAAATCATAATCTTATTTTGTGATCATTTTTTGAAATACACCTCATGCAAGCCCTTTGTCAGCCTAAGTGCACAAAGTTTTCAATTATTCTTGTAAACTACAATGTTGCCTGTGCTTTTGTTTCTAAAACTTTTTAAATTTTCATTTGTGTAATGCCTCAGTTACCCATCTGGCCTTATGAGAACTTTACACTGGTGTGTTATATTACTAATATTTATTGTCCTTTAGGACATAATATAACTACAAAACTAGTATTCATGCAGGGACGCAGAAGAAATCAATGGGTAATTTAAAGTCTCTCTTTTATTTGAAGAAACTATTTTTAATTGAATATGAATACTTTATTAACAAAAAGTAAGTACACAAGCAATATTGAAAATGAAAATATTTTCAACATCTACCTTTGTGTAATACCGAGTTTTGGGAAGGCATAACCAGTACTAGATAGTGTATACAGGGTAAAATAAATACTATATAATTTCAGTTTGAGAGTGTAATCTTCAAATAATATCAATTAAAAACTTACTTGTTTGTTTTTCAATTTATCTGGGGTTATTTACAAATCATTCATCATTTCATGTTCATATTGAACTAATACCCTTTCATGATTTAGCCAACAGCAAAGCTTCATGGCTCTCCTGCACAGTCAGAATATAAAGACTTCATAATTTTGTTAAAAAATATGGAAATGTTTACTTTCATATATTATTATCCCAGACTATTAAATGAACTAATGAACTAATATCACATAAACCAATCAAATGTGTAGAAGTAAAATACAAATTAAAAATCTATTGATAAATAATATTTTCTAATGACTTTAACTACTTGTGATGTAGGATCATTATCCTACATGCTTATGTATCCTTGTGCATACAAAAAGGATAATGATGTTTGTTGAATAAACATGTTAAAAAATGTTGTTTTAGAATAAATTCCCTTTATGAAATGAATGACAATATTTTACGGTAGTTACTTTAAAGGAGGAATATTATTAAATAAATAGGAACAAGGTTTTGTGCAGCCAGAGTGCTTACATCATAATGTTCTTCTATGTTCATTGTCAATGGTAGATAATCTTTCTGAGCTATCAAGCCATGCTCCATTCCTTAAGATTGCAGATGTTTTTTGCAGTATCATCTTCACTTGATGATCTCCTCAGTCAACTGCTGTTCTGTCAGTATCTGATTTCATCTCATACTGATAAAAGGATTTACCACTGAAGGTGATTTCTGCAGGTGGAATCAAACTGTCTGGGATCTTAAGGAATGAATCATGACTTAATAGCTCTGAATTACTTATCTACCAGAGCTATTTCTTTTCCATCAGCTATAAAAAAAATTAATATGTGTCTAATGCGCATCAGTACCCATAACACTTGGAATGTACAAGAAGAGAAATTAAGTGAAAAAAAGAAGTAAATATTAATTAATTGATGATATTGTCTTTAAAATTAAATAACATTCAGTAATGATTTTTGGTATTTAGCTAATTAAAATGTGTACAACTGAATAAACTGTACAGATCATTATTTGTTTAACTAACATATGTGTTTATATAAGGTTAATAGAGTAAGTAAATACAATGGTAAGAGCTGTGTGGTAAATATAGGTGAATTGGTACAGAATGTAGTTTCACATATTATGTATGCCTGATGTAAGTTTCTACAAAATATGCTAATGCAACTTTTTGCCTAATTATTATGCTTGCCTACTGTTAGTTGTGCAGACAATCTTGATAATATGTCATTTTATAGAACATGATGATATAATGCTAAATAAGTTACTTATATATGAATGATTTCAAAAATATTGTCAACAGTGTATGGGTAACATGAACCAAATTATCATTTTTACTATTCATTTCACTTGTAATTTAAAGATAAACTATTTAAGAAGTCCCAATATATCACATTATTATGACACTGTATTCTTAATGCCAACCTCTATCATAATTTAATATTTTCACTAGTCACAGTTAGCAACTCTGAAGGTTATTGGTAGGGTATTCAATTGTCTTAGTTTCTGATCACTCCCAGTATAGAAACAGCCTTTATTCAGCATAGTCGTATGTGTTATATGTTTCTTAAGTGCAGTTTACTTTTAAAATGTCAAGTTTTCATCTTGTAAAAATTCACCAGACAAATTTTACCAATACCAACTCTGCCACTGAAGTGGGGTGATACTTCCGACCTCAGTGACAGTGATGATACACAAACTGATAAAAATGTAGATCCTTCTGAGAACAACTGTGATTGCATTTATAGTCCTCAAACATCCAGTGAACCCCACCTTATCTGTCAAAACGATTTAAACAATTTGTTGTGTGACTTGGGCCTATCAAAACAATAGGCTGAACTTATCAGTTATAGATTGCAAGAATGGAATCTATTGGTACATACAACAAGCATTACATCTTTTAGAAAAATAAATGCTGCTTTTCTAGTGTTTTTTCTTTTTTATAATGAAGATGTCTTTTTGTATGTGTTATGACATTGATCAATCAACTAGGAATAGATCATAAACTTACAGAATGGCACCTTTCTATTGATTCATCATCTAAACATAGCTTAAAAGCAGTTTTACACCTCAGTGAAAACAAGAAGCAATCTGCTTATTCAGTTTCAATGAAAGAAACATATGATAACATTGTGGCCATGTTAAATGCAGTTAAGTACACAGTTAAATGGGAAATTTGTGGTGATTTGCAGGTCACAGCTGTATTAATGGGACTTCAAGGTGGGTTCACAAAATATCACTGTTTTTTTATAACAGAGCAACACAACGGCAATTTGTAAAACAAGACTGGTCAAAGAGAACTTCTTTTAGACCAAATGCCAAATGATGAAAATGTCTTGTACATCTCTCTTATTGAAATTGAAAAGATTCTTTTTCCTCTGCTTCACATCAAGTTGGGACTGGTAAATTTTTTTTAAAAAGGCCATGGATAAGGAAGGTGAAGGCTTTAAACATTTAACACAATTAAGTGAAGCCAAAATAAAAGAGGTTGTATTTACTGAGCCTGATATTAGAAAAGTGATTCCCAACTCTGCTTTTGAAGGAAAACTCAACCAAAAGGAATTAGGAGCATGGAAATTGTTTGTAAAAGTACTAAAAGCACTTGTAGGCAACAAAAAAGAAAAAAACTACAAAACCCTAATACAAGAGTTTCTTTAAGTCCTACCAAGTCATGGGATGTCAAATGTTGCAAAAAATATATTTTCTACATTCACATATCGATTTATTACCAGAAAATCTTGGTGCGGTTAACGATGAGCAAGGAGAGATATTCCATTAGGACATTAAGACATGGAAACCAATGCCAACACTGCTGGAACTCAGCAGTGATGGGTGACTACTGCTGGCTTGGAAAAAAAATGGAAGATTTGACTCCACACAAAAGGAAAAAATAAGAAAATTATATCATATTTAGTGTATATTAACATTATTTTGTTATTTTCTGTTTATGTGGTCTAACATATGCTCAAGTAGTCAAATGAAACGTTATTTTTTAGTAAATAAAAAAGATACTTAATAAAACAAATGTTCTGATTATTATTTTTTGCCATTTTTATGGCATGAACAATGTTGCTTGCAAAAAAACTATACAAGTTACAGCTTTTCTGCAATTATTTTTGAATTTTTCACTGTGAAATTAATCAGGAATAGGTAATTTCATTGATGCTACATAAAAAGATTTTTTTGTGGACAGTGTACCATTATAATTTTTGTATAGAGCAATAAAAAACTACAATAACAAATATATTGGCAATGGAAGGATACAAATGAAAAACACCAGACTAAATTTAAGTATTTTTGATTTATATCAGTTGCAGATCATGACTTTGATAATTGTGGAAGGTCGGGTAAACGTTTCTGTTATTGTAAACATAATTATCCCATTCTAAATAATACGATAAGTCCATGCAAAGTCACGAGATAGAACTCATAGTATATAGATGATGTCATTTTTAGTTTCCTACATCTCCGCTAGGATAGTACACCACGTTTCAATCACATACATTCATAATTCTATTGTTGCCAATCATTTGACATGATCAAGTATTGTGATTTGCAAAAAATGGATGAAAGAGAATTTCATGTGGTGATGAAACATTACTTTTTGAAAGACAAAACCGCACAGGAAACTAAATCCTGGATAAATATTATGGTGAACCAGCTCCATCAACTAGACCAGTTTACAAAGGGTTTGGTTATTTTTGTAGTGATCACATGAGCACAAATAAAGCTGAAAGTTCCAGACAGCCTGTTGAGGTTACAACTGCAGAAAATATTGAAGGAATCCATGATATGATGATGGAGGACAGAAGATTAAAAGTGGGCATCTCAAATGAATGGGTAATCAAATTTTACACGAACATTTACATATGCAAAAACTGTGTGCAAGATGGGTGCCATGTTTGCTCACAATTGATCAAAAGTGTGCACGAATAAACATTTCTAAGCATGGTTGGAGTGGTTTCAATGTAATTGAGAAGAAGTTTTGTGCCGTTTCATAACAGCTGACGAAACTTGGATAAATCACTACCAACCTGAAACCAAGGAACAGTCAAAATAGTGGGTTGTAGTAAGAGAACTTGCTCCAAAAAAAGGGAAAACTGTTCCATCAGCAGGTAAGGTGATGGGCACTGTCTTTTGGGATGCTCGTGGCATTATCTTAATTGACTTTCTGGAGAAGAGTAAATGATAACTGGGCAATATTATGTATCTCTGCTGGATCATCTAAATGAAGAAATAAAGAAAAAAACAACCACAATTGACGAAAAAGAATGTTCTTTTTCATCAAGACAATGAACCACTCACTCTTCTGCAACTCTGACAGCAAAATTGTTTGAATTACGCTATGAAATTCTTCCGCACTCCTACTCATCAGACTTAGCACCTTCGGACTATTATCTTTCCCACATTTCCAGATTTACATGAAATAATGAAGTTATTTCTGAAATATCTATATATTTGGAAGATTTGGATAAATCATACTATAAGGATGGGATTGAAAAGCTTGAGCATCATTGGACTAAATGTATAGTCTTGAAAGAAGATTATGTTAAGAAATAAAAAAGATTGTTCCCAAAAAAATCGTGTCTTCTATATTTTTGCACTGATTTCTCAAACACTGCTCGTACATATCTTAGTATAAATAATTACTATCAAATTGTTAGTTACGTTAGGTTGTGTGTGTCTGATTAATACATCACTTTAAAAGTGAATAATTAAAGAAAGAATGATTCTGTTTTGAACATGCTGATATCCCAACTGGGACACTTCAAAACTATTCACTTCTGTCATTAAGCTGCTACATTAATAATCATTCAGTGATATACATGTGCAGAGTTCTCCTCTCAGTCACCTCCTCATCATACACAGGAGGTTCTGGAAGCTGTGTTGTGTTCTACACAAATTGATTATTATACAACCAACACATGTACTCTCACAGATCTCATTAATATTATATGAAAACTTTCTCTCAACAAAGGCTCAAACAAACATAAATTGTTAGGGAGTTCAATGAACCATTTAACTTTATGGATGTGCCGCTGCTTAAATATCATGAAGAACACAAAGTACAAAGTATATCCTTAATAAATATATGAAACATAGTTGTGTGTGTGTGTGTGTGTGTGTGTGTGTGTGTGTGTGTGTGTGTGTGTGTGTGTGTGTGTGTGTGTGTGTGTGTGTGTGTGTGCATACTTCAATTAGTTATTTTAATTAAAACCAATTTCAGCTATTTTAGTAATTCTGCTAAATTAATCACACACACACACACACCATCTAATGCTGTGTATCCAATTCATGATGTCTTTAAAGTTACAGTCAAAGCCTGGGCCCACCCAAAATTTTCTTGGCCCACCCTCTGGCCCACCCAGATAAGACGGAGAAACTTCAGAGGTCAAAGTCAAACTGTCTTTTATAAAATTCAACAAGAAATATTTTTCCCACGTGTTTAGAACGAAACTAAAAGATCTTGGCAAGTGCGGGCGGAAACAAGAAACAAACAACTCGTCAGAGTGTACACAAATTGTCAGTCGGTCAGCCTTGGTTTCTCGGTCTGCGGTCGTACTTTCGTTAAGTCAACGATTTTAATTTTGTGTCTGTGGTTTGCATAAGCAGAGTTAACATGTTTAACTGCCAATTTTATTTTAATATGGACAGCAGTTTTTCTCATGTTTGATTCATTCTTTTAGTTTTTATTTTATGTACTTTTTATACGTTTGAGGTTACTTTGCATATAAACAATAAAAGGTGTTATGACAGTGGCCTGTGTTTGACCATTTGTGTAGAATATTGTGCGTCTTATTGAGTGAATGTGGAAAAGTGACGTTAAAAATGGCAAAACGTCCTAGCATTTTGGACTACTTCATTCGGCAACAAAAAATTGTTAAACCAAATGAAGAGGACATTACAACGCCTACACCTGTAACTGCTGAGGTTAGTTTTCAGGATCCTGAAACTGAACCTGAAAAAACTGTGTTCGATGATGATGATATAGAAATAGGGAAAGAAGGAAAACAGTCAGAAAATTAAGAAGAAGAACTTGGTGAAATAAAGGTACTGATTTATTTTCTATTCCTAGCAGTAGCACCAGCAGCACTAATCCATCTGGTTCAATTAGTAGTATAGCTATGAAACCTACTGATGAACCAAAACAACCACTATTACGACATTTTCCTTTTTGCCAGTTTGGAGACAGAAAAAGGAATTTTGAGCCAGGTTGGTACAAAATCCACCCATGGTTTGAATACAGTATTATAAATGATGCTTCATTTTGCTTTGCCTGTCGATTTTTTCATCCCCAAACTCAAGGCACAAAAAGTTAATTGCTTAATTTTGTAAATGAAGGTTATACTAATTGGAAAAGAGCAACAGAATCTAATTCTGGTTTTAACCAGCATGAAAACAGCTCATCCCACAAACATTCTTTAGTTGCTTGGGAGTCTTTTTCAAAAATTTAAAAAGTAAGTTTGGGGAGGATGCATCAATTACTGCTCTGCTAGATGAAACGTATACTCTTGAAGTTCAAGAAAATAGAGGATACATTGAAACAATTGCTGATGTAGTTCACAGTCCTACAAGAAATAGCTCAAAGAGGTCGTGATAAATTGAAACAGAGTGAAAACAAGGGAATTTTTTTAGAATTAATGGAACTTATAGGGGAAAAAGATCCAAGTGTTAAAAAAACTTGAATATAAAAGAAAATAAAATACACTCATGGTATTCAAAATTAAATTGTTAGCACTATGAAGAATATCGTGCTAGAACATGTAACAGATGAAGTAAAAAAGCTCAGTATTTTGTTCTAATGGTTGACAAGTCAAAAGATTGTTCAAAAACTGAGCAGTTATCAATAGTGATTCGTTACTATTTAGATAGACATATAATATGAAAGATTTCTAGGCTTTGAACCTGCAAAAATATTGGATGCTCCTTCTTTATTATTTTGTATTAAAAAAAAAATTAGCAAACTGTGGAGCTGATTTAAACTACTGTGTTGCAAAAACGTATGATGGAGCTGCAGTTACAAGTGGCTCTTGTCCAGGTGTTCAAGCTCTTTTAAGCAGGAAAGTTCCACAAGCCATCTACACACTCTGTATGAACCATAAATTGAATCTTGTTATAGTGCAACATGTAGAGGGATCAAGGGATCAAGTCAGCTACAGATTTTTTTATGACACTGCATGGACTGTATGAGTGAGTCAGGAGTCCATCAAGTGTTTATAGATACACAATTAAAAATAAGGATAGGAAAAGTGGCATTGAAAAAGGTAAGTGACACCCAATGGGCTTGTCAGTACAATTCATGTTTAGCTGTGAACAATTGAAGCTATTATCGTAACACTAATAAATATCCAGAGTGAAAATTCAGAACGAGCTGCAGAAGCATCAGGATTCAGTGCCAAGTTGAACTTTTCTTTTATTTTTCATTTATGCCTGTTCACATGTTTGTTGAAAATGCAAGTCACTATCTGATTTCCTCCAGTGCAAAGATTATAATATTGTTGCTGCGATCAATTTGGTTGAAACTACAAGGGAGCTTTTCAATCAAATGTGTGAATCTGATACAGTTTTCACTTCTGTGCGGAAAGAAAATGTAGATGTAGCAACAAAAATAGGCGCTGATATTCCCACAGATTCCTCTACTCTTGGCAGAATTCAAAAGCTACCAAAACATATTGTGGAATATGTTTGTGATTTGCCAAATAAAGACAGCTTGAAACCTGTACACCCAACTGATTCAAGTCTCTGGTATTTGATGAAATTCTATATATCATAGACAGCAAACTTGA
The DNA here is from genome assembly GCA_034769895.1 of Magicicada septendecula. NCBI lineage: Eukaryota > Metazoa > Arthropoda > Insecta > Hemiptera > Cicadidae > Magicicada > Magicicada septendecula. The sequence goes on along the minus strand of CM068367.1, from coordinate 916,420,270 downwards.
GAGCCGTTTTATTTCAAACACTGCAATAATTAAAGGAATCACTTGTCTGAATCCCAAAAGTAAAATGTTTCTGGATAAAGAAATGTTAATGCCGTTGGCACAAAATTATTCATGCAACACTGATTCGTTGGAGGCAGAAATAAAAATATTAAAAAAATCTGATCCTAACCCATGAACAAGAAACGGAGTGGGGACTGTAAATCTACTTGCGTTGCTCAAGTTGTTAGAGCAATACAAACTACCGTTCAACGACTTGTACAAATTGACTCAAATAGCAGTTACTATTCCAGCTTCTTCTGCATCATGTGAGAGAACATTTTCATGTATGCAACGTATAAAGGGTTATTTACAAAATTCGATGTCTGATGAACGTCTTAGCTATTTGTCTGTGCTTGCAATAGAAAGGACTTTGACCAAGAACATTGACTTGAAAAGTCATTGATGATTTTGCCGTTAATCACAACAATCAAAGAATTAATCTGGTTTAAAAGTAAGTAAAAGCCTGTTTACTATTTTGCATTCATAATATTTTATTTTGCTTAATATTTCAGCTATTCAGTTTTGGCCTATCAATTATCGTCTTAATTTGTCAGCACTGATTTAAACATTGTATAGTTAAGATATTGTCATTTTGTATAAATAAAATACACATATACATAAATATATACAGTAGCTACATTCACACAACACAAACATACAAATTCAATCAGAATTACAGTCCAAATTCAGCTCTCTGCCATTGATAAAACTATATTTTAAACTCCAAAACCAGCAAACTCAAGATTAGGCCCAACCATTTTATAACCTGGCCCACCCATGTGACCTATGCTAGAGCACTGGTTACAGTATTACAAAATTTTACAGATTTCTTCAATGCGTTGAAGCAAAAAATATCCTGTTTTGTCAATTTTCATAAATCATGTATCTGCGTTTGTTAAAATTAAATATAAGAATGTGTTGAAAAAATTATGTGGTGTAATTAACATAACACATAAACAAAAGTGAGCTTTTGAATCAATGGTGCCCTGCTGCACATGCTTCAGTAAAATCGTTGTTAGATTTATGAAATGTACTGATTGGATTTTGTTGTCCAAGATGTGATCAATAGACTGGGTCGAAAAAAATAAATATTTTTTTTTTCGGAACGCTTTAGTGCGGAAAAGTTGCCTATTGTAATAAGAAGAAAAACGGCATAAAAAAAATTAAAATCGGTTAACATCTTCCATTCGCGCATCGTACTTAAAGTTTATGAAAAATTGCAAAAATCACGACATTTATGTAAATTTTTTAAGTTAGTTAAAACTTTTAAAATAAACACGCTTTAGTTTTTTATGCTTGTTTTATGGTTTAAATAACCTAAATAAATTAAATTCTGATCAATAATCTAATTTGTTCCGTTCGCGCAAAGTCTTAGAAAAATCAGAAATTTACCAATATTTCACAATTTTCACTGTGCAACTCTTCGCTCGTTTTGCTAGAACAAAACGACCCAGAACTCACCACGTGGAGGTGGTTGCACGTCGAGTTCCACCCACACCCTACCCAACCAGCCATCCAATTGTTGGGTGTGGGATTTACATTATATTTACAACTATTTACAAAGATTTTCCATAGACTAGGATTCTTTGGCTTACTGTGTTTTTTACTTTTTATTTTTTATATCTACTACACATTTAAAGTCTGATTTTTTGGAGAAATGAGGCATAACCGATCTAGACTTAAGTGTTGCTCGGATATAGCCATCTCTAGCTTCATGTCCACATACTTTATTCGAGGCCTCTGTCACAATTTGACGCACCTCTCCACAGCCTGGGTGTGACAGGGAAACTTTTGTGTTTCTCTGATGGTATTAGTGTCAGAATTGATGAGTGATTTAATATCATCTTCACTTAGGTCCCGCAGCATTGGGGAAGGATACAACACACAAGAATTCCAATTAATAATTTCAGTGTAATCGGAAGCTTGAAAGTTTATCTTCGGTGGTACGAAATTTCTAACAGTCTTCTTCTTAGGGACGGTTTGTCTTGCTTTTAAGATCCTTCTGTAACCAAGCTCCCGAACATTCTCTGGGTGTGCAAAGAACGCATTTCGTTCTATTACTGGATCGACAACTTGAAGTAATTCGTCGGATAAATAACATGATGTTTGGATTGCTTGAAAGATTACTTTTGGTCCGTCAGTAAAATATTTGCTCTTTTTGATGGCAAACCACACAGGCATGTATGATTTTAAGATGAAGCCAACTATTTCTTTTAAGTTTCCGGATGGATCTTATGCAAATCCAAACATCACGTTATTTATCCGATGAATTACTTCAAGTTGTCGATCCAGTAATAGAACGAAATGCGTTCTTGCGCACCCAGAGAATGTTCTGTTGGCAATGGTTGTCGATGAAAGAGAACATATTCGGGAGCTTGGTTACAGAAGGATCTTAAAAGCAAGACAAACCGTCCCTAAGAAGAAGACTGTTAGAAATTTTGTACCACCGAAGATAAACTTTCAAGCTTCCGATTACACTGAAATTATTAATTGGAATTCTTGTGTGTTGTATCCTCCCCCAATGCTGCGGGACCTAAGTGAAGATGATATTAAATCACTCATCAATTCTGACACTAATACCATCAGAGAAACACAAAAGTTTCCCTGTCACACCCAGGCTGTGGAGAGGTGCGTCAAACTTGTGACAGAGGCCTCGAATAAAGTATGTGGACATGAAGCTAGAGATGACTATATCCGAGCAACACTTAAGTCTAGATCGGTTATGCCTCATTTCTCCAAAAAAACAGACTTTAAATGTGTAGTAGATATAAAAAATAAAAAGTAAAAAACACAGTAAGCCAAAGAATCCTAGTCTATGGAAAATCTTTGTAAATAGTTGTAAATATAATGTAAATCCCACACCCAACAATTGGATGGCTGGTTGGGTAGGGTGTGGGTGGAACTCGACGTGCAACCACCTCCACGTGGTGAGTTCTGGGTCGTTTTGTTCTAGCAAAACGAGCGAAGAGTTGCACAGTAAAAATTGTGAAATATTGGTAAATTTCTGATTTTTCTAAGACTTTGCGCGAACGGAAAAAATTAGATTACTGATCAGAATTTAATTTATTTAGGTTATTTAAACCATAAAACAAGCATAAAAAACTAAAGCGTGTTTATTTTAAAAGTTTTAACTAACTTAAAAAATTTACAAAAATGTCGTGATTTTTGCAATTTTTCATAAACTTTAGTACTATGCGCAAACGGAAGATGTTAACCGATTTTAATTTTTTTTATGCCGTTTTTCTTCTTATTACAATAGGCAACTTTTCCGCACTAAAGCGTTCCGAAAAAAAATATATTTATTTTTTTTTCGACCCAGTCTAGTGATCAAGTATAAATAATATATAATTCACTACTTCAGACTATGAGACCAACTTGTGGACACAAATTTTACACAACCTTTTTACCTTCTCTTGAGCTAATTTTCATTTATTGCAAGCTTCATGAGAGGCAGCTGTTATGAACACTATCAATTTTTGTACTTTAAGTAGCACGTTGTTTAACAGATCTTTGTTGTTCACATGATAATGTAATGTGTCAAAGAGCTGTGTATGATTTAAGCTGTGTAATGATTTAATAATTTAGGATGTAATTTCCAAGTGTTTGTATGTTCCATGTGGACTTGCATATTTGTAGTTTTTCAAATTTGTCTTGTTTTTAACTTTGTGTGTATACATATAGGAGTTTCATGTTGTTGATGTTTATACATGTGTGGTCTGCTTCAATAAGATGGTTTGCAAAAACAGATTCATTGGTGAAGTCTAATGCCTACATGTGTTCATTGTATTTTTGTTTAACTCTTCATTCTGTCTGGCATATATAGAATTTTTTGCATTGTGAACTGTTTAGTTTGTAAGCTCCAGATACATCAAATCTGTTTATGTGTGTTTTTGCAGTGTTTGTACTGTTCTGGTGTGTTTGTGCAATGTGGTTTTTGAATTTGTGGGCAATTTTTTCAATGTAGTTGTTAATATAGAGGATTATTATGAACTTGTTGTGTCTGTCTTTTCTGAGTTGTTTGTTTAGGTTTTATATAGGTGCTTGTATATTAATGTTCTTACACATTTGTTGACTTCAGCTAATTATTTAATTGTGTGAAAGAGGAAAGTTGTGTACTCTGTTTAAAATGTATACGAAAGTTGACAGTTGGTACTGTGTGGGATGATTAGAGGAGTTGTATAACAGCGTATCAGTGTAGCGGGCTTTATGTATGGTATTCTGAATGTGTGTCTGTATTCAAAACTTTGTAACAGCAAAATCTAAGAAATTTATGTTATTGTTGCCCACCAATTAAAAAACCACAGTGCATTCAGAACCATAAACAAAACAGTATGTATACTGTCAAAACACACATATACAACAAACAGTTAAACAAATTTAATTTACCTAGAATGTCCAAACCAAACTACTCACAGTGCAGCAAATTCTACAAGGTATACTTGAACAACTAGAAATATACAAACACAAAAACACATAGAAATTATATTCTAAATGAACAGACACAGTTTAAATCGCATATACTCTTTAAACACATCACATACCACATGCACAACGAAGATCTGATAACCACTTCTAACAATGATGCTATTTCCAGCATGTAATGGACTACATTCTGGCAGCCACCTCAGACAAAGCTAAGCTAGCTCATACAAATTAGTTTCTTTAGTTGACAATAGTGTATTACTTAATAAACTAGACATATCAAAATATATCTTAACATTAACCTTTAGCTTTTTTTACATATCTGTATATTTTTTGAAGTTGGTTAACTTTTGTTAAATGGAGAAAAATCAAAAATAACCTCTAACAAAATTTTGTATTATCTCTAAAGTCACAATTTTGTAAACTGCAAATATTTTTCCACATTTATAGGTGCTATCATTGAAGTTTAGAAAAGATGTGTCTTTATCTAATATAATATTATAATACATTATATTTATCTAAGCTAACCAGTTTAAATGTTCAGTTGAAAAACCTGCCAAAATGTTCAGTTAGAAATAAAAATTCATATAATCCGAGTCTCAAATTTATGAAACTTCATCAGTTTTAATATAAAAATGTTTAAGTAGTAAGAAATGAATGACACTCTATGACATTTTCAATGTTTTCTCTTCTAGAAGATGCTATAGATATTTATGAAAGTATGTGGTATGTTTTTATCCAAGTAGAATTACATAATTACTACTTGTGAGAGTAATACCTTTATGATCCAAAATTCAGACACCTATAGCCTGTTTCATGTATATTCATTAAAAAATTAAATACTACCTCTTTATGTGACACTTTTTACTACTTTTCTTCAAGATTTTTTAAATATATTTATCTGTTTTTTTTTTTTAAATATCATAAGAAGTTTTCCATGGTAGTTTAGGATCAAAATGCATTAAATCTAAAAATCAAAGAATTAAGTGATTGTTACATGAGCATGGAAATGTATAATTTTTAGAGATAAGTCATAGATGTATCACATTTATTTCTACTGACTGTAGCAATAAATGGCACGAATGGAATATAAGAATACATATCTGAAAACTATAATATTGTTATAATATAACAGACTATTGTTATTATTATGCTATATAAGCAGTGTAACAGTCTGGAATTATTCTATACCCAGTTAATTTAAACCAAAAGGGTCACTGCCACAGAACTTGAGGAAAAAATAAATAAATAGATAAATGAAATAATTGGTACTTTATCTATTTATTAATTTCCATTTTACATGCACTTACTCTATTTCCAGTAGAGTGAAAGGTGTCAAAATTCACAGTCTTAATTTTAACTACTATTATGAGCATCAACTTTATTAGGTTAATCATTATTTCCTTTTTTTAATCATGCTCCCATATTTATTAGAAATGACACAGCATAATGTATAATGAATAATGTAAGGCTCATATAATTCTGTTATAGCATACATTAAAATTCTTTACTCGTGTATTTTTCAGAGTTTGGTTCTAACAGTTTTAGTGGGTATGATCTAAGAGAAGAGTGAACACCGTCATAACAATACTGTGTCATGGCAACTTGATGCCTGTTGTATGCAGTGCTGCACCTGTGAGCATACAACAATAGTACCTATGGGATTAATAAAGGAAGAATTTTAGCCATTCCTCAGTGATAAACCCATAGTATACAAAAAATGAGTGTTATTTGTACGGATTGTGGGTGGAGACTTCTTATAAAGAGTTGTATTTTTTATTCAGTGCATTTGGGATTAACAAAACCAGTTTGTCAGCTGATAAAACATTTTTACTATGTTATGATTCCTGTGTTAAGAGAAATGTAGACAGACAGAATCGTGATGAGAAATACTAACAACATGTGTTGGTGAGAATATTTGACAATAATGCAATATGAAATCATGTCCCTCAGAAAACTGTCAGAATCATTCATTAAGTAACATAAATATAATGCATAAATATAAGCATTATCAAGTGATAATGCTTATTACATTTAATTATATACTATATTATATATATATATATTAATTACATATAATTATCAAAATTTTATAGTTTTCATTAAAATTAAAGAAATAGTACAGACAATAAAAAAACATGTGTCAAAATATACAAAGTTGTCAAATGGATCCACTACAGTGTTATTCCCTGCTGTTTATAATGTAAAAGTGTCCTGTAAATGTAACGGGTAATAGTAGCCAGTAAATTAACAGTTGTAACTTTTATATAATATGTCTGTGTCATTTTATACTATCACATATGCTACTGCTGAATATACTATGTGTCTAAATTGGGTTAATTGCATGAGTAATATGTACCAGTACCAGTGCTTCACATAATTCATTAGGTTGGATTATGGTAGGGTAGCTTAGGTTTAGTAGATGAGGCCATATGATGTTCCAAGTGAATAAGCAAAGATACAGGCTAAATTAGCTTAGAGTACACTTACATAGCTTTTATTATGTACATTGGTTTAATCTACGCTTATGTTTCTTCAGATGGTAAGCTGTTTGTCCTTGACAATGTGCTAGGCACTGATTGATCTGAAGCTCATAACTGTCTGTTACATGAGGAGTGGCTGTTTGCAACTCATATAGCCACAGTGTCAGTGCAAGGGTAATATGTGATTAATAATTGTACTAGGTCTAAATGTCCTAATTTCATATTAATTGCCTTATAAGGCTGTTAGGCAGCAAACACATATATGTCCAAACAGCATATTTCTATCATTAATAGAGTTAAGTAATAGATTTTTTAATTACTTTGCTGTACAATTGTTATAGTACAGCTTATTTAAATTATAAATTTGTCCCTAGTTCGGACGTCATTTGTGATATTACACTTTACTGACAATTACTAAACTCAAGTCTCTAGTTCGGACGCCATTTGTACTAGTACTTTCCCTTTTATAATTTAATAAATAGATATAGATATACAAACCCATAAATCTCATGGGTTTGTCCCGTTACAATATGTATGTATCTTATTCATTGCTGGTTCTATTTATGTACTACTAACATTTAAAGCTTATCAAAAACAAGCCTACAGAAATGTATTTATTAGGAATGTGCATATCTTATTACATTCTACACTTTTTAAAAAAAGAAAGAAAATAACAAATGGGTGGCCAGCAGTGGCGTAAATAACACCAATGCAACTGATGCGACACATTGGGGCGCAGAGCCTGTGGGGGGAGCAGTGTATAAACGGATATACTGGAAAACATTTCAACCAAATGAAAAACAATTTTTTTAAAGAATTATTTATTTATTTATTTATTTATTTATGGTGTTAATCAGGGTTGAATTTGTCACGCTTTCACTTCAAAAGAATTATTTAAATAATTATAATATAAACAAATACTGTAGACACCAATACGTGCAACTCTTGACATTTTACATACAATCCGGTGGCAACCTATGAAGCAGAGCCATGTAGCGTTGTGCCAACTCAAGACACGGGAGGCGCTAGTGTAAGTTGGACGTATTAATATCTATAGTATTTGCAGTTAGTAATAAACTCAAGACACGGGAGGCGCTAGTGTAACGTGTTGCCACATTTTACCCGAAGTTGGACGTATTTATATCAATAGTATTTTATATAAGGCATTAATTATCATAAATATTTAGCTCGGCCGGGACCTACTGAACTATGAGCAACGAGCCTGAGTTATCGTCGGGTTGGTTATTGTTAGGGTAAACGAGTAACGATTGAAAGTGTGGGACCAAGTGAATCACTCGAAGATTCCAAGAATCGCTCCCACCTGCTACTGTCTACGCCTGTTTACTGTTTACTGTCAAAAGTGGAAATCACTGTCCTTGTTATACAAATAACACGATTGTGCGGTTCGGTAGTTCTGTATGTTTTAATAATTTTTGGTTACGGTTACTTGTGTTCAGTTTAAATAATATTTTTTTTATTTCTTTAAATTAATTAATAGTAATTTGTTATTACACTTACCATGGACGGAAACAAATGACTGAGTGGAGCTGAATTTCGGAAAAGGAGAAAACACGAAGAAGAAAAAATAAAAAAACTACCAAAAATTGACACTTTTTTTGTTAAAAAATGTGATTTTTCAGGAGGTTCTGCGAGTCAGTCCGATGGAGTTAGTGAGAGAGAGTGTGAAGGCGATAAAAGTTTAGAAGAAAACGACACTTTAAATTTCCTGGGAGATGATTCAAAATCAGAAGTCGACCAAAATGTGAGTACAGACTTAAATACTAATTTTAACGCCCCTTCAACCGTTGTAAATAGTATAGTACAAGAAAATGTAGAAAAATCGATAACAGCAATGATGATGCAACAGGAAAATTTAATACAGATATCACCCTTTTCTCAGAAGATGAGGTAAAAAAAGATGAGTTTAAATCTCTAATTTTAAACTCTGAACCACGCAGACCTCAAGGGCCTTTTCCTAAAGATCCCAAAACAAATAGGTATTTTTCAAAATAATTTTTGCGAAACAAAGACTGGAAAGAAAATTGAGCGTTTTTGGCTTTGTTACTCTCTGGTATTAAATGGGGTGTATTGCGAACCCTGTTGGCTGTTCGCTAACAGACTTGATAAAAACTTTAACAAAGCATGGTCCATGGGAAAAATCAATGATTGGGGAAATCTCTCATCAAAAATAAAAGACCACGAATGGAGTAAATGCCATACTAATGCGTGTAAGGCTTATGGAATCAGAAAAAGTAACAGAGACATTAAAGTACTTTTTTATGAAAAAGAAGAAAAAATGCTTGAAGTAATAAAGAGAATCCTTGATGTTATCATAATAATGTCAACTTGCAACTTAGCTTTCAGGGATCATCGCTCTGAATGCTCTGAAAGCATCAAAAGTATATCCAGTGAGTCAGGGAATTTTCTGAATATTATTGATCTCCTCTCTCGATATGATCCTATTTTAAAGAGCCATCTGGAAAATGAAGGTAGCAGAATAAAATATCTAAGCCCTACAATTCAAAACGAATTGATCCATTTAGCATCTCATCAGATTTTGAGTGAAATATTGTCTGAGGTCCAACAATCATCCTTTTTTTCACTCATTTTGGATACCACACAAGACATTTCAAAAATTGATCAACTATCAATAATCTTGAGGTACGTTTCTTACAAACCGGATATTAATCAACTTAAAATAATTGAATCATTTTTAGGATTTGTGCAAGTTTCAAAATAGTCGGCTGAAGGCCTAGAGGAGCATGTAGTAAAATTTTTGGAAGAAAAGAAAATATCTTTGGATAAGTGCCGAGGCCAGGGTTATGATGGGGCATCTGTCATGAGTGGAATTTACACAGGGTTGCAGGCTAGAATAAAATCGAAGTCACCTACCGCTGAATATGTGCATTGTGCTAATCACAATTTAAATTTAGTTTTAAATGACAGTGATTTTAGAGATATATTTAGAGATTTTTAGAGATTTAGAGATTTCAGTGTTCTATGATATAATAAACAGTATATATGTGTTTTCAGTCAAAGCCTACCAAGATGGCAATCTTTAGCAGAATCAACCGATACATGCATTATAAACTTGATCTTAAAAAACTCTGTCCTACAAGGTGGTCTTCGAGATACAACGCTTTACTAGCAATCAATGTTAATTTCATCCCAGTGATGAAGTGCTTAACCAAAATAATTTTGGCTTCAAACGTGACCAGTGAAGTAGTAGAAGCAACTGGTCTTAGGAAACAAATGGCTTCATTTGATTTTGTTTTGATGCTTGTTTTTCAAAGCAGAGTTTTAGAAAGGATTCAGATCACATTGAAATACCTTTGGAGACCTGACATTAATCTGGACAATGCGAAAAATCTCCTTCAGAAGAGTATCAATTACGTAAGGGATCTGCAGGGACAATTCGACGATGTTGTGGATCAAGCCAGAAAATTAGCTGCTAAGTGGAACATCGATCCTTCAATGAACACCAAACGCAACAGAAGAGTTAAAACTTTTTTTGACGAACTTGCAAAGGACTATGAATTTAGTGACCTTTATACAGCTTTAAAATAAAGGTGTTTTTGAAAGCTATTGATATTTTAATTTCACAATTAAATGATAGGTTTAAAAGTACGCTACTCCTAGTTGATACTTTCAGTTTTTTGAAACCAGAAAATCTATTAGAGTTTTCAGACGAACAACTAATAGACTCAGCCTCTGGGTTTTGCAAAAAGTATGAATCCGATGTGACTGCTGCTTTGGTCAATGAAGTTATTTGCTTTAGAAATTTTGTCAAAGATGATATCAAAAGTAATAAAATAAGCAAAATCAGCCAGTTGGCTGACTATCTATTGATTAAAAATAAGTTTATTGCATCTAGTGTGCCAAACATTTGTACAGCATTTATAATGTTTATAACCTTGCCAGTCACAGTCGCAAGTAGTGAAAGGTCATTTTCAAAACTAAAAATCATAAAAAGCTATTTAAGGAACTCGATGCCTGGTACTAGACTATGTGATCTTAGTATAATTAGTATTGAACACGAGAGATCTTGATGTTTAGATTTAGACAAGTCAGCTAGACAGTTTTTACAGTTAAAAACCCGTTGGGGTTTCGGTAGGAAGTAGCCTTAAAATGTGAACCCAAGCAGTAGACATCATTTTAAATAGGTTAGTTTGTTATTCAATAATCAAATATGTAAGGCATATAACAAATGTGTTTTATAATATTATGTAACTTATGTACATATATAAATATCATGTTTCAAGCTTTATAATGTAAGGCATATAACAAATGTGTTTTGTAATATTATGTACATATCAATAAATATCATGTTTAAACTTTATAAAAATGTAGCAACGAGTATATTTTTATCAGCCTGTAACAAACGTGCAGTAAATATAAGTAATGTGATTCTCATTTCAGTTATTTTCTAATGGTGTATAAAAATATTATGTAAATTCTCTTTCAAACAAATGTTTGATATACAATTTAAAAATACTTCTTAAAAACGATTTCTCTGAATAATTATGCTCTGTTTAGTATGTTTAGGAGGGAGTTTGAAAAATGTTGCGAGGTAAAGTAGATGCAGTATGCAGATTCTGCATAGAAATAATCTGTATCATACACATGTCATGAATTGCTAACTAAAATCAATAAATCTATATATATATATATATATATATATATATATATATATATATATATAAAAGTTTCATTGATTGTATCTAGACTCTTATACCATTAAGTGTCCAAATTGACAGTGAAACATCTCTGAAGGCTTGTCTAATTAAACTTAGAATTTTGGAATAACCATTAGACCTGAATGTTACAGGTTACTAACTAACAATAATTCAGACTTGTAAGTACACTAATAATATGCTGACAATTTGTCAGTGTGTTACTATACCTTTTGCAAAACAGTTAGCTGGGGATGTCTGCAATTACTATTTTTGCAATTACAATACTTATGTTTCACACAGTTTTGAAATTCATGTCTCATTTAACCATCTGTCCAAAGTTCTCCTAAACAGTCTTAGCTAAGTTCACAGCAACTTTACACCCGAAGATAATGAAATAATTACTTACATGTTCCTAAAATATGTGTCAATGAACAAAACAATTCCTGAATGGTACTAATTCCCTTTGGTATGTTAATAAATTTTCTGTGCAACACACAATACTGAAACCCATATAACAAACAGTATAAGGTTAATATAATCAGTAAGTACAGCAGACTTGCAGTAATAGCTGGTGATTCCTATTTGTGTGGGATGACAGGTTTTTAGGAGGTAGTGAACATTTTTAAAAACTTTGTAAGTATTTTAAAAGAATTATTTTTGCTTCTGTGTAACTTTGTTTGAAAAAATGTACTGTTTGTACTAGTAATATGAATTCTCTAGTTTAAGCCCAGGACCATTCTGAAAAAATAACCACATGCAGAGGGAATGTTAATTTTGAAATCACCAAATCAAACCATTATCTTAAAGTACATCTTAATGATTAATATTTTATTAAACCATACAGTGTGTGTGTGTGCACGCATCAACAACTCCAAACACTGTGTGTGAGTTTTATAAGTTAGTTCATAAGTGAATAAATTGCAACATAGGGTATAGTGAAGTGGTACAATGGATAAAAATAGAACAAGGAAGAGACAAAACAATCCTGAAATGTGGTTAGTGAATGCATGTAAACACAAAAAAACATAATACTGGTAAAAGTTACATTTATAGGAATATCAAAAAAGAAGTACCTGCTCATGCTATTGGACAACCCTGTAAATTAATCATAAATATTTTGATAAATTAGGAGAGAAAACAATTGAACAAACAAGTTTGTAATTTGGAGGCAATGGAGAACTATGATTTGCAGAATTCTTACCTTTCAAAGCTTCTTATTTGGGATAACTGTAAATTAACCCATATTGCTAATAGGCCCAGTAGAAAGTTCGACTGTTAACTACTCAGTATTAGTAAATGGCCAGAAATATAATATTTGCAAGATTAGCTTTTTACAGTATCCACAGAATAACGAAAAAAGAGTCCGTGTTGTTTTAAGCAAACAGAGTAAAACAGCGACCACAAAGGTTGAAGAAAGGGGAAAGAAAAGTCTTGGTAATAAAGTTAGAGATGAAAGTAGGGAATTAGTGAAGCAGCACACTGAGTCTCTTGTTACAGTTTCCAGCCACTACAGTAGTGCAGAAAGTCCCATCAGAAATTATTTGCCTCCAGGGTCATCAATCAAGGGGGGCATATAATGTTTACATGGAGTGGTTGGGTAGAGCTGGGTAGTGATCTATGGAAAATACCAGTCACAGAGGATTATTACCACAGAATGTTTGTTAATGGATACAACATAGGTGTTACACCCCCATCAGTGGATGAGCATAATATCTATACAAAGTTAAAAACTGCACTTATCTAAAAATGAAACTTTTTCTTGTGAACTTACTGTTTATTCTCTTCTCGTCGAACACGTTTCGGCGTACGTATTCGCCTTCTTCAGCTTAGAGACAGACTGCTATCCTTAAGTAACGGTTGTTGTGTGGAAGGTGTAGTGGGGGTGGTGCGTGGAGGAAGGGGATTGGCGCGGGGATTCAACTTAATGTTTGTTTTTTGTATATTTGTGTCAAAAAGTGTATGTGATTTATATTGTAATTGATCGTTAAGTATGTTGTTTGGTTGTGTTGTGTGGTGTTTATATATTTCGTATTGTTCAGTTGTGTTGAGTTTTCGACCTTTGGGTAAGTAATGTAAAATTTCCAGATTAGTGTCTATGTCTATGAACATTAAGTTGAATCCCCGCGCCAATCCCCTTCCTCCACGCACCACCCCCACTACACCTTCCACACAACAACCATTACTTAAGGATGGCAGTCTGTCTCTAAGCTGAAGAAGGCAAATACGTACGATGAAATGCGTTCGACGAGAAGAGAATAAACAGTAAGTTCACAAGAAAAAGTTTAATTTTTAGATAAGTGTTAGTGCTGTGAAAGAAGAGATGAATAATCAAGACAACTAAAAACTGCAATCGAGGAGGCAAAAAGAAAACTAATCCACAACCATCAACACTCCAACAGTTAGAATGTGACTTGCAACTACACCTGAGAAATCAAAAACAAGAAATGATGAAGAGATATGAAGGAAGAAAAGATGAGAGCCTTGAAGTTATTGCCATGGCCCTACAGCAAGCTTTACCGACACCAAAACTAATATGTAATACACAGTACTATAAAAGGAAAATGTGGAGTTATAACTTAGGAATACACAATATTAAAACTGGGAGAGCTACAATGTATGTGTGAGACGAAACTGTCACCAAACATGGGTCTTGTGAGATAGCAAGCCTTCTTAGCCACTGTCTAGGAAACTGTGTTCCTCAGCAAGTCAAAACTGCAATTATTTTTAGTGACAACTGTTCTGGACAGAATGAAAGTATGAATGTTGTTTTAGGGCATCTACGCTTGATACATAAGGATTGTTTTGAAAAAAAAATCAGCCATATTTTTCTAATGTCAGGTCACTCAATTATGAGATGTGACAGGGATTTTAGACAGATAAAACTAAAAGCGATGCACTGTGAGGTGTCTTTAGAGTTTCATAATATACACTTCATTGAAAACACCAGACAAAAAACAGATTTGTGGTTGTATAGGTCACTAGAGAAGTGATAGAACATTCCAATGTTCTTGACAAAGTTCACCAAAAGACCGCTAACTGGAGTTAAATTTAAAGATGTCAGAATTTCTAAATTTTCATAGGACTTCCAGAAAGGATTTAAAATCCAACCTTTCTACAATACATCAATACCAACAGAGTTACAGCTTCAGAAAAGGAAGAGCACATCATATAATCCAAATGTCTTTAACCTTAGTTCTGTGCATCTTTCTTCAATATGTGGGAGCCTGTGAAACTCTCAGAAGAAAAACAACATGAACTGGAAAAACTAGAGTCAATTCCAAAGCTGCACAAGGCAGTCTTGCAGCAGGCAATGATAGGTGGAAGTCAAACTGTTGAGTTCAAGGAACCAGAAGATGATGACAATAACCTTGAATTCAACTAAAAACTTGTTTTGTTACATTTATTTAAGCAGAGCTATAGCTTTATGTCAGTTTTCCGTATAAAGAAAACTGACATGGGTCTTTACAGAAATTAATAAACATGTTACTTGTGTAATTAAAATTAAAACATAAGGACATTTTAAATACACCTCAGTTAAACAAAATAAATTAAGTTGAATTTTATTAAAACAAGCAAAATCAAATTTTGAAAAATTATTTCATGTTAATCAGTGTTTTGGTTATCAGCGTTAAGTTAGAAACAACTTTGACAGTTATTTGTGTGGTTTAAATAAAATTGTTATTCAAAGATGTTTATTAGAATATTTAATAAAATAATTAAATTAGTCTATTCAAATCGGTTTTTTTTTATAATAAACATTCACCCTTATTATCCTGAGATGTTTTTACAACTTTTAAGTCGTTTTCTGAACACTCATGTTTACCTATTCGCCCTTACTCCTCCAAGCTCCTGAAATGTGGAACCTTACTGCATTTTATTCGTGCGTAATACTCTTTTTTTCTTTAGAATTTTCAATTCATTTTATTAATATATGAAACAAATAGAACTATGAAACAAGCAACTATGGCAATATCTTGTGCTCACTTGTGGGTCGTCAATACATCAGCAGCATGTCTTTCAAGTTTATGTATATTTATAAATTGTTTGTACCTTTGTAAACCAAAAATCTCATGGTGGAAAATTAAGTGAGGAAAGTATACTAGTATTTTTTTGTTGCTGCAGAGTTCTGAAAAACTGTTCCAGTTGTGGGGAACACATTTCATCCTGTGGATTAGGTGCTCAAGTAATTATGTCGCAAACAAATTTGTTTGGAAAGAAATATGTGAATACCAAAAAATGTATTAAAAAATGATCCTACTGAATAATAAACAGTTTCTTTGCTTAAAACATTATGTTTAAGTGTGCCAACTCCCATATAATACATGGTACAGTAAAGAGTGTTTTAGTGACGGTTTACTGTGTATGCACACTATTTTACATAACTAAATAGCCACATAAACCTACCCAATCTTTTTTGTTCTTCTGCATTTTGTTTGGCAAACTTAGCAAAAAATTATATTACCATAAAAATTATTGGGTAACGTCAATGACATCAAATTTGGATTAATTTCATTTACTTTTAAACATATAAGTCAGTTTTAGTATAATTTAGTATATACAATTTTTCACAAATAGGCCTACCAGTATGCAAGCAAGCGGTTAGTGGCTAGTCCACAAATTTCGTGACTGCTGTAAACACAGTGGAAAGTTACACACACGTTACCATTGATCCTCTTTGCAGTCACTGAAAATTGTTTGGTTACAATTCTTCTGTTATACATAACTAAAACTGAGCACTGAAACAAATTAATTTCTAAAACAGGGGTGCTACATAATCTTATCATGATCACAAATATAAATCAAACACACATGCAGAGAGCCTTTAGTTTTCAGAAACAAGCAAACTATACACCTGCCAATAAGATACGTTACTTCCCTATGGTGGCATCAATTATGTCCGTTTTTGTGCCCAATTTGTGAAGTTGTAAGACTGTTTACCATCGTTCACATTTTAGAGAAGATTTTTTGTTAAAAACATTAAATTCTTAACAGTACCGGTATACAATTTCTGTATATAAAACATTTCCCACTGTTATTATTTACATTAGGTATCATAAGCGATCCAAACTGGGGGAGGCCCAATCCCAACCTGGCCCCTATAGAACCACCCAAAGAGAATCAGCAACTTTAATGATTTTGACAAGGATATTGTAAGTAGGACTACCTACAATATCTAGGTATCTAGGTGATATCTATACCTATGGCATAGAATACCATAAAATTAAAAATGTCAATGCTTCAGATAAAAAAAGTCAAATTAAAGTAGCAAATTTCTAATGGAGAGAAGTTTGTGGCAGCAAGGTTAAAATTCCTACAGGTACAAGTCAAAAAATTCACACTTCTGGTGTCACATCACATTTTATCTAGATGAGACTTTTGTAAACCATTCATTGATGAGATTTTTGTCATTCATTGAAATCAATATGGGAAGACTCTCCAAGAAATGGTGGCCTGAAGTTACCTGTAGGAAAAGGTATATACAACCTCAAAGTCTGTCATATAGGTTCAGCATATAGGACAACAGGTTTTGTACTTGAGTCCAAGTGGACATTGTGGTATACAAAAACAACTTCCAATTATCATGAGGCAATTAAACAAATACTATGTTTAAGGACTGATTGTTGAACAGATTCCTTAGAAGAGGAAAGCATAATGGATAATACACTAACTATATAATATAGAATAATACTGATGCAGAACACAAATTATTGACAACAATTATTTTATTATTATTATTGATAAAATCAAATTACTATTGATAAAATCCAGGTAAACCTTATCATTTGGTCACTTTACAAAAATCCACTAGAAAAGATGTAATTATTGTAACAAAACGGTATCCAAATTTCAGCTACTGAAACTAAAACTGAACTTTTGCCATGTGTATCATCATACAAAAACCAGCCTAAAATGTACCTCGACCAGCTTGCAAATGAAATTGGCATGCAATAATAAGACTTTCTCATTATTATGCCACTTCAACCCCATTGTCACAAGTATAACATAGGCTTGTGAAGAAGAATAACACATTCAGAATGAACGATGTTGAAATTTCTTAATGAAGAAATTAACAACATGACACAGAAAGAGTGGGCACTATATGTACAAAGGACTAAAAACTTCAAGAAGATGACTTTATCTAAAAAGTTTGATGTGACAGAGTATTACAACCTGTCGTTATAAATTCATTAGATCAGACGATGAGGTCAATGAAGATTGCCGAAGTGATGACACCAAGACCAACAAATGGTCCATTACAGCTCCACTGGATGGAAGTATCAAGTTTTGATATTGCTTTACATTGTAGTGCCAATGTCATAAGTGTAAATTAACAACAGTATCTGTTAATATTGTTTTCTTCAGGCTATTAGGCCATGGTCTATTACTGATTTAAACTGATGTTTCGGCCCCATCATTGGAGATCATCTTCAGTGTTCAATTGTTTGAAACACTGAAGATGGTCTCCAATGGTGGGGTCGAGATGTCTGTTGAAAATAGTAATAGACCATGGCCTAATAGAGAACAATATTAAAAGAGTTGAAGCCAGCCATAAGAGCCTAAAAATTAACTATAGTATATTTGAGGGTAAGTTTACTGCTTTATCTTTGGAATGACCGAATGAATAAGCAAGATGCATAGGATGTCAATGCCACAGTAGGCAGAGCCAGCCTGAGTGCCACACTGTGAGAGAGAAAGCAAGGAAATGGATATCAGAAACCTGGCACTACTACTTGCATATCATTGGCTGTGACTGGAATAACTTCCTACCTTAAAAAGCCATATAGTCACATTGGGTTAGATTGGTTTAGGTTAATCAGAATATGTCAATTTGGATAAACTAATTAAACACAGCTTTTATCAATTTGCATTTAACATAATGACTTTATCTGAAGATTAGAATCCTAATATTTCAATAATTAAGTCAGATTACATAAATTTAAGCAAGTCAACATGTTACTTTTCATTAGATTTAGTTGTTAATGCATGTTTCAATGCACTGAAAACTGGAGGTTGGGTAAAAATGTTTGCTGTTTGTATCATTTTTAGCAAATACATCAGTAGTATGTTTCAGTGTTTATGTACTCAATTAGCTACAGTACATGTACAGTACAGTACATTAGCTACAGTAATAAATTCAACTACAGTTAATAACTACATTACGTTTTTTACATGCTTATAAGCCTCTGTTTTTTGTTTACTTTTGAAAGTATAAAATATGCTGTGCTCATGGCCAAGTAATATCTGTCTTCTAAAAGTAATGTATTATCCTCATAAGGTTTCATGAAGGTCTGATTGATATGCAGAAAAATAACCATGCTAAGAACGGCTATATTTTTATTCTAGCCTTTTACAAAGCCTTTTACAAAAAACATCAGTAAATAAGAACACTTAAAATATTACAAAATATCCAAAACTTTAGTGCGATAAACACAGATGATATACAAACCTAATCCTTACAAATTTTTCCAATATGTCCACTTGGTTCACAATACCGTAGATAAACAATGTTGCTGCTCATAATAGAAGAACAAAATAACTGTTGACTTTTGACACATTTTCTTCATTAAAAACTACAAATAATTAGAAAATATGATTTCATAACTACTTATAGAAAAGAATTGTACTTCCAATGGTAAATTTATTTATACCTCACATTCCACAGTAACATAAGCTTTTAAAAAACCATTCTTCTTTAAGTTACTCAACTGTATTACTGGTTTCAAATTAATAACACTAAAAATTTTTTTAAATAAAAACATTACTACTTATGCACTTTATCTGTATTATATCACTATGCTTTCTAATCAACTATCAAAACAAGTAACCCAACTCTCAAACAGATGTCTAAACATATAAATGCACATAATAGTGATAATAATAGAAATTGATGCACTGTATTTTATTTACTCTTTCAATTAGTGTCCTTGATTTGCAGTTAAATTTAGTGAAGCATACATACTTCAAAATTTAATAATGTACTTTTAACATAATTAGAGCACTTAAAAACTCAAAAAATTTAAACACATAAGCTTCAAAATGTTTAATTCTCTTCCAATATTTTACTACTCTCTAAATAGAATGCTGGTAACATAATATTTTTTAACACATACACATATACGTATAGATTTATTTATACATACATGTGTGTGTGTGTGTGTGTGTGTGTGTGTGTGTGTGTGTGTGTGTGTGTGTGTGTGTGTGTGTGTGTGTGTGTGTGTGTGTGTGTGTGTGTGTGTGTGTGTGTGTGTGTGTGTGTGTGTGTGTGTGTGTGTGTGTGTGTGTGTGTGTGTGTGTGTGTGTGTGTGTGTGTGTGTGTGTGTGTGCGTGCGTGCGGGTGAGTGGGTGACATTCATTGGTGCACTGTACATACATGTTTTCAAGTGCATATTTATGTAATGACGTATCAAACCTTATGTTTTTTAATTTTTTAACTTTTAAAAGCTGAAAATGAATCTGTTGAGAAATATATAATATTTTCTTCAAATTCTTCAGATAAAGGACGTCAGTTTTAAGAATTATGTAATATTTATTTCCAGGTCATGCATACACGTGTCTAGACCTTGGTTATAATGCACACATGCAGCTACTTTCCTACTGGGGTTTAGTACTGTAAATAATTTAAGCAAAATTAGTGCATTAGAATTTATAAGCATATATATTTTCTGTTGTCTACAACATAATATAAACACTACGGATGTTGCAATGACATCAACAGAAACATTTTGCAGCATTCATCAACTGCCTCTTAAAAGCATCAAATTGAGCACAACTGGATAAAAATTTTGGTGCAAAAAAACACATTTAATTCATTCTCATAATTCAAACAAAAAAATTTAACATTTCAAACGCAGCCACAATTAAAGAAGATGCAGTTGGAGTAAAATTATAAAATGAAGACTACAGTGAATAACAAAATACAGAAGTCACAGACAGTTGAGGTCTAGCAATTAGGAAGGAACAAGAAACAATGTCACTAACCTTCATTTTGTTTAACTAAGATGCTCTGGAAACATGTGTTAAGGTCTAGTTACATTAAAATAAATAAAAAGTCTCAGATAGTTGAATGTAAGATAATAACGTTAAATACTGCAGTTTAATTAACTTCTATGTTTTGAACAACTGAAGTCAAAAACCAGTATAATCAAGAAATATTCTAGATATTTAATTAATTATTTAGAATGTAATGTACAAACACACACACATACCATAATTCTTATGACTGCTGTGTGTGTGTGTGTGTGTGTGTGTGTGTGTGTGTGTGTGTGTGTGTGTGTGTGTGTGTGTGTGTGTGTGTGTGTGTGTGTGTGTGTGTGTGTGTGAAGACATCAAACAAGCACAAATAGCTAATTAGCTAGATTAGATTCTTACATGCAAATTTTCATGAAAATTGTATAGCAAAAATATAATACACTTCAACTTCAGATGACTCTAACTTAATAATAGAACAGTCTTAAATGTATTGAGCTATCACAAAAATACTTCTTTTAAACTGTAGAGTCACAACTGTAATACTTGTAGTCATAAACTAATACTATTCACTTTCATGTAAAGGTAATTTTAACTCTTTTCTTATTAACAACACTGTAATTTTCCCTACTTATATAGTCACAAAAAGCCTACATAACCTGCAACAAATGATAAAGTCATTAAATCAAATTCCTGTTAAATGGTAAGCAGTTAGATTTTGTACATTCTATATTTTAATTTTATATTGTCTTACATTTGTTAATTTTTAATGTAACATTTATTAATAAACACAATATATCTTAAAAACTGTAGGTAGTAGGTAGGCCTACCATTAAAATATAGATTACGGTATTGTATATGAATCTGGTTAGTTGTTTTCCTTATGAAAATAATCAATATATTATTAGCCATGGCCAGAAATCTTCTTGTTCAGTCAATATAAAGTTCATAACTGAAAACACATTCATTGGTAACAAAGTTATACTTCATGGGGATCTAGCAGAGCATATATTACATCACAATTACTAACACAAATTGATCAAAAGTTGGTTTCTCTTTCCAATGATAAAGAATGGTTCATATCCAAATGAAATTGCATTTATTTTTATTGTTGGTGTAATACCAGTAACATCACATATACTTTTAAGTGTCAGTGCATCTGGACATCTTGGGACCACATTTTGATTATAAATATTGCATTTTGCTCAAGTAGTGGTCTGAGAAACAAGCCTACCATATTTCTTGTAAAATAATGTTTGTATGATACTTGATTACTCACTTATCCATCTGCTAGCGACTGACAAATGTTTAATAACTAGGCCTACATTTGTCTGTATATGGTATGTTAATCAAAAAACATTACTACAAATTTCTGGCTTTCACACTTTGCAAAAATATTGTGCCAGTTCCACAAAAAATGCATATGACTAATTTTACATACCAGTATTTTCTTAATGCTAATTGTTTTCTATACACAGTTTTCACAATAGAGGTTTCCCGTAATCAGATCAAAGTCTGAATAAGTAGGCATATTAATCATACCTAACATTTCTAGTTTTTTTTTTACTCATTCTTCTTCATGAAAACTAAAACCTTTGTGTACCACTGAACCACAAGTTTGTATAACAATTCACCAATCATACCTACCTTTCCTTTATTTTTACCATACTTATTTTTACAGCATTTGAAAAAACTGTTTGTAATAAAAGTTGTAAACTTAAATTATATTTGGATATATTTTAAGATTGTTTTGATATACTCTAAGAGTATTTTGTCTTATGTGACAAAGCAATTTTTGTTTAGTCTCATGTATACAGCTAAATAATTAAAATATATATACTATATTATGTACAATTTGGCCTACTGCAAATTTCATAGCTACAACAGGTAAGCAATTTAAAACAAGTATTGAATTATTTGTTAAATGTGTTTCTTTACATAAATTAGTAATCAGGTTTTGTATTGTCTTAAAAGAATTATTTAATTTCCAAGAATCAAACAGTTTGACTGCAACGAGACAAGCAATCTAAGTTAGAGGGATCTGCTACTATGGTTGACCATGAATAACAGGTATTTGGGATATTGCTTGTTATAAGTGCATTACTACATAAAACATTAAGTTATAGTAACTACATTGTAGAAGCTCGTACAACCATTGTAATATTTAGTGTACAATTAGTGTTATCTATCTTCTGTGTTTTTCAGAAACTTTCCTTGCCTGAAATCTACTTCAAGATATTTTTATTTGTTCAGTAATTTAGTTTACAATGGTTCCTTACTCTAACTAGCATAATTACTATGCAAATATTTTCCAGCATTTTCCTCTATTATCATATTACAATTCAGAAACACAGAAAATAAATTTTAATATATTAATAATATAAAGACAACTTTAATTTTGTTGTTAATTGGTGACTATGTATTCCATGCAGTAAAAGCTTTACAAATAATATTTCACTCCTATTAATTATGATATGTTTATCTATATTTAAAAAAGTTATATGCCTACAGATATAATCTTATGTCATTATGCAGAGTATATGCACACATTACTTACAATTACACAGAAAATATTTCCAATATAAAAGTTGACATGAATTTATATGATTTAATAATTTTAAAGTAATTGATAGAAAAATAGTTATAAGTTTTAATAAATAATAACAATAGTGATAAGCTGCTTTTATGAAGAATGCTCTGTATAAAAAATGTAACAGATGATTTAGGAGTATGAAGATTCTATAGTTTTAAAAATATAAGGAATTTTATTACATGTTAATAAAAAGTGAAGTGTTTACAGGTCTATACAACTTTTTATACATGCATTTTAAAACACACACACACACACACACACACACACACACACACACACACACACACACACACACACACACACACACACACACACACACACACACACACACACACACACACACACATTATATGTATACAATGTGTCCCTTTTCCCAGGTTGAGTTCTGTACAGTATGTTTTTCTGTTTTTCCCTGAAGGGTTTATTCCATAACATTCTGGCAGATCTTTTATTGCAGAAAACCAAGAGAAAACAGCAAAACATAATGCAGGACTCAACCTAAAAAAGGACAAATTTAAGAATTGTCTCATGTATATATTCTCTATACTTCTGAAGCACAGTCACAATCCAGAAGAATATTTAAATTGTTTTATAATTAACTTGTTTCTGATACTACTGCATTTTGTGCTTTAGTCCTTACTGTATAACAACAAAACTATTATCTGTAGCATGATATCAGTCAGAAACTCTTTAATTCACAAGAATTACTACAATAATTTGCAAGTAAATATACTCTTTCGAAATACAAATTTAATGTATCTTTTACAGTAATTTATTTCACGGCTTTACTATAACTGCAGTTAAATAACTTAGATTCTACATTCAACTATTATTTTAGTTAATACTGACAAATTAGGGAGGTAACTGAATGTTAATCACACGTAAAACTGTAACTGAAAATATATAACAGTGGAGAAAACTTACCAATTGTGTCTTGTGATAAATAGAAAAATAATGGAGGAGAAGTAGAGAGGTAGGGTAATAGCGCGATGGTAGACTTACCATCTTGATGTCGCTAATAGTAGCAATGCTCCTTACAAAGAGGTTTACCCGGACGATAGCAGGGCCATCTATAGTGATCACACAGATACTAATAATAAACATCACGTTAAACGTGGCTGCGTTTGACACATATAGTCTTAGCAATAAGTAACTAC
This sequence comes from Magicicada septendecula, assembly GCA_034769895.1. Classification (NCBI taxonomy): domain Eukaryota; kingdom Metazoa; phylum Arthropoda; class Insecta; order Hemiptera; family Cicadidae; genus Magicicada; species Magicicada septendecula. The sequence goes on along the minus strand of CM068367.1, from coordinate 916,395,933 downwards.
ACATGTAAATATATGTTATATTGTCCTAATCACAGCTTTTACTTATGATGGACCAATGAATTCTTAATCACAATAATTCATATGCTTTTACTAAATTGGTACTTTTAGTTACACTTTTATTTCAGTGCACAGTTTTACATTGCACAGTAGTTAAATTGTAATCTTACATTTATAATGTACATTAAAACAATATGGATGTGAGTAAAAAAAGTAATAAATTAATTATTCATAATGTTCATAATTAAAATAAGTTAATGTCATTTATTCATAAGCCATTAAATAAAATCTAAACAGAATATTTATGGGACTATTTATGTGTATTTAATTATGTGTACATCATCTGCAATAATATTTTTTAAACAGAACATTTTATTCAAATGAAGCCATTTCTGAACTTTCCTGAAACAGTAACAATGACTAATTATAAAAAAATAAATATAAACAATTGATAAAAAACAAAACTTTTTTAATCTTGCAGTATTTTAGAATATTACCTACAAGAATATTTGTTACACTGTATCTGGAAATCTTTACACTGTACCTAATCTGTTTCATACTTGAAACAGACTCTGGTTCCAAACAAAACAAAACTGGTTCTTAGTGCTGAATTATAAACATAATTCTACAAGTCATATATAAATGTATATATTCATGTAGTTGTAAATTAACAATACCTTTAAGAAACAATAACTTCTTAAGCATATGAAAAGAAGTACCATAGGTAACCTAAAAAACACTAATTCAAAGTAAATAAAAAAAAAACAATATTTGAAAAACATTATAAGGATTTTTAGAATCACTTTTCTTTATTTTAGAACAAAACTACATGCCACTTAAATATATATTACACATGTTTTAATTCAAAAGTTGTCTTAACTACTGAAGAAATTCATATGTACATTTATATTTGTCATTATGTGTTAATATGAGTAAAAAAAAACAGTCAGTTTTATGAAAATGGAATTAGTAATCACACACACATTTTTCTTCATAATATGACACATTAGGCATATGTCCATCTGGTTTGCATTACTTTTAATAAAGTTTCAACTGACTGGTAAAAATTATATCAAATAAGTTTGTAAAATAACTAATTGTTGAAGGATTTGCTTTGTTCACATAGTAATCTTGTCTCTCAGAGTAATATTTATAACTGATTGAATCTGTAGTTTTACCATGAATATCTTCAATGTGATTACAGTATTTACGTCACATTATAAACCTTACACAACCTGACTAATTTTATTTAAATTACGTTTTAGAATTTTAATATTTAGTTAAATAAAAAAGAAAGAAATCTAGGCATGAAACATATTTCTTCCTCATACTTAATATTTCATTCTTAATTTCAAAATAATTATTAATACTTTTAAGGAAAAAAATATTTAGAACTAATTAGAATAAAGTTGAATTTTAATCACTGTAAAAATAGTATGATATATTCAAAACTCTTATTTTCTTTTTTTTATAATCATTAAAAACAACTTAATTTCTAACTGAAAATTTTGACCCAATTCCCTATTCTAAGAATAAAATTTTCTTGAATTGGTAAAAGATAAATCATTTAAAAAGTAAGCTGGTGTATTAATTTGTCTAACATATTAAAAATATAATGTGATACCACCAATTTGCTTCTTACTTTTTTTAAATTTTAATATTTTTTTTGTAATTATAAAGTAACAAATTCATATCTATTTCTATATATGAAACATAGCCAAAATTTTAAGAAAAATTGAACTAACAGAACAACACAAAAATTATTAGCCAAAATTACTTTAAATAAAGCCCTGTCAAAGTATGAATATATTTTAATGAATGTCAAATTAAAATGTAGTAGTATAAATTTCAGATAATTATTTAGTGGTATGTTTAATATTTCTATGAAAATTACTATAGACTGGGTTCATTTTTTAGTATATAGGATTTATATACTTCAATCTAAGTTGATCAGTTGTTAGTCTCCATCTAGGTTTCTTGCAATATAAAATCAAATTCAAAATAACTAATTACAAAATTCTTAGAAATTACTATATTTTGATTAATGTAATAAAATTGACTTTCCGTTATCTATTTCTGTTATTATCATAAAATTACACGAGTAAGACCACACATTTAAAATAAATTTTGAAGTAAAATGATCTTCTAACTAATTTATTATTACAAGGAAAACAGAATGTTTATGATAAAAATCTTAACAGTTAATATTTATACATGTACAACAGAAACTTAATAGTATAAAATTATATTGGCAGATTAGATTTCCCATGATTCAAAATAGAACATTACTTCATATTAGTTTCAAACACAGACTGATTAATGCAATTTAATGTCTTTCATATTCAGTAAGCAATGATTTAGTTAAACAAAATTCTTAAATTCCAGGCCACATTTCCAATTTTAAGGAAATACAATAACTGGACAATTTCAAGAGTAAAACATTATATATGAGTTATTGATTTCACCTTAAACTGTGCTGTCTTACTAAATTTTGACTTAAGATTTCTTGATTACAGCAATTTAAATTTAAATCCAATGTTTCTTGATTGTGTACATTCTGTTTAATTTTCCTATACAAACACGTTGTACAAAGTTTTAAAACAGTAAAAATGGCATTTTCAAACTCAGAGGATCACAAATCATTGATTTCAGTTAAGCCTTGATTTTGAATTTTTAGCCAATCTCATTACATTTCAAATTATAAACTTATACAGTGCAAGAAAAATTTAAGAGTTGATATCTATGAAGACTACATTTTCTACACAACATAATAGGCCTATCATAATGTCCACTATAAGAAAATGATACTAAAATGGTAGAATGAAACTCTGGTTTACAGCTAATGTAACCAGACAGTTAAAAAATTTTGTGTTATAATACTTTAACCTTTCATACAACTGATTCCTTTCAGTTGTCACCATATGCATTAATAAGATTATCTTGTAAATAATTATTGTTATTTCCCAGTGTCAGATGGTAATATAAAAATTTTGTGGCTGCAGCAATGTTTAATGTGTATGAAGCAGCAGGAAATGACTTACCAAATTTAAATAGTAGATCTACATAATGCATATTGTTATCATTTAACAAAGTATACTGTAAGTGGACAATGGTTTTGAATACAAAACTACAATCTGGAAGAAGTTGGAAAAGATCCTGTCTTACCTACAAATTAAACAATAAAAGAGGCTGTGACAAGAAAAAAATTATGCAGCTGATCTGATTCTAAAAACTTTAGTGGTGATTATCTAGTGTCACTTGTAACATAAAAGCTGAATCTGCAGTGGCAGAAGAAAAAAGAGAAAAAGAAGACAACTTGATTAAAAAGAAGTTGTCAACTTGAAACAAAATTCAGTTTGTGGAGCACAGATAGTAGGCCTAACAGAAATTAGTATGAAGCAAAGAAATTGATGGACTTGCCTAGAATATCTTTCTTCGTTTTCTGGTATGATGCTGAATGATTTGCTACATAAGAAATAAATATGATGTATATATATACTGTATTGTAATGCATCATAAGCATCTAGTAACATGTCTTCAATTACCCACAGAAGACAACATCTGTGAAACCAAAATTATCGACTTAGTATGAAGCTGATGAAAACAACATGTGGAAACATGGGAAGCTTTATAATGTGCAACTGAATGTTTGTAAGAAGAATAGTGCCTATATAAGCTTATATACACAAACTACATAAAATCCAAGTTTAATTGAAGTGGAGTGAAGATAATGTGTTCACATGATGTGATAAAGGTAGAGTAAGTCAGCCATCTTACATATACTACCAGGCTAGTAAGTAATAATACTGAAGTAAAGAAGGTACTTGGATTTACATAGATTTGCAACACATTATATAAAATTTGAGTAATAAATCTAGACAGAATTAAGAATACGTTTTTACACTGATGAAAGCCAGGAAAATATGAGTACAGTAGAGTCTCGCTTATCTGACATAAATGGGCCGGCAGAACGTCGGATAAGCGAAAATGTCGGATAATAGGCAGGTGTTAAGAAAAAGCCTATTAAACGTCAAACTGTGTTGTAATTTCAAACTATGTTATAATTTTACACATTACGAACCTAATAATCATGTTTTACAACAAAACAACAGAAAAAATTAACTGAAAAATGAACTTACAGTTACAGAATTGTCTGATTTAAATACACTTAAAAAGTTCAGTCCTGTGATGATTTGAAGAAATTTTTGATCGTAGTCTGCTTTCCTGACGAGTGCCGTTTCTTCACTGCCAAGTCTTGCCATCTTTGCAGCATCATTATGTCGATTCCTGTAGCTTCTTGTTGCTCAATGTATTTAATTGCAGTTTCTAGAACCTTAACTCTGTCGTTATGTGAAATTGTGATAGGCTCGGCTCAACAGTTGGTGCTTGATTTTGATCTTCAATTTCGTTGTCATCGCAATTGACAAGAGCGACAATTTCTCCATCAGTTACATACTGATCATCATCCTTCATCCAACTTTCGATTTCTTGCAAAGATGTATCCTCACATCCAGGGATACATTGCACTAAAGGTAGAATGGTTGGAGCCCTTACGTCAGCCCAGGCCCTTGCAACCCAATAAGCAACATCCTTTACATTGATGCATTTCAATTTTTCAATCATGTCTTGTCCTTCTTCAATTTCTTCTATCACTGTGGACAGTAGCTTCCTGCGATAGTTCCTTTTTATCGTTTCCAAAATGCCCTGATCCATAGGTTGGCATATGGCGGTTACATTGGGGGGCAGAAACATTGCCTTAATGTCACCACCTTGACCTCTGCATCAGGGTGTGTTGGAGCATTATCTACCAACAAAACTGCTTTTCTGGGTAAATTATTTTCTTTGAAAAACTTCTCTGTTGAAGGAATGAATTCCTTAAAAAACCAGTCTGAAAATTTCACTGCTCATCCATGCGCTTTTCTGACTGTAGTATTTTACAGGAAGAGCGTTTTTTGAAACTGTTTTAAAGGCTCTAGGATTTTTGGACTTTCCAATCATTGCAAGGTCCATTTTGAGGTTTGCTGTAGCATTGCTGCATGCTAAAATTGTCAGCCTTTCCTTACTACGCTTGTAGCCAGGGCCGCTTCCATCCATGCCGCTTCAGTTCTGGCTGCAAGACTCTTACTAGGTAACATTTTGTAATTAAGGCCTGACTCATCACAGTTAAATATCTGATCACCCGTTAGGCTTTCAGTTTCAATAAATTCCTGAAATCTTTTCTTGAATGCTTCCATTTCTTCAAAATTCGATGATAGTGTTTCACCCCACAAACACTTAACTGACGGATACCGTAGCGTTTCTTCCATTGGTCGAACCAACCTACACTTGCTGTGAAATCTGGGTCCCCTTCATTGAATTCATTATGAAAATGCAACGCCTTTTGCTATAAAATAGGCCCTGAAATAGGCACACCATTGTCCCTGAACTGTGTAAACCAAACATACAAAGCTTCACTAACTTTTTCATAGTCACATTTTTTCTTTCTTTTAATGCACCCTCCGTAACTCTTGATGCACACCACTTTTCTATTTTTATTTGTTTTTTTCCAGTCTGCTACTGTTACCCGTCCAACGCCAAAGTCGTCAGTTACCTTCTGCATTGTCTCTCCCTTGTCCAGTCTCTTGATTGCCTCAAGTTTTTGTTCCATCGATACAACAGCTTTCTTTCTTTCCGTTGCCATACTTGCGTAAATTTCAACTTTTAAACAACAACAACGTTTGTCAAATTAACACACAGACACATACGCATGTAACAGACGATAAACCGATCCACATACAATGATAAACTGCACTGCACTGAGTAGTGAGTTGTGACAGTGAGTGAGTGAGGGTGGGGCGAATGACAGACACATGAGTCATAGTGTAGACTATACAGTCGGGGTAACTAATTAGCTGCGGTAGAGTCGGGAGCAACAAAAAATAGACTATGCTCACGCTCGCAACTTGCAGTTCTTGTTGCCGATTAATGCGTTTGTTTGTTGTTGTTTTTTGCGGTGGGACGTCAGATAATACGGAATGTCGGATAAGCGAAGGTCTGATAAATGAGACTCTACTGTAATATGCAAAAAGGGCAAACATGTAGGCATATGGGGAAACAAAATTCCAAACAGAATTATCACTGTTGCACACCACTATAGAAAATTTATTCCGATTAGCGCTTTCAAGCTTCTCAGCTCATCGTCAGATCAGAATTGAGATCTGGCGATGAGCTGATAAGCTTGAAAGCGCTAATCGGAATAATTTTTCTGTAGTGGTGTGCAACAGTGATAATTATGTTTGTGATTATAACCACTAACACAAGTTTCTTCATTAAACAAAATTCCTCTAAAGCACAGTTAGTGACACATAGAAAGTAGAATTATGTCTGTTAGATTACAATAAAAGTAAACGTCAGTATACAAGCAAATATTACATTTTATATATAAATAGTCATAAAGAATAGTAAAGAAAGACTTCTGTAAACAAAGTGTAGGATATGATTTCGAAAAGGTGAGGATCAGATGAATGCTAGAGCAGACTCTCAGGTCCTAATCCTTGAGGAAAACAAGAAAAAGGAAATAAGACAAACTAAATAATGTAACTGCAAAGACAAATGTTTGGAAAAGTTAACAAACCACTATACAGAGTAGTAGGACATTCAGAAAAACAATAAAGATATGATTTAATATATTTTATAATTTCAGCATGTTTTATCATTATATTCTCTTATCATGTTAAAAACATAAGACATTTAATAATTATTACAATACACTAAATAAATAAATATGGCAGATAAATATGAAAAGCTGAGAGTTAGACAAACTTTGAATGAAGTATTACAAAGCATTCTGTAAAGAAAAGCAAATACATGGGATGACATCATGAATATGCGTGGAAAACCATATCCGAACCTATCCATCTGAATCTGTTCAGCTTTAGTGTTACTTCTAATACTGATTTACAACCACTACTTTTCATAAGCTTCTACTTTTATTTCATACTTATTTTCATGTGGTTTTCTTTTAGTTTAATGGAGCAGATACTACTGATAGATTAGTATTTTACTGTTGTTTTTTACATGTTCTGTTTGTTGTTTGTTTCGCTGTATAAAGTTTTTCAGGCACAAGTAAGGCATTTTAATTTTCATGTAAGTGGCACAGTTGCAACGATCGTACTGTGATTACCACACTGTAGAATACTACTAGCTTATGATGTTGCATTAGATGTATTTTAAATTTTGCCTGAAGACAGTCGAGGTTTAAAAAGCAGCCAATAATGGATATATTCTGATACATTAATCCATGCATTAATAACATATCATTGCCAATTTGTATAGAGCATAATGATACGTAGAGACTGGCAAAGAACATAAAGGGGTGAAGTAAACTTGTAATGTGTAAAGTTTAGTTACTTAACCCTACACCATTTTATGGTAGTGCTGTCTAAGTTAATTATCATTTTTTTATTGTTTCAACCCAAGAATAAGTATATTTAAGATAAAACCTATTGGAATACATCAATAATGGGGTTTTATAACATATACTACACAGAACAAAATGAACATTGAAGAGGTAAAAATATTTTTCTTAATTATTCTCAAAGTATTCATTTACAAAAAGCAGGAAATCAAAATTTAAAATGAAAGAAACTTCTATAAAAAGAATAAGCCACTTTCAATTTGGACAAAAATTTACAGGATTTAAAAAAAATTGATTTTGACATTTTCTTCAAGCTTTAATATCTGATACCAGATTATTTGAAACTTAGAAACCTTCCTTGTTGACCATCATGTAACACTTGTTATTTCCTTCTTGTTTTAACATCAAAATTAACTGTGTTATAACTAAGAGTTTTGAAAAAGTGCATACTTTTGAAAAGTCAATTTTGTTTGAAAATTTCTTTGGTGAGAGAGAGAGAGAGAGAGAGAGAGAGAGAGAGAGAGAGAGAGAGAGAGAGAGAGAGAGGGGTATCAGTTACACACACACACACACACACACACACACACACACACACACACACACACACACACACACACACACACACACACACACACACACACACACACACACACACCCATTACACCACAAAAATTCATTTTGTTGAGTTTTTCTGATGGTTACAGTACTTTCTTGACAACTGCCAAATTTGTACATATAAAAGTGCACTTGGACTTTATAAATTTTCTTCGTATGTTCAGTGACATAAAATAATAAAAAAGAAAGAAACATACATTGGAGAAAAATCTACTTGTTTTCTGTTTCTATAAATCAATTTTTCATCCAAACTCTAAAAAATGTCTTGATTGGATTTAATTTTTGTCCACTTTTAAACGGAAAACAAATTTTTTATAGAAATTTTCCTGATCTTTTCTGGACAGAAACAGAAATAAATTAAACTAAAATAAAGGTTTTTATCTCTTTCATTCTTTGTGTTTCATCATACTTTCAGCTTCCATAATTGCCTGTATACCATCTAAGCATTTTGTTCTTGGTATAATCTTTTGCCTACCCGACACATTTTCTTCAAAAGTGTTCACACAAAAATAATTCTTTTTTATCTAAGATTACTTTACAAAACATAATATATCTTCTTTTTTCTAATAATTGTGTAAGTTCTCTTGTCCTTTCTTTTTCTAAACATTCAAGATTTGTTTTCTGTCAGTTTGTCTTTCTTTTATCATCCTTTTCCATAGCCACATTTCTGCTCTCTTCACATGGACATTTATCTTCCTCCCCAAGTACCAACTTTACTTCTTCTTCTTCTTCAGGCTGTGGACCATATGATCTGTTGTGTACTTCTTGGTCCAATCATCTTTTCTTTGGTCTTCCAATATTCCACCGTCCTTTCGGATTATAAACCAAAATTTGTTTTGGTATCCTGTTCTTATGCATCCTTTCAACATGAATGCCCAATCCTGCCTGTATTGCTTTATCCTTTTGTTTAGGTTGTATATATTCCAAGGATGTTCCTTATATCATCATTTCTTAGTCGGTCCCTTTGTGATACTCCCAGTACTGATAGTAAAAATCTCATTTCACTAGCCACCTTTATTTCTATAAAGTAAATACAGTCCTCCAATCTGAGTATACATTAAACCCTTCCATTTGTGTTACTTCTTTTATTAGATGACACTTCATTCTATTATATGAAATATTGACAATTAGACTACTTATCAGTATATTTATCATAAAATGAAAGGCTTGCATAAAGTTACACTATTCTCTTCACTTCCGGCATACATTAACTTACTTTGACAATCATATTTCCTAAATTAGTATAACAATTTTATTAGTTTCATGATTATACTTCACATTCTTGGATTTTATTGTCCAAATATTAATAAAATGTTTTGCACTTTTACTGACTAAAGAACCCTAATTTTTAGATAAAAATTTTAAATTAGGAGACATTTTTTTCTTGGATTTCATTGTCCACGATGTGTCTGTTAATCAACTAAGTATAATTAAATCATTACCGACTCGGAACACAAAGTTTTTTATAGGTAAAAACATAAAAGTTTTACCTTATAGCCTGAACCAGTTTTTGCTTTTAAAAAGCTTCTTCAGAGGCTCATAGAAGAAGATCAGCCTCTGAAGAAGCTTTTTAAAAGTGAAAACTAGTTCAGGCTATAAGGTAAAACTTTTACGTTTTTACCCATAAAAAACTTTGTGTTCCGAGTTGGTACTGGTTTAATTATACTTACAGAAATTTTTATCTAAAAATTAGTGTTTTGTAGGCAGATGTAGCATAATACTTGTGACACTTTATAGTATAATGTGGTAATGTAAGTAATATTCATATTCGTACTATTTAATATTCATATCATACACATGAATAATTATCTAACATCTGTAAGCAAGTTTGTTAACTTCCTGACATTTTCATAAAAATATTTTGTAATTAAACTTCTGGTAACACTGAAATTTCTGTAAGTTTTTCTATATATTAGTAAAAAATAAGACTACAAAATTACAATGAAAACATTTTTTGCTTAAATAAATACATGTTCAAAAATTTTTAAACTTACCTTTTTTAGAACTAAAATGATGTAATACAATCAAACATTTTGTAAGTATAACATGCTCTGATTTGAGTTACAGTTGTATTTCAGAACTCTCAAATGTACCGTGAGAGACAGTTCTAGAGAGTTTTAAATGTTTCTATAGTTTTCTACTAGAAGATAATACTTTATTTAAACATATTATCATAATCTTTGTCAAAAATTTACATAGAACACTATATCAATATTCAAAGGGTAATTTAGTCACAAACCAAGTAAACAATTCATCACTGAATACTAATTCAAGTGCATATACTTAATTCAATTTGAGAAGCACAAAATCATATATGTGTATAGAGAGAAAATGTCTTGTTCCTTCATATATCCACATGTATATTGATTTATGAATATACATAGTTTATGAATATTCAGACTCTGGATATAAACTTACTTGTATTATGTATTATACTTGCTGGGAATGTATATTGTAATCTAGAGCTGAAGATTTATACTTTGCTCTATAATTAGTAAATGGTAGTCTTCAAATCTTTGAAGGCCTTGAATGTCTTCAAAGCAGTACGTACGTAAAAACAAAATGTTCTACAATGTACCAGTATTTAAAGATGTTTAAATATTAACTTCCTTTTTAAACTTTTTGCAATTACGTGTGGGGTAAAACATTCAGTGGTATTTTGTCTGCTTTTGATCATAATTTTGTTAACAATGTTAAAGTCAGTAACAATAATCCTAAAATTCCTTTATTACCTTTAGAAACTAATATTCTTAAGTACAAATTCATTCAACATGTTAATTTTTATATTTACTTAGAATCTTTTAAGTAAATAATTAAATGAATGTTTTTGTTATGAATAATAATTAATTAATTTTATTATAAGCAATAATTGTTATCAGTTATTGTTTTCAGGTGTCATTCAACATCTGTAGCTATGTACCTATTATTACTTCTACAGATTAAATTCACATTATGTAATGCTGGGTTAAGGCTGATGTTGGTTCTTGCTGTAATGCCAAAATGCGTTGCACATATGAACTGCAAAATCATTACAGTAAGTTAACTGTACAAAACCTTTGTGTAAAATAATTAAAATTTCAAAGGATTTATGCAGTTTCTGATTACTGTAATTTATATAAAATAATATTTTCACTACTTGTAAGGTAGGCAAACATGTGATACTGAAATATTGAAAATTATAAATACATTGTAGATATATTAAATTGGTGGAATAATATTGAAGTATTGAATATCATAATATTTATATAATATTGTCACACACAACACAACACACACACACACACACACACACACACACACACACACACACACACACACACACACACACACACACACACACACACAATGTATATGACATACATGTGTGTTATGGTGATTACTACTATGTGATATTAAAAGAGATTTTATTTAAACAATAACTCTCTCTTCCCTCCATCCCCTCACACTTATTCTTATGACCAAATCTGACTTTTGTTATGCTCACATGATATGAGGATTTCATTTTTATGGACACATACACACACACACAACTAACTGAACATGATTTATATTCATTTTATACTGTATAAGGTGCACAGTTCAACAACTCTTTTGTGAAACCATTGTTAGGAAAACTGTTACTACCTTACACAAGAGAGGAGTATTAATTAATATGCTAAAATCTGTTGTGTATTAAATGCTATACTTTCAACTCTTGCTTTTGTAGCGACTCTTGGGAATTACCTCAGGGCATGAAATAACTCATTACCACAATTTTAAATAGCATAAATTATAAATTTAATAATTTATTTGCTAAATATCACTATTACATTAACAACTCGGAACACTAGGTTTTTTATAAGTAAAAGCATAAAGATTTACCTTACAGCCTGAACTGGTTTTCTCCTTTAAAAGGCTTCTTCAGAGGCTGCCGCAGGTAGCGCTGTCCGTCTTGTTGTGGGTGACGGAATCGAATTTTGAAAGATCGATGCTGTGTGTGTGGGGTGAGATATGTTCGAATAATGCGTGCAATTTGAATTGTGTCTGTTCGTTTAGGATGTCGTTTTTATTTGTTTTTGTGTTTTTGTATATTTCCAATTGTTCTAGAGTGTCTAGTTTTCAGCCTTTTGTGTGTACGTGTAGAATGTTCATGTTATTGTCGATGTTTTTATAAGTGTGGTTTGCTTCAATGAGGTGGTTTGCAAAGGTGGATTCTGTAGTGGAGTGGAGTGCCTTTGTGTGTTCAATGTATCTCTGTTTGAAGCTATGTCCTGTCTGGCCTATGTAGAATTTATTGCAATTTGAGCAATTTAGCTTGTAAACACCAGGTAGATCGAATTTGTTTTGTGCTTTGTGTGTGTGTTTTGATAGTGTGTGTTCTGTTTTGTTAATAGTTTTGTAAGCGATTCTGTATCCTGCTTTTTTGAATTTGTGGGCTATTTTTTCAGTTTGTTTGTTGATGTATGTTAGTGTTATGAATTTGTTGTTTTCTGTCTTTGTCTGTTGTTTGTTTTGTGTTTTGTGTAGGAGTTTACTGACTATTGTTCTGTCATATCTGTTAGATTCTGCTAGATATTTTATCGTGTTTAGTTTGTCTTTGTAGTCTTTTTCATCTAAGGGGATGTTGTTAAGTCTATGTATCATGGTTCTGAAGGCAGCTAGTTTGTGTTGTATTGGGTGGTTGGAGGTGTTGTGTATTAGTGTGTCAGTTGTAGTTGGTTTTCTGTATATACTGAATTTGTGCATGTGTTCTAGTTTTGTGATGGAGAGGTCTAAGAAGTTTATGGTATTGTTGTGTTCATATTCGGCAGTAAAGGTTATGTTTTTATGTATTTTGTTTATGTGCATTAGTAACTGTTCACATTGTCTTTTGTTTCCCCTGTATAGTATTAGAATGTCATCAACGTATCTGTGCCAATATAGTATTTTATGTGAGTGTCTGTCATCGTTTGTGAGTACTTTTGTTTTTTCTAAGTGTTGGAGGAAGACTTCTGCTAGAATGCTAGATATGGGGAAGCCCATGGGTAAGCCACCGTTCTGCGTGTAGTATTTATTGTTATAAGTAAAGTAGTTTTGTTTTGTGATAATGTTCAGAGTTTCTGTTATTTCGTTGATAAGTTCGTCTGGTGTGTTGTTCTGTTTGAGTTTGTGTTGTAGGATGGTGATTGTTTCAGAGATGGGGATGTTTGTGTACAGGTTTTTAATGTCAAAGGATGCTAATGTGTATGTCTTTTATTTTTGTTACTAGGTGTGTGTTGTTTTTTACTGCACTGTTGTTGTCTAGTTGTGTGTGTTGTCTGATAATTTTATCTAGATATTTTGCGAGTTTGTGTGCAGGGGCATTACGGTAGTTGATATTGGGGCGGATCGGAATATCTTCTTTATGGATTTTGGGAAGCGCTTGGAGGGTAGGGGCTGATGGTCGGATTTGTTTCATGTAAGGCTTTTGTTTGTGTGTCATTATGTGTTTGGCTTTGTTGACTAGTTGTTTTACTGTGTTTTGGTATCTGTCGGTGGGGTCGTGTTTTAGTTCTGTGATGTTGTTCTGATCCATAAAGTTTTGTTCTTTTTTGTGTAGGTTGTCTGTGGGGATGATTACCGTCGTGTTGCCTTTGTCTGCTTTTACAAATGTGATGTTGTGTTTGTGTGCCTTTTCCCTCAGTTTGATGGCTGTGTGTATTTCTGAGTTGTGGTTGTTGTTGTCTGGTGTCTTATGTGCTCCTATTATATTGTTTTTATTATGTCTTAGTGTGTCTTGATGTTCTGGTGCTGTGTTTTGTGTATTCGTTTCAGTTTCAACTATGAGTTCTGTTAGTGTTTGGTTGTTATGTTTGTAATGTATGTTATGTTTTAGGCCTTTATCAAGGAGTGTTTGTTCGTTTTTAGTGAATTTTACTGTACGTGGGTAGAATTTGTGTGAGGGAATTATATTTGTGTTGATTGGTGTCAGGTTTTTTATTTTTCTGTCGTGTTTTGTCTGTATGTTATGTATTTGTTTTTTTGTCCATTCATTTGTGTGATGTATTAGTTCAGTCATGTAATTGTGTCCGTATATGTTGGCGATCTGTTTAATGCAATTTATTTGCATTTGCTTATTACAAGTACACAAGATTTTTATATGATTACAATATTGAAAATTCAGCTTTCTTAGCTAGTCTCTTTGATAGCGGATTCTTTTAGATGGATTGAATTGCCAATATGAATATGATAGATTTGACATGAAATATAATATAAATGTGAATGTTCAATTATGGGTTACTTGATTGTCGAATTCCAGTCTGCGCTGAAGGTTATCCGCTCGAAGTGTGCTGTCCTGGAGTTCTGATGTCCTCTATTGCGACAGTAGATCCTTGCTGGTGGCACTCGTTGATTATAACACTTTAGATATACATAGGTATCACTTTCACCATACACAATTCACACCTAATACATTATTTAAAGCAAGAATATGTTGTATTAGGCACTATATTTAACACCTTTGCATGTATAGTAAATTAAGCTAAGTGCTAGCAACACGGATCATTCAGGCCAATACCGTCAGACGATTTACTAATTTTCCGACTCACGCTGTGGTAATTCTCCGATTTATGTTTACTTCCAACATTAACTTTGATACTGTCTGAGCTGAATTACAGTAGCTTCTACAAAGACATCTCCTTCAAGATGTCCTGACACCCAGGTGATGTTATCTTGATAGTATTCTTGGTATAATTCAGTCAACTCCTTAATAAACTCCATAGGAAAGTTGCTTGTCCCATTGAATTTTATTTCCTTTATTTGTTCATTACCAATGCTTCAGTTGATAGGTGACGCAGATGCCAATGCAATTTTTGTTCGAATGTCGCTCTGAAGTTGTTGTAATTTGAGGTTAGTCTCACCCGAATTATTATCGATTTTGTAATCTAATTCTTGTAATGTCTCTGCCTCTAATTTGTGCGCAGCGAAACTCTCGTCACAACGTTTATTAGTCGCGATTAACTTCTTGTTTATTATTTTAATGTCATTGCTGTGTTTATCAGCAATTTCTTTAATTTGTTACTCAGTATCGCTAAACTTATTATTAATTTCAACATTAATACTATTAATTTCTTCATTAATCATTGTTTTAGTTTCTACTCTAAATTGTTGAATGATTTCGTGATTTTCTCTCTTGAATTCATTAAGCTGTGTGGCTAGTTCGTCTCTAAGTATTTGATTTTGTTGTATAATTTGTGTGACATTTGTGATTTTTGTCTTTGCATTTGTTTTGACTGTTGCGACTGTTCTGACCTTTGTTCTTGCAATTGTTGTGATAGTTGTTCTTGTATTTGTTTTGATTGTTGTGACTGTTCTGCCCTTTGTTCTTGCAATTGTTTTGACATTTGTTGTAATATCGTATATATGTCAATTTCTTTGGGTGCTTCTGGTGTTGTTTGTTGTGCTGGTCTCGGTCTGATCTCATGCTGTGTTTCTGGTGTTATTTGCTGTGTTTCTATTTCTTCGTTGCCTTGTCCCCGCGTCCCTGAATCTTGATCCTCCATTGTAAGTTGGGCAATAGTATAAGGGTCTCCTAATTGGTTGTTGATATCAAATTCCCCTTCGCTATTGTGAGTTGTTGCTGTTTCTGCGTTCATATTGTCGTTTAACTTGTTTGTGTTGTTATGTATGTGTTTCGTTCACCTACTTTTACTTCGTGTAATCATACAATTTTCTCTTATAGTCTATATTTCTTATTCTACTTTTTTCTTATATTCTATTTGCAATTCAATTCAGTCTGCTAAGCTTATAGATTAAGCCCCATGTTGGGCGCCAAATACTACCTTACACAAGAGAGGAGTATTAATTAATATGCTAAAATCTGTTGTGTATTAAATGCTATACTTTCAACTCTTGCTTTTATAGCGACTCTTAGGAATTACCTCAGGGCATGAAATAACTTAATACCACAATTTTAAATAGCATAAATTATAAATTTAATAATTTATTTGCATTTGCTTATTACAAGTGCACAAGATTTTTATATGATTACAATATTGAAAATTCAGCTTTCTTAGCTAGTCTCTTTGATAGCGGATTCTTTTAGACGGATTGAATTGCCAATATGAATATGATAGATTTGACATGAAATATAATATAAATGTGAATGTTCAATTATGGGTTACTTGATTGTCGAATTCCAGTCTGCGCTGAAGGTTATCCGCTCGAAGTGTGCTGTCCTGGAGTTCTGATGTCCTCTATTGTGACAGTAGATCCTTGCTGGTGGCACTCGTTGATTATAACACTTTAGATATACATAGGTATCACTTTCACCATACACAATTCACACCTAATACATTATTTAAAGCAAGAATATGTTGTATTAGGCACTATATTTAACACCTTTGCATGTATAGTAAATTAAGCTAAGTGCTAGCAACACGGATCATTCAGGCCAATACCGTCAGACGATTTACTAATTTTCCGACTCACGCTGTGGTAATTCTCCGATTTATGTTTACTTCCAACATTAACTTTGATACTGTCTCAGCTGAATTACAGTAGCTTCTACAAAGACTAATCACTTTGGACTGAATATTTGTTCCTGTTGATTAAATTATCGATTACACTTTACGCTTATAACTTCTCCGACAATTTCTTCCAAACTTACGATTATTTAATTTTATTAAAATAATGAAGACTGGTATAACTGTTACAATATCTTCACTGAATTAACAATTATTACACGCCGATTACGAGTATTACAGTTATAATATTTCTGATTACCTAAATTACGGTTATGATTTTACTAATATGCAAATTACGAGTCTTTTAGTTGTAATACCTTCGTTGACTGTCTAACAATTTCCAAACTACGTTTTTTTTTATACCCTAACTAATTCTACCCTCACTTAATATTTACAAAACACATTCCCATTGGATTAGAGTACCGTGATGTTTAATTTTATCCAACCCAACTATAGAATTTACCCGCTAAAAAAATGATGCTTTCTCTTATTCGTTAACTAACGGCGCATGCAAATCTTTCGAGCTATGGTGGGAAGTGATGCTATCCTTATGCTTCTCTGTCTAACTCTCTCTGTTTAAAATAACGGTATCTATTGTTGTAAACACTCAGCTTTCACAAGCTTTCACCTATTTTTCGCTGCTTTTTAAATATAATAAAATTTTATGGCTCTCTGTCCCGTACATGACTTTTTCGTACTTTTAGCCATCTAGCTGTCGCCAAGACAAGGGTGCGTTCTTTTGAAATAACACCGCTCTGATATCTTCTAATGGTATTCTGTACAGTTATTCTTTACATATTTGTTTTGATATCTATTTAATAATAATAATTTCTTTTAAAAATTGAGTCTCATTCAATTTTGACGTTATACTGTTTTAACATGTTTAGTCAGAATTATAATATTCCTTTTGTTAAGTTCATGTTAGTATCCTATTATTTGATTCTGTATGTACTGAGGAATTCAAATTATTAAACTCAAACACAGAATTTAAAACTAATCCACACGTTTTCAACAAAACTCTTTTATTAGCAAATTGTTTATAACCATCACTATTTGTATCAGTGGCGGCTGGTATTATGGGTGCAGCATTGCACAACCACCAATATGGAAATAAACTATAACAACAGAGAGCGAATTGGATTCTACATGGCAATGTTCGCATACAATTCAAATGTGGCACGCAGGCTGGTGGTTGTAGGCCGCTTGCAACTTGAACAGTAAATGGCAGAGCTTATCACACAAACATATGAGATGACGTGCGCTACTCTTCACAATTGCCCTATGTTCCCAATGTAAGCTTGGTGGCTGCAGAGTTTCTGCAATGCTCCGCTAGTAGCATTGCAGTGCAACTTACTTGTGTCATGAAATCAGCACAGGCTTCTTGATTTATAAGTTGTGTCAGGTTTAGTGTTTACGTTGGTTCACGGTAAACATTATCCATTGTTTGAGGTTATAAAATTATAGTAATAATTTTGTATAACTGTAATTATGATAGTTTGTCTTTTAATCCCTGTCCCATCCACTCAACCAACTACTGCAACCACCAAAATTTGGAACCACCAGCCACCACTGATTAATATGAAAACATTTGTTCTTTACAATCAATTTAATGTGGTTTCTTAAGTTTTATGAGAGTTTGACAATGTCTCTCGATGACTTCATCCTAGTGCCATATTCATATTAGTTCAGGTAAGAGGTTAGTCTTGGTGGTCTGATTGTCTTATTCTTGAATTTCTCTTATCAGTTACCCAAAGGTGCACTAAAGGCTTTTCACTTGGGCTGCTAACTGGCCAAAGAAGAACTTTAACTATGACTGATCAGACTTTGTGTCACAATACCTTATCATGCATGAAAATAAACTCTTTATCAGGGAACTAATCTTTAAATTGATGGAAAGTGAGATCTAAAGGACTTCCCACCAACTTTGTCACTATTTATTGCCACACTGCTAAATACTTCGTTCTTGACGAGGCCTTTCGGTGCCTCCACCATCTTCAGGTCTTAAACGACAATTTCTTACCTCCACAAAACCATATTATATATATATATATATATATATACCTAGAGACCCCCCTCTAATTGTTTGAATTCGCTCAGAATCAACTAACCCCATATTGCATGTTCCAACTAGGCCATGCCCCTCACCAACTTTCCTATTGGTCCGCCCTTCACCGAGCTTTGTCACTGCCCATTCTCCTCCCTAGTCCCTCCCGGTATCAAGAATTTCTCTTCTCAACCATGTTTTCTTAATATTTATGTATCCTCATCACTCCCGCAAAATATATATTATTATCCTAATAAGGATAAATAAATATTAAGAAAACATGGTTGACAAGAGTAATTCTCGATACTGGGAGGGACAGGGGGGAGAACGGATAGTGATGATGCTCAGTGAAAGGCGGACCAATAAGAAAGTAGGTAGTGATGATGATCGGTGAGGGCATGACCTAGTTGGAACACACAATATGGGGTTGGTTGATTCAGAGCGAATTCAAACAATTAGGGGGTTTCTAGGTATATATATATATATATATATATATATATATATATGTGGGTTTGTAGAAGTAAAAAATTATCGTTAAAGACCTGAAGATGGTGGAGACACCGAAAGGCCTCGTCAAGAATGAAGTATTTAGCAGTGTGGCAATAAGTAGTGACAAAGTTGGTGTTAAGATGGCTGCTAATAAAACTAACAATAAAGAACTTCCTATACTGGTGTTGCCTCATAATGCCTTGTAGAATCTACAGTATGATACACGAATTATAAACATAACTTGACATGAGTATGAAGATTGCACTTGCTTACAACATGCACCACAGAAGAACAACATTCTGCTATTTGTTTTTTGTGTAGTGAAGGGGAAGTTATTGTAATTCGTTGAAGAATGAAAATTCAGTATGGTGACACATGCCTGTCACTGCAGCAAGTGTATGAATGGAGTACGAAGTTTGCAAACTGTATTAACTCTATGAAGGATTCTCCTCAACCAGGTCAGGCAAACTGAGTGGTAACACTAAAGACCATTACAGCAATTGAAACCATCTTTAGAGAAAATCTGCATGTAACAGTGAATGAAATAGCTGCTTGTATAAATATTAGTCATAGATCAGCACACCACTTCATCCATGATGTTCTGCAGTTCAATAAAGTTTCTGTGAAATGAGTGCCATACCAGTGACTGCAGAATTGAAAGATTGATGTGTTAATAAATAAGAAAAACTTTTGCAGTGCTTTGAAGCTGAAGGAGGCGGCCTCTCACAATGAATTGTCACTGGAGATGAAACCTGGATTCACTATGACCAACCGGAAACAAAATAAGCAAATAAGGAAATACAACATAGCTCTTTACAAAAAAAATTCACACACAACTGTTAGCTCAAAAGGTTATGCTGACACTCTTTTGTGGAGAACGAGAGGTAATTTTGGAGCAGTACACACCCACGAGAGAAACATCACCAGGGCAAATGTACAGATTTTCTCAAGAACCATCTATGTTCTGCTGTTAGGTTAAAATGACATGGACTTCTAAGTACTGCTGTTTTGTTGCAACATGACAATGCTTGACCCTATAGTGCTCATAAACACTTGCAACCTTCCAGCGTCTGAAGTCCAAGTGTTTACCATGTCCATCATATTCTCTAGACCTCGCATCTAGTGATTTTCATGTGGTGCTAAGAGCCAAGTCTGTCACATCGAAGAAATTATGCAGGTGGTTTTGTAATTGGCTACAATCACGAATTACAGAATTCTTTCTAGAAGTAGCCATGCACTTGGTGATATAGTGTGTATCCATAAGCTTGGTGTACAAATTTCACACAATTCTCTGTGTATGTGTGTTAAGTTTTTGTTTTACTTATAACTGTTAAATATTTAAAGTTTTCTAACTGTTTGTGTATATGTGTTAAATAAGTTTTATCTTTTTTTATTTTTAGTGTTAACTATTTAAAGTTTTTAATTATCTTGAAAATACATAAGATGACATCTAAAGTATTAAACAAAACATTGCACAGTCAAGCTCGTGAGATTGTTTCAAATGTTCCAAACTTATGAAACAAGAAGCAGAAGCTGGTAAAGTTTAAATAGATTTAAAGAAATTTCAAGAGTATGTCATACAAGTTGCAGGTATTTAAAAACAAATGGTAGTTCACATAAATATAGAATTTAAAGCTATTTGTCTGATTTCCAAAGGACAGGAAATAATTGTTGTTCATGTTAGGGGAATGTATGGGTTTTTGCCTAATTCACTCCTAATTTTCAAATCAAATTACAGAACTGGTGATTACCACAATGACACAAACTTTGAAAATTACAGACATTGGACAACAGAAAAATTACTTCCTAACTTACCACCTCATAGTGTTGCAGTAATAGACAATGCGTCATATCACAATATTCAAACTAATAAGCCACCTTCCTCTAATTCCTCAAAAAGTGTAATAAAAAATTAGTTAACCCAAAAGAAAATCACATTTCATGAAGACATGTTGAAAACCCAGCTACATGATTTAATTAAGTTACACAAACCTAGAAATAAAACTTATAATTGACGAAATTTTCACTAAAAAAGGGCATACCATACTTAGATTACCTCCATATCATCCAGACCGGAACCCTATTGAATTAATCTGATCAGACTTGAAGACTTGGGTAGGAAGCCATAATGTCACCTTTAACATGAAAGACGAGATAAGATTATGTGAACACAGGTTTTAAAATTACTGTGGATGAGTGGAAAATTCAGTATGAACACAATGAAAAAATTGAATCAGATTGTCTTGTAAAAGAAATAATTGCTGAAAACACTTCTGAAAATTTTTTTGTAAATATAAGAGATGATTTAATTGGCTCAGAGAATGACTGTGGTGAGGACAATAGTGATACTGATGGTATGACTGGTGTAAAAGAAAAATATATGAATGAATAATTTTTGTGTAAAAATAAGTATATTGTGTAATGAAAAACGTTTCTTTTGTGTTAAATTATCAGAGTTATTATGAACTATTAACTTACTTTGTGGCATTACTTTCTACTGAACTGTACTGGAGGGAGAGGTAAGTGTGATGTTTATGTTTCTATATTTTGGTGGGGGAAATTTGCTACAAAATGCTTAACGATAGAGTGACAAGAATTTCTGGCCTTAGAATATTCAACAAAAATCTACCTGTTTGTTTGTAATTTTTCATGCTTAGACCTAATTAGTTCTAAAAGCTTTTTTTTAGATTTCTTTACTGCTTTGATTCCTCCTGCTTTCTTTAATTTTAGCATCAGATTCTTAAAAGTACAATTATATCATATATCATTCACTGATGGAAACATCTTAAATTATATGTTTAACAGTACAAAATTGTATATACCAATTAGTTTTTTGGCAAAAAAAAACTTTAAAAGACAGAAGAAACAAATAAGATGGTGTTCTTAATTGTTTAACTACAGCCTTAATCCTTTTGAACATGGTTAGAGGTAATTTGATATCTTTTGAGGGAGATCTGAAAGTTTTGGGAATCAAATAAAAAGTTTCCCATTGAGCTTCCTCTATCATGAAACTAACCACACTTCTTATTATTCATTTACACTGTCCTCATACTTCCCCTAATTTGATCATTAAAAAAAAAAAAATTATGGGTGACTTTTACTCACATAAAGACTTCATAACATAAGATAATATGACACAAAGAAACATAAAACAAATTATCAACAAGCTTGACATTCATCCAGCATGCCATGATAAGCACTAACCTATTACAGTCTTTCAAACATGGATAAAACAAGGTCCTGTTTTACCTGGGGATAAGGACTGACCCTGGTACTGCCTCAACCATAATTTACACTCTTTCAGTCCCAACTAAACTTTAAACACAATCAGTTCAGTTGCCCTCAAACCAGCACTGGAGACAGTTGTCTCACATGCCTCCAGCCCCATTTCATCTCTGACTTAATTAATGACAACCAAGAAAGATACAAAAATTAAAATAGACCTGCTCATCAAAAAGCAGTTAGTTCACATCAGCTTTAATGAGAGTTTTGGTAACATAACTGTTTCCTCAATTGTATCTAAAGACACAACTGTATTATGTCACAACAGCAATGTTCAATTTGTTTGGAATTAAAGTTAATCTAACATGTAAGTATTATGAATAGCTAATCTAAAAAACAACATAAACTAACCTGATCTCACTTCTCTAAAACTTATACATAACGCAGGACACCATTTGCAGATGTGTTTAGTAGCAGAATAAGATATTCCAAGAAGGAGAAATATTATTTAAAGAGGGTTCATGGTTTGTAAAAAAAAATGTAGAAAGAATATATTGATTAACAATAATTTACTTATTATATTGCAATACTGTCTGCCAAAATAAAGTGATAATAAAAGGACAACAGTTTGTAGTAAAATAAAATGAGTAATTTATTTTACTTATTCTTATAGAATTGTTTAAATAATAACAAACAGCAGCAGCAGCCACAGTAGTAGTAGAGTAGTAGTAGTAGTAGTAGTAGTAGTAGTAGTAGTAGTAGTAGTAGTAGTAGTAGCAGTGCCGGATTAAGCCAGCGCGGGGCCTGTAGCAAATGTTACGCGGGGCCCTTAGTTTGATTTTAGGCAGGGGTGCACCCAGAATTATTTCTTAGGGGGGTCCGAAACCCATAAAAAATTGATTTATATATATATATATATATACATACATACATAACATGCATACATACATACATACATACATACATAAATACATACATACAGACACATATATATATAATTTTCTTTCTCCAGGGGGGTTTGGTCAAAAATTTTTATAGCCAAAAATTAGGAAGAGTATACATTTTTAACGTACAATTTTAAATAAAGAAAGTTTTGATTTATCAAATCATGAAAAAAATATCAAAAATTATGAATACAAGACTTTTGAATTTCCAAACAGACAGAAAGGCAACCTTGCAAAATTACTAACCACCAAACAAGCAAAAAGACAAAATAGATGACAAAATCTATAAGTAGAAGCACCTAAAAAATTACAAAAATATATATATAATTTTCTTTTTCCTGGAGAGGGGGTCCAGTTGGACTCCCGCTGGGTGCTCCAATGGATTTAGGATGTAAAATAAAACACCACTTTTACAAACAAACTTTTCTCGATTTAATGTGTGCAAATTTATAGATAATACTAGACAAATCAATTTCTCTAAGTAAATCACATTCAATGTTTATTAAGGTGAGATTATTTAGACGATCTTGTCCCATCATGTTCCTTAACTCATTTTTTATACGTTTTAATTTCGAAAAATAACGTTCTCCGCTGCAGTTAGTAATCATTAAAGACAAGTAAATGCGTAAGAGTATTTCCACACTGGGGAAACACGACTCTAGTTTATTTTCCATTATAAGTCTATAAAATTGTAGTTCCAGAGCCTCATGCTTTTTGTTGTCAATAGCAGCAGCCACTTCTGTTTTAAGTAGTTCGGCGAACTGCACAAGTTCGTCGCCTAGGCTTTCTTCCAAATCGTCTTGGTAAGCACTGACGATATTTAGAGTTCTTTTCAAGATCTCTTCTGCTGTAAGAGATTTTAACCGCCGAAGTATTCCAAATACACCAGTCACTTGATGGTACGCTTCCATGCGTTTAGCTAAGGCAGACAGTATATTATCAATTTTCACAATAAACACCTGATTTTCAGATTTTTGTTTAGGCGTTTGATTTTCTACAACTTGATCGAGCGTAGTACAGCTGCTGAAATAGTCGTACTTAGTGTTTCGCTTGCATTGTCTCGAAGTTTGTTGCTGATATTCTTCACAGCCAGTCAGGATTTTGGCTTTTGCCTCAATATCTGAAAATATAGACCGCATTGCTTGAACGTACCCGTGTAACGATTCATAAAGGGCATATCCCGTGTTAAGGTCTTGATTAGGTGACTGCAACGAAGCGCTAGTCGCTTGCAAGCGTTCTAGCATTTCGTTCCACAAAATAGTCATTATTCCCGTTTCCAGCTTATTCATCTTCGAAACTAGTCCGTACGCCTGATTTCGACACTCTACCTTTTGATCCATATTATTAGATATGCCATCCAAAACTTCTTTGATAGTGGTAAAACCGCATTTCTTATTCGTGTATAGAAATTTTTCCTTCCGTAGTATCATGAAAATTCCTTTAAATTTATTGGACTTTTTACTAACACACACATATATAGAAAAGAAAAGAAACAAAATTTTTAAAACTTGCTTTTACTAAATTTTAAAAGCAAGGCGTGCGCACTTTCTATGGTTGTACGCATGATTGTATGTAAGTGCGCATGCCTTGCTTTTAAAAATTTAGTAAAAGCAAGTTTAAAAATTTTTTTTTTAATTTTTTTTATTTTATACTTTTTAGTCATACTTTAATTAAATTATTATCATACATTGCATAAATCCGCACCCCCCAATTTCCACCCCTTTTGGAGGATGTTCGCAAAACGGCTGTCGGATTTGTCATCTGCGACCCCAAAAACCCCCGCATAGCCGTTTTGCAGATTTTTCAATTTTCACCCCGCACCCTTAATTTCAACCCTTAATGTACCCCCTATGGGGGGATATTTGCAAAAGTAACGGTGGAATATTGTATTGTCATCCGACCTTAGTAACTGTGCAAAATTTCATCAATAGGTTATGTCAGGAAGTGTGTTAAATGAAGGATGCTAGATTTGAAGACAAACAAACTTAATTGTAAGTTAAAGAAAAGCAAGTAAAAATATATGCAAACTAACACATATACAACCCCTACACACTCCGTTACTTTTCCCTTTCCCCCTTAGCCCCCTTTCCTTGTTTTACCCTTTTTTCGCTTTTTCAAAACATCTTTTTATTTATTTTATACTTATTTATTGTTTCCTATTAACGATTTATTTTTTCTCGAATTTTACTAATGTAAATAAATTGTATGAGTTAACAAATATTGGAATTATATAAAAAGTTACAAAATTAGAATCTTTCTAGAATAAAAAACTTTTGAACTAACTGATATTTTAATTAGTAAAATAAACATGTTAAATATCAACAAATTAAATAATAAGTAGAGATAAAATAAATGCTTCATATAAAACACTATGTGAAGGTTGTCTTTACCTTTTAGGTGTCTGCAAAGTTACTTTAATTATTTTACAAAATATTCGTACTGATTTAGCTCAACGTAATAACAGTAAAATAGCTCAACCAGTTAAACAGTAGGCCTATACAATTTTTTCAATAATAGGTCATTGCAATTGCAATACTACAACTCGATATGAAATGAAAACATTCCTACTAGTTTTGAGGTTACGTTACGAACAGGGTTGGTTTCACATGGCGCTATGCTCACGGTCTATGATTGTTTGACAGCTAGACACCTTGGGCGCAAAGTGCATAGCACAAAATTACCTTGCAGTAGAGCGCGAATTCAAATTGTAAATATACTAAATATAAAAAAATAAAAGAATTCGAATGCTTTTAATGCGATTAATATAATTTTCTAATCTTCATAAATGAATGAAATTTTCTAACGTATTTATTTCGCCTTTTGTATAAATTAACTCTTTAATGCTCAAATGCACAATTTTTTAGAGAGTATATTTAAATGCTTGCCATTTAGTCAACACACGAGCAATTTAAGAATAATTTCATTTAACTTATAGGAGTTTTGTGGTGCGGTTTTCAGATTCCGATATAAAAAAATCTCTAAAACCGTCATTCAGATACTTTTTTCGATTTTTCACAAAATTTGCTTTTTATCGTTTAAGCGTTTATGCGTTTTGCAAGTATGGCGAAGGAGAGTGTGGTGCGCCGAAGGCGCGTATGGTGCTTAATAAGAATTCTGATTTTTATTCTGCCCGGGCGCAGGGCCCGTAGCATTTGCTACTCCTGCTATATGGTTAATCCGGCACTGAGTAGTAGTAGTAGTAGTAGTAGTAGTAGTAGTAGTAGTAGTAGTAGTAGTAGTAGTTGTTGTTGTTGTTGTTGTTTTCAATGATTCAATGGCATAACTCTATTTTCTGTACAGGAATCCTTTCCAGGGCCTCCTACTTCCATTACTTAATTCACATAATTGTTCCCTCGTGAATACTAACTTCCCTCTGCTCCTTATAGCTGTGGCAGCTACTTAAATTGTATAACGTAATTTTAACGAATATGTTCTCCTCAAGACTGTTTCATATCTCTTTGTTTAAGCCTAGCCAAGTTCCATTTATTACTTCTATAAATCCTAAAAGCTTTAATTGATGTTTAAGTTTGTCTGCTTTCATGCTACATCTTCAGAAATTGGGAAATCAATATCTGATTATTATTTGACTCAGTAGATCTTTTCTGTTAATGACTTGTTTACTAACCATTATTACAAAGAAAAACTGAGCATATTCAATCTGTTCCAAACTGATATTTTCTGATTTTGTAGAAAAAAGCTTAATGAGTTCATTTTGAATTTTGGGACTCATATACTTCTCCCTGTTCTTCGGACCACTGATTACTCCTTACAACAATAGATTGTATTTACTCAAAAGATCGATAATTGCCAAAAAATTTCTGCTATTGGGCTGGCCTATCAAATAAAGGCTTAATTTGAAGTTGTCATTTACAACATGATCTAGTACTTTGGCCCATTTAATAATTTCCTTTTGTACCTCATAACAAATAACAACGTAGGCCTGATTGGTGGCCTTGGTACATTCTTAATTGGAATCACCACTCTATTGTGCAGTTAACCAAATAATGTGTACTGTCAAAGTACATGATGAGGTACTAGTAAAATAACAGTAAAAAAATAAATGTATTTGTTCTTTATATTATATACGTACAGGGGAATTTGGTTTTACTTAAGTTCAATGGTTTATATCTATTCTTAAAAAATAAGAATAGACTGCAGGGCCCTCCGCTATTACATCACTGGTAGTGGTGAGTGGTAGTAGTAGCAGTAGTAGTAGTAGTAGTAGTAATAGTAGTAGTACCGGTAGTAGTAGTAGTAGTAGTAGTAGCAGTAGTAGTAGTAGTAATAGTAGAAGTGGTAGTAGTAGTAGTAGTAGTAGTAGTAGTAGTAGTAGTAACAACAGCAGTTTTATTAGCAGTAGTGTTTACAACTAACAATAGTTCACTCACAAAAGTGTTTGGAAATGTGTGCCTTATTAAAGTGATTAAGTAGTCTTGCAGTCTTCATATATACTGCATGTCAGTATTATCTTCAGATAATACTGAGATGTGAGCAACTGAGGATGTTAAGTATGCATGTACATATACATCTTAAATATACATATTTTTCAAATAACTATTGTTAAATATCATATATATATATATATATATATATATATATATATAGGTTAGTGGTAAAACTACTTGAGTTCACTCATGTCAATTTACGGAAAAAAATTAAAGGTTTTCAAGTGCAATGATAAGTCATAAAACTGATTTTCAAGGTTAGTTTGTGTTACTCAGTTTTTTTTAATTGATTACATAGCCGTTAAAAAGTAAAAATAAAAAGAGAAATGCATAAAAATGTCATTTTTGAAACATCTTGAATCATAATTAAAACATGGACTTGGGTAGTTTAACCAGTAACCCCTGGAGATATATATATATATATATATTTTCTAATTAGTACTGTTCATTTTCTTCTTGAATTACCATTATTATTAATATTGTTTATGATTTTCAATTCGATAGTCAGCTTATTTGAAGATTTGAATTTGTATGCCCACCATCAGTTGTTGTTTAACGTGTATAAAATGTGTGTGTGTGTGTGTGTGTGTGTGTGTGTGTGTGTGTGTGTGTGTGAGAGAGAGAGAGAGAGAGAGAGAGAGAGAGAGGAGATCAAACAGACTTTTTAAAAGTATATGCACAATATGTATTTGTGTTTATATTGGTGTGTATAATTTTCAGTTAACATATCCATTCATGAAAAGTTATTTTCTTAACTATTTAAACAAAGTGAATAAGGTATGCTCATGATTCACTATTCAGTAGGCTACATTTTATTAATCGTCCAACAGGCATTTTAATTTACACATCCCTTTTGATCGTGTTATCCCAGTATTCACACACACACACACACACACACACACACACACACACACACACACACACACACACACACACACACACACACACACACACACACACACACACACACACACACACACACACACACACACACACACACACACACACACACACACACACACACACACACACACACACACACACACACACACACACACACACACACACACACACACACACACACACACACACACACACACACACACACACACACACACACACACACACACACACACACACACACACACACACACACACACACACACACACACACACACACACACAGGATATGAATCCAATGAATTTGCTAGTGTAAACTGGAATGCTTGTCTCTAATTAATAAAATAATGTCTACGAATCAAGTACTTTTCCATTTTGTGTAAATATTCCTATAAAAATTCCAAGGACCAAACAAGGAGTCAAATATTATAATATTTGTTTCCAATTTTACAGTATTATTAAAACACATTTATGAGAAAAGTAAGACTGAAAGCAAATTTGCTTCAAATTATTGACTACATTTTACCTAATATTAGCAGCACATTAACAGATGGCCACAATTTTGTATTTTTAAAATTTTTTTTTATTTTAACCATTACTTTACAATTTCTATTTCAGTAAATTACATTGTTTTCATAAAGAGTACGTTTTAATCTATTTATCTCAGTGTTAATAAATATCAAATATTATTGTAACCTGCATATCATACTGGCAGTTTCTTTACAACTGTCATAAAGTGTTGTAAAGAACTCACTTGCTGAAAGATGTAATTCATAATGCTATTCACTCATACTTGTAAGTAAATTTGATCAAATTCATGCAACTATAAATACACATGAGGAAAAATTACTATCTTTTGAGGAACTGATATAATTGTAGAAGAGATTAAATCTTTCTATGAAATTTTTTTAAAATTCCTATTTTATTTATAATTTTTTACATAATATTCACATTACTCTAGATAAGAATCTCAAATATATATGAGAGTACTTGATTAATGATATTATACTTCACTTGCAGAAACAAATCTTTCATTAAACAAATCTTAAAGAAAGTGAATCTTTTATTACATGTATTTTGACATTTTGGAATATTTAAAGTAACTAACCTGTTCCATTGACGCCTGACGGACGTATCCTAGCATCATAACTGCTGGGGCCCAAAATCTGATCCAGAACTTGTTTTTCTTTTTCTCTATAGTTGATTTTTGGTTGAATGCACCTGAAATTAAACTTTTACATTAAACAGACGTAAAAAACACAAAATATTCATCTGATGAATGTATGCATACAAATAAATATGATGATAAAATGGTAATCAAATTCTACTCTAAGATTTCAAACATTACACTTCTTTGTTGGTAATATATTGAACATAAAAATAAATGATTTTACTGAATAATAAAGTGATCCATCAACATCAAAATACAATAATTATACGAGGGTTATTCGGAAAGTAAGGTCCGAATCGCCGTAGCTAATCAAATGACGCGCATGCGCACCAACTCCCGGCATGCCTTGCGCGTCAAACGACGCCATTTGCATTGGTATTGTTGCAGTGTGCTGTTTACAGTGTCAGTTCAAAATGTTTAAAACAATTGATCAGCCCGCCGACTGTGAAATACGGTCAGTGAGTCGGTTTTTGACAGCAAGGAATGTTTCAGCATCGGAAATTCATCGACAGATAAGTGAAGTGTATGGCCCCAATGCGATGAGTGACAGCAAAGTGCGTAAGTGGGTGAGAGCTTTCAAGGACAGATGGGAAAATGTCCATGATGAACCGCGATCAGGCCGACCATCAGTGATCACAGAAGATTTGGTCAATGCCGTGGACGAAAAAATTCGTGAAGACCGACGATTCACAATTTCAACTTTAGCATTGGAATTTCCGAATGTGGGTAGAACAACTTTGCACACAATTGTCTCTGAAAATTTGCAATTTCGCAAATTGTGCTCACGTTGGGTTCCCAGGCTGCTTACTGAGGAACACCAAATGAAAAGAATGGCTTGTGCTCTTGATTTTTTGGACCGATATCATAAGGAAGGTGATCAACTTTTAGAGAACATTGTCACAGGGGACGAGACGTGGGTTTCTCACATGACCCCAGAGTCTAAACGTCAGTCAATGGAATGGTGTCACACGACATCACCAGTCAAAGTCAAGGCCAAGTAGACAGACAATCTCAACACACAAGGTTATGGCAACCGTGTTTTGGGATAGACATGGAGTCTTGTTAGTCGAGTTTATGCAGCAAGGGACAACAATAAATGCAGCCGCTTACTGCGCTACCCTGACTAAACTTCGATGTGCAATACAGAATAAGCGACGTGGCCTTCTGACGTCTGGAGTTTTGTTGCTGCATGACAATGCCAGATCCCATTCTGCCATTCAAACCCAAAATCTGATCAGATCTTTTGGATGGGAACAGATTGACCACCCACCGTACAGTCCAGACTTGGCGCCGAGCGATTTTCACTTGTTCCACTACCTAAAGGAGTTTCTCGGCGGCAAGCGCTTCACCACAGATGACGAGGTGAAAGAAGCAGTTAAAGACTGGTTATCCTCACAGGCGGCAGACTTCTATGACTTCAGCATACAAAAGCTTGTAGAACATTATGACAAATGTTTAAACAAAAATGGAAACTATGTAGAAAAATAGAGAAAGCTGTAAGGAATTAAATAAAAAAAGTTTTTTGAAAAAATCTGTGATGGTTTATTTTTTATAAGAAATCGGACCTTACTTTCCGAATAACCCTCGTATATAGATAAAGATATAGATAATTATGTAGATATAGATTATATAATTATATAATTATACAATATAATAGATACAGATATATATACATAATTATATATAAATAATTAAATATATACTAATATCAGGCCCATAGCCAGAACTAGCTGTTAGGAGGGGCAAAATTTTTTCCGGGTTAGGCAAACCATTTTACAGACGGGGAATATGTTTATGTATTTTCCATTCAACTACGTATACATTTCAGACTAGACATGTTTATTTAGTAGTCTTAAATAAAGAGATGTACTATATATATATATATTATAATGTAATGTATGAAGGATTGTTTGCCCCACATTGTGTGAGCCACAATCTATATAATGTTGTTTTGATTGTTCATCATCTTTTTTCACAGCACTAAACTTTATAGAATATTGAAACTTTCAACTTGTGAAACTTACTTGTCTTTTCTTCTCGTACGCGTTTCGGCGTGGTGTTCGCCTTCATCAGCTTTGAGACAGACTGCCATTAACTTGTAACGGTTTTTATTTTGAAAGGTATAGTGGGGGTGGTGTGTGGAGGAAGGGGATTGACGTGGGGATCCAAATTATTGTTAGTTTTATGTATAATTGTGTCAAAAAGTGTGTGTGATTTATACTGTAATTGGTCGTTAAGTTTGTTGTTTGGTTGTGTTGTGTGGTGTTTGTATATTTCATATTGTTCTGCTGTGTTAAGTTTTCGACCTTTGGGTAAGTAGTGTAATATTTCAAGATTAGTATCTATGTTGGTGTAGCAGTGGTTTTTTGTGTGTATGTGTGTGGCAAACGCGGAATGTATATTGTTGTTGGATAAAGCTTTTAGGTGTTCAGAGTAATGAGATGAAAAAGATCTTCCCGTCTGGCCTATGTAGAAACTATTGCAGTCATTACAATTTAATTTGTAAACACCTGTTTTGTTGTATTTGTCTATGTCCATGTTTGTATCATTGATGTGTTTTTTGATGGTATTGTTTGTTCTGTATGCTATTTTGTACTTGTGTTTTCTGAATGTGTTGGCGAGTTTGTGTGTGTTGGAGTTATGGTATGTGAGTGTGATGTATTTAGTTTGTAGTGTGTTGTTGGTATTTTGTGTTTTGTTGTTTTTGTTTATGATGTGTTTGTGTAGTTTGTTTATTAAATTAGGGTTGTATCCATTTTTTTATTGCTATGTATTTGATTGTGTTGAGTTCGTCATTATAGTCCTGTTTACTTAATGGTATTTTAGTTAGTCTATGGAGCATATGGTTGAAGGCCGCATGTTTATGTTGTGTTGGGTGGTTTGATGTGTTGTGTATAACCATGTCGGTTGTGGTTGGTTTTCTGTATATTTTATACATGCGTGTGTGTATTGTTAGTTTTGTTAATTGTTAGGTCCAGAAAATTTATACTATTGTTTTGTTCAATTTCCAGTGTAAATTTTAGTTTGTGGTGTATTGTGTTTATGTATTTGTGGAAGTCTTCAACCTGTCTTGT
This sequence comes from Magicicada septendecula, assembly GCA_034769895.1. NCBI lineage: Eukaryota > Metazoa > Arthropoda > Insecta > Hemiptera > Cicadidae > Magicicada > Magicicada septendecula. The sequence goes on along the minus strand of CM068367.1, from coordinate 916,363,174 downwards.
GTTGTAATTGAATGAAAGTAATATATCATCTACATACCTGTGCCAATAAATGATTTTGTTGGTGTATTTGTTGTTGTTTATTATGTGGTTCTGTTCTATGTTGTGTGTATATATATTTCAGTCAGTATTCCTGATATGGGGGATCCCATTGGGAGACCGTCTGTTTATGTGTATATCTTGTTATTGTATGTAAAGTAATTTTGCTCAATTATTATTTTGGTGAGTTTGATGTATAACAATAACAAGATATACACACAAACAGACGGTCTCCCGATGGGATCCCCCATATCAGGAATACTGGCTGAAATATATACACACAACATAGAACAGAACCACATAATAAACAACAACAAATACACCAACAAAATCATTTATTGGCACAGGTATGTAGATGATATATTACTTTCATTCAATGGCAACACAAGACAGATTGAAAACTTCCACAAATACAGAAACACAATACACCACAAACTAAAATTTACACTGGAAATTGAACAAAACAATAGTATAAATTTTCTGGACCTAACAATTAACAAAACTAACAATACACACACGCATGTATAAAATATACAGAAAACCAACCACAACCGACATGGTTATACACAACACATCAAACCACCCAACACAACATAAACATGCGGCCTTCAACCATATGCTCCATAGACTAACTAAAATACCATTAAGTAAACAGGACTATAATGATGAACTCAACACAATCAAATACATAGCAATAAAAAAACGGATACAACCCTAATTTAATAAACAAACTACACAAACACATCATAAACAAAAACAACAAAACACAAAATACCAACAACACACTACAAACTAAATACATCACACTCACAAACCATAACTCCAACACACACAAACTCGCCAACACATTCAGAAAACACAAGTACAAAATAGCATACAGAACAAACAATACCATCAAAAAACACATCAATGATACAAACACGGACATAGACAAATACAGCAAAACAGGTGTTTACAAATTAAATTGTAATGACTGCAATAGTTTCTACATAGGCCAGACGGGAAGATCTTTTTCATCTCATTACTCTGAACACCTAAAAGCTTTATCCAACAACAATATACATTCCTCGTTTGCCACACACATACACACAAAAAACCACTGCTACACCAACATAGATACTAATCTTGAAATATTACACTACTTACCCAAAGGTCGAAAACTTAACACAGCAGAACAATATGAAATATACAAACACCACACAACACAACCAAACAACAAACTTAACGACCAATTACAGTATAAATCACACACACTTTTTGGCACAATTATACATAAAACTAACAATAATTTGGATCCCCGCGTCAATCCCCTTCCTCCACACACCACCCCCACTATACCTTTCAAAATAAAAACCGTTACAAGTTAATGGCAGTCTGTCTCAAAGCTGACGAAGGCGAACACCATGCCGAAACGCGTACGAGACGAAAAGACAAGTAAGTTTCACAAGTTGAAAGTTTCAATATTCTATAAACTATATAATGTGATGTGATTTGATATTACTTAATTGATATTTTCAAATTTTTAAATTAAAAAGCCTTAATCACCTTAAATTGTGATATACTACTACTACTCTCCAGCACTACAGCCCATGGTGAGCCTTGGCTTGGCTTCCCTTATGACCCGTCTCCACTCATCTCTGTCCATTGCTTTCAGTCTCCAATTCCTAATGCCCATCTTTCTCAGATCTTCTTCCACATCCTGCTGCCATCTTCTTCGAGGCCTGCCTCTTCTTCTTTTGCCCAATATCATTCCACTTAATATAGTTTTGGGCATCCTCGTAACATTCATACGGGATACGTGTCCCAGCCATCTAATTCTAGCTGATTTTATGTGCCTCACCAGGTCTTGTCCACCAATCAACTCATTTATTTCACTGTTATTTCGGATCCTATTCTTCTTTCAAAAATTCTTAGAGCGCTTATATCCTTATGTACGAGAGTCCATGTCTCGGATGCATAAGTAACAACAGGTCTGATCAGTGTTTTATATAACATCAGTTTGGTTCTTGGAGTTAGAAGCTTTGATTTCAGTAATGATTGGTTTGCATAGTAGGCTCTATTGCCGGTTATGATTATATTTACTATTTCGCTGCTCACTCGGTTTTCATTATTCAGAATAACACCTAGGTACTTAAATTCTGCAACTCCTTGGAAACAGTAATGGCCTGTGTGAAGGTCTAGCAGTTCTCTATTTTCCTTCACAGACACTTTCATGTATTTTGTTTTAGCCTCATTGACTTCCAAACCAATTTTGCTTACTTCCCTCTCCATTTCAATAAAGGTATCTTTTAATACATTTTTGTTCCTGGTTAAATTGTGATATAATATATAAAAATGCTTTATTGAGATGTTTGTATGAAATCAGATGTTTTAGCACCAGTACTTGTCTCAGGATCTTGTGTAGATAATCATTGTTTCTTATTATTACTTTCAGTGCCATCATGAAAGTGTAAGTTTCTCTTTTTACCTTCTTTAAGTACCTGCACTCCTTTCTTCTTATTTTTTGATTTGAGTTTCACGTTAGTTTGATATTTGCTCTTTACTTTTTCTCATTTGTTAACTGTGGTTTTCTTGTTTTTCTGTGAGTAATTTTTATTAAAAATACTTTCATTTTCACTACCAATTGATGCCCTATTAGTTTTCTTATATGTCTTTGCTGTTGGTAGTTTTAGGACATCAATACTAACTGTTGTTCTGGTGTTTTGTTGATATAGTTGAGTTTCTTGCTAATAGTTTTGATATTATTTTCTATCTGTTGACTTAATGTTCTGTAGCTTTCTTCCATCCTCTTACATTATGTTCTATTTTTTTACTGAGTTGTTCCTGCAATTGTTTATTATCACTTTCCATTTTCTTACTGTTATCTTCTATTTCCTTTCTTAATTGTTGGTTATCATTTTCCATTTTCTTATGTTTATCTTCTATTCCGTTTCTTAATTGTTGGTTATCACTATTTAATGCTTCCTTCAACTGTTGATTATCATTTTCCATTTTCTTATGGTTATCTTCCATTTTCTTACTTAGTTGTTCAAACATACACCTCATCATTTCCTGCATGCTTATGTTCTCCATAGATGCTGATTTATCTGGTTGGTTTTCTTCTTCATTGTTGGCTTCCACCTCCACTTCTAGTGCTGGTTGAGCCTCTTTCTCTTCCATATTCATTTCTGTATTAGCTGTCTTATTCCTCCTACATGAATTCCCTCTTCTTGACATATTGTCTTCTTTTGTATAATCGCCATCTAGAGATTAAAATTATTATACTATCCAGTACTTACTTATTTGTACTTTACTTCCTCTCTTTTTTTTTCTAGCCCTCAAGTTAGTCGCCAAAATCTATATAATGTGATGTGATTTGATGTTACTTAATTGATATTTTTTTTATTTTTAAATTAAACAGCCTTAATCATCTTAAATTGTGATATAATAAATAAAAATGCTTTATTCAGATCCTTGTATGAAATCAAATTTATTTCCTTATTTAAATTATGATTTTTAATCCTTGTACATCATCAAATTTTATTCACAGTATTTACCTTCATGCTCTCCAGTAGCTTTCTGGTACATGAAATCTTTTTTCTCAGGGTAAAATAAAAATTGTCAACATATTTTTAAAAGTCATAAGTCCATTGAGTCTGAACATAATATTTAAAATATAAAATAAATAATGTACATAAGTGTTCTGTTGGATGTGTATGTATTTTATAGTGGTGGGTCCTTATGATTATACAAAAGAACAACTGAAAATAAATTAACTAAATTAGAATAGCACATTAAAATTAACAAATTGGAACAATTTGTTTTATCATAAAAAAATAAACAAGGAACAATTATTTATGTTCCTTCGACATTAACAGTTTTACAAACAGAATTCATTACACATATTTAAGACAAAATATATTGTTTTAACACTTTATTCAATTAAATGAGTGTGTGTCCTTCACAAGTGATTGTTCTATAGTGTTTGTGATATGTAGTTTCACTGTTTCTGTTCTTTTTAAATTTATAATCTTTAAATATGGGAAGCTTGTGTTTGGCCTAACCAAAATTGTATGTATAGGAAAGGTCTCACCAAACTGGTTGTTGATTCTTTCACTATTAGTTCGTTATCTTCTTTAATCACTCTCCAATATAATCAGTTTGTATGATGTCAATTACAATTCTTGTTATTTCGACTTGTTTTTTCTCAGATTATTCAAATATTATATATTATTTCTATTAAAAATCTTGGTTTCATTAAATTCTAACAGTGGACTCCTTTTCTTCTCTGTATTTGCTTTTACAGATTTACTTCATAAAGTTCTTGGCTTTACTATGTCTCTGAGTGGGTCTCAGGGTCGTTTTACCCCTTTATAATAAATATAATTTATTATAATCTTGGATTTTCTTGTTACTTTTTCACATAATTAATTGTGTGTAATTGTGTGTGTCTGTTGTGTAATTAATTATGGGAGTTAGTTATAGACCAAGCCCACTAAATTAAAATATTACATGTATTGCTTAAGTTTACTTTGATGTTCAAATTATTACTTTATGTAATTTATGTGTCACTCACAGTTAATGCTATAAAAGGTCTAGTTCCCTTCATAATCTTACATCACTAAAACTGGTTCACTTTGCACTGTTTAGTAATTAATCACTGTTATTTTATGTATTTCACGTTGTTGTTATATTAAAAACATTTGTCTATTTTTTTATAATAACATTAATCACTGATTAATTACAATGTCTGTCTTAGGTTCACAGACCTCTATACATTTCTTTATATTATTACATTAACAATTGTTCTCCTATTAACTACTAACACATTAAAACTTATACAAGTTTCCTATTTACAATTTATTCTATCTACATAGTAAATCTATGTGATCTCTTCTACTGGGTAGTGTATGTCATAGTGGTTAAGTCTTGTCACTGTCACTTATTCAGTTAGTTAATGGGTTATATTTCATTTTATTTTCATGTACCTAATGCAATGTTTACTTTTCGTAATTCTCTATTCTTTGAACTATTTTTTTTCGAAATAATTATATTTTATTATCTTCACCTGAATTTCAAAATCTTATTCTCCTTTGCTGCATGCTATATAAATAAAACTTGCATATGGGCATATCTTACTGCTATTTTAGAGGATTATTTCGTGTTCTGTTTATGGCATGACCTTGTCATGTTTAATAAGACGAGATCGTCTGTTTTATATTTTATATGGGGTCTGGTTGTTCGTTTTATTATTATTATTGTTGAAAGCTCGTTTTTATTATTAAGTTTTGGATTAGTGATTTATTCCACCCAATTTAATCTATTATTGAATCCGGTAGTGAATAAATCGATTCACTTACTCTTTTTATCGTCGTTTAATTGTTCCAGTTTATATGGTTTAAAATGTTTTTTAATTCACTTTCTTGAGTTGATTCTCTGGAAGTTCCGTTGACTCTTCGATTATCAGCTGTGGTGAGTTGATCAGTAATGTCCTATCTATACACTAACATAAACATAACATAGACATGATATTTACTATGATTTATAATGTGTAGTAATGTATAGGATGGTGCGGTTGGTAAAAATCATTCCATTTGAATGTCCGCTTTTGAAGTCTGGTACCAACCGTCTCGGGTTTCTCACTAAGCTGTGTTTCGATCGTTTGCAATAAAAGTCAACTCTTTTATAGGTTCATAAAACAATAGTTGTTTATTCAACTCTAGAACAATTAATATTTGATACAATAAAATAGTTTATCTTCCTTTTGTTTAACAATTAAATTAGAACATGGACTCTAAAACATTTAAAAGTCCCAGGATGGTATGACTGCATTTGGCTAGTCGAATATTTTTCATTAGTACACAAATAGGTTATAATGTTTTATAAAATTTGTAGTAGTAGTAGGTTCTTTGAGTCTGCAAAATACACATATATGATAAAATGTACTACTGTAATAATAAGTAGACAAAACATAAAATCATTGATTGTTAATTTGAAGTAATAAAAAATATGAACAACTGTTCATTGTTAATCATTGAGGTTAATAGAAATTCACGTAACCTGGTTTATTTAAAATTTATTAATTATTTTTCATTGATGCATTAGTTATTTAATAAGTGATAATAATTATTTAACTTCAGTGTCATGGTTCTGAATACTCTCCTAGATTGGATGTACATAACACAGGTAAATTAAATTCAATTGATACATTTAGGTTACCCTCTTGTGTAACTCTAAGTTCAATTATTAAAATAAAATATAAAACATTCTTATAATTATTAATGGTAAGGGTTCAGTTTCCCTTCATTGATCATTCAATGTCTTTTCTTATGCTAATACATTTGAATCATATAAATAATTAAAATTGTTGTTACTGAAATCGTTCAATATTATCATTGTCTATCTAACTTTTCTAAGTTCCCTTCCTTTTGGAATTCGGGCAATTTATCGATTAATTCAAATTAATTCGATTCGCTACTAGCGTTCTTTAACTTATTAATTACTTGACAAGTATAGTATAATTGTTATTTGCATTGATACTTGCGTAACTGGTCGTTCGAAGAATTAACACTTTTTCACAACTTTTGTAATTAATTACTATTCTTTAATTAATTAATTAATTTTGATAAATGCACTGCACTCACTCCTATACCATATACTGCGTATTATTTCACTTGAAAATATACTGCACTGTCTTCTTCTGTTGTCATAACCTCCACTCAAAGTTTGAGGTTAGTGAGTGCGTTTACAGCTGTTTGCTGTCAAAAGCATGTTTTTCTGGATGATCGGCGAGTGTGTAGTCGCTCTCGTTGCTGGTGAAAAACTGTCTCTGGTTCCTGTGTCGGAATCCTGCACTTCGTATTTTTGATAGGCTCTGATTGGTTAATATTTTTTAATTCATCTAACCTCGGCGGGCTTCGTTAAAATAGACGCTTAGAGTCGCGTCAGTAGGCTGGTTTTGAGATTATGAATCCGTGGTTCACAGACCCAAGCGCAAGGGCTCAGCACTTCTCAATTATTTTTATAAGTCAAATATCTTATTTATAACTGCACTGACGTTATTTTTATTATCCCTATCATTTCTATTTTTTAATGACGAGTATTTTGCATCCCCTCATCCTATAGTTCAGATTTGGGGTTGCTGAAATCGCACTTGATATAAGTACATGATGTCCATTAAGCTATTAAACATTTTAAATACATCGTTTTTATCCCATATTTTGATGGTGATAACGTATCCTTATCGTACTATTCACTTTTCCCTTAAAACTATGCATTAATAATTACACTATGTCTGTTTTCATAGGTTCAAGTCCTAAGTCTATGGTTATACATATTGTTTATTACTTATATTATACTAACATTAACATTTAATGACATTCTAATATGGCCTATGTACACTTTATTGGTTGTTGTCACTACTGATAGCGTCCTTTTTCCTTATATCATAGGTTTATTGACTTAATTATGGTTTGCTAAATATGTTTACCATACTTCATGGAGTTACATTATTACATGATTAATACTCTTTCCATATTATTTTCATTGTTGTTTAAATGACTTTTATAATGGTTTTAATAGCATTGTTCTCATTGTGCAGCAGTTCATTTTGCATTTATACTGGTTGTTATCTTGGTTTAGATGTTATTAAGATTAGTTGCAGCTAGTTCTTAACATAGTTTTGTTGTTATTATCATTATTATCATTATTTAGGTAGTTATATTTATTGAATTTACTCAATTGAGTAGTATTCTGCCTCACTCAATGTTGTCAGTTGAGTTTCTACTCTTATATAATAAGTTTATAACATAATTTGGTTGCATCAGGCATCTTTGCTATAACAAGCATATAGTTACATTGAATTACATTAATACAGCTTTTATATTTACTCATTACATTATCCATTGTATACAAAACGTTCCTTATATCATCTAGTTACTTCACATTATATTACATTTCGGTTTGATATTGTTTTGGCTTTATTTTTCTTCAGTTTTAGTGAAAACTGGTTGCCCAGATTAGGTTATGTTGCATACTAGGTAAGCAGTAATGGGTTGCTGCTGGATTTGTATCTCTGCATTATATCTGATTGATTTGCTTTCATTTAATGCTGGTACATTTGTTGTTAGTTATTAGAGTACCTTTTGTTTACTTTTTATTGTCTAAATTACTGATAATTAGTGTTTTTTTTCTAACATCAATTCCACTGTACAACTGGTTATTTATATTTTGGACATACCGTAGTCTTCTTTTTACGTCTACACATCATTTAGCTAAGAACTTATCCTATTATTATTCATTTTCTTTGTTATTCTTTATGTACAATAATTAGTCCTTATTGATTACAGTTTATTTTACATGGACAAGGAATGTATTCATTAAATGAGTTGTGGTCAGTGTTGACTTTACCTTACAGCTTAGGGATTTATATCATGTCATTAATTCCATTTCTTCTTTCTTCTTTTATAATTATTCCTTCATAGGTTTATGTTAGTTCATTATATTTCATTTTATTTCCCTTTTTGTGTCTGGTCTGGATATCTTTCTTCTTTTCTTCACTGATCTCTTTCTCACTCTTAGTTAGTTTATACATGATGTTGTTTTCACTTGTTTCCTTCCCATTGTTTGATAAGATTCTTCTCCGTGTTGTCTTCTATGGGCTTCCTTCCTTTTGTAGTTATTGTTGTTTTCTTCTCACTGATTCTTCTTTCTTCTTGAAATAGTCATCGTTGTGTCCTTCTCACTGATCTATTGGGTAATGTATGTAAGTCGTCTCGTTGTTAGTCTTCTTTTTCATCTTTATTAGTACATTTACTAGTAATTCCTTCATTATTATAATTCACTTGGTTTAACTTATGATACTTTCTCTTTTTTATCCATGGTGGCATGCTTGACCTTGTAGGTATTCTTAATAGTAGTGGCTTTCAAATTATTTTTGGTACGTTGGTGTAGGTAGTGTCATATGTACCATTACACATGTTACAATATTTATATAATTTTCATTCTGTTTATGTATTTGTAATAATCCTATCACTTCCGCTGATTCTGCTTTCATATGAGAAATACACATGGGTTACAAGTAAGCCTAATTAGTAACATTTTCGTTAGATTTGTGATATACTGAATGAAACTTTGAAGAGTTACAAATAATTCAGAAATTTAAAATTGGTTTTATTCCTCAATTTAATTTGAATCCCATTCTAGCATCTTTAGGTAAATCAAAATATTTGTTGTTTCTGTTTGTAGGCTACTTTGTGACATTAATGGTGTGTTACCATGTTGACAGACAGATAGAAGTTCCATCTTGATGTGTCTGTGAGTTGTCCAGTTCGATGAACACCAGTTTTTTCCGTTGTAGCATGGTCATGTGTTACAAGGGAGTTAGGATGCATCTCCCCTTTGCAAAATAGGGTGTGCAAGTAAGGACTTTTGTCTTTAGACTCCTCCAGCCTGGCTCCATGCTTAGGGTCACACTTGGGGAATACCCCTTAAGGAATCATCTGCAAGAGCTTAGAGCCGCAGTGATGGGAACATTAAACCAACTACTGAAAGGGATCAGCTGGATTGATGTGCTACCATGTTGAGAAGGATGCCTCTCGCAAAAAGGGACTTAAGTACCTCAAGGTTTCCAGTATCTAGACAACAGTGCAGCCGAGGTGGCTGAAGCTGTTTGTATTCTGTCTGTTGCTGAATTTTGATTAGGACATTGGGCTAGCCAAGGGTGAGGAAGCCAATGCCATTTAATGTTGTCTACCTTATTCCAAACAAACGATCGGGGGGGGGGGACTAGGAAAGTGTTGATTGATTCATTTTGGGTTCATTTGAAGAACGGCCTATAAGTACCTCCCAAGGTCTTTTCATGCACTTTTGCACCTTTGGTGGACAGTGTCCATGCTATTTAACTGATGGATGTGTAGGAAGGATTCCCTGGCCTTTGCAAACAAATTAGTTGTCAGAATTCCTCCAAGGAAGAAACCCAGTGGCTCTAATATAGAACATCTGACTACCATGAGGGGAACCAGATCTTATGATTTTGGAATACTCTTGGTGGCTTACAGGGGAGGTCACCAAACAGGATCCCCAGGTACTTGTTGCTGCCCAAAAAAACAACAGATACAGTGATATCTTGGTGCCAGGTGGTTGTTCCATGAAAGTATGGGGAAAAGATTAGCTCTAATGCCTCAAGACCACCAGATTGGTCTCCCCTCCAAGAAGAGTGTTATGCAAAAGTGGTCTTACTCATAAATCAATTGCTTCAGATTATTTTGCGTTGGACTTTATATGCCACTTCAGCAGCTAGTTATAAAGAATCGCCTGCTGCATATAACAGGAAGCTATATAATAGTGCATCGCTCCGTTAGCAAAGAAGGAGGTGTTTCCAGATTATACTGGCAGGTCATATGTGTACACAAGATACAGAATAGGGCTGAGGACAGATCCTTGAGGAACTGCAGCAGCATTGGGCCAAAGTCAAGAGCATGCCTCATCGACTCTTATCCTGAAGATTCAGTCATTAATTTCAAATGTATGAGATGCACAATGAATGCTGGTATTTGTGTGTAAGCCACTCTGTAGGGCAGGCCTTCATTCCAGCCTTTGTCAAAGGTTTGATCATGTCCAACAGGACAGTGTGGACTAATGCCTGTTAGTGGTGTCTGCTGGTGGATGATGAATCTCATTAGCTTAATAGTAGTTCAGTGTCCCAACAAAACCCAAACTGCTCCTCGCTGATGATGTCATCCACCACTAGGTGCCAACAGGAGTCTCTCCATGGGCGGATACAGAGAGGGGGCAATGGGGGCAATTGCCCCCCTCCCCCTCCGAGAATCTTACTTGGTAAATAATAGCCCTATTTACACATAGTGAATTTTTAGTAGGTTGGTAACCAACTTACCAAGTTCCTGTTTACACAAGCATAGCACTGTAACTTTATTTTATAAGTGATATCTTATAATGTTAAAATATTTAATAATGTATTTTCTACACATATACAACAGCCGCTAATGACTTTGATTCTATTAAGTGGCTGATGCTAACAAGTGGTAAAATATTATATGCATTAATCGGCACAGGAATGAATCGGTACCAGTAACTGTGATCACATTAAGCGGCGGTCACTGTATTTGAATTTTATTATTTTTTAAATATGTTCACCGTCCATTTAATAGTAATTTTGTATGTGTACAATTTTAATATAATATTGTTATGCATAAAACGATATTTTTTCTTTTATTAAATAGAACTTACTATGATTCCTTCCATCCCATTCTACAGCCATTAAGTATGTCATTTTTTTTTTATATAAAAATAGGTTTGAAGGTAATAACCAATTAAGCTAGTACCATGATCTACAAAATGAGTGTGAATTTACTGAAGAGTAACATTATAAAGGACAAACATATGTTACACTCTTTGTGTAACACTTGTATTAGATAATAAAGAAAAGTAATATATGTCATAAAAGTTAATACAGTTTACGCTTATACATGTTTTAGTAGAGAAAACATTGTGCTTTTATGACTTATGTTTACAAAAAAAAAGGGGAAACCCCCGACCACCGGTTTGCCCCTCCCGACATTAACTTTTGGATCTGCCTCTGAGTCCCTCAAATATCTTCAAGATTGCTAGCATGAGATATATTAAACAGTAACTTCCAGAGAGTGTTGGCGGCTTCTTAGGCTTAGGAATCAGAACAATGTTCCCGGTCTTCCACAGGCAGGAAGACTTCATGTTAGTTACTTTAGGTCTATATGATTCAAGAATATCTGTTTCATGATCTACTCAAGGCTTCTTGTTTGAAAATAAACATTTATACATAACAGTAAAAGTCACTTCACCTTCGTAATTTTATGGCGTTACATTCCCTCACCATACAAGTAACAAAACTTCACACCTTCTAATGAAACTAACGCTGCTTCTATTCCAAAAACAACATATATAGCACATCTATATTTTAAAAGATGGTTACATAGCTACATTTAGATATATTCCCAACAAACTACATGATGCCTATAATGAGCCTACAGAGGCCACACAAGTTTGAGTAGTGGAAACTTCATTTTATTTCCCTACTTGAATAAACAGGATTTTTAATTTGTAGTTTTTCATAATATTTACCGAATATTTAAATTCAATATGATTTGTTGGTGAAGACTTTTTATAAAACGCGTTATGTCGGGCAGGGCCCCATCCTGGCCCCCACTGGCTATGGGCCTGATTAATAAATAAAATCACATTTTCAGAGTTGAAAATAATAAAGAAAAATATCGTATTTGTTGATATTAACAATGCTCTTGCTAAATGAAATGGAAATGAACTTAGGAGATGATAACGCCAATAAATAAATGACTGATAGAACAATTGGTATAGCAAAGTGACAAGCTTATGTCATGAATAGTAGATGTCTAAAAGAGAATTTTAAAAATCTTGGAAAAATAAAATAACTCAAGTTAAATAAACAGACTATAATTAGTAAACAAATGAAAACATTATTTTAAGAAAATAACAAATAAACTACGGATACTATATTATGAATTATTACTCTGTTCAGAACACATTGCTGTTGTTCCAGTGTTTTGTTTCATACTACAGTCAACATCACATATTTCATTGAATACATTTCATTTACTGAGTCAGATTTTATTGGAATGTTTGAAGATTTTGTTTCTTTTTTTTTAAATTTTAAATATCTGGGTGTAAGAAGTTATCCATATTTTTATATTTCTGCTTCACACCGTAGCCAATATTGTACATATCATATTCCATGGAGCTGAAATGTGATTTTACAAGATTCTAGAAAATTAATTGAACAGTCAAAGTAAACATAATAAACTTCAGATGTGTACTACATAAGACGATGTCTCCAGTTACATTTTTGTATATTTTTAGTGCCTCAAACCTATACTAAAAGATAAAAAAAAAAACAAGATTTATAAAGACAGAGAAATTTCTTATGTAAAACTCAGATTGTTGTTATCCACTAGTCTAGTTACTTCTCAAAGAGCCATTTAGAGTAATTAGCTCATTATCAGAGTAGATCCTAAACTGTTCAGAAACATTTACCACATACATTAATGGGAAAGCAACAAGTTGAGCTCATAGTAAGCCTAAAAGAACAGGTGATTGCTGGAATTAAAGCACTAGCAAAAAGATAAACTGGATGATTTATTGAGGTCCTATAACATGGTAGAAGTCATTTAAACAATTCCAAGCTTAGATACCATTGCCTGTTCATAACTTTACCTTCAATAGGGGACTGATAGTCATAAGATTTCATCTATGAAGGCCATGTTACATCATTTGTTTCAGCAAGTTCTTCATTTTCCAGTACTATTCATACACACTAAATCCTGCCTTTACACACACTGTACACACTACAGTGCCTCCCTACTTCCTATTTCTATCCTGCATATTACTTCCTACATCATATAGCCTACACAAGATTCTTCTATGTACATTTCAAGGAATTTCATACTTGTTGCCTGTGAGTCTCAGTATTCTGAGGCAAACAATATTATACATACAGTCATCACTTTGATTTGTGACTCCTGGGCATTTTCCATAATGATTTTAAAAGTGTGCTATAGAAATTCAATACAGTTTGTTACTACTTTTAGTATTAAAAATATTATATCTCCATTTCCTTCACAAGTCAGGTAACAAGCTATAAATAGACAGTTTAATTCTGAAATATGTTCTGGGACTCTGCTGTTTACTTCATTGATAAATGGTCTTAGGTGTTACAACCATAATTTCTCACTGAAATTCATTTGTGCCACACTGAGAAAGTGCAACTCATACACTGTTTCTAGTAATTATCTTAACTGGCTTGAATAATAATGTAATTTTTTGCAAATAAATCCATATTTAGTTAGCAAAAGTTAATTTTCATCCCTTGTGGTGGTTCCATTCACTAGTAATGTGCTTCCACTCATACCCAGAAGAACAAACATGCAAATACGCTGCATTCCAAAAACCTACAACACGCACATGCGCGCGCGCACACACACACAAATAATAAAAATGAAATGTTATCATTAATTTCAATGATAAGCCTAATATATTTAAAAAAATAAGTATACATACCCTTATTTTGAATGTAAGAGATGTTCATATTGTTATTTGAATAAGCAGTCTCTGTAAGTCCAACTTTCTCGTGTTTACTTGCTGAACTGCTACTTGTCATGTTCCAGATGAAGCCTTTTAGTGTTTCCACCATGGACTTGAAAATGGTGGAAACACTGAAAAGCCTCATCTGGAACATGACAAGTAGCAGTTCAGCAAGTAAACATGACAAAGTTGGAACGTAAGAGATGTACTAAAGTTGTATCAAATCTTATATGCTGTTCCACATGGAGTGTCTGTAATTATGCTTGTGTTATGGTAGGGATTTTTCAATGACTACACCTATCGGGAATTCAATAGTTTTTCGATATTTATAACAAAGTAAAATACAGACAGATATCACTTAGCATTTGTGAAATACACAGATGTATGCTACTTGTGAATTACCCCCAAAAAAGAGTAATACAAGTATTTTTGTATTTCTTAACTAAACAATACAAGTTAATCACATTTAACATTTCAGAAATCTTATACATGCACAAGCATAAACTTGAAAAATAAATAGGAGAACAAATTCAATTAATGCAAAACTCAACACAATGTTCAGAAAACTAAAGTAGGACACGATAACTATATGTTCAGAATAATCACTTTTCAGCATGACTCTGGAGTACTTGTTTCTTTTTATTGTATCAAGTACCTCTTCGTAGTCAGTAAATAACGTAAATAAATTCTCTCCCTTTCTGGATCAGACACTTTAAATCAAAAACAATATCAATACCCACTCTTCTCCTAATACTAGCTTATTCTGTAAGAAAATAGTGTACCTAGTGTCTAAGACACCCTCCTTTTAATCATCTTGCTGATGAATTCAACAACCTTTTTCCTTTACAGTTATTTCAGCCACTTTATGATCCTTCCTTCTTAAACATCAGCAGAACTCTGATGACAACTTACAATTCTTTTTTCAACTACACAACTTACTAATGTGTTAGGCCTACATGTATTATAACTGTATGACAAACTTTATATATCTGTACATGTTTTATATTACTTAGACAAAGTAATATTCTGGCACACTTAAGAAACTCAGGATTGGTAATATCTGTGGTATAGAACAGCTTTCAGCCCCAATAATAATTTTAATTTGTTTTGAAATTTTCTTCCTTCATCATATTTATTTGTTATAACTCTTCTTATTAATGAAACTGAAAGACAGTGCGACTGGATTATTCACTCTTTGTTGGGTATGATATATTTATTCATGCAGTGACTTTTTCACTATGATCCAAATGTTTAATAAATTTAAATTTTCTAAGACTGTATTCTACTAGCGTATTGTAGAAAATTGTGTACATATGTATAGATAATGAAAGATATGTTCTAAAAACAAAAAAGAAATGTAATACAGTTCTTGGAAAAATGCTTTGAATATGTGTAATTTGATTGTTTGAAATCACTGTTAAAATTTAATTTTTCTAACTGTTATATTCTTTATACTTACCAACAAAATTGAGCAATGAATAAGAAGAATAAGGTGAGCAGGCTACACTTGGCGGCAGCCATGATGGCGCCTTGAACAGGTGTCAAATCCTGGGCATACAATGAACAAATTTAAATCTTAAAAAAAAAACACACACAAAGAAATAGTTTTGATTAAACTACAACTCAATACATCACTGTACATAGCTAGAGTTGTCAATATTGTGCATGAGTGTGTGTGTTTCCAAGAGATTTATTAATACCTCCCATGTCTACTATAGTTACAAATTTCCCTCACATTGTAGTCTTCTTTTCACACCACTTCTTTCTTAAAAAACACTATTTATCACTCACATTTCATTGGAAGCACTAAGCTATAGTTACAATTTTTGTCTTAAGACTGTTCCATCATAGTTAATTAAACTACGCACTCATAATAAAAAATAAGTTAAAATGTTTTGTCAATATTTTTTTAAAACATTTACACAACCATTTATTTTTACTGAATGTTATTTTCATTATTGCTAGAAACCAGACAAAAGTACTCTCAGTAAAACTGTTATTTACACAAAGCCAATATGGTAATGAAATCTAAAACAATTCATAACTAGGCAGTGTTCAAGAAAGAAAATTGTAATTAAATCACTACCGACTCAGAACACAAAGTTTTTTGTGGGTAAAAACGTAAAATTTTTGCTTATAGCTTTTACATTTTTACCCAAAGAAAATTGGTTAATTTTTTTCTTTCTCGCCACTTATGCATGCATTTAATTGTCTTTCAACATATATAGAATTTTTGGTAATCTCTAATGGTCTATCAAGCTTTTGTTGTAACCTATCGAGTGGCTGCTAAGTTACAACTCTTTGTTTTGTTTGACGTGTTTCCGGAGGTGAAGTTGAATCATTAGAATGAACCGTTCTTCTTGAAGACAATTTATTGTGATTAGCAAAATACAAACGAACTTTTACAAGTTACTTTATACAAACTCCTCTTGACAAACTATAAGTCAGTTAATTCAATTACTCTTTTAAACTCTAAGTACCTTCAGTTACTAGTACTTAGTTCACAAATTAATGTAACTACTTTTAGTTACTTCAAAAATTACAAAAACAAACTATTGACAACATCTGGTTTTCCGGCTCTCTAAGAACACCTTCCAACACAGATCAAAGTCAAAATAAAAATGAGAAAAGATGAGTAAGTTCTCTCGGATCTCTTACGCAATCAGATCTGTCTTCTCCAGCGAATGCTAGAGTTTTTATAGTACATCATCGTGGGTGTAACACTTAAATTAGTGGTGGGACTGTTCCCTCCTCTTAATTCTAAATCCTTAACTATGATAGGCTAAAACTAGTTGAAGTGAGGGTAAATCTCTTATAATTTTATAGGAACTATCACTATTCGTCTGAGACACTGCTTCACGTAACCCTACGTCACGATTTGGAGGTGTTTACTACTTTTAGATTAAAAGTTCTCACGCAAATACAACACCTGTCTTCACCAATGTTCACATGGAGTACACCTGGCCTCACACTTGTGACCAATTACTTGACTCCCCCAAAACGATATCAAATTTGTGTGACATTTTATATTTCCTGTCTGGACCTTGTCACCATTAATTCTTATTAGATGTGTCTCGCCAGATTTCCTACGATTATCACTTCTCGGACAGTCACGCTTATTGAGAAAGGGTGAGTTACCATTCACAACCCTGGGAAAATTTCCTAAAACTAATTTTATGTTCAAAACATATGCTACAGTCTCGTATACATACCTGACACCTGTCTATTTTCTCCACACAACTAAGAATTTCGTATATTCTCACTTCTAAGTAACAATTATGCTACAAGTACAGTAAGTACAAATGACAATTACAACACCTTCCCCCTTATTTTAAGCTTTAAGCTACACAATGCTTAATACCAAAACTACTATTACAATTCAATATCTTGCTTAATTTTATAAATGATTACATAATTTTTTATAAATTTTAAATTTCTACAATGATACATTACTATTACTACTGAACTGATCACACTAATAAAAACACAAACAATTCTATTTACATCTTACTGTACTTTCACTGAACGACTTTACTTGATACTACATTAATTTTTCCATTATTATGTTCTTTTCGACCTTGGTCGTAGTTTCTTTTCAAACTCTTTTAGTTCTACAATTTCATCCTCTAGCTGAGTACAACCGTTTGTTGGACTCTCTCCTCTTATTGCAGTCAGGTCATGAACTGACGCTCCATACTGGTACTGCTTTACTACAATTGGTTTGGTACTTAATGTCTGTACCTGTTTAAAAGATTCCTCAAACTTCTCTTCTAACCTTTTACTACAACATCTACCAAACAATAGTAACAACCATTTTGGACAAAATCTTTTATATACATAGTATAACATTCCTGTTGTTATTAACCCACAGATTATATACATCATTACTGAATGATGCGTTACCTTTGTCTTGTAAATTTCATGCATATTCTCTTCCTCAATAGCTTTTCTAATTTCATTTAATCTGTAACTGGCTGCATCTAAATCATCAGCATGCATTGCCACCGTTTTCAAATACTTTGGTAATTTTAACGTAGGTAATTTTACATCATTTTTAACTACACTATCTAATTCATCACAACAGTCAATTTCTTTATCTACAGGTGGGATAATTGGTATTGTACCATTACTTTCATATTTAGTATTTGATAATAACATTATACCTGAGCCATACGCTCTGCACGTTGGTGCTAAATTAAAAATTCCCACATTACTTAATTGTACTGAATGTATAATGGATGGCATACCACCCAATTTACAACTACAGTACAACCTGTCATATCCGGACTAATATGGCGACCGGCCGATCCGGATATGGAAAAATCCGGATATCACAAGGTCATTTATAAATAGCTAGAGGGCCAGAAATAATGAACGCGTTTGTTGTTGAATGTTTTTTTTAGACGTTTCTATTGGTTTAGCATTTGTATTTGTACACTACTCTTTAAAATACAAAAAGTAAAATTGGTTAAAAAGTTTTACTTACAGTACGCCTACATCAGTTTTTGAAAAAGTTTGTGATTTTCGGCTGCTTCACACACTGCACACGTTTTTTGGAAGCCATGTCTCTCAACCTTCTTAAAAGCATCACTTCAGTTTCACTTGTTTCATCTCGATGTTGAACATAACTGATCAGAGATTTGATGGTCTTGAATGCCTCAGAGTGACTCATTATAGGCTTGTTGTCATCCTCTTTGGGTTCAGAGATTTTCTCATCGTTATTGCACACCATTTCTATAATGTCACTGTCTGTAATTTCGTTGACTTCATCGTCATTGATTTCTTCACATCCAGGCAGGTTTTTTACAAGGTCTGCAATCTGACTCTCTTCTTCATTGCAAACAGTTTCATTGATTTCTTCTGGTTTCTCCCCAGTCCATTTTTCAGTTGCTTCGTGATCTAACAGCTTCCTCCATGACCTAACCAGTGTAAACGGTTTTATTTCATCCCATGCTTGGGATACCCACATCACCACATCTAACATGTCCACCTTTTTTAAGGATTCCATAACACTTTCACCCTCGTCCATTCCAGCAATCAACACAGTCAGTAACTTACGGCGATAGGTACGTTTCAGTGATTCAAGCACACCTTGGTCCATAGGTTGACAAAGGGATGTCACATTTGGGGGTAAAAACACACATTTTATGTCACCATTTTCCAGTTCATCTTCACTTGAAAGTGAGGGTGCATTGTCTAGTAGGAGCACTGCTTTTCTTGGCAAATTATTTTTCGCTAAATGTTTTTCAACTTGTGGCACAAACTGCTTGTGAAACCAATCACTAAATATTTCACAGTTCATCCATGCGCTCCGTTGGTTTCTGTAGCAAACTGTCAGGGAAGACAAATCTTTAAAGTTCTTGAAAGCCCTCAGCTTTTTGGATTTTCCAATATATCCCAATGGAAGTTTGTGAACTTCTGTAGCATTGCTACAAGCTAAAATGGTCACTCTCTCCTTTTTCTTTTTATACCCTGGTGCACTATCTTCTTGTTTTGAAGCGAAAGTGTAGGTCGGCAGCATTTTATAGTTGAGCCCAGCTCGTCACAAATGTAGAGCTGTTCTCCTGAAATCCCATGTTCGTCTACAAAGCTGTGTAAAAACGTTTTGAAGTTGTCAACATCATCTTGGTTAGCAGAAAGTTTTTCACCGCTGATCTGCAGTTTCCGCACACAATAACGATTTTTCCAACTTTCTAACCATCCCTCACTTGCTTTAAACTGTCCATCGACTCCGATTTCTTTGTTGAAGTGCAAAGCTGTTTCTTTTAGCAAAGGACCTGAGATAGGCAATCCTTGCTCTCTTCTTTGGGTAAACCAAAGATATAAAGCCTCATTAACTTGGTTGTTAGTGGCTTTCTTCATCATTTTCAGTTTTTTTACCCCACTTGTTGAAGCTTGCGATGAGCACCACTTCTCAATCTCACTCCTCGTTTTTTTTCCAGTCACTCACAGTGCTCGTTCCTACTCCCATGTCAGCAGCAATCTTCTTAGCTGTTTCACCAGCATCCAACCTCTTCAGAGCATGAAACTTTTCATCCATTGTCACAACAGTTTTCTTCCTTTTCTCCGCCATTTTAGCAAAAAACAATGATAAAGAATAACAACAATAAAAAATAACAACGATAAAATACAGTAACAACGGTTAACAATAACGATAACAACGTCAAACACTTCTGACATACAGTTTAGAAACTCACTTGCAAAACAAACTGTCACTTTAAAACGCAAACACAGACTGCGGGTAGCAAGTGGCAGGCAGACGGCAGCCGAGGTTGAGAATAAAGGAATGGGTTTCCGGGAAAGAGCCATTGACCGAGTCAAGGCCACAGGCCCGCTCGGAATAGACTAGGCGCGCAAACGACATTCCAGCTGCAACTTTCACTTTTCCATCCCTAACCATTTCGCTAACCAAACTTGAAAAATTACGTAGTTTGGAGATACGTCCGGATATGGGAGGATCCGGATATCACAGGTCCGGATGTGACAGGTTGTACTGTAATTGTCAATGTCTTATCCTCTGGTAAATCATAAAGCCATGAGTTTGATTTCATCATTCTCTGCCATAAAGGATTATTAATTCTAGTTATTCTCTGATCGCAACTCTTTGCATCATAATCACCTTTAAACAATTTTACTTCACAAGATTCATGTAAATGTACTTGATAAATAGGATTCATTTGTTGACAAACAAATACATCATTTTCTAATTTTTTACAATTATTCAATTCGTCTGATTTTAAATAAATAAAATACTGTTTAACATCGTCTATACCCAAATATTCAGTTTTGGGTTGAATGAATAGGTAGCCTATTCATTATTTTTTAAATATTTTGGTAATGGTGGTACCTTATACAATTCAAATAATAAATCGTTTATCAAAGGAATAACGAATACATACACTAACTTATTGTCCTTAACGTACACACAATTAGAAAATAAGTCTAAGAATGAGTGAATATTGTCATCATTCACCGCAAGAGGAAATGACAGTCCTGCAGGTAATTTTCCTCTAATAGATTCTAATTCATATTTTAAAGTTTTTAAATTAATAACAGAGGAGTGAACTTCTCCTTGTCTAGCATCAGTAATAGCTTGTAACAATTCTTTAACATCAATTTCTAATTGGATAGCTTCAATGTGGATATATTCCACATATTCAGTCATTGCTGCCTGAAAAGTTATTAAGTTTTTCATTTAATACTTTTCGAGTCAAATTTTGATAATCAATAATTTTATCAAAGCTTTCTATGATTTTACCTTGATTAATATTCGCATCATTAATTGTTTTATTAATAGTCTTAATGGTTGAAATCATGACAGCGGCTTGTTCTTTTTCTAATTTTGATAGCTCATACTGATTGTAGCTAACCTCTTTAATTTTGTCATCATAATACATGGCATCGTCATGACCCATAGTCCCAAATAAAATTTTCGCTGCTTCACCTATAGTGTCAAACATACCTCTTTTAAACCTACGATTCTTTGGTTCGCTATGTCCTAATTGCATTTTTAACTGATTAACATTTTCTTTAATGTCATTCATAGTTTTTTGCATTGCAATACTTACTTTACTACAATAATCAGAGTATTCTCTAGTACAAAATCTCTTAAGCTTATTATATCTGTTTCTAACATTTTCTAATCATTGTAAACAATTATTAATATCTATATACGTAATTAGTTTCCAATTTTCATTAGTCAATTGAACTGTTCCAATTTTTTCGAAATATACAGCAGGATTATTTCTTACTTTTGTTATACTGAATGGATTGTCATCTGCGTCCGTTTTCCTTAATAAACGTCCAAAAATTATCACTGTACACAAGGTCAACAGCTCCATCTGCAACATGCAGTTTCTAATTAATCTTCATACCTCTTTATTCGGTTTACATGTACTTTAATTAATTTTCTCCCTTTCCGTAAGGTGTAATTTACTTCGGAATTTCGTTTTGTTATAACGTATGGTCCGATCCATTGGGGACCTAGTTTCTTTGACCTACCTCTACGTACGGTTTTGTCATGTAACAATACTTTGTCGCCTACTCTAAATTGTTTATCCGCTGTATTTTTGTCGTACTGGCTTTTACTAGATTCTTTCTTTTTCTTTAAAATTTCGTTTGCTAACTGGTGAGCACTTTGTAATCTTTTCTTTAATTCGTCTTTATATTCGTCGTAATTATACTGAGGTTGAGGCGAATCTCTTATTATACTTGTAGGCAATTCGGCCTCTCTTCCATGAATTAACGAAAAAGGTGTATGTCCCGTAGCTGTGTGCACGGTTGTATTAAACGTAAACATCGCATATGGAACCCATAAGTCCCAATTCAGTTGATCTTCATCAACATAGTGTCTTAAATACTCCGCAAGTGTCTTTTGACTTCGTTCTAAAGACCCGTTAGCTTGTGGATGATAACTAGTGGTCTGTATCTTTTTTATTTTTAATAACTTGCAAATTGATTGCATTACCTCAGATATAAAGTTTGACCCTTGGTCAGTTAATCTTTCTGGCGCACCATGGCGGCATATAATTTTCGTAGCGAATTCTCTCGCGATAGTTTCCGCGGTTTGATCCCTAATAGGAAACGCTTCAGCATACTTTGAAAAACAATCTTGGAATGTAAGAAGGTACTTATTCCCTCCTTGACTTACCGGTAATGGACCTACTATATCCATTGCGCATTGCTCAAACGGCTTATTTAATTCATTACTGATTTGCATAGGAACTCTTCGTGTGTCTTTCACGTGACTTTTGTTACGTTGGCAACTATCACATCTTTTAATATATTCTTCAATATCATTTTCCATATTAGGCTATTCATATTTTAATTTTATTCTATTACATGCTCTAGATATACCTTGATGTCCTCCTAACGTTGAATCGTGATACTCCTCAATTATTCGTCTCTTTTCTTCTTCAGTTCCTACATCCTCTTTAATTACTTCTGCCATATTAATTTTTATTCTACTAAGCGCGTCTGCGTTCGTATTTCGCTTTCCTGCCTTGTGTATGATATTAAAATCATAATCAGCTAATTTAATAATCCAACGCATCAATCTCGATCCAGGATCTTTAATATTAAACAACCACTGTAAAGGTTTGTGGTCAGTGACTAAAGTGAACCTTGTACCGTAAATGTAAGGTCGGAAATGTTTCACTGCCCATACTAATGCAACAAGTTCTTTTTCTGTTGTGCTATAATTATTTTCAGCTTTATTTAGTGTTCTACTAGCGTACGCGATTGGTTTATCTTCGCCTATCTTACCTTGCGATAATATTGCTCCGCAGGCCTCGTTACTGGCATCCGTAGTGATTACAAATTCTTCTTTAAAATTTGGATATTGTAATAACGGTGCACTAGTTAATTTGCTTTTTAGCATTTCGAAACTATTATCCTGTTTTTGCGCCCAATCAAATGGTACATCTTTCTTTAATAATTCATTTAGTGGCTGAGCGATTTTACTAAAGTCTTTTATAAATCGCCTATAGTAACCTACTAGCCCTAGAAAACTCTTTATGTCTTTCGCGTTCTTAGGTTTTGGATACTTATCTACAGCTTCCGTCTTCTTAGGATCTGGAGCTAACCTTTCGTCTGTAATTACATGACCTAAATAATTTACTTCTTTGCGTAATAATTCGCATTTATCTGCATTTAATAGCAACTTGTGTTCTCTTAATCTATCAAACATTTCGCGTAACTTTATTTGATGCTTCTCTAAATTCTGAGCGTAAACCACAATGTCATCTAAATATACAAAACACTTAATACCTTGTAAACCTGTAAGTACTGTGTTCATTAATCTTTGAAAAGTTGGCCCCTTTTAACCCGAACGGCATCCTAGTAAACTCGTAATAGCCATATGCCGTACTAAATGCGGTTCTTTCTTTATGTTCTTTATGCACTTTAATTTGATGAAACCCGCTCGATAAATCTAAAGTACTAAAGTATTTACTTCTACCCATTTGGTCTAAAATATCTGTAATGTTAGGTAACGGAAATGAATTACCTATAGTCGCTTCATTTAATTTTCTAAAATCAATGCAAATACGCCATTTAATTTTACCCGACGCGTCCATTTTCTTTGGTACAACCAAAAGTGACGCGTTCCAAGGACTTTGGCTCTGTTCTATTATTTGTTGTTCTAACATACAGTCTATTTGCTTTTGCACTTCCTCTTTATGTTGCTCCGGAATACGATGCGGTTTTATATTTATTGGGGCTGTATCTTGTTTCAATGGAATCGTATGTTCCAGCGTATCAGTCGCCGTTAATTTGTCTCCCGGCAAATAAAATAAATCATTGTACTCTACGCATATATTTATCAAAGCCTTTTTTTCCTCTTTATTTAAATGATCTACCCTTAATTGTTTAATAACTTCATCTTCGCGATTTCGCGATAACTGTTTACATTCATACTCGTCAATTTTATGTATCTCCACTTCTGGGATCTCTATTTCAACTTTATCATCATTTATATTCGTAACTGGAACTAAACATTTACCCTTAAATGCTTTAGTCAGACTACTACCTAACTGTACGCCTGGCTGTCATTCACATGAATATACGACGTACGACGACTTCACCTACGCTGTGCGTTTTCGTACAAATAACCGTTTCTGATCGCGGTTGTAATACAATTTTATTTATATACGGAACTACCATTTAGTCTTTCCTACCTGGACAACGCCTTTCTCAAAGTCTATATTCGCTTTGTATTTCGACATAAAATCTTTACCCATAATATCGTTACTTCTTAATGGAAACTTATCATATACCACCTGAAATGGATGAACAATTTCTCTACCATTCATTTTAATATTTAAATTTATTAAACCGATTGTTGTTACAGGCTCTTCAGAAATACCCGTAATTACTCTTTCGGTATCTGGCATTATTTCAGCATCATCTTCTAATTAATTGTCCTACTTTAATTATCGAAATGTCCGCTCCCGTGTCTAAAAGTAAACAAACGTTTTTGTTTATTGTTTCGGATAATTGCATTTCTATGCATTCATGCTTACGGTCATCTGTAATACGACCTATTTGAATAGTTTTAAAATCACTTTCCTTCGGATGAGCATCCGTACTCTTCGGCTTAAAACTCGGTTTCTTATTATTTTTATTTTCTTCGTCTTTCTGCTTCTTATAGCACTTAGCAATAACATGCCCTTGTTTACCACAGTAATGACACGTAATTATTTTAACATGTACGTCTCTATCTCTTTTAGCAAAATTATTTTTATTAAACCCGCTTTTACTTTGAAACGAAGTTTTCTTAAAATAGCAATTACTAGCTTCATGTCCTCTCTTATTACAATTAAAACATTTAGGGCGAGTATCTTTCTTATACTCCCTATAATCTTTTACTTTTAAACCGAAATACTCTTGAGTTTCCCTATCATTTAATATGTTTATTTCTTCTAAAACAGCTGCTTCAACAGCATCTTCATACGTACGAATATTTTTCGCTTTCATCAAAAATTTAATTGGTTGACGCAACCCTTCAATAAACGCATTATGTCTCTGTTGCTCTAGCACATCATAAATCGCGCTTTTAACACTTTTATCTTTATTTTCCGTCATCTGAATAGCTAATGAACTCAAAATACTATTTAACCTTTCAGAAAAGGCCCGAACATCTTCATCTTTATTTTGTCTAAACATTTCTAAAGTCATTGTACTGGTATCCGCGTCACAATTATTATAATTAAAATTTTTTACCTTAATCCGTCACTGTGACCGCTTGGTTTCTGTCTTCTAACGCGTTTCGGATTAGATTTAATCCATCATCAGAGTAAAAATTCGTCAGTAGACTTCGTTAAAACGCGTACGTCGCTGTGTTTGTATGACATATACATAGATGTATTTTAGTGTCTTTTTAATGTTTTAATGTTTTAACGAAGTCTACTGACGAATTTTTACTCTGATGATGGATTAAATCTAATCCGAAACGCGTTAGAAGACAGAAACCAAGCGGTCACAGTGACGGATTAAGGTACAAAAATTTTAATTATAGACATTTCTAACTGCAAATGAGCGATATTTTTCTTATCACCGTACTTATCGTGTAATGCTACTTTAAGCTGCTCCCATGACTCAACATCTTTAAATCTAACAATATTGTAAGCATCACCAACTAACTTATTCTTTATAATTTCAAACAGCAAATACTTATATGAATTACTTACATTCTCAATCGCAAAATCACCACAGCTAATAAATTTACTTAAATCATCTCTTTTACCATTAAACTCAGGAACAAATTTAGCTGCTTGGTCAAGCTTTAATTTCTTATGATTTTCTTTATACACATCAAAGCTACTCTTTACTTTACTTTTTACTTTACTGCTTTTTCTATCACCACTATCTACCTTACTACTTGTGGCATAATCTTTCAATTCTAATTCAGAATCAGAATTACTATTAGAGCTTTCAAAATGATTTAACTCTGCAGTAGCCATTTCTCTAGAGTAAATAAAATGACGCTATTCACTTACTTCTACTTGAAGTCTTCTTTTCCAACGATAATCGATTCCAACGACGATCTCAACTGCTACAACTGCTTCCAGCGACGATCTCAACTGCACTCTGTGTCCAGCGACGATCTCAACTGCTACACTGCTATACTGCTCCAACTGCTCCTTGGTTCTGCAACACGACTGCTTGGCTTGTCCTAAGACTGCTGCTAGTCCAGTGAATGCCCTGAAGCTACTTCACGATGCTGCACTCCAATGTCCACAACTGCTGATCACCTTCGTCCTCTTTGAAGTCCGTTGGTCACCTCTTGAACCCAGCACAACTGACACCAGCTTTTAATGTTGTAACCTATCGAGTGGCTGCTAAGTTACAACTGTTTGTTTTGTTTGACGTGTTTCCGGAGGTGAAGTTGAATCATTAGAATGAACCGTTCTTCTTGAAGACAATTTATTGTGATTAGCAAAATACAAACGAACTTTTACAAGTTACTTTATACAAACTCCTCTTGACAAACTATAAGTCAGTTAATTCAATTACTCTTTTAAACTCTAAGTACCTTCAGTTACTAGTACTTAGTTCACAAATTAATGTAACTACTTTTAGTTACTTCAAAAATTACAAAAACAAACTATTGACAACATCTGGTTTTCCGGCTCTCTAAGAACACCTTCCAACACAGATCAAAGTCAAAATAAAAATGAGAAAAGATGAGTAAGTTCTCTCGGATCTCTTACGCAATCAGATCTGTCTTCTCCAGCGAATGCTAGAGTTTTTATAGTACATCATCGTGGGTGTAACACGTAAATTAGTGGTGGGACTGTTCCCTCCTCTTAATTCTAAATCCTTAACTATGATAGGCTAAAACTAGTTGAAGTGAGGGTAAATCTCTTATAATTTTATAGGAACTATCACTATTCGTCTGAGACACTGCATCACGTAACCCTACGTCACGATTTGGGGGTGTTTACTACTTTTAGATTAAAAGTTCTCACGCAAATACAACACCTGTCTTCACCAATGTTCACACGGAGTACACCTGGCCTCACACTTGTGACCAATTACTTGACTCCCCCAAAAGGATATCAAATTTGTGTAACATTTTATATTTCCTGTCTGGACCTTGTCACCATTAATTCTTATTAGATGTGTCTCGCCAGATTTCCTACGATTATCACTTCCTGGACAGTCATGCTTATTGAGAAAGGGTGAGTTACCATTCACAACCCTGGGAAAATTTCCTAAAACTAATTTTATGTTCAAAACATATGCTACAGTCTCGTATACACACCTGACACCTGACCCTTTTCTCCACACAACTAAGAATTTCGTATATTCTCACTTCTAAGTAACAATTATGCTACAAGTACAGTAAGTACAATTGACAATTACAACACTTTTCATCTTCCTCTATGTGCTCACTCACTTCTCTCTACCTGTTTTCCCTATATATTCATAGCTGGACATCATACTTTGATTTAATCTTACTATCCTCATTGTCTTCATTACCTTATTTACTTATCCTTCTTGAACAGAGATTTTATTATGTTGTGTGTGTTAGAATATACTGAAGCTTTACATGTTCATTCTTTTTTTTTTGTAATGGCATAAACTAATACCATAAATGGTGTTTTGTTTCATTCATGTACCCTTTTGATTAAAAACTTTTGTAAAGAAGAAGCAGGTAGGAAGAACCCTACAGTATCAAAGGAAGTGACGAATATTAAGAGAAAACTAATGAAATAAAAGTGATTGGATGAACAGTGATGATTGAATAAGGAGAAAATATAATCAAGATGTTCTAAGTTGAGGAAAAAGTATAGTGTTCTAACTTTGTAATCAAACATGAAGAGTGTTTACTACTTTTCCTAATGGAAGTTACTGAAGAAACCACTTAAAATACTTTAAGGAAGCTTCTCTCCACTGAAAATATTTTTAAAAATGAATATGCAGGTTTTTATTGGTGCAGTTGCTTCTTCTTCTATTGTAGTAAAAGACTTACACTTACCTCCTGGTACTCACCTAAGCGGGTTGTCATTTACACAAGTTAAAGCCTCCATGTGTGAGAATTAAATATTTTCTATGAGAAGTTAGAGGAACAGTATACTAAGCATAACTTTGAATGACATAGTGATAAAACAGGATTAAATATAGTTCAGAACAAAATATACAAGTGTATAAATTAAGGTAAATTGTTAGGTGTATACTCATAACTGTTGAGGCACAATGAATATATAGGGAGGGTCCAGGTTTCCTACCAGTATCATGTTTCTAGTAGTAACATGGCCAAAACATTGATGATGAATGAAGACCTCCTCTGGCTTTATTTGGAGATAAACTTTTTTCAAAGACTCCAGTCATAGAAATGTTTCTGCTCCAGTGGTCCTTGTCAGACATGAAGTATAAAAATCCATGCAAGGAACATTAAAATACTCTGCCAAGTAAAAACAAATATTTTTTTTAAGCCTCAAGCTACAACCAATGGACTAGACACTGCAGAGAATTCTAAGGTTTCCTCCAGCAATCATATATATTTAGGAATTTTTAGTTCATTAAGAATGGCTTCTGTGGTCCAATGACATTTCTTAACTATTTAGAAGGGCATGTATTTAGTGCACAATTGGACTACATTGTGAATGAGTTCAGAATGACAGGAAACTGGTCTTTAAATTAGAATGGGGTTACTATCATTGGCTTTGTAGCATCTAAACAGAAACTTTTACTAGTGGACCAAGGGATTCACCGCAACTTCTTAGTTTATGCATAAGGCAAGACCTAAAGTTAAATTTTATTATTGTGCTTGTTTTTCAATAACATGTGCGATATAGATTATAGGGCATGTATTTAGTGCACAATTGGACTACATTGTGAATGAGTTCAGAATGACAGGAAACTGGTCTTTAAATTAGAATGGGGTTACTATCATTGGCTTTGTAGCATCTAAACAGAAACTTTTACTAGTGGACCAAGGGATTCACCGCAACTTCTTAGTTTATGCATAAGGCAAGACCTAAAGTTAAATTTTATTATTGTGCTTGTTTTTCAATAACATGTGCGATATAGATTATATCTTAAATACCTATTCATGGAATTAAGCTATACCCAGAGATCTCCTTCTCCAGAGATCTCCATTGTGTTTCTGTACAAAAAAAAGAGAAGTAATGAAATCCTGCAAAGTGACTCTAAGAGTGTTTATTTATCACAACCATTTTCAAATTTTATCATAAAATGGAGATTTAGTCCTGTATTTGGAAGTAGGACATGTTCAATTTAAGTTAAAGGATGTTCACATAATAGCTGGTAAAATCTCTCACTAAAAGCTCTTTGTTTTTTATCAAGATTAGTCACCCAGCATGGATAAGGATGCTTCCCATGTCTTTATATCTGCAACCACATCTTTAGTGTACGGCATTCTGTAGAAGAAGATTGCTGATAGGTTGAAGATAGAAGATTGTATTAAGGTCTCAGAAATTTAAAAAAGAATTCTTGGGTTTTGTTGTCCATTATATGTCTGAATATCAATAATAATATGTGCACATGTATCAGTGATATATAGGGTACACACTTTTGTGGCATGGATCACTAACATTTTAGACAATAATTAAACATTTTTAAGAATATTTAGGTAAAAAGTTTTAAAATTTTTGTCTAAAATATTAGTGTTTCATATCATAAAAGTGTACAGATATCATTATTAAAAATAAACCTGAAACCAAGGATTTAAAAAGTCATGAATGTACAAACCTATCATCAGAGTGCACTTAAGTTTTAAAAAATTCCTTTCACTTGCTGTGTAAGGAATATTTTTTTGACAATACAAAACTAGAATCATAAGTGTAATAATAATAAAATAAAAGCCTGTGTGTCATTCGTTAGAAATGTCTATTTATTCCTGAAATAAAAGTGGCGTCTAATGTTATAGTACACTGCATGTGCAGTCAGCCAACAGAACAGACATGTAGCCTACAGTCACCAAATAGACAGTAGGCATGGGCGCCTATGTAAAATTTTCAGGGGGGGCGAAAATTTTATATATATATATATATATGTAGTGTAATTTTTCTAGGCTTATTATTTGTAGCTTTTAACAATGTTACTGAGAAATAAATATTAGTGAAGAAACATGCATATTGGTCAGGGATAACAAAAAGAGGTAGTATTATATTTTAAGAATTTATTTTAATATTATCATCGTGATTTGCAAAAATAGTATCTATCATTATAAATATTATAGAATAGTAGCTATCATTATAAATATTATCTAGAATTGGCAGAATTCAACTGAATAAAAATAGGACTAAGTGTTAAACATATTTTTCATTGCTCTAATATTTCTCAGAAAATACAAATTGTAGGTTTCTTTTGCTTTCAGCAAATCTGTTTAAAGTTTTCTCCTCTAAGTTCAGTCATTTCACTCTTTCTCTATGAACACTAAGAAGACAGAGATTTGAAAGACGATCCTCTGACATTGTACTTCTAAGCCAAGTTTTTATACGGCGAAGTGTACTAAAAGACCTCTCCACTGTGCAGGTCGTTGGAGGTATTGTCTGGTAGTAGACGAGCATCTTTCTTACTGCTGGAAAAATATAGTTTCATGAAGAAAATAAGAAATTTTCACCGCATTCCTCCTTGCTTTTCCACACATCGTACCATGTCCTGGCCTCTGCTTCCAGGTTTTCAATATTGTAGAAGTCTACTAATGATTGTATGATCTCTGTATAAACTTCTTTCTTCTCTTTTTTCCAATGAAGAGGATGTAAAATACCAGCCTTTAATGGAGTTTCATTGGTTTCCCCAAATCTTGTATTGAGAGAAGTTAATAGGGATTCCAAGTAGGGAATGAAAATGTTAATTCTGAAATAATCCAAAGGGGAAGAAGTTTGTACGTTTGAATTTGATCGGTGCTTTTGCCTTTCAGCTAGTCATGGTATCTTTACATCAATATCCAACTTTTCACAAATTGCTGTGACTTCCATGAATAGCTCGGAAAATTCTTCTGTATTTTTATCTCTGTGCTTTCGGAACACTCTAACTAAATCAGTCTTCACGTATTTATGTACATTATGTAAATCACAGTCTACCTTTTGTAACTTGTTCACAACTGGTTCAAGATATGATGCATATCTCTATATAATAATCAAGCATACAATAAACTTAACTGTAGACGTTGCACTGTCCAGCTGAGTAGCAAGCGATCGGGTTTCTTGGTTTACTTTAGGATTAGTTGAAAGAGTGCATAGAGCTTCTTTAATGGCCATAAAGTTATTTGAAAAGATCCGAATAGATTTATACTTCTCTGACCATCTAGTTTCACAAAGCAAGGGAATATTAGGAATCGTTTTTCTGCGCATAATGCTTTCTCTAAAAAATCTTATTACTTGTTTAACTATACCAATAGAGTTCCTAATTTCTTGTACATCATTTAGATCATTTACAACCAAATTCAAACTGTGGGATGCACAGTGGAAATATATTGCTTTAGGATATTTTTCCTTAATTCTTTGTTGGACACCATTTTCATGACCTGCCATTGTCGAGCATCCATCGAATCCTAAGCCTATAAACTTTATCATGTCTAAGCCTATATTAGTGGTAAATCGCAAAATAGCAGCTGTGATCCCTTTGGCATTGAGCACATCAAGTTCGGCAAAACCAAGAAACTCTTCTTTTACTTTTAAATTTACATCACCATCCTTTTGGACATACCGTATGCCTACTGACAGCTGTTCTTTGTCACTAATATCACCTGTTTCGTCAGCAAGTAATGAAAAGGTTTCACAGTTATTGGTTTCTTGCACAATATTTTCTTGAATTATTTTTCCACATATATTTATTAAATCAT
Source organism: Magicicada septendecula (assembly GCA_034769895.1). Lineage (NCBI taxonomy): Eukaryota > Metazoa > Arthropoda > Insecta > Hemiptera > Cicadidae > Magicicada > Magicicada septendecula. The sequence continues at coordinate 916,330,734 of CM068367.1, read as the reverse complement.
TTTATACTTTGTACCCTGTGAGATGTATATTTTGCTCTATCTCCATGTGTTCTTAAATGCTTTTCAAGCACTTGATCTCCAGCATCAACTCGAAAATTAAGGAGATCCTCAAAATTTCCTCCGTGAGAATGTTTTCCTCGAAGAGATATATCATGTGTACCACAAAATATTATAGTGCTAATGATGGACGTGAGTTTCTTTCTGTTGGATCTTACCAGTTCAGCTGCAGCAGAGTCCAACTGTTCTGCAACATTTTTTTGTTTCATCTCTAACTAATCAGAGAACTGTTTTGCATTAACAGTTGCATCAATGTGCCATTGGATCTTCTCGTGGGCTCATGCATCCTCGTAAAAATGTTTGAAGTCCTGTTCAATTTTATTAAATTTTTTATCGATCCGTCGGTTGCTAATGAAATTAATTGTAGGGTCTAATACAAAATAAACTGTTAATATACATTTTACATTAAATAGTATTTTATATTACTATACTATCTTACCAATAACAATAAATTATTCATAGAAAATGGACACTTTTTTACACTTAATTACACGTAACTATGCAAAATTCAGGCATTAAGAGTTTAATTCACACAAAAATATGTATAAATATGTTAGAAAATATTATTCAGTTACGCGGATTACTTAATTATATTATACGCTTTAGAAACATTTGATTTCCTTTATTTTTTAATATTTAGTATATTTAAAATTTGACTCCGCGCTCTACTGCGAGGCAATTTTGCGGTTTGCGTCCTAGGCATCTATAGCTGTCGAATAGTCATAGACTGTGAGTGTAGCGCCGTGTGAAACTAACCCCGGCTTCCAGCATATTTACTCGGTCGCTAGTAAAGTTCTTGAAATTATATTTCAAGAACGACTTCGGACACATCTGTACCATTTGCAGCAGATATTCTTCTGAGCCGGGGGGGGGGGGGAGCGCCCCCCTTGCCACCATGTATGGGTGCCCATGATAGTAGGGTATAGTATAGTAACACAGAGAGAATATCAGTATATTTCAGTATTTTTTTAATTGTATATATTTTTTGTTGATGGACTTATTCATTTGTATAGACATGAAACGAACAAATTTTAACAAAGTAACACGAAATTACTTGTGTGCTATGTAATGACGAAATTCTGTCATTACAAATTGACTCTACTTTTTGTGTTCATGATACTGTACAGTTTGAAAATATAGAACCATCTGCAGACCAGAGTAAAGTTGATGTTAAAATACTTGTAATTAATATATTTCTCCAAATAAGTAAATCGATTACTGAAGTAACAAAACATTATTTGAATCTATATGACGTCACAAGTATACGTTGACGTCACAAGCTCAGATACCAGTTCTTGTGGCGCAGTTACCATAGCAACGGAGATCAATCTTTAAACTACCTACCCCTCCACAACACAGGGACCCCGCCCTGTGGTTGAATTTATTTTAGGATTCAGTATTACATATGCGCATAATTACATCATGATTTGACAACTTTGAATGCGCTGGCGCGAGAGAATGCATCGCGCTACTGTTTCAATTTCTTGACGCAGGTAAATGAACATTTGTACATTATAATCAATTTTAGATAGATAGTATTTAAAGCTAGTCTAAATTTTTTTAAATTAAGATGTATTTGCATCATTTCTTATATTAAAAATATCATAATTGTTACACTACAGTATGTGCTGCAGTCAGATTTTGTAGGTACAAGTACACGTAATCTTGTTCAACTAAGCATCAATTCTCAAACAAGTGTTTAATCAAACATAGTCTGGGCGCGGTCTGTTCCACTTTTCAGTTTATACGGAATATTTCATGTTTACCCCCCCCCCCTCCATCATTATTTTGACACCAACTAACTTCATTTGACAGTATCATTACTATGCCGCTGTACTGAACGTTTACGTCCTCTGTCTGTGGTAGCAAACAGTTGCTCCTACTTGTTTTATGGTAGCATGTTTTTAGATGAAACGTTAGAAGACTCGTGAAAAAAAGAAACTTTTTGCTTTATTTCATTGTGATTGTCTAGAATTTCACAGAGTAATTACATTTTGTTGGTGTTTAGGTCGGTTAAAAAGTTTCTTTAAACTCTTAAACACGATGTTCTATTAATTTGAGGTATTCGTGACATTCAAAAAGTATGTCAAACTTATTTATGGTAAAGTATTAAGATTTTTTAAGCACGTAAGTCTACACTTACTCTACAAATGAACTAGTCTTTCAAGAAAGTTATATTAAATTTCGAAATATTCTCAAAAGCTCCTTCCATATATTCTCATAGCATAAGTTATTCCCAAACTGATTTATAAGATTTCCACGTATATTCTCGCATAATATTTGCCGCAATATAATAGTCACCCTGAAATTCTAATTTTTCTAAAGTGAAGAGAAATTCTTTAAAAACTCGATTTGTTAATACAAACTGGCTTGTTACACATTCCACCACATAAAAAAAAAATATCGGTATGGAGAACCATACATGACTTCCATGTTCTAAGATTTATATTTAAAATCATTTACGAAATGAAATGTTTCCATAGAAACTACTTCTTTCCACTTATTGCTTCAACCTTAACCACAGTACTGTGGTCACTAACGTATGCCACCACACGTTATCGCACTCGATTTTCACTGATGATGGCAGTAGACGGCACTGCCGAAACGTCTGGTTTTGCAAAAAACATTGAACTACGGCCAAACAGCCCGGGAAGGAATTTTAACAACAAACTACTACTTTGTTGCCGATAACGTAGTACACACATAAAAATTATCCCCTCCCCCTTCAACTATAATTTTCATTTATAGAAAATTACCCCCACCCCGTTCAACTAGCCTCTTCACTTATAGATATTTCATCTACGTTTCTACAGTGGATTATTAAGATCTTCTTATCAGGATACTTTATTTATCAAAATAAAGTACTTTACTCTTGTTACAACAAAAAATGTTTCAGGTAAACTACCCTTTCCCCGCAACCGATCTTCACCAAAATCAGGAAGCCTTGAGTCTTCTACAACCCAGGCACATATGGAAAAACTTATTTGAATCTTTTTGAATTTATGGCAGTTATCGTTCGTCACAAAAAAATTAACCTTGTCATCACATAAAACGTTGCAGGTAAACTACCCCTTTCCCGTAACCAATCTTCACCAAAATCAACAGACCTTGCGTTCTCTACACCTTAGGGATGTGTGCAAAAACTTATTTGATTGTGTTTTAGTGGATGGTTATACCCTGATTAACGAAAGAAAGTGACTGGCGGAGCGGCCGCGCGGCGACCGAGTTTGTAGTAAAAACATTCCACTTTATAACCTCGTGGAAACGTAAAATACAGGGCGAGAAATGTCTAATGAACTGTATTTTAATCATCAATTAAAGACGTTTTTAACAAACTTTTCTAATTTTTAAAATCTCTTTTCAATAAATTTACATTGTGAGTTAAAGAAAAAAATACACGAATTTGAATTAAAAAATTAGGGTTTATCGTTTTTATTACGTAAGAACTCAGAGGTTAAGCATCGGAAAAAAATTTCTTGTAGACAAATGGTAGTCCACCTTCTTTAGTACAATATATCAAAAATTGAGATTCCTACGATTAATATTAACGACGTTATTAATTTTTTCCGAATGTACTGTTAACTCCGTTATTAATAATTTTTTTCATTGTGTTTTTTCACAATAAACATAACAAAATTGTATTCATCAATACAAAGTGGTATGTAACATTCAAATATTACGAAATATAACCGCAATCAGTTAATATAGGAAAATTAGAACTAACATCACTCAACGGCGCGCGATCGAGTCAAGGTACAGTAACAGCCCAAAGAAAGTGGTGCATACGCTCACGGCTCACACATTGACACAGCCAACTTACTACGAGTCACCAATCTCTCATAAGTATATACTTAGTTATCTGTCTACTTATTTAATCTAATCTTCTACCTGGAGATCTGTCAAAAACGTACATCTGACCAGACTTTTGTGGTTTAGTTGAACTACATGCTTTTTATAACAGTCTTGAATGATTGTTTATTACTCTTTTGCGGTACGGTATTTATTGTTTTCTTGTTAATAAACTGTTTTTGTTTTGTGATCAGCTTTAATACTACTAATTGAAGTGCAATGTAATTACTGGGAAATTGTTAATGCCATTCAAATTTCTCAATAACTAATTATTTAACTATGAAATATAGTTTACAGTTTAAAACTACCGAGCAAAGCTCGGTCTACCAGATATTGCATAATTATAACAGTATTTTACTGTTATAATGTAATTGAAATGTAAAAACAATTAGTAAATTACTTGTTATTAGCATTGACAAATAAATAATAAATACAGTACGGTACTTACAAGTATTGTAGTGTTCTTCAGCTTTTATGGAATCCGCTCATAAAATATGTGTATAAATCATAAAAATACACTATTAAAACACTCTATAAAAAACACTTATAGCTGTGAGTTAGTAGTCTTCAAACGAAAGTTCTCTGATACCCTCCATTGGATCGTCATCACTATTATTATCTTCTGAACAATTATCATCCTCGGAGCTACTGCTGTCTTCCACGGATATAATCATTTCCTCCACAGCTTCTTCCATTAGTCCTTCGTTATTCCATGCATCGATAATAACTTTTTTGGTGTGGTCCACTACTTTCTCCCACCTCTCAGCAGTAATTCGATTAAATCCGTCTTTAGTCAGTCGTTCAACTTCTTTTAAAGTAAACATTTTGTTGTTTTCGGCAACATACCCCTTAACCTGAGCCCATATAAGCTCAATGGCGTTAAGATGGCAATGGTAAGGTGGTAGCCTTATCACTTTGTGACCTCTGCTCTCTATCAATTCATCAACAAAATACCTTTTGTTCTGGGGCTTGTGCCATTTCACTAATTCCAAAAGTTCTGATTTTTTCAAGTCGGTTGTAGATTGAATATTTTTCCTATCCAGCCATGCAAGTATGTCAGCTTTTTTATCTTTGCTTGTGGAAGCTTTATCAATTTGCTTAGAATGGTAGGGAGCATTGTCCATGACTATTACTGCAGGCTCTTCTAGGTTATTTAGCAAAGTTTCAGAACACCAACCGAAGAATTTGTCGTGATCCATATCTTCATGGTAGTCACCGGTTTTTTTCGATTTAAATAGTAGAAGGGAATTTGGAACAAACCCTTTTGAAGAACCTGCATGACATATTATTAATCGTTCACCTTTCCCTATAGGTGTTAACATTGTCCCCTGAAGTGACTCATCAGTCCATCCTTGTTTCAAACAATGCCCAGCATTGACCCAGGTCTCATCGAGCCAAATTATATTATCGAAATTCTCGTCTTTGATTTGGCGAAGAAAACGACACCTCCAGGCAGCGACATCGCTTCTCTCCATAATCACTTTTCTGCCCGAAAATTTTCTCCACGTAAATCCTAAACCTTTTAGCACGTTTCTAAGCGAAGACAGACTGCCATTAAACAGCTCTTCATTTTCCAACGATGATAAAAGTTTTTTCAAAGTGGGATATTCTTTTCTTATGTAATATTGATATACATGTCTTCGTATAGCGTCTTCCTGAAAAGTGTCAAGTTTTGTCACAGTTTTCTCCCGTTTCCTCTGTTTGCCCGGAGTTGAAAGTTGGCTATTACTGTCATCTTGTATTTCTTTCAATTCTTTTTCCTTGCAAACTCGCAGAACTGTATTTTTATGTATTTTCAGAGCATCTGCAGTTCGCTGTATTGCATTATTAACCGGAATCAAAGGACCTTTGTTCGCCTTTTCTCTATCAAAATATTCCCGCACTTTGCACACAATTTCTCTTGACTGTCCTTTCATAGGTACGCCTCGGCCCGAAGTTTGTCTTTTCTTTGGAGTTCGAGTCCTAGGTCTTCCCCTATGTTTCCTTGGTTCAGCCTCGTTACGTTGCTCCATGCTCAGCCACCGAAGTATATTCACACAAAATAACTTAAAAACACGTCAATTTATAATGAAAGCACAAGAAACTAACACTTAAAATCAAGATAACCAACAACCGGACATCACTTAACCACCACATCAACTAAACTGAAAGCTGGAAATTTCCCTTACCCTTAGTGTGCGTATAACGGTTCAGTTTTCCTGGAAGCGTGTGCTATTTGTAGACATAAAGGAGAGGCCGAGACGCTGTACGGGAATGACGGTAGCGCGCGAATAAAATGGGTCCAATAGGTTCTGACTGTACTTCCACCGCAGAGCGCCACGCATTGCTCTCTGTGAAATTCACTTTATATATTAATCCATTGTAGTATTCCTATCACGTACAAGGTGTAAGTTGTATATGTCTTCTACATTTAGTTATCTAAAGAGAGCGTCACGCAAATCTCATTCGTGTACAACTTTTAACAACTGAGTTAACAGGACATTAGAAAAAAATTAATAACGTCGTTAATTTTAATCGTAGGAATCTCAATTTTTGATATATTGTACTAAAGAAGGTGGACTACCATTTGTCTACAAGAAATTTTTTTCCGATGCTTAACCTCTGAGTTCTTACGTAATAAAAACGATAAACCCTAATTTTTTAATTCAAATTCGTGTATTTTTTTCTTTAACTCACAATGTAAATTTATTGAAAAGAGATTTTAAAAATTAGAAAAGTTTGTTAAAAACGTCTTTAATTGATGATTAAAATACAGTTCATTAGACATTTTTCGCCCTGTATTTTACGTTTCCACGAGGTTATAAAGTGGAATGTTTTTACTACAAACTCGGTCGCCGCGCGGCCGCTCCGCCAGTCACTTTCTTTCGTTAATCAGGGTATAGTGAGGATCGGTCAATAATACAAATTTTAGCTATTTTGCGTCGACGTTTCGACAATATTTATTGTCATCTTCAGGACCTGTGTATGAAATACAATAGAAAATATCAAACATAACGAAACAATTAAATATTTGGGTGAACGTGTTGGTGATGTGAGTGTGTGCGTGCGTATGTATGTATTATTTTATATGTGAAGACTTATGATAGTTTGTTTACATCTTCAAATTATCTTTAAGAAAACGAGCAAATTATAGTATGAGAGAACTTAATTTATACAGTATTACAATTTAAATTACTAAATGTAATGTTATTTTAATTAATTAAACAAACAGTAATCAACAAGTAATTTAAATTGTAATACTGTATAAATTAAGTTCTCTCATACTATAATTTGCTCGTTTTCTTAAAGATAATTTGAAGATGTAAACAAACTATCATAAGTCTTCACATATAAAATGATACATACGCACGCACACACTCACATCACCAACACGTTCACCCAAATATTTAATTGTTTCGTTATGTTTGATATTTCTATTGTATTTCATACACAGGTCTTGAAGATGACAATAAATATTGTCGAAACGTCGACGCAAAATAGCTAAAATTTGTATTATTGGCCGATCCTCACTAACCATCCACTAAAACATTCATTGATTGACGGTCACTAAAAATTTAAGGATTTATTTGATTATGTTTGAATTTACGGCAGTTGTCGTTCGTCATAAAAAAAGTTAACCTTGTTATCACATAAAACGTTGCTGGTAAACTACCCCTTTCGCTTAAATGATCTTCACAAAAATCAATAGATCTTGAGTCCTCTACAATTCAGGGATGCATGCAAAACATTATTTTATTCTGTTTGAATGTGCGGCAGTTATCGTTCGTCAAAGAAACAATTACTCTTGTTAAAACATTTAAGGTGGCAGGTAAACTACCCCTTTCCCTTAACCGATCTTCACCAAAATCAACAAACCTTGAGTACTTATAATTTCAGGAACGTATGCAAAAAATTATTTGATTCTCTTTGAATATGCGTCAGTTATCATTCGTCATATAAATAAAATTACCCTTTTAAAACATAAAACGTTGCAGGTAAACTACACTTTTCTCGTAACCGATCTTCACTAAAATCAATAGGCCTTGAGTACCCTAAATTTAGGATGGTGTGCAAAAAAGTATTTGATTATGTTTGAATTTACGGCAGTTATCGTTCGTCATAGAAAACATTACCCTTGTTAAAACATAAAACGTTGTAGGTAAACTACCCCTTTCCCTTAACCGATCTTCACCAAAATCAATAGACCTTCAGTCCTCTACAATTCAGGGTTGCATGCTAAATATTATTTGATTATGTTTGAATGTGCGGCAGTTATCGTTCGTCATCAAAAAAATTACCCTTGTTAAAACATAAAATGTTGCAAGTAAACTACCCCTTTCCCTTAACCGATCTTCACCAAAAACAATAGACCTTGAGAACTCTACAACTCAGGGCTGTATGGGAAATATTATTTGATTCTGTTCGTAATTACGGCTGTTATCGTTTGCCATAGAAAAAAATTACCCTTGATAAAAAAAAATGTTGCAGGTAAACTACCCCTTTCCCTTAACCGATCTTCACCAAAAACAGCAAGTCTTGAGTACTCTGCAAATCAGGACTGTATGCAAAAAATTATTTGATTCTCTTTGAATTTGAGGCTGTTATCGTTTGCCATAGGAAAAATCTATAGACACACAGACAGACACATAAACAGATAGACACACACACACACACACACACACACACACACTTTTTGAAAACGACTTTTTTTCATGTTTTGAGGGTAGTACAATCAGAATCTGCAATAATTTCACAATTTTTTGCCATCACCATACTTCCATTTCCTTATGGAACATGGAAGTAAAAATTACGATACTAAATCGTCCCCATTCGAAAAGAAAAAATCGGTATGGAGAACCATACAAGACTTCCATGTTCTAAGATGTATATTTAAAATCATTTACTTGAATTCGGTTTGATAATTTCAAAAAAAAAAATAATCCCTACCCTCAAACTATTTTTACTATTTATGGATAGTTTTGTTATTATGGGGTAGTCGTTTAATAAAATTTTATTTTTGAGTCAGTTTATCTATAAAAATTAGGTACTTTATTCTTATAACAAAACTGAACTACGCAGATAATTATTCACAAACACTTACGAACATTGGAATTTGGGTGACAATTCCTTTTAATCTGACACCCAGTTAGATTTTTACTTAAAAAAAAAATATGATCTCTTTACTGGTTCTTAGAGTCCAAATATTTCGAAATTTTAAAACTTAACATTACATTCAGATTTTACTCAAAATTGCTTTAACTAAATATCCCACATGAATTTTTGTGATTTTATCAAAACTTTCGCCAGCGTTTTAGGCTCTGACGTTCAAAAACGTTGAACATTTCAAAAACGAATACTAATTTCAGATTGTGGTTTAAATTCGCTTTAATTTGATACCTCACACGGCATTTTACGATTTTTTTCACAATTTTGACTCAATGTTTTATTTTTGGGGTGATAAATCTCAAAAACAAGGTTCTGTAGGGGTGCCAAGTTTTCCAAAAATCGGTTGATGCGTTCAAAAGTTTTCAAATTTTGAAAACAGCCTACGCCAATTAGTTAGACAGACAGACAGATAAATGCCAAACGGTCAAGTTAAGCCCTCCCCGCCTCGTCCAAAAAACTTATAATTTTATTGCCTGGCAAAAAATTATTTTATTTTCAACAATTATCATTGTTTGAAAAATTTGAATAATTTTTACGTACTTTACTCTTGTTAAAACATAAAATGTTGCAGGTAAACTACCCCTTTCCCTTAACCGATCTTCACCAAAATCAATAGACCTTGAGAACTCTATAATTCAGGGCTGTGTGCGAAACATTATTTGATTCTGTGTGAATTTGCGGCTGTTATCGTTTGTCATAGAAAAAAATTACCCTTGATAAAAAAAATGTTGCAGGTAAACTACACCCTTTCCCTCAACCGATCTTCAACAAAAATAATAGGCCGTGAGTACTCTACAAATCAGAGCTGTATGCAAAAAATGATTCGATTCTGTTTGAATTTGCGGCTGTTATCGTTTGCCATAGAAACAAAATCTACAGACACAAACACAGACACTTTTCGGAAAACGACTTTTTTCATGTTTTGAGTGTAGTACAATCAGAATCTACAATAATCTCGAACACGATTTTTTTTGCCATCACCTTAAGGAACATGGAAGTAAAATATCGGTATGGAGAACCATACATGACTTCCATGTTCTAAGATTTATATTTAAAATCATATTCGAAATGAAATATTTCCATAGAAACTACTTCTTTCTACTTATTGCTTCAGTCTTAACCACAGTACTGTGGTCACTAACGTATACCACATCACGTTTTCGCACTCGATTTTCACTGATGATGGCAGTCGATGGCACTGCCGAAAAGTCTGGTTTTGCAGAAAACATTGGACTAAAGCTAAACAGCCCGGGAAGGAATTTTAACAAAGAACTACTTCTTTGTTGCCGATAACGTAGTACACATATACAAAATTCTCCCCTCCCCCTTCAACTATAATTTTCATTTATAGAAAATTACCCCCACCCCGTTCACCTAACCTCTTCATTTATAGATATTTCATCTACGTTTCTACAGTGGATTATTATGAGCTTCTTATCAGGATACTTTATTTATCAAAATTAAGTACTTTACTCTTGTTAAAACATAAAACGTTACAGGTAAAGTACCCCTTTCTCTTAACCGATCTTCACCAAAATCAATAGACCTTCAGCCCTCTACAATGCAGGGATTCATGCAAAAAAATATTTGATTCTGTTTGAATGTGCGGCAGTTATCGTTCGTCATGGAAAGATTTCTCTTGTTACAACATAAAATGTTGCCGGTAAACTACCCCTTTCCCTTAACCGATCTTCACTAAAACCAACAGATCTTGAGAACTCTACAGTTCAGGGGTGTATGCAAAAACTTATTTGATTCTGTTTGAATTTGCGGCTCTTATCGTTTGCCATAGAAAATACCCTTGTTAAAATATAAAACGTTGCAGGTAAACTACCCCATTCCCTTAACCGATCTTCAACAAAATCAACAGACCTTGAGTTCTATATAATTCAAAAAGGTATCCAAAAGAGTAGTTGATTCTGTTTTAACTAACGGCAGTTATCGTTCGTCATAGAAAAAATTACCCTTGTTAAAACATAAAATGTTGCTGGTAAACTACCCTATTCCCATAACCGATCTTCACCAAAACCAACAGGTCTTGAGAACTCTACAATTCAGGGCTGTATGCAAAACATTATTTGATTCTGTTTGAATTTGCGGCTGTTATCGTTTACCATAGAAAAAATTACCCTTGATAAAAAAACGTTGCAGGTAAATTACCCCTTTCCCTTAACCGATCTTCACCAAAAACAATAGGTATTGAGAACTCTACAATTCAGGCCTGTATGCAAATAATCATTTGATTCTGTTTGAGTTTGCGGCTGTTATCGTTTGCCATAGAAAAAAAATCTACACACACACACACACACACACACACACACACACACACACATTTCGAAAATTGACATTTTTTCATGTTTTGAGTGTAGTACAATCAGAATCTGCAATAATCTCGAACACGATTTTTTTTGCCATCACCATACTTCCATTTCCTTAAGGAACATGGAAGTAAAATTGTAATGAAACTACACATAAAACTGTACATCTTACAACTAATTTGAATATTCTAATGATACTGTTATATATGTATGTGTGTGTGTGCGCGCGGGCGCGTGCTTCACGCATATATAATATCTAATATAACATAATCAATAATATTTAATATATTATTGTGTGTCTGCTTCATGGAATCCACGTCGTCGTATTGTGTGCATTATGATCATCAAACTACGATAACAACTTAAAGGAAACTTATAATGTCGAAAATATGAATAAATAAAAAAATGTTGAAGGCCTCAGAAAATAAAATTTAAATGTTATCATCACTGTTAACGATAGGCTTAACAGATTAAAAAATTAATTACTATAATCGTGTATTTTCATTTTTAGTTATTTTAGGACAGAAAATATCTTTTTCTGAGAATTATTATTTTTTATGTGAACTAACTATTTGGAAGAATGAAAATCGTTGAGCAACCAAGTTAACCAAGTTCTACATTACAGTTTTGGGCAATCGTTTTACCGATGACTTTAAAATGTACGTAGGGACATTATAATCTAATAATTTCCTTCACATCTTCAGTATTCTTTAAACATAGTTTCCTTGCGACTGTTAGTGAAAATATTCGTAGAAATTCATGTGGTTTAATGTAACTGTTAATTCAATTGGTAGCGAGTTTATTACTCTAGCGGATAGTATAAATTTTAAAATACTAGTTTCAGATAATCTAGCTTCACAAAAATATTAAGAGTTAAACAATAAAATATTTATAGTTTCATTAAAATTTCCTTTTTGAATCAGAGAATCCCTAAATCGAGATTTATTTGGTTGTGTTGGAACATGTAACAAATCAGTTATAAGTTAACGTGCCTTTTTTTTTTTTTATTTCCATTTCATTTTAGGGAAATTTATAAGTTTGATTTACCTTTAAGTTGTTTTACAAGTTTTATTTACCTCTTTTAGGTTAAGTACAAAAACCGTGATTCACAAAAGCAGCTAGGCTATAACTTTTACATTATTTTGTATTATTTGCTTTATTGTAGTGTATGATTTTCGAAATCTGTGCTGATTTTTGAAATCGGTACGTGAACCTGTCGGCCTGCTTTCAGTATATAACCACATACGATTCTGAAGGAGGGGACAGACGCTAATAATTTGTTCACGGGGACACTATATCCGATTACTCAGAAACATAAAACCGACGACGCCAATCATTCTTAGACGGGGGACACTGTTCAACGGACAACCGACAACAGACTCCGACAATTATTTTTTATAAACAAAGACAGTAAACAAGTACAATCATGGTATAAAGAGAAGAAGAAATAAATAATTGTACATAGTGTAATTACAAAATTTTAAATAATATAATTTAAGCATGTAATTGTAACACTGTAGCATGTAATTTCTGTTTTCGAGTAATTTGTCTACTTAGTTAAAATGGGTGCACAATAATTAATGTTTATTGAAATAAAGTAAATATTATTATTGATTACAATACTAAAAATAATCTTTTCATTTTTATAATAAATATTTAATTGATATCAGATTTTCAATATTGGAAATAATTAGTTGAATTTTATATTGTAATGTCAATCACCCAAGTAATTAAAACAATCTTATAATTGTTTTTTAAAACAATTTTTCAATTTTATAATTGCTTTTATATATGCGTTTTATGGTTGTTATTTACATGTTCATATCTGTGTTTACTTTATTTATTTGCATATTATGTATGTGTAATTTATAAGGTGTAGCCTATACTATGACTAATACGTGTAAAACAGCTTCTCTTAAAAGGCGAATTTTAATACAGGTTTCTTTTTAATTTTTTTTTAATAATTTGTTTTTTTATAAATCAATGTTTTATTAACATTTATTCCACACCGCAAAATCTTTTCTCCTCTCTTCTCACATAATATTTATTGTGTAACAAAAGGGACTTAACGTAAACAAAAAGAAATCCCACGACCTAGCTGGTAGGTTATTAGATAGTTACGTTGAGTACTCATCCAATCCATCATAAAAAAATATAAATTGTAATGTTGCAATATATATAAAAGTATGATTATGTAGCTTTATGTTGTACCAACGATACATACATGGATGTAACGATATTTGCACATTCATCCAGGTTAATTTATTTGTATAGTATATACAGGGTGTTCACAAATGGTCATCCAATATTTCGGTAACGTGTTCCTTTCATAATTACAAGAAAAAAAGTTCCTGTAAACATAGGTCCAAAAACGTATAGTTTTCCATCTGTCCGCCATTTTGTATTTTTTAAGGAAAATGTTATTTCTCGAGAATAGAGTAAGATATTCTAATGAAATCTGGTATATGTTACCCCAGTAACATAATCTACAAAATTAAATTTTTTGAAAATTGTACATTCACAAATTTCAAAATGGCGGCTGTTTTAATTTTTAAATCATTTATATCTCACAAACTGTTAGTTTCATGGAATAATATTCCATTAGATACAATGTTAAGCATTACTTCACAAACAAAATGATACCTTATTTGTTACAATGCGATCTCAAACAACCGAGTTATGATGGAAAACGCCAGTGTGAGTCACTCAATGCTCAATACCATGAAATCAGTGATATTATCTCGTCCAGGTATTATTCAAAAATACCAGGCCAACTGAATATAAGTCAACAATACTTCAGTCAGCTGTTTTATAAATTAATAAGCAAATTTGTAAAATTGAAACTGCAGTTGATCTTAGTGTTTTCAACAGAGTAGTGAACTGTGTGTTATTTCGATAATTTTTTGGCAATACTGTTGTTTTGTTTTTAATATTTTTTGTTTTATTGTTTATTGTGCATTATTTTCATAATTGTCAGTAGATATGACAAATTAGTATAATAATCATGAAATGGCTGGTATGATCATTTCATCTACGGAAAAGCCAATGGATCTGCTACAAAAACAGCCCGCCTTTATCGTGAAGCTTATCCAGATCGTAGCCAGCCTTCCAGTAAAATGTTTGTGAAAATCCATCAGCGATTGTGTGAGATTGGTACATTCCAATCATCGACTCAGGATTATGGTAGACCGAGATCTGTTTCAGCTGCTGAATTATAGGAATGAGTTTTGGTCAGAATTGAAGAGGAACCAGAATTGTCGTGCCGAAGAGTCGCTCATCACGAAGGTATTCAAAGCCACACCACCGTACCACCGTATGGAAATTTCTTCGCAATCAATTGCTGTATCCGTATCACCTTCAGCGTGTTCAAGCTCTCATACCAGCCGATTTTCATAGCAGAACTGGGTCTGTCAATGGCTAATGAATGAACGAGTTTGTGAACCTATGTTTGTATCTAAAATTTTATTTAAGGATGAGGCATCTTTTAGTCGGGATAGAATAAATAATTTTCACAACAACCATATCTGGGCAGAGGAAAATCCACATGCAACCTTAGTGTTAAACCGTCAGCATCGGTTTTCGGTTAATGTCTGGGCGGGTATCTTCGGAGATAAGCTGATTGGTCCTTACTTTTTGCCTAACAGATTGAATGCAGAAGCATACAATGAATTTCTTACCAACACACTTAATGAAATAGTGGATGATATTCCTCTACATAATGTACAACAAATGTGCTTCATGCATGACGGTGCAACCGCACATGTCTCAGATAATGTCAAGCAGTTACTGAATAATCACTTTCGTGGCCAGTGGGTTGGGCGTGGTGGTCCAGTTGCATGGCTTCACCGCTCACCAGATTTAAATCCATTGGATTTTTACTTGTGGGGGCATCTGAAGACCTTAGTATATAGCACTCGAATAAACACGGCAGATGAATTGAGAGACAAAATAATTATTTGCTGTCAACAAATTAAAGTAATACAGAGAATTTTTGAACGTATGGTCGAGCTTCGATGGTCGATCGGGCTGAAAGGTGCATTGAAGTAAATGGGGGACACATTGAACACTTACTTTATTTCGTGCTGTCGTTATGGTAGTTTTTCATTTTAGTTAGGCCTAATAGTAAAATCTGCAGATAAATAAAATAGTTTAAATATTTTGTATTCATTTTGTATTTTATGTTTTAATTTTTTCATTCAAATAAATTGTAATGTTTTTTACTATTTTTTTGCTTGTAGGCCTATTTACAAATAAAACTATTTGCCAATAATTATTTTTGCAGTTTGATGGTAGACTCATACTGACATTTTCCATCATAACTCGGTTGTTTGAGATCGCATTGTAACAAAATAAGTATCATTTTGTTTATGAAATAATGCTTACGATTTTATCTAATGAAACATTATTCCATAAAACTAATAGTTTGTGAGATATGAATGATTGAAATTTTTGAATGTAAAATTTTCAAAAAATTTCATTTTGTAGATTATGTTACTAGGGTAACGCGTACCAGATTTCATTGGAATATTCTCTATTCTCGAGAAATAAAATTTTCCTTAAAAAATACAAAATGGTGGACAGATGGAAAACTATACGTTTCTGGATCTATGTTTACAGGAACTTTTTTCTTGTAATTATGTAAGGAACACGTTATCGAAATATTGGACGACCATTTGTGAACACCCTGTATATATATATATATATATATATATATATATATATATATAGCCTACCGTATATAAAATAAATATAAATAGTTGTAAATACTGTAGTTTTAAGTGGTGCGTACAGGAACAGAGAAGATTTGTAACCTGTTTTTACACACCTGTTTTGAACAATGATTTACTTGTGTTACTAGGGGAAGGTGTGTGTGTGTGTGTGTGTGTGCATTTGGTGCGTATGTGTTATACCTGCCATCACCTGATCGTGTCTTTGAAGGAAACAATCGTCTCTTTGTGTACACATGTATCTTCGTTGTGGTAGTGAGCTCCAATTCAGACAGGCATAAAGTACGAATAATTAAATATGTTTATTTAATAAAAATTTGCACACTGACAATACCTACAGCAAAGTGAATTATATCATTTAACGACGCGACGTGCGAAATGACACGTGTGGTTACAACTTAAAGGTGAATGGTGAAATTATAATCGAACTATAAACAAATTAATTAATTACGCAGCCAATTAATATGTGCTGAGCAATTAATTAGTAGCCTATGTAAACAAAGACAGAAGTATCACGAATCTCATGATTCTATTTGTTCGCACATGAACACTAATTATGGGTGAGAAAATACGCAAAAAGTGATGTATGGAAAACCGACGCGCGTAACAAGAGAATACTTGTTAAGCACTCTGCGACCTGTCAGCGTGCCTTGAGTATAAAATCCTGCCGATTTTGAACGACAAAACAGACACTAATCGTTCTAAAGGAGGGACACTCTGTCCAACGTACAACAGACAACAGACTCCAATAATTCCCGACGGAGGAGACTCTGCCTGACAGATGATCGAAGTGGAAACTCCGGCATAAGAATCATCACCAGCATCAATCAGTTGTATATATATATATATATATATATATATATATATATATATATATGGGTACCGGGTCATGGTAACACTGCCACCAGTCTCGGGGCGAACGGCAGATGCCGCACGCGCCCGGCCCGGCAGGCAGGCGCCTTGTAGCGCCGGTCGTTCCCCGCGAGGCAGGGAACCTCCGTGTCTGTGGCAAACGGTAACAGCGCCAAGCAGTGTGCAAACCAACATACTTGGGGAAGGTAACAGATTTAAGAGGAAGGTAACAAGGAAATCAAATTGCTTGGGAACCTAAGTTACAGCAAACAGAATTACGGGGGGTCGTCTAAAATTGCCCGAGGGCGTTTGCCTCGTATAGGGGGAGGTGCTTCCGACGTGCTAATAGTACGTAGGTAGGGAAAGGACGAGGTCGCTGCAGAAGCAAAAAGAGTTTCGGCAAGCGAACGGACAAAATCAGCGATGGTAGGAACTCGAAGGTCTCCACGAATAACATTATTCCTCACAAACCATGGAGACCCCGACAAGGATCGGAGGGTACGGGCCTGGAAGGCTTCGAGCCTACACTTGTTAGTGGTCGACAAAAGCGACCACCATGCGGGAGCAGCATAGGTCAATACTGACCAGAGAAACAAGAGATAGATGGTGACTTTAGTGCGCAAAGCCAGGCGGTTGCGGCACGAGAGCATGGGAAATATTTTGGCTCGGACGCCTCGAGCTTTGTTGAGGGTATCAGTCACGTGGCCGTTGAAGCTAAGGCGCTGGTCTAGCCGAACGCCCAAATACTTCACCGACTTATGCCAGGCGATAGGCCTCCCTTCTAGGGAGAGGGACTGGCACCGGGAAGTGGACTTACTGGTGAAGCAGATCGCCTCGGATTTCTCCGCATTGATCATCACCCGCCACTTCTGTAACCAGTCCGGAAGCTGATTCAACTGACGCTGCAGCTTTGTACTCACTAAACGCGGGGACAGTGAGCTGCAGTAATACATTGCGTCGTCAGCGAATAGAGATAACGTGACTCCAGGAATAACAGGCAGGTCGTTCGTGTATACTAGGTACAGAACGGGGCCGAGGACAGATCCCTGCGGAACGCCAGCGGCGACGGGTCGAACTGATGAACAGGACCCTTCGACGCTAACCCTGAAGGTGCGATCGCTGAGGTAGGACCGCAATAAATGCACAATGGACGGTGGGATGGGGGAGTGAGCGAGTTTGTAGAGAAGACCTTCGTGCCAGACTTTGTCGAAGGTCTTACTCACGTCCAACAAGACAGCGCCCATAGACTCTTTCTTGTTGGCGGCGTCGGACAATGCTGTGACAACTCGGACGAGTTGTAAAGTTGTCAAGTGCTCTCTACGGAACCCGAACTGTTCGCTCCGAATAAAATTATCCAACAGCGGCCAGATGCGGGCGAGTAGGAGACGCTCAAACACCTTTGAGAGTACTGGCAACAACGATATGGGACGATAGCTGTCTGCAAGCATTCTAGGCTTGCCGGGCTTGGGAATCATGCAGATGCTGGCATTTTTCCACAGGCGGGGGAAGTAATGCAGCCGGAACAGATCCAGGACCAATTCAACGCCCGAGGCCGGGAGATATTGCAAAGCTGCGGCCCCGATCCGATCAGGACCAGGTGCGCGACGGCGGTTCAAACGACAGATAGACGAAGCTAGTTCGTCCCTGTCGAAGAGAGCGGGAGGGTCAGGTGGAGGGCGGGAAAAATATCCAGATAGGAAGTCCCGAACCACTACCGAGTGGGCAGGGTCCGAGACGCCTCTATGAACGGTGAATTGAGTCTCCATGCAGTCGGCGAAGACCTCAGCCTTGCCTTCCGATGAAGAAACAATGCCGTTCGGGGTATCCAACGGGTTGCGAGTACGCTTCTCGCGAGTAAGGCGACTCGTCGCTCTCCAGATGGAGGCGTGGTCGACTTCAATGGACTCAAGATATGATGAGTCCCACTGATCAGATTTTACGCCCCGCAGAAGCTGCTGGACGTAAAGAGACTGGGCCTGAAACCGTCGTTTGACGGCGGGATCTCGGGTTCGTTGCCATCTGCGGCGGAGCTTGCGCCGAAGCCAGATGGCGTGGATAGCTTCCGGATGAAGGGTCGATTTGCGATTTTTCACCTCAACGTTGTATGTGTGTCGATCCATGACACCTTGGACCAACTCCTGAAGATGAGTGGCACGGAGATCCAGATCGTCACAGTGGCGATCGGGTCCGCTGGGACAGATGGTAACCTTCGAGAGAGCTCGTCGTGATAGGAGCGCCAGTTGACCCTCCTAGCAGGACCAGCAGGAGGTCGGGGTGAAGCCGACACATTTCGAACAGTTATTAGGAGGGGATTGTGATCAGACGAGAGGTCTGTCCCTGACGAGACCTGGATGTTATGGGCCACGTTCCTGACTGCAACTACATCAAGAACGTCCGGTCGTTGACCGGCATAGGGGTAGTGGGTAGGATCATCAGGGCCGATGACGTGCGTATCCGGGTCGTCTAGGACGAACCGGCGGTGTGAGTTGCCGTAGGCGTTGGTAGCCCTACTGTTCCAAGAAGGATGTTTGCCGTTGAAGTCGCCGGCTGCAATCGTCGAGATTGGATGGTCGAGGAGAGCGTTCCACTCCTCTGGTGAGGGCGGCGGGCTCAAGCGAGGCCGGAGAAATGCGGTAACAATGCGCAACTCCGAGTCGCCGGCGTCCACCGCCACCGCACAACCTTCGATGAGTCGAGTAGTGGCCTATGGGATATCTGCCTGTGGACCAGAATCGCCGTACCCCCAGACGGGGGATGGCGCTGCTGTAGGGGACGATCCTGACGATAACAAGTGTAGGCAGGAAGTGAGAATCGATGGTAGGGGGCTAGATGGGTTTCGGAAGAGAAGCACGACATCAGCGTCGTACTCCACGACGAAAGCCGCCAGCTCAGATCGACGAGAGGAAACGCCATCGGCGTTCCAAGCGACGATCCGCAGGGATCTAGCCATTAAGGGGGAGGAGAGGGAAGAGAGCAGAGAGGGATTGGAAAACTAACATTAGCACAGTCGAGGTATCAGGAGCAGACCTGATGCTTTCTACTAGTGTAGTGGCCCAAGCCGTCGGGGGGGGGGGTCCGCTGGAGCCCGAGAAAGTTCCCGGGACCCTCGCGGACGTTCCTGAGGAACTTCGGCCAGGACTACAGATGGCGCTGGGCTATCTGACTGAACTGTGGTCTGCTCACGCGGAGGTTGGGCGATGACAGGGGCGGGAGAGTCCCGCTGAGATTGGGCAGGTCGAACCTGCAGATGACGTCGGCCGGGAGTCCGGCGACGAGAGCGCTTTTTGGGACCCTTGCGGGGGAAGTGGTTGACGATGATTAGGGCAAGGGCCAGCTACACGACGCTGCGCGTCAGGGCGTGCAGATCGCTGCTGTCTTTCAGCCTCGATATATTTGGTACAACCCCGGTAACTAGCCGGATGGGCACCCTTGCAGTTGCAGCAGTACGGGACAAAACCCGGCACACGAGGCTTATCACAGCCACGGTGAGGGCTCCCGCACCGCACGCAACGTGGGGGCGCGTGGCAGAAAAGGGAAGAGTGCCCCGGACAGTCACCCGGATGTGAAGGAGTGTTTGGAGGCCATAGACCTCCTCAAAATTTCCAGTCTTAAGCAACTTTACAAGGAATGAATTAACTGGGTGTTTGTTGTCCCCCTTGCCAGCGTGCAAAACTGACACAGCTGTTGGCGAATAGCCAAGAGTCGTCAGTTCCTCCACGATAGTTTCGGAGGAGGTATGATAGGGAATACCCTGGATAACAATTTTCACCTCACGCTCCTCAGGGAGAGCGAAGGTGTGGAAGGAAATGTTTCGCGCTGACAGAAAGTGCTGAACAGCGCGGAAGTCAACAATGGATTTGACGCCCAGCTTCAGTGATTTGCCTGAGCATTTCGCTTCCACGGACGTCGAAGGAAGGGCAGAACGAAGAGCAGCAAGAAGCTGGGTATAATTCCTATTATCAGGGATGATAATAGGAGGAAACTTAAGGGTAGTAGGGTCAGGCTGGGTTGGTGAGGCGGGAGACTGAGAGGCGGCAGCCAGCTTTCGCTTGCGTTTGGCGCGTTTCCCATTCACAAGCGAAAACTCTTCATCTCCCGACCCAGCACTTCCCATATGGACATCGGAAATATCACTTTCACTGCCACTTTCACAATTAATATCACGGGGGAGAGGTGTAGAAAGAGAAGCGGAACCGCAAGCTCCCAGGAGAGAGCTTAATGGTTCCGGCAAAGGAATTTCAGGGTTAGTTGACGCCATTTCGGAAGACCGAAATGGACGCCAAAGGTGGTTAGAGGAGAGGTGAACTCACCAGCACTGATTATTCAAACTAACAGGCACTGACACACGTACTCACCAGAAGCCGCACAGCACACGAACACAAAAATGGCCACGCACTACACTGCACTAATGAATACTTGTATTAACACACTAAGTAAAGAATACTTCACAGAAATAAACAGTTGTAAAACAAACGTAAAATCAATTTTGCGGAGCAAAAACTGACACAGCCTACCCTGGCAAATGTTCTAGGTATACTCCCAGCATCATCAACATCGTCCAGGACACAAAACACACACGCGCGCATGGTAACAACTACGAAAAATAAACAGGTGTGAAAAATGAAGAATTAACCTTTTTAACAAAGACTATAAATAGAACTTAAAAAATGATATGAGTAAAGAAAAAAACGTATACATAAGTCTAAATAATATAAATAAAAAAAACAAGTAATATAATATAAAATTTTGTAACTTTAACTTTATTTTATAATAACTTCTATATTATTTGAAATGGGTGCACAGTTGCTAATATAATCTTGAACTAAAGTAAGTGGTACTTTTTTTTAATAGTACAAGTAAATTTTCATTTTTATACAATAAATATTTTAATAGTTTTTATGTATGTTATTTATATAATACGTAAATTAATTATGTGCATTAAATGTTTATATTAGACATCCAAGTATCTAGAATCTTGTCTCATATGAGTGGTTATGTATTTTTTGTTTACCTGATTGTTTGTATAGTATGATGTGTACAATGCGACTAATGCTTATAAAACAGCTTCTTTTTAAAAGGGACATTTAAGACATTTAATACATATTTATTTTCAGTCTTCAAAGAATTTTTTTTTTTTTATAAATCAGTGGTTTTATTAGTATTTATTCCACGCCACAAAATCTTCCTCCTCTCTTCTTACATAAAAATTTATTGTGCAACAAAAGGGACTTAACGTAACGAACACAGAAATCCCACGACCTAGCTGGTAGTTTATTCGATAGTTACGTGGAGTACTCTTCAGATACGCAATGTATAAATTGTAATGTTGCAATATTAAAACAATCAAACCATAATAAAACAATTTTAAACCAGCGTTTAAAACAATCCTTGTTTGGTTTATTAAGTGGGTAAATATCACGGATTTAACGGCGCTCATCTCCATCTTCATCCTGATTGGTACTGGGGTAACGTTAATTTTAAATATTTAACCTTTGTACCTTTCAAATTAAAGATAAAACGGTTTAACTAAAGGATGACACGGATTTTAAATAAAAAGCTTAAATGAAGCATTTTAATTTTTGTTATGAAACTGTAATAATAATCTATGTATATAATAAATAATAATCTACATAATAATATGTAAATTATATTACCTTTATTATGTAGCCTAGTCTTAAAATGTAAACGTAAAGTTTCCGGCACATCTGACTAAATATGGGACTAAACTAAACAGTTATATTGGGCTAAACATATTTGAAATGCAACAGAATAGGTTTGGCTCGGCTCAATTAGAGCTGGCTCAGTACTTTGTATACTACGTGCGACAAACTCCACTTTAATAACGCAATAAATTAATTAAATCAAATCTTAATAATTCAATCATGCTGGTCACTTGTCTATAGGGTTTCTTTCTGTTTGTAAATAGCAGATTAAAGTCATCCTGTAAAAAAGACTAGTAAGTTGTAATCTACACCACAGTTACTGTAAGGTTATACCGAAGTGCTACTGTTATTAACTGGGTCGCAACATGAGAAACGCAGAAGTGTTAGAAACCTCTGTTTTCAAAATGCGTGTTGTGAAAACCTTAACGATTTTTCTATTACCGTTAATTAAAAATCTTAACTGTATTTTAGTGAGTTTGTAATTTAATTAATAATAACAACTTTTCATATGTTTTGTAAATTTCTTCTGAAATTATTTGAAGTAATTGTTTGTTTTCACAGCCGCTGGCGAGGTCAACGCAACCATGATGGAACTGACTACAGGAGATGTAGCTGGCAGAGAAACAACAATCGTTCACGTCTAACCAATCCAAGGCGATGATTAGTTTACAGTGAACATACATACATCCTCGGCGCTACAGCCCAGTCCGGGCCCTGGCCTCCAAAAGAAATCTTCCCCACTGGTCTCTACTCCCGGCCAATGTCCACCAGTTTGCTGCACCTAGCCTCACTGCCTCCTTACCAACCTGGTCCAGCCATCTTGTACGCGGTCTTCCCTTCCTTCTCCTTCCCATCGGCAAATAATTCATCACTCTTTTTGGGATTCTATCCTCCGCCATTCTCTGCACATGACCAGCCCAACGCAATCTGTTAATTTGTATGAGTTGCACGATCGGAAGATCTTTAAACCTTTCGTACAACTCTCGATTATGCAGTCGCCTCCAAATGTCGTTTTCCCTCACAGGGCCATAGATTATCCTCAGTACCCTCCTCTCAAAAACGGATAGTTTCTGCTCATCTAGTTTTTTTAACACCCAGCATTCCGAGCCATACATCAGGACTGGTCTAATCAAGGTCTTGTATAGGGTGGCTTTTGTATCTTTACTTATTAACTTTGACTTAAAATGTTTCACCAGTCCGTAGTAACACCTATTAGCAGATAATATCCGTTTTTCAATATCTCTAGAGGAGTCATTTCCAGAGTCCACATATGACCCGAGATATGGAAAACCCTGAACCTTTTCAAATTCATAATCGTTAATGCGCAGGGACAGGGCACGAGTGTTGGCACCTACAACCATATATTTGGTTTTGCTTTGGTTTATAACCAAGCCCATAGCCTTAGCGGACAACTCCAGTTCCTGAAAGGCTTCCTTTAAGCCAGATTCAGACCTACTTATGACGTCAATGTCATCGGCATAGGCCAGAAGCTGTACCTCCTTGTGAAATATGTGTCCGCTAGTTTGAATTCCTGAATCCCTGATGACCTTTTCTAGAGCTATGTTGAACAACAGACACGCTAAGGCATCTCCTTGTTTCAACCCATTCAATGTTTTTAAGGAGTTATATAGATTTGATTGTATTCTGATTTGGCACTTAGAATTGGACATAACTACTCCAACCATACGCACCAATTTAGATGGTATATTCAACTCCTTCATAGCTCTATATAGCATTTTCCGGTTGATTGAATCATATGCCGACTGGAAATCCACAAAGAGATGGTGAGTGGCCACTCCATATTCCAACGTTTTTTCCAGGATTTGCCTTAGTGTAAATATTTGGTCTGTTGTTGACCTATTCCTAGTGAATCCACACTGATATTCTTTTATGTTTTCCTCAGCGTAGGGAAGCAGCCTAGAAAACATGATGTTGGACAATACCTTATATGCTGTATTAAGTAGAGAGATGCCCCTATAATTTTTACATATGAGCGGATCACCCTTTTTATGTATTAAACACACCACCCCATTGTTCCACTCATCAGGCATTACCTCCTCCAGCCATATTCGCTCTATGAGATGGGCAAATTCCTTTATGAAATCTCCTCCTGCGCTCTTTAATAGTTCCCCTGGTAAACCATCGGAACCTGCTGCCTTGTTATTTTTAAGCTTTTCTAGAGCTTCATACACCTCGTCATAGGATGGCACCAACTCCTCTCTATCATCCTCGAATTCTCCTGCTTCCTCTTCATTCTCAGATGCCTCCATCGAAGCCTCCCCAACTGAGCCTAGCAACTCTTCGAAGTGTTCTGTCCATCTCCTGATTACGCCTGCATTATCACTCACAAGGCCACCATTATTATCCCTACAGGCATTTGTTCTAGGCTGAAATTCCTGTCTCATATCATTCACCTTCCTGTACATATCTCGGCTCAGCCTTTTACTCTTATATTCCTCTATCTTTTTCATCTGTCTCATCATATACTCCCTCTTTTTTCCTCTATGAATCTTCTTTTCCATCCGCCTGGCCTTCCTGTATTCCTCTTGAACAGCCCTAGTGCATTTCCTTTGGATCATAAATTTTTATGTCTTGTTTTTGAAGTCAGTTGCCTGTTCACACTCCTTATCAAACCACTCATCTCGCCCATGTCTCTTCTTCAAACCAACGATTTCTTCTCCCGTGGTCACTAACATGTTTTTTAGAAGCCAGTGGTTTTCTATATCTTGTTCCTCACGGCATTCAAGTCTCCACTGTCTAATTTTCTCATTAGTAACTTCCTCGAACCTCCGTTTTATTTCTTCTTCCTTTAGTATTTCTGTATTTTATCTAACAGTCTTTATTCCTTTTTCATTTCTATTATTGGAGATTCTAGCTTTCAATTTTGCAAGTTTACAGTGAAAAGCAAACATTATTACTGTCGTCAGAATGACGTTTCTTACATTATGATATTATTATTCTGCTTCAATATATACGTAGTTTCGTGTAATATTAATTATATCATATTGTGACTAGCCGGTACGAAGTCATATGCAACTGCCATAGAAGCATCACTCGTCATGTTTGGGAACACCACATGTTAAAACATATTTTCTGGTGATATAATTCCACATTAAAGGCAATCAATTCATAACGAAAAGGAGAGAAGGCAGTATTGTTAATATAGCGTTATTAGCATTTTAGTACAGGTAGATTTACGAATATGACAGAATAATTGAAATGAGAAATGCATACGCTAAAACGGATTGACAACTAACTCCTTTCTGATAATTTTCGCATACAACTTCTATGACCTCTTCATTTGAAGACCACGTTTAGAAACCTATAATTTGAAATTCGCCCTCACGTTAAAATACACTGATCAGAGCTCTATTGCAGCCCTGCAGTACCGTCACCTAAACCGTCAAACTACGTTTTTTACGATCTTTGCCACAATTTTCGCTCTACTAGGAGGTTTCCGTAAACAGATAGGCCTACTATAATAAGATGTATTATAACAAAAAAAAAGCCATGAGGGATCCCGCAACACCTCATTAGAGCCATACAAAGTCTTTATGTGGTAAATAAAATACTAGTTGAGACAGGAGGACAGAGCACACACTCCTAGTGTGGACCTAATCGTTTATAGAGTACGACAAGGATGCCCATTATTACCTTCTCTTCTTAATTTATGTATAGACAATGTTATACACAATTCATAGATGAAAGTTTCTCAGCATTTTGTGATTCGTAACTCTGCAGTTGGCACATTGTTGTTTGCCGATGACTACATGGCCGTACATTCATTACATCGAATGTGCAAGGATTTCGAATTACATATAATCACATTGAAGACTAAGGTGATGGCTTTTCGTAGAGCTGAGTACTGTTTAGGAGCAGATCAGTAATTCTGAATATCTCGGCTACAATGTGTCTTATATTACAGACAATGATGTGGTGAATAAACTACATGAGTTCAACCATAGTATGGACTATCAGGAGAACTCTTAAAAACAACGAGTAAAGAAACGCGCCTGAATTAAAAGTGATGGTACTGCCTACAGTTCTCTATGGGTCTGGGAATTTGACTTTAACGAAATCCCAGGCCAGCCGTATTCAAACGGCCGAAATGAGATTTCCAGACACACGGCCTTCCAAGATCCTGGAAGAAATGAAGATGTACTTCAGAAACTGAATATTATGAGTGTATTCGACGGGATTATCAAGTATCAGTTAAAATGGTTGGAATATCTTTACCGAGTGGATGACTGCTGCATCTCCAGACAACTGCTGAATTATAAGCCGAAGGGATGGAGAGGTGTGGACGTCCGGCTCTAGTCTATCTGCTTGAGACCGGAACAAACCATTTTTGGTTTAATTCTTGTAGAAGAAGAAGAAGAAGATGATGATGATGATAAAAAAACCACATGATCGCTTACTTTCATAATCTGTTAGTTTCAGATCGTTAACAATCCTTTGATCTTCTATTCGAATGCATCACACTCAATGAAACTGTAGACGTTGTAGCATAACAGAATTTTCACCTTAAAACTAACTTAATACAACATTAAAAAAGGAAAAAAGAAGAAACTATCAGTAGTGAGTGATAAATAAATGGTTGAAAATGAATTAAATAAGCTGATCATTATAGTCAATAAAATGTTAAAAAATAAACTCTATAACAAAGAAAACTCTTGGGCCAAATAAAAGAAACCATCTATATGAAACCCCAGTACATCATCAGTATACCCAGTAGGATAGGGAGCAGTAAATGAAAAAATAATCAGGTACAACTCATTGAATTAATGACATCAGGACCTAAAATACAAAAATAAGAAAATACTCATAGAATAAGAAATAAGGAACAGACTATTTCAAGCTTCACACAAAGAATGCAGAATGAAGAAAGGCTATTCCCAAAATCCCATGAAGGACATGTACCAATTAGGTAAATTTAGAACAATGATAAAACTTAAACCCAGTAACCCAAGTTACAGGATACATTACCAAAAAAAGTAAAGATTGTAAAGTAAATATAAAAATAACGTAAGAATAAAGAATAGCATGTTAGCTAGAAGGAGTGAAAGACTACCATAGTGTAAATAAGAATTAAAAACTACCATTAGTGTAGAGAATAGAAAGTGACATACCCTAATAAACATAATCAGAATAAAGGCTACCATTAGAGTAGGTAATAAAAGTGTTTAGATAGATGGAGTCAAAGACTACTACTATTAAGAGTAGAGAATAAAAAGTGAAATAATATAATAAAACATAATGAGCATTAAAGACTACTATTAAGAGTAGAAAATAAAAAGTGTTTTACAGTATAAAAAATAAGAATAAAAGACAGCAAATGTCTGCAAATATTAGTAATTATAAGAGTGTTTAAACATAATATATATATAAGGATTGTTGAATAGTAATATAGATAGGAAACCATGAACTTACAATAGATGTAATGGAATGGGTTAGATATACACAAAAGAATTAAAGACTACCATTAGTGTAGAAAGTAAAAAGTGTTTTACAATAATAAACATAAGAATAAAAGACAGCAAATGACTGCAAATATTAGTAATTATAAGAGTGTTTAAATATAATATATAAGGGTCGTTGAACAGGAATATAGATAGGAAACCATGAACTTACCATAGATGTAATGGAATATGTTAAATATAGAATGCTTTGTTATGATTAAATAATATAGTTAAAAAGGATAGACATAAGATGTTTTTATTATAAATAAATAATGTAGTGGAAGATGCTAGATATAGAATATTTGTTATGTTTGAATAAGATAGTTAAAATTAATAAATATAAGATGTTTTATTTTAATTAAATAATATAAATGAAAATGATAGATTATAAGATGTTATGTTATAATTAAATGATGTTAATTAATGTTAAAATTTTGTTAAGGCAGAGAAGGCAAGAAGGTAATATTGATATATTTTTGAATTGTAAACCATAGACATAATAAGGAAACAAAATAGTTAAAAAACCAATAGCAAAGCAAAACCGTATTTTAGGCCAAAATCAACTTTTATCATATAATCAAATCCAAGAGGATAAAATAAATAAAAACTGTATGAATTTAGTAGAGATTAGTCAATTTAAAATAAAGATATTTAAATATAATCATCACAGAAACACATAATAGTAAATGCAATGATCAGAAGATAAAATTAACTTTATTGGAAATGTGTAATACAATGCCTAACCAGGGACTCAGTTCAAATAAAAGGTGAATTAATCAGTATTAGAGTGTTATAACAACAAATTGCTAACAACAAAGAATAATGATGAAAGAAGTAAAATTATTTAAGGAAAATGTTAACTCAAAATGAATTGTAAATCATTTAATTTATAATTATGTGAAAAATAATAAGGCCTATAAGAAATATCAAAAAATGTCAATTTTAAGTTTATTTGAAACCAAATTAGGTCAAGTTGTATATTGAATTATGTAAAATTAGAACAGGAATATTGCTAGGTATTTAAATTTTCATAAAATTAACAAACAATTAAGTTATAGACATAAAATAGGAAAAAATGTCATATATTTTTATAAGATCAGATCTAAGCCAAGGCGAACAGCTGTTTCCAGACAATGGGGAAGGAGAATAAGATATTTCGGAAATTACTACATTAAACGACGATTTAAGGCATCAGTTGATTGTTAAACGTGAACCTGAACGGATGAGACGTACAGGAGGAAGATCCAAGAAATATAAATTATTTGAAGAAAAATGAAAGTGTAACATAAAAATTTACTACAGAGATTATAAACCGAACTTAAAATAAAAAATGAACTTAAACAATAACGAAGTGAAACCGAATTGCAGATATAATACGATCTAATACCAATGTACTATGAATCATCCGCCATATTGAAATTATTACATTAACACCAATTTCAATAAATAACGAACTCAAACAGATTTTGGAACACTGCATACGACACAAATAATCCTGCACCGAACTACATCGCCGAGTAGAAGAGAACACTACAACTAATTATCCAGAGGGACTACATCATCGCAAAGGAAGATATCCGCCAGTATATTTGAGGGAGAAGAAAGAACGAGGAGTCGGCGTGGTTAGCGAATCCGAAGTTGATGGCCGCCATTTTTCCTGTTTGCATAGCGAGACGTACACCGCCTCTTGGAACCAACGACGACGTGACGTCATGCACTGCTGTATGGTTCGCAAATTTCTTTATTAAATGACATTATTTTCTGAGATATGTTACTTTTACGTAAGAGTATTTAAATTTTTATTAATTGTAAGTATTGTATCTTGTGACTTGCCCTTCTCTGACCATTTCGGCAGTTCAAAGAACTCTATTAATTAATTTTTGTAATTTCATGTATTTGTCTAGTGACACACCTGTGAGCTGAGTCTTAGTCGCAGCATAATCGATGTGTGTAAGATTGGCGCACCGCTTTTAAAAATAAACATCAGAATTATTCTAAATACTCGATTTCTTGATTATTTGAGTTAATTAAATTAGTATATATCATTTCTAAGATAATTTAGAAGTTATAACGAAAGTAATCCGGAAGAAGAAGAAGAAGAAAAAGAACTGAGTTAGAAGAGAATACGCTTCGAACCAGCTTGACATAATCCGATTAACACTGTGAAACAAATATTTCGTTACGAAGAATTACACAAATATTAATTCATAGTTTAATTAATCGAACAATAATAAAAAATAATTAAAAAATTAAATAAATAAATAAATAAAAATATTATAAGAAAATTATTTTTTATAAATTAATAAACTATAAAATTTTTTTTCGTCAACATAAATTTTTATTTGTAATATTAGTTTAATTACAACGTATAGTACGCAGTTCGTTCAGGGTAACGGAAAATGCAACGTACATTACTTACGTAAGTTAATATTATTGAACTTTCTACCAACTAACATGCAAGTAAGCATACCAGTTGTTAGGTGCAACCGTCACGATAAGAATAGATATTTATGAACTATTCCTATCAACAGGAATAACAAAAAAATCACACACACACACACACACACACACACACAGAAGGATTCAATGTGGATGTGACAACCAACAGGTTACTTTGCGGCAGGACAGGAAAGTTGTGCCTGTGATATAGGCCTACAGCAGTCAACTGTAACAGTAGAAGATACTGAACATTTGCATTTGAAACTAATATTAAGTAAAGCAAAGAACGGCAATACTAAATTAAATGAATTCATTTAAATATGTTTTGTATCTAAAATACGAAAATTATAATTTTCTAAATTGACAATGCCTTCTCCTTTAATGAACACAACAACGAAAATCTTCATAAATAATGTGGTACATGTCAATGTGAAATATTGTTTCACTCATCAGAAACAAGGTAGATCAGATTCTAGAAGGTAATGGCTTCTGCTTTATAAACACTTAGGAAAAGCAGTGATCCATACTAACATTAGATTATGCCAACAGTCAATAAACTGTGTTATGTCTCTGAGAGGGCCACGACCGCGTTTACATGATACATTAATTAATTACCGTACTGCTTTAGCTCCAAACCTCTTGGCGTTCTAGCCAGATAAATGTTCTTAAGAGAAAGTATATATTCTCCTGTTTGTGTTGTAGGGTGTGTCAATGCAGTCGTAACTGTATACAAAATACAAAGCAAATAAGATGAATTCGGCTTTTAAAATAATTATTTATAAAGATCAATTACCTCTAGACAAGACTAGAGGAAGGCTGAGTGGCTAAAATTAATGTAGAGCAAAATGTGCACTCCGTGTTGGGATAATCACGGCTGAACAAGTCGCGTGTTTCGTGCTCCTCACTTTATCTGTATTGTAATCTAACCACTTAATGTACCGCCTTGTTGACTACCGTCGTTTGCAGTCAGATACAATCTACTTGATACCGAGTGCCTTCAACATCATCAGAGTGATGAAACAGTTTACGAGTACTTCGAATGGTGGATTTTTGGATTTTATTTCAGTTATGACACACAATAAGTATAAATAGCTATAGTTCACATGTCTCGAGGACTTTCGGCATACAACCTGTAAAAAGACCTATAGAAAACAATAGCAGTGACACTCATTATTTTGTTAGTAAAAGATAATATTCTAACTTTCATATCTAGCGTTCGGTAACATTAAATATAGACACAACAACGTGGGCGTGTATCAATTACACGTTAGTTGTTGACAATAACACAATATGCACGTCATCGTGTCCAAACGACAAAACAAACAAAACATGTCGGTAACATTGCGGGGTTAAAAATGTCGCCACGTCGAAGTTACCTCGCGTCATTAGTTCCGGTTAAAAATGACGCAGTTACAATGGTGGAATGTCGTCAGAAAAACTCTGTCCAGGTGTTTTTATTCTTTTTTTGCACTAATTTGGTTTTTCCATTATTTATTGTATTTTTTAAAAATTATTTCTTCGTTTAATCTTTCAGCATTTAGGGCCTCGGAAAATTATGTACGGTAATCTCTTTTCTTGTATTTACTTATTTTCTTACACTATATGTGTTTATTCCCACTGTGTATTCAATACACAATATACGGAAAGCACATATAGGCCTATACGCGGTGTAAATTGTCCCTGTTAAAAATCCCGTTGTCGCCTGAAGGACTCTGTCTACTTCTTGTTATTTTCCCACCATGTTGTTACAATAGTGCAATCCTATAGGCCTAAAAAGATGGCATAGGCTACAATAATACACAAACATGCACAATCCACGAAGCAATTTTGTATACGGAATGTAGTATTAAAAAGAATTTCCAGCTTTTTTAACGTATTTGTAAATAAATAAAATGGTCATTAAAAGAAAACGGTGCAGCGACATTTTCGACCCCGACGTTACTAGAGTGACGTTTTGTCGTGACGGTAACGTTTTGAAGTGATACACAAAAGCTGTTATACATAACCTCAATTTTCTTAGCCATTCTACACGCCTATCTGTGCACATTTTATTGTTTCTAGCATAAAAAGAGAAAAAAGCAGTAATAAGAAGTCGCATATAAAATCGTGAACAATAACCTCCTAATAGTGAAAATCGGCAATAACGCAAAATGTAGAATAATCATGTTTATCACAGGCACGCGCGTGGCAGGGGCGAACCTAGGGGGGGGATAAAAAATTAAAAAATGGTTTAAAAAATAACTGGTTCCGTGTTTTTTGAAATGTAATTGTCTTTCAAGTTTTGTCAATTTTAAAAAATTGCTATTTAGGTCAATGACAAGTTTAAATAATCTACAATAATGGGACTTATTCTCAATAATAAATATAACAGATGAAAAGAAATGGTGAAAAATGAAATTAAGTTGAAAGAGAATAGGAGGACACGATTTTCCGCTGGTTATAAGAAACTTGAAACATATGATTCATGTGACGACTTGCTTTACACTATGCTTGAGCCATGTCAGCTGTTTTATTTAATTCTGGAACGAAGGAACTGTTTGATTTTATCCGCTAGTTGGCCGTAAACCGAGGCCTACGAAAAAGACAGGCCATGGAAAGTACGACGATTTTTGAAGTCACGTGACGTTAGGAGCTGGACATTTCCAGTGGTATCTTATGTACTCGCGAAATTAACGCGCTTTATTTGACCAAATTTACTTAACTAATTAAACATTTCTTTTTTATAATTTTGATTTATTTTTTTTAATTAAACATGATTTTTTTTAATTAAACATGCAATAAACACATAATAAAACATGTAATTCACATATTTTTTTAAATATCAAGAAGGATAAAAGAACATTTATCAAACACTTATTTATAATATATTTATGTCTACGTTTTTTACCTTTCTTTCTTTTTCCATTTTTCCTTTTGAAGAAGACTGATAATAACTATATTGTTTAACACAATTATTAAACACTATTTTACATGCTATAAAATTTATATCTACGACCTCTTACACACATTTATATCCACAGCATTTATATAGATCTACATGCTGTTAACCTTCAGTTTCTTAATTTTAACGTTCTCTTTAAAGTATATATTGCAACAGAACACAGGATGCAAGTTTCATATAATTGGAATACTAATGCTGTAACACATTTTCTGACGGCCATAGGCATGTTAAACATGTTAAACATTGATTTTGTTCTTTTCTTTGTAAAGTAGTCATAAGTTTTGAACCAACTACAGCATGCTGAATTTTACTACAGCATTACTACTACAGGCGCACCTCCCCTGCCGCACCAATTCCTACGCTGGTAGAGGCATCACTAGCGTCACTACATCCATCGTATAATATAGTTCATCGTTATTCGTGATCCTTTTCTATTTGATATAATTTTCCATTTCACAAAAATTGAAGAACAACAAATTTTTAAATAACGTACAATAATTGGTACAATAATTGTCTTTTACGCAGTCGTAAATTATAACTAATAACAATTAATTGTCGTGCTCGCTCGCGCGCGTGTTTGTCTAATTTTTATAATTAGGTTGTCCTTTTTACTCAAGCTTTATAAAATATAGAATCCGTTGACGAAGAGCTCTCATGCTCTCATGTGATAGCGCTTTCAAACAAAAGTTTCAAAAATGTTCACTACCAGTTTTGGTTATATGTAACAAAAATGAGTATCCGTCTTTATCTGAAATAGGGGGTGGGGACCGCTGCCATTTATAACTACTCTGTGAAGAGTTGCTCAGGGAAACGGAAATGGAATTTTGAACTATGACCAAAGTGAAATCAAGAGGGAGAAACCGGTTACAAACATCTGGATGCTAGCATGCGGTTGGCAATCAACAAAGAAATTATACCTCGTTAAAAAAAAACCGACGTTATGCAGAAGTCTCACTCTCATTAATGAAAGAAAGATGTTTTAAATTTCGGTTTTGTTCAGAAATAAGAAACTGCTATTCAGTCCTACATATGTAGGCCTATTACATTTTATTAACTACTTAATGTATGTTTGTCAGATAAAATTCCTACACAATTATGGTTTGTGTCAAATCTATACTTCATAATAGAAAAATAAGTCCTATATGTCTTGCCATTTCAAAAGGTGATCATATTGCTTACGATTAATTTTTAAGACAAGTCGTAATTACTAAAACAAACACCCAACTACGGAAAAGAATTTTATTATTTAATCATTTTTATTACTACAATATTTACACGATTATCACTACATTAAGTCGAGAAAAACAATCCATCTAATAACTAAGACATAACAGAAGAAAAAAATTATTTTTATTGCCTAATTATTTTATTCGACTTATTATCGTAATGATTGTTATGATAATGAATCGAATACAAGTATGAATTCAAATGATAATTAAGAATCTTTTTTATCCGTGTAATGTGTAATATAGAATTTGCAATGATAACGTCATTTTATGACTGATGACTGAAAACGGGCCAATAGTCCGCATGGCAGTTTTTGTTGTTTCGTGGTAGCTATTTTTTTTTAAATTGTCACCTATACAGTGTCACTTGGAAGACTGATACAAATCTTATGACAACTCATTCACCTGAATCCAGAGGCGTCTTGACTGTACAGGGTAACAATAAACATTTTTACATACATATTGTAACGTAGCGGTTTTTGTAGAGGTTTTAGCGAAAACTTTGTATGTGGCCTATTGGGTGTTCGTCTTATTTAATTAAGCCCCAATGTTGTGAGCGCCAATCTGTAACGTAGCGGTTTTTTCTTAGAGGTTTTAGCGAAACGTCCGTCTGATTCAAGCCCCAATGTTGTAAGCGCCAACCTGTAACGTAGCGGTTTGAGTGTGTTACAATTACGGGTTTATAATGAATTCAGCCCCAATGTTGGGTTAGCCAATCTTTATGTTCTGCTTTTCTTTAGAGGTGTTAATGTTTCCGCCTCTCCGCAGTCGCCACTTATGAATTATAATGACTGAAGTTTAAAAAATAAGTGGTTTGTAATGTTACTCAATCTAAGTAGAAATCGAGAGTGTGTGATTTGGGGTCAAGTAGGGAAGTTGTTCAGCCTTATGATGAAGAGAGAGTAAGTACCGATTATTTACACTCGGTTTATGATTTCTGAATTTTTTTTTCAAATTGTTCGCTGTGATTTAAATCAGCTGATTGTGAGACGAGTCACCACCTATAGTTCAACCAGCCTACGCTATGGCAAAATATGATCCAATGGGTCGATCTCTTCTAATTTGTGCTGAAATCTATTACAACTACCCACTACAAAAAATATAACACATTTTATTATTCAATATCAGTTATCAATAATATTTATTATTTATATTATTGTTTTTTGTTTTCCTGCCGCCAAAATACAAATATCACAATCGATCTTTACTTAATTAAAACATAATATTGACTTCCTCGAGTAAACATGGAATTGTCAAAAGAAAAAACATATATGGTTTTGTTTACCAAATTTTATACTATTTTTTAAAACATCAATCAATATGTAATTCTTTTATTTCCCCAGGGTTAAGGGTAAGTTCTTTTTGTTATGAGATGGTCAGAAATGGATAACTATACTACGCTTTACAAATACCGAAAAAACTTAAAAATTTTGTTTATTTTCCGTATAGTACGTAGTTCCCGGAATGTCCGTAAGAGAGCAGCGTGCGTTTGTTTTGTTAGAACATATGATTAATTTTGACTAGTTTTTTGTTCTATCCAACCATTTAAAATGTGTTTTTTCGTTAACTATTAAACGAAATGTTTATATTACCTCTCTTCTTATAGTTCTTACTGGAATGAAGCCTTTTCTCTAGTGAGGTCCGTCTTGGGTTGTAATTTCATTACCGTCTGGCCAATATTATATCGTCAACTTGAAACATGGCTAAACTAGGCCGAATCATCAGAATGGTTTTCTTTCACTGTTTATTATGGAGTATAACAATTTAAGTTTGATATATAAGGTAGTATTATATAATGTTCGTATTGTTTGTTAATTTTGTACCAATTTTGCACTTTTATAAGGTTTCTAAAAGGATATTTTTAATAAAATTGTGGCCTCATCATTTTTGTCAACTCTCCAGGTTTAATTTCTAAATTCGATTAACAATACTTGTTATTTCCGTCACTCTTAGTAACCCATAATTTTTTATATATTTTTATTGTTTCTGCTATTTACTTTTTATTATATAGGCAGTTTGTAATTAATATAAATTTATATTTTATTTTACAGAAAAATAATTCTTTTTAATTTCGGTTTCTTTCCCAATTTGGTTTACATAATAGGTTTCTGTTCATTTTCTTATAACCTTGGATATAAGTTTTTAATAGTTTTATTATCTTTAAATGAATTTATATATTATTTATTAGTCTCTCATAGTATTCCTACACTGCACTACTTCCTTCTGCCATTTCCCTCATATAGTATTATTTTAATGTTTTATTATCATTTGATATTTAAATCTTTTATGTTTGTTTTAAAACGAACCCTGGGTTATCTTATACTATAACACAAATATTTGCAAAAATATAAAATTAACTTAGGTATTAGACTTAGTTGTCTACACAATATAAATATTACAATAAATTAACAAAATACAGAATCAGTTAGTAGCATTAT
The DNA here is from genome assembly GCA_034769895.1 of Magicicada septendecula. NCBI lineage: Eukaryota > Metazoa > Arthropoda > Insecta > Hemiptera > Cicadidae > Magicicada > Magicicada septendecula. The sequence goes on along the minus strand of CM068367.1, from coordinate 916,293,620 downwards.
AGTCTACTATCATAGTTTATTATTCCCCTACTTACAGCACAATTCTGTAAGAAGTTCCTTCACTTTCACTTTTTACCTCCATGGGTACACTATAACTCACTTGTAACTGTATATCACTCGAATTGTTTACAATGTTTAGTGATACAGATTAATTTTGGAGCAAGTTATAGGTTACCCATTTCTGACCTTTATGTTCTTACATGATTTAATTTATTGGGACCGGGTTATGTAACGTTACAATATATACACACGTGTGAAAAACAATACCCTCCTTTTTGCTTCACCGTAGTTGGGTAAAAATTTCAAACTGGGAATATAAATGTGTTTTAAATTTAATTTGTTGTAGTTCACATGCTTATTAAGTAAATTATTCTTACATGGCTTTATATCGTTACTTATATAACATAAAATACAAATTATAAATACTATTAATGTCTGTACATTGTAATGGTACATATAACACTACCAACACCAACGTACCACAAATGAATTGAAAGCCAGTACAACTAAGAATACCTATAAGGTCGAGCATACAATCATGGATAAAGGAAGTATCATAAGCTAAACAAGTGAATAAAATAAAGAAGGAATTACCAGTAAATGTTCTACTAAAGAAGATAAAGCAGGACTAACGACGAGACGACATACATTATTACCCAATAGATCAAACAGTGAGAAGGAAACAAGGAAAACAACATCACGAAGAAACCTATAAACAGTGAGAAGGAAACCCAGAATGACGAAATCAAGAAGAAACTTATCAAACAGTGAGAAGGAAACCCATGAAAACAACACCATGAAGAAACTTATTAAGAGTGAGAAGGGAATCAGTGAAGAGAAGAAGAAAAATATCCAGGTCAAACACAAAAAGGGAGATAACATGAATTATAATGAACTAATATATGCCAATAAAAGAATTATTATAAAAGAAGAATGTATAAATGGAATAAACAACATGATTTAAATCCCTAAGCTGTAAAATTGACACTGACATAAAACTTATTAAGTAAATACCTTCCTTGACAATATAATACAAACAGTACTCAATAAGAGTTAATTATTGAACATAAAAGGTAATAAAGAGAATGAATAATAGTATGAGTTATTCATAGCTAAATGATGTGTAAACTTGAAAAAAGGACTATGTCCAAAACACTGATGACAGATTGTAAAGTGGAATTGATATTGCAAATAACCACTAATTACCAATAATAAAGACTGTAAAAGATAAACAAAATGTAATCTAATGATAAACAATAAATATACCAGTGCTACATAAAGTTAAATAAATCAGATATAATGTAGAAATACAAAATTGACAGTAATCCATTGTTGCATATTTAGAATATAACATAACCTAATCTGGTCAACTAGTTTTCACTAAAACCATAGAAAAATAAGGCTAAAGCAATGTTAAACTAAAATGTTTTATAATGTGACATAAATAGATAATATAAGGAACAATTTTTGTACAATAGATAAGGTAATAAGTAAATATAAAAGCTGAATTGATGTAATTTAATATAACTATATGCTTGCCATAGAATGGATGCATGATGCAACAAAATTATCTTGTAAACTTATCATAAAAGAGTAGGAACTCGACTAACAACATTGAATGAGGCAGAATACTGTTCCAATAAGTAAATCCAAGGATTATATCCACCTAAATACTAATAATAACAATAATAATAAATAAACCATGTTGACAGCTAGATACAAGTAATCTTGGTAACTTTAAACCAAAGCAATTTTCAGTATAAATGCAGAATGAACTACTGCACAATAATAACAGTGTTATCAAAACAATGATAAGAGATATCCAAACAATAATGAGAATAAATTGAAAGGATTACAACTCATATAAAAATGTAACTTCAAAAAGTATAGTAAACTCACCTAACAAACTATAGTTAAGGTATTAAAACCAAATGATAAAGAAAAAGGACACTATCAGAAGTGATAATGACCAATGCATTATGCATAGGCCATAATAAAATGTTATTAACCATTACTGTTAGTATAATATTATTAATAAACAAAATATGTAACAGTAAGCCTAGGACTTGAACCTGTGACGATTTAATTGAAACTGTAATCTTAAATAAATAAAAATTAAATTTGCGAGCGATTAAGTATTTTTAAATCGCACTATTAAACCTAAAGCCCCTGTACTAATTCAGAATGAGAATGAGAAGTGAATGAAAATCAACAGAAGCACTAATAAAAAGTCGAATTGTAAAAAACTTATTAATATCACAATTAACCCTTTGCCAGTCATCATGTGGTGACCTGTTAGTTCCGGACTCAACGTGTTTATCGAGTCGTCTGTAATTTAGGAAGATATAAAAATCATAATGTTTGTAATTAGAAATTTGAAGGCACGAGTAGTAGTTAAAATAATTCACTTAAATTATATATGTATAATTAATGTATTGTTTTTGGTAATAAGAATGTCAATTTAAATAAAAATAGGAACTATATTGTCGCGGAGTACTTGCCCCTCTCCGTTGTTATGTGCCAGTCGAATCTAGTAGAGAGTCACTATGCTGCCCTCAGACCGTACAGACGTATGAGCGAGAGCTCCACGAAAATGCATTTGTTTTTTTTATTTAATTTTAAAATGTTAGCTACCACTGCTAAACGTGGCGAGCGTTGTGTAATGTGTGAATGATATAAAGATGTGTTAAGAAGAAAAATGTAATAAGTAAAACAAAAACTTAACTAGTAGTAAACAAGATGACGTCTCCCCTCAAGAGGTAAATACAAGTACAACCTTATACATGAAGATGTGATCTGCATAAACTTCATAAATACACGTATACGATGCATAAGACGCTGACGAGGACCTCCGTGGATCTACACCTACTTCACAAAAGAAACTTCAATCTCCGCAGTGAACATCCTATCTAGTACTTGCCGAAGACACGACCCAGATGATGATGCCGACTTCAAGAATTCCAAAGAGAGACACCCCAGGATGAGGTTACTACGACCAATTGTAAAGGTGACTCGATAGCTTGCCTATCGAGAGTTAATCATACTTGATACACAACTCACATTAAAAAGAAACTTTTCAAAGACTATAAATTTTGTTTAAAATTAAAATGAGACAAGCTAATAGTTTACTGTAAGATTCAATATCGTACGTTGTAACGCCTTAAATGTAAATGTAATTTATAATCACTTTAAGTAATAATACCATTCTTCAAATGGTAAAAGAAGTCTTGCAAGCGTCTAGATGAACTCAAAATACTTAGAAGTCTTTGCTGTAAATATACTTAAAGTAAACTCGGATCCGAGGTAAAAGAATACATAATCAGTTTGATCCCTAAGTTTTTATGAAAAGCATTTAAATATTTTAATCTAATTAATGATGTCATGGGATCTTTGAGTAACAGTTGTTAATAAAGAGAAGTCATCTTGTTACACATGAAAATGAGTGCATAAATCAGTGAAATACCTTCCCTTGTTTCCTTATAATTATCTTATGTAATTTGTTCTATTAATTTGAGTTTAATAACAGTTCGTTACAACGTAGGCAGCCCATGTAATTGGCAAGTGTCAGTTAAGATGGGTTCCCTGGATTTGTAACGTGGCAATACGTTACAAACCTATGAAAATAGATATTGTATAATTATTAGTACATAACTAGAAGGGAAAAGTGAATAATACTGTAACAATATGTTATCACCACGAAAATATGGGATAAAAACAATGTATTTAAAATATTAAATAACTTAAAAAGTATTATGAATTTATACCAAGTGCGGTTTTATCAACCCCAAATCAGAACTATATGATGAGGATATGCAAATTACTCGTAATCAAAAAAGAAATGATGAGAATGATAAAAATATTGTCAGTGTGATTATAGATAAGATATTTGACTTATAAGAAATAATTAAAAAGTGACAAGCCATTGCGCGTGGGTATGTCTCCGATAAATCATAATCTTGAACCCAGCTACTGACGCTATATTAAGCGCCTATTTTGACGAACCTCACCGAGAGTACACGACATAAACACAATTAGCCAATCAGAGCTCATTAAAAAATACGAAGTGTAGAATACCGACCAGGTAACTATAGCGAGTCTATCATCAACAACGAGAGATACTCCACGTTAGAGGAATGTCCAGCAAAACGTGGGTTTGACAGCCGACAGCTGTTAATATACAATCTAACCTCGAAACTTCGAGTGGAGGTTAGGTCAACCCAAGAAGACAGTGCAGTCTATTTTTAAGTGTTCTATTACGGAGTTCATGCGTATAGGCAGTGTGTGAAGTGCATTTATGAAAATTAATTAAAAATATTAATTAATCATAAAAAGTTAAAAAAGTGTTAATTCTTCGAATCAACAGATTACGCAAGTATCAGTGTAAATGACCATTATATTATATATAGCAAATTATTCACTAATTAAAGAACGCTACTAGCGGATCCAATTTGTCTGAATTAATTGATAAATAACCCAAATTCCAAAAGGAAGGGGACTTAGAAAAAATTAAATAAACACTAGTCAAATTGAAAGATTTTAATAATGACAATTTTAATTCTTTGTTTGATCAATTATATTAGTTTAAGAAAAGACATTGAATGATCAAAGAGGGGAAAATGAACCCTGACAATTAATAATTTTAAGATGTTATTGTATTTAATTGTAGTACTTGAACTCAGAGTCACACATGAGTGTAACCTAGTCGTATCGAATTAATTTGAATTACCTGTTTTATTTATATCCAATCTTGGAGATTATTCAGGAACATAACACTGAATTTAATAAATTATAATGATATACTAAATAAGTACTGCCTCAAAGAAGCATCAATTAATCAATTTTAAATAAGCAAGGTTACATGAACCACTGCTAACCTCAATTGTAAACAATGAACAATCGTTCAAATTTTATGTTATGTTAAACCAACAATTAATATTTTTATTCTCCGCCTACTCATTATCACAGTAGTGCATTTTATTGTAGAAGTGTATCTTGCAGACTCAAAGAACCTACAAATTTTATAAAGCATAATAATCAATTTATTTACAAACAGAAAATAATCGACTTGCCAAATGCAGTCATACCACCCTGAGCATTTAATTATTTTAAGAGTCCATGTTCAATTTTAATTATTTTAAAAAAGGAAGAGAAGTAATAACATTGTAACAATAACTATTCTACTTGAGTTAAATAAACAACTATTGTTTTATGAACAATTTAAAGTGTTGACCTTTACTGGAAAAAATAGAATTACAGCTTAGGTAAGCAACAAGAGACGGTTGGTACCAGCAGGCAGAGAGAACATTCAAATTGAGTGATTATCACCAACCACATTATCTAATATTCTCAACATATTACGACTGATAGTAAGTATCATGTACATGTTGTGTTTATGTTAATGTCTATACAGAATAGTACCGATCGACTCACCGCAGCAAAAGGCAGAAAAGTCAACGCAACAACTTCAGAATCGAACTCAAGAAATTGAACAAAAAACATTCTAAACAAGTTAAACAAAATTAATAAACAAAAATTGAATCCGATATGAATAAATCGGTTCACTTACTCTTTGACGTCGTTTATTTTCAAAAACTACGATTGACAGCATACACTGCCGAGTCGTCAGCGAACTGGCAAATGGGACTTCAGGCAACTTGAGCACATCGTTTATGACGTAAACAGGGAAAATCGAGGTACCTATGACGCTGTACTAGTATACTCAAACGGTAATGGCACTTCCCGAAGAAAGAGTACTGTCTCCTCTCATGTGGAGAGTCCTGTTCTAAAGAAAGCTAGTGATCAGTTTAACGTAGCAGTCCGGAAGCAGAATTTTCCTCAGTTTGTTTAAAAATCCAGTTTGCGTGATGCAGACACGATCGAAAGCTTCCTCGCCATCTAGAAAGGCGGCAACAAACTGTTCCCGTGAGCAACCGGCTTCGGCAACTGTCTCTACGAAACGTATTAACTGATGCGTCGAGGAGTATCCCGGGTGAAGTCCGAATTGTTCAGGGATTGTTACAGAGTATGCTGTAAGTGATCCTACGCTGTACCAAGAGTTCGAAAACTGTCGACATGTCTGACAGTAAAATGATAGGCTGGAGATTGCCGACGAGTTTCGGGTCCTTCAGGAAAACCGTGACTATCGCCTGGCGCCATTTCAGATTACCAGGCATTGCACAGGTCGAACAGGAAGCGATCTTCCCTGTCTGGAAGTCTCTCTAGAGTGGCATTCGTAACGCCGTCTGATCCAGGACTCTTCTGGGGTCGAAGGCGTTCCGGTATCACTTCCTCTGAAGTGAGCTTGGGTTCGGCGGTGATCGGGGAACCGATGTAATCTTCAAACTCGTAGTCTAGCTGCTCTTTGGAGTTCAAATCGTTGGGCGAGTTGCGTGAACTGCCGCTCCAAATACTCGGCCAGAAACTCGGACTTCTCCTCCGGCTTAGCAAAGGGGCTGTCCCCGAGTTCTATTGATGGTCAGATGTGGAGGTAGGCGCCTCTTCTCGGTCAAAGCAGTTGTTATTCTGTAGACGAAACTGTCTTACGGTCAAGTGCCTGCCATATTGACAACAGCAAACTACCAGCAGCTTCGTCGGAAGACATATATGTCCCGACATAACTTGCCGGCCGCCCGATTGAACCTGGCCTTATCGGCCGGATCTCGCGTTCGCTGCCACCGTCTCCGAAGTCAGTTCTTATCTAGAGCGAGAATACGGACGTCCTCGGGAACCCGGTAATAATCGGGCGTCAGATTGGTCTTAATCCGTAAGTACTGCTACGGAAGAGACTACGGCTACAATTGTAATGATGGCAGAAGTCCGAAGTAATACATCTAGCAATAAACAGATGCTGTTTAGGAACACACAATGAAAGTAATTGAAAAAACAGTGAAAATCTAAAAATAGCATGCTTTATTGGCCGATATAAACTCATTCTAATCTACGAAAGAATGGTAAATGTAATAGTAACATGTAATACTGAAACAAGAATGAAAACGACCAAAATGGGACTTTAAATGGTGGCGTAACGTAAGTTTTGCAAAGAGAACAATAACATTTTGGAACAGGACTGTGTAGGTCTGCATACAAAGGAAAACATATTGTTTCTTTCAGTATACTCCGTCAACCAAGGAAACCTACCATATCATGAAATATTGTTCATGTTCTTCATCGATTTTTTATTTGAAAAAGTCTCGGTATTGGACTTTTAGTTTCTTGTGGCATCGCTGTTCGTGTTTTAATTATCATAGACCAGGAGTCTTCAGAAAAACTCCTAAATATGGAAAACTTCCATCAGTTATACTGAATACTTTGCATGACACACTCTACATACTTATTAAAACTGTACAAAAAACAATTCTTTTCTTCATAGACGATGTATCGTATTATTACGGCTTACACTAGCTTACGAATTTTTAGCACTATCGTAAAGCACACTCCAAACAAGTTGAAACTGAATAGTAACTCAGTAATCCTACCAACAAGAACAAGAAACCCGGCACTTTGCAGCTGCCGCCACATCACAACAGACAAGAGGGCAGCCGTACCGAGCGGATACTCTGCCAGAATGCGAGAAGGGAAATCAGAGAATAATTCATTATTCTCTGAAATATTTGTTTTGTTTATATTTATTTTATGAACTTTGAATCAGATCAAAGTATGTTTGAAGCATTCACATTACGCTGCTGAGAAACAATGTCTGGAAATGTGTCAAATGTAAATTTAAAGGAAAGTTAGGCTTCTTGCCAATAGAACCAATTTAGAAGTGGAGAGGCAGTTTACAAGAATATACTGATTAATAACTATTATAATGTTTATTAATGTATAATTACATTTGCTGGTTTCAGTTTTTTATAGGTTCATATTTAGGCTGTTACTCTGTAGTCGTATTCGATGTAAATACTGTGAAAGAAAAGGTTTTTTTGATTTAACTATACCGTACAATGTAAAATTAAGAATACCGAAGACTTGTTTAAAAGAATATACAAAATGCTTGTTTATAAGACTTAAAATTGTCTATTCTTATCTATTATTTTATAAGAATTAAAATGACTCCACGTATATCCGTTACTGATTCGTGTTCTAAGTTTACTTAACAATAAATCTTAGTTTGTCCCATAACAAACGAGTAAATTATCATACTTTATAAGAATTATAAAAATAAACTTCTCTGTCTTCGACAATATTAAACAAGGGAGACGCTTTTATGAGCTCACTGGTAACATAACGTTAATCAGGCTAGCTCTCTTTTGATTAGTTCGTATACATATATCTGCCAGATGTATTTGTAACGTTGGAAGCAAAATCGTTAAAACGTGGAGTATATTACTAAAAAATAACATTAAGACAAAAAAGCATTATACATCTTGCAGAGTTCTCATTGGAAATATAAACTAGTTTCCTTTCACCATACCGTTTACATGGCCTAAGAGATAAAGTCTGTATTAGAAAAAGTACAGTAATATTATTTTTTTAATACAGGTATTTCACAGCTAACGATGTTATTACCAGTAGTTTAGATTTAATTAGAAAACAGTTCGTTTTTATAAAAAAAAAAAAAACCTATTTCATTGTCCGCGTATAGTTTGCACATACAGTATTATTTTAAACGATGGGTATGCATATTTTGTCAATTCCGTTATGCTAGTTATCAAACATTTGAGCACAGATATCCAGAAACATACAAATTAAATTATTTCAGATACTTTTAAAGTCACTAAGTTAAACAAATTTATAATATCATCAATCGATATGACATTAATCGTAATCATAAACGTACCACATTTTGTTACCATATAACAAAATATTTGTTTTATAATAACCAAATTAAGTCCGTATAAAGCAACTTTATGTGTCCGAAGAAAGACAATTAATTACATCGAATGCTTTATACCGCAACAAATTAACCTTATATTCAGTTTTCACGAATCTTTAAGAAAAAAATTCCTACTACTTTTCGTAAAACTAATATAATAAATTAATTATAATAATAAGCAGCTATGCTTAACAAATCTAAGAATACCTATCAAATGGTATTCTCCCGTAATACAATTGTTGGTAAACTGTGGGCTCAGTATACCTACGAGGAAATCTATGAACGCACAGTACGGGACTTCTAAAATATTACAGCACTCAGAAATGTTAGAAAATCCTTTAATTTCATGGAAACTTAACAGTTACTCGTAACTGAAGTTAAAAATTTAGTTGGAAAACGCAAATATCGTAATTGATTACATTCTTGTAATTCTAAATGTTTTAAACTGACTACATTTTTATCTATATCATTTTTATCCCTACCATAAAATGGTCATTGCCTGCATTTAGTTCGTTGCTACTTATAGCCACTGACAATTCTTTCCACTTTTTTTCAACGAGAACTGATCTATTTAATTCTCGTAGATCTGTTTGATTCATGACCAAGTATCTTTGTGAATGTACTTATATCAATGAAGTAGTAAACATTGTCCAATCTCTGAGGTCACCATTTGTTAAAAGTGTTGTCATACTATTATCTCTCTCTGTTTTTGAGTTTAAAAGTAAAACATTTATTATTAATTATAATTGTGACTGATCTTTAAGTCTTCTGGCTGTTTGGTAGACTTACGTACATGTGTGCGTTATCGGTGTGCAATCTTCGTATAGTTGTAAGGTTGGTCTGTGCTCTGACGAGACAAACACTACCGTATATACCCAGTACAAACGACACGACATCAGCGAAGAATATGAAACAATAAATAAGATGATATCCGTGGTGACATCAGACTGTAAGTTACATGGACTCAGTCATCAGTGTAATACAAAAACTTTAATAAAAAAGCTAAAATTGTGTAAATTAAAGTCATTTATCCAAAGAGGTCAAAGACTGTTCTATACCAGTTATTGCCAAATCGTTGATCGCGAGGTACCAAGTAGAATTCCTTTAGAATCTGAAAGAATAATATGAGAAACGTTTCCAAGGCTTCGACAATTGTGTTGGAATGGCGGTGCTAACTGTTTGCTTTGTATAAATAAAAGTGTTGGTGAATACAAGTACCATCCATCTCAAAACAAATAAGCTCGACAATCTTTTACAACCCTGCATGTTTTTTGGAATTACTTTAATACCTGGATAAATTTTTTACAACCTTATGATTCCGATTAATTTTATTCCCATGACATCATCTTTTATAAATTTTGTTTTTAAACATTTATAAATATATGTCACCATCTTTGTAAACAACGAGCAGAAGTATGTATTATCAAAACTCAAATGTAAAACACAGCAGATAAAAACAATAAATTGTGTACGCTCAAATAAGTTAAAATATTAATGAACAAAACAATAAATTTTTTAATTAAGTATTCTTGTGTTTGTACTTATACTGAAAATGTATTTCAGCTGATCGTTTGATTTTCGCCTTAGAACATAAAGTATAACGTTTAGTGAAATAGGGAATATACATCAACGAACAGACTTTAGGTCAGCTTAAGTACTTCACCACATATTTTCAAATTGCTTAAGTAGCCCAATGACTTTTACGGTCACTATTCTAGATCATTAGGACGTCACGTCATACATTACGACACGTTTTTTATCAAATTCCAAAAAATGCGAGACACAACATAAAGACGTAATGAGACAAGATGATATCTGCTGTTATATAGTTATAATACTGGGCTTTTACAAACATGTTAAGACGGTTTTGGTTTGAAGTTAGTACCTAATGAAATAGCTGTGTCAATTATATCCTAAACTTAAAACTAGACTGAAACTGAAAAAAATTAAGTTTTTGAACAATGGAGTGCGAATTATATTATGTCGGTTATAACTAAAATGTTATAATTTCTTATAACATGTTCATACAGTAAAAGCGTTCAATCTTATTTAATAATATGTGTTGAACTACTTTTTTTTTGTACAAATGCTTACGAAGGATCCCCCCCCCCACACACACACAATTAAAATATAACTCGATATATTTATTTCTATATTAGTGCACATTTTCTCTAAATTATCAGTCTTTGAAATTCCAGGAAAACTATTATTTTCATCAAATTTAATCTAATTTGGTGTATTGGTTAATGCTCTGAGTTTGCTGATGAGCACGCATGGTGTGTGTTTAGTATAAATACTGCCACACCAATACTCTGTTACGTTATACAGAGTGTTTACTAAAGATAATTCCAAACTTCGAGAAATAATTCTGAGATTACTTATTGAACTGAAGGAAAAATGTCCAATAAACATATGCCGAAAAATTCTTCGTTTTCCGTCAGTGTGTTTGTATGTGTTTAAAAAAAAAATATGTGTGTGTACCAGAGTACACAGGTAAGAAGTGAAACTTCTTTATGACATATCAATCGTTCAGATACTAAGTCTAATGGCGGTAAATAATCAGGTTTCGTTGGAAATTTAAATCCATTATAAGAAGCCATCACAGGGATACTATTTTTATTCACAGATTGTGCACAGGTGTTACATAGAACAATGTCTTTTATATCAAGATGAGGAACTATTGTTCTTAAGATCGTATCATGTTGAAGGGATGCAGATCGTAAGTCATCTTTAAACCACAGTCTTTCACAAACTGAGCAAACATGACCAAACGAATTTCGAACAAATTTTTTTTTAAATTCGTCATGAGCCAGATGATGACAATAAAAATCTGTGTAAACCAGATGATTAGTTTCATTTTGTGATTCTTGAATTAATCTTGACTCAACCAAGTTCTGACTTTGATTTCGGTGTTCTTGAATTTGTTCTCTTATTGTTTGAATTATTATTTAAGAGAATTATTTTCTCTTAAGATTCTGGATTCATTAGGATCGGGCACATTTCTAATGTTATTAGCTGTAATTATAAAAAGTATGTTATTAATGTCATGAATATAATGTATTGTGATTTTGATCGTATATAACTGAGAAAATCTCACCTGTTGACTGGGTTTTACCCTTTTTTCGGGCTCTGTACTCTCGCGCACGCTCTGCATCTGATTTTTTACGTTTTCGATTATTCTCTATCGGAATTTCTTTCTTTTTCCGGGCTCTATACGCTCTCATTCGCTCTGCAGCTGTTTTTGGATATCCCCGTTGGACTGAATAAAGATCACTCGCTGCTTGAGTTTCATTATTTTTCTTATCTCTGTACTCTCTCGATCGCTCAGCTGATGTACTGATTTGTGAACAATTACGATGATGAACATCTACTTGTGCAACTATTGCATTTGGATACTCAATAGAGTTTTCGGACTCTGCCATTATTTAATCTAAAAATTAGTTAATCAGTTTACAAAAATTATATAACGAACTTTAATATTCATATTTCATGTCATAACTTAATAAAAATAATTCAAAGCAGATATTTAATAACTTACTCAATTACACAAGTTATGAGTAAATAATTGGAATTATCTATTCAAAGTAATACAATTATATGATGACAGTTAATCTTGTAGACATGCAATGATTTTATAGAATTCAAAATGAATAAATAAATCATTAAAAACGAATAATTAAAAAAGATGTACGTATACATATTTTTATTTTCTAATTGTGTTTTGTTTTATTTTTAAATTATTATTTAATTTGTTTTTTTTATTGTTTTTAGAATTAATAATGTTTACTAGATTTACAGTCATATTTATTAATACTTGCTAATTTAATAGATTTATATACATTTACTGATACTTACAATCAAAAAGTGAGGTTAACCTCAAATAAATATTAAAATCACGCTCACGTGTTGGATTTTTAATACTTGCTAATTTTAATAGATTTATATACATTTACTGATACTTACAATCAAAAAGTGAGGTTAACCTCAAATAAATATTAAAATCACGCTCACGTGTTGGATTTATCAAACGAAATATATAATCACTCTCACTTTTACTATAAATTCACTTGAATTTGAATTACTTTGCTTTCAATAACCAATTTTTCATTGAGGATGATGGATTGGCCATGGGTTCACCTCTCTCTCGTCTATTGGCCGACGTTTACTTGAATTTTTATGAAAACTCTCATTTGCTCTCACATAACAAATAATAAGTCTTTTTATTTTATCACTTTCAAACTAATATATTATTCTTTACGTCACTATACTGAACTTAAAAAAAAAACAACATGGCGCGTAACCGAAAATCGTGACGATTTTTTTTTACATTGCTATAAAATTTCTCTCATACGTCGATAAAGAAGTTTCACTTCAAAAATTAATTACTGACGAACGAACTGAGATGCGTAGTTGCAATTTGGTATACACAGTACGTTTACCATTTCTTATAAGTACTATCTTAAAAATATTATTTTAAGATAGTATATTTAGATATTATCTTCAAAATCTCAAAATGGAGGCTGATTGAAATTTTTAATTGTAAATTTCACTTAAGTCAGTACTTTTAACAAAAAATATCTTATAACAAAAAATTAGCCCAGTTATTCGTAATCAAATAGTACCTTATTTATGGAATTCGGATACAAAGTAACAGAGATATTATGTTTCTTCTGTAATAATACAGGCCAAGCAACGAGGTACGTAGGCCAAATGTTCTGTTACAAAAGAAACGTAATGTCTCCGTTACTTTTTACCCGAATTCCATAAACAGGGTACCATTGAATACGAATACCATTTTCATGAAACTAAGATGGAAAACGAAGCATTTTTCGGCACATGTTTATTGGATCTTTTTCTTCAGTTTAATGAGTAGAATCATTTCCCGAAGTTTGGCACTATCTTTTGTAAACGCTCTGATATTAGGTCTGCTAAGTATTACCCTCCTTGAGAGCATCGACTGTTCTTTGTGTGCTTAGTTTCTAATATCAATACAGTAAGACCAATCTGTGCTGCTTGCTTCCTAATCACTCTGTCTCTCTCCTCTCATTCTCTCTCTCTCTCTCTCTCTCTCTCACTCGCTGCAACACTTCGAATGCTTTAGCTGTTCGTTACGGTTAAAGTCAATAATAGCTAACCGTTAATTGATACGGTTCGTTTAACTGTATCAATAATTTAAAGTCCTACAGTAGGAACATCAATCCTGTTGAAGTGGACACTTCCTACGTTTGCAGAATTTTTATTTATTACAACAGATGTAGCGATAATGATATAAAGAGACGGGAAGAAGTTTTCTTAGTACTTAAGTTAAGGGCTGCTGTCTATTCAAAGTTGAAATCATACAACACTCATTCATCAAAGAAAGCTACAGATCCCACACAAAAATGAGACCATTTATAACAAGGAGGTAAGTGACATATGACAAAAACTGGTAAATGATGGAAGATGTCTATGATTAAATATAGAATACTTTTTGTAGAAGTAGTGACGTAGAAATAAGAATATTTGGATTAGAAGAGGATCTGAGTTACTGTGTTAATTTACAAAGTCCGAAAAATAATAGAAAGTGTGAAATAATAAAAAAAGAACATGAAACCGAAGCAGGCAAATGTTGCACAGGCTGCATGAGGCCTATTGATATCATTGTGATCTGTGTTCGTGATCGCGCTTACAGTCGGATGCAACGCAGGTTACTGCACAGACTTTCGTAAGACATTGTCACGCGTGCACGTGTGAGGTTCAATAACAGGTTGACAAACACGTTGCATTGATATTACTGGTAACACCAAAGGTCTCGCCTATGTTGTGGCACACGGTGCGGCAGACCTCTTCTAGGGACAGAAATCCTATTGATACAATGCATAGCTTTTGACACGAGGGTGCGAGTGAGCCCACGAGAGGCAGACATCTGCTGGCTCGTTCTCTCCCCGACAGTTGAATTCAACTCGTCGGGCAGGCCAGTTGCTAGTTAACAAGTGCAAATCCTTAGAACCTTTTCACACGAGGCAGACGTCTGTCTCTTCCGAATGGAAAAAGTCATTCATACTTTCCATGTCGAATCCTTTAGTCAAGAAATTCGCAATCATCCAGCTATCTGGGATTGCTCTTGAAAAGGTAATAGTAATAAAATAACAAAACAACAGTCCTGGAACGAAATATTTTTAATTGCCTATGAAGATTACGAAGAAATGTCAAGAAAAAACAAAATTGCATTAGATAAGTAAATAGTCACTGTAGTTTTGTCTTATTAATAATTTTACTTAAAAATTTTACTAATAAAAATACAAATTGAATAAAAAATAACGTAAATTTTTTGTAAATTTAAAGTGTGCCTACATTTTTTAATGTAACCGCTAACTTTTCAACTGTTGCAACGGAATTCCTCATGTTGGCGTTCTGTTTTTGAATGTTATTCTCCAACAAACTATGCAATTCATCGAAAGTAGAAATCGACATACGAAAATAATTAAAAAACTTTTCATTGTCATTTCTCAGTTCGTATTTTTCATATATCCGGTGGACATCAAGGAGTCATTTACTGTGTACACATGTATTTATGTGAACCTACCGATTTGATTAAAACTTAAAGAATGTTAACCTACGAAAAATGTAAATTGACAGCTCCAGTCGATTATGTTAAGCAACCTATTCGTCATCATCATCATGATTCGTGTTTCAGGCATTTCCACTCGTATCATCTACATTTGTTCTATAGTTGGCCCGCTTAACGTTTGATTGAACTTCCGATAGTTCGTTATCCCAATAATCTGTAATGTTTAAACATTTAGGTCAGTCTTTCTGGTTTCATTGTCTTAAAGTGGCATATCCGTTTGTTAAATTCTTTTAATTTTTCTCGGATATCTGTGGTTTTTTCGTCAATTTCATATAGCCTATTACAATTCTTAAAAAATTTTATTTCATTCGCTTGTATTCTGGCGGACATCTTCAAAGAAATTGCAAAAACTGAGACGTGGAGAAACGCATAGATACAGAAATGGAGGAAGGGAAAATACCCTGCAGGTGCTCTAAAGCGCTTAATAATAATCTTAAATTACCGAGATCCTTAGTTTTAACGATCGTATTAAACATACTATAAAAATTTATTTTAAAGACATATTTTGTTACTTACTTTTGTTAATATGGCAGGCTAATTCACATTTGACAGTTTCAGGCAGAAGCACATCTCTTTTACTTTGCACGTTAATTGTGAACCTTATATTATCTTATAAGATACCTTACCTTACCTTAATATTCCTTAATTTTTGGAGGCTCTCAAAACACCATATATAGGCCTATAATTGAATGTCTCTATTTTTACCTACTTGATCAAAATTGCATAGCGGTGGTACTTATTTCGTATAGTGATCCCTAAATTTGAGACCGTCATCATCAAAGATATGTAATTACAAAATTCCGCCGATTGAAATTAAGTAAGTAAAATTTTGAAGTTACTGTCCATTGTCTGTAATTTCGTCAGTATATATTAAAAAGAAATGGCGACACGCCCCAGCCTTGTCTTACAGCTAATTTATTTCTTCAATTCTATTAATGTCATTTGGAGTTATCGTTTATAACTAATTGGATTAACAGAAACGGGATGGCTCTTTTAGGTATAATTTCACACATCAGATGTCCGCTTAATCTATCAAAATCCGTATGTTTGTCAGTTAAATTATCTATGATATTCAATAATTTGTTGCACTATAAAAGTATTATCTTCGCAGAACCTCCAACTCTATAACCTTCTTGACCTTCAAGCAATACTGTTCTAATATTGTTTTCAGTCTTGTTACTATGACTTCAGAGTATTTTATTTACAGTATTCAGTATTCATAAACTTATATAGCTTCCACATTTTGATCCGTTGTCTTTTTGAATATTGGTTTTACGATAGATTGGGTACATTTTTGTTAAGCCAACATCGATTCAGTATATCGAAAAAAGCTCAGTTTCAAGCCTTTGATCTAATGTTTTAACAGTTCATTGTTGATGCCATGACAAACAAATTACAACAATTATGTTTACAAATTATTATCGTTGATACTATCTGGTCAGCTGAGAAACAATTCACAGCTGATTCATAGCTGTGAATCGAAGGGCTAGGGCCTTCGACGGAAATTCAGTAAAGCTTTTAAATAGACACAAATGAACAACTACAAATGGGACAATCAACATTTTCCTGTTCTATCTTTTCTTCTTTTTCTATTTTCAATTAGTGCTAGAGCCAATATTGCAACTACTTCTTCCTGTTCATTCATAATTTTGAAATACTGTAAAAAAACCAATTTAAAAAAATATGCTGATTTAGAGTATTTACTCTTTATTGACTAACTGAGGCTGGACCGTTTGGTGCGAGGCACCCAGGCACAGTGTGCCGAGAGCAAGCTCGCGTGAGACTACTACGGTAGACGTCTGCCGGAGACAGATGCCGCAGACTGGTTTACCCGTGTGAAAGAGCCCTTACTGTTACCACTGATGGTGCTGCATCATGGAACGGACGAAATGTTTAATGTTAACAATAATATCAATAAAACATGGTTGTCAACCAAAAAGTGTTATTCCATAAGACTAATTATTTCACACATCATACTAAACTGTTACAAAAAATTCGTAATTAATGCAAATAACCGTGTTTCATAGAGCACATCAGAACATCGCCAGAAATGAGATCACACTTACCTTGAGCAGGAAGACTGGACTTTTCGACATCCCAACACAACAATAAATATGATCACTACAACTTACGGAAGAAACAAATGTTCAATAACAACTAAAACATAAACCAAGTGGCTAATATGCAATATACGTCCGCACAAAAGGGAAACTGAAATATGTATCTTACTACCAGACAGGCTACAAATCAGACAGACAGGCGGTTTTTCTGTTTGTTATAAGACGAAGATTTATATAGGTCTACTTCGACTCGTTGGCCACAGTCGTGTCCACGATACAAAATCACGTTTAGAGCGGTCCTCTTTATATAGCCTATACGAAACAAAGGACAAAGGAAAATCTTTAGTATCACTGATCGCTAAATAGCAGATCACTTAAAAGTGAACAATACACACCGAGCAAAATGCAGTTGTTTTAGGATACATCAGGTTTTAGGATTTAGAAATCAGATAATAGAAGATGTCCTTAATGTTATTTATATATATATATATATATATATATATATAGGTTAATGAAATGAAATAGTGAAATTGAAAGTTGTGGGAATAGGTTTCAAGACAAGAAACAACACAGGGCAGGAATTTATTGTAGGCCGACGCTTTAATTAATGGGCTCGTAAACTTTAAAGCAACTTGTTTTAGTATGCCTATAGTAAACAACCGATAGAGTTACTATGTAAATCCTTTAGTGTCTGTTAACCAATTAATATTATAGTTATAAAATATACTACTCTTATACGAGCCTACTTGTAATTTGCTGTGCAGTTTCGACAGGCTGGGTTGCACAGATGTACCGTTTAGTTACTGAAGCCAACCGTCATGCAAATTTTGGCCCACAGGTTTACACATACCTTAAGGATGTGCCTATTACTTCTGCAAGTTAAACCAACGCCAGCGAACGAATATCTACATAAACACAAGTTTTAAAATATACGTATGCATGTGTTTTGTATTACTGTTAAAACCAACCTTTATGTAAAATAAAAACCAAGACTAAATAGAACCAGAAATGCCATATTGGAATTGCATTAGTGCGTGGCAATAGAAACACTAAACCTAAGGAATTTATTGTGAAAATTATTTTGAGAACAATATCTATGACTGAGTCAATACATATTGAAGAAAATTACACAAATGTATAAAAAGCTGTGTAACTTATTAATAGCCTATTAAGTAAACGAAAAGAAATAGAAATGTAAAATTAAACACGGCGCTGTAAACATTATTCCAATAGAGGCCAAGATTAAGGAATAGTAATTGACCATTTTATAATAATAATAATAAGAAGAAGAAGAACAACAACAACAACAATAACCACAGTTTGTTAAACTGAGCCAAGGCGACAAACTGTCACATCATTTCAAACAACGGAAAGTTAGTTAAGTAACCTTCAGGCACATTATGATGTACATGACATCATAAGTGATATATAAAATGAAACATAAATTAAATTTTGCATTAATTGAAATATCAAGAGGAAAATAAATGTAAGATTAGAATTGAAGATAAGCAACTATTCGATTAGTGAATGATTCATTTTATACAGTGAAGATAACGTGCAGTGCTGGACTTAAGATTTTTGAGGCCCCAGCCCCCCCCCCCCACCTACTGTGACTTTGAAGTAATAAATGTACTACAGAAGTAATTTGATGTACTGCGGGCTTATTAATGGTCTGATTGTCTGCAAACTCTGCTGCAGAAGCACTTGGAACTTTGAAGTCAGTTTCTGATACACATCTAACTGCAGGGCTATCATTAGAAACTGGCGTACTTTTAAAAATTTGATCTAGTTTTTGAGTTTTTTTTATTGTTTCCAAATGAGCTTCCTCTTTAATTTTTTCACCTTACGTTTGTAGGCTCCAAAGGCTCCACTAGCCGTGTGAATGTTTATGTTTATGTTCATGATGAATACGTTTAGTGTACGGATTCAATTCTATGTTCATAAAGTTTTCACATTAATGAATATCAACGAAACAACACGCTACCCACCACACAAAGCTAAAAACCTTCTTTACATTCAAAACAAAATAAAAACATAACCTCAAATCGCAAACCGTTCAGTCACAACGCAGATGAACAACGATAACAAACAAGGGTGGTACCAAGGTTGTGTAAATTCGGGAGCAATATAGCGGACGTTCAAAATTCACAGGCGCAGATTAGGTTTCAAGGATGCCTACGTCTTAAAAATAAGCGTCCAATATTTAAATAAGATCTGTCTTCCATTTGTATTATTAACAAAAATTAATCATTTAATTAAAAAAAATCATACTTAAATAAATCAAAGTGCATCCTACTTTTATAAAAATACTTATGTTAAAAAAAATCTGTAGCTTGCGGCCCCCTCTGAGCCCGCGGCCTAGTCGGCCTAGTGGTAAATCCGGGGCACTGTTAACGTGCATAATGATGATTATGATGTGTAAATATATAGTGTACATCCTGTGTAATTATAAAAGATAATAAACAAGTTCCCTACCAGAATCCCTATTGAAGAGCAAGAAAATAACGTTACTTTCATTTAAGACCCCAAAGAAATAAGGTCTGTCGGAACGAAAGTCGAATAAAGTAAACAAAAAATAAATGAAAAATACTGAAATAATGGAAATAATGTTTATAAACGAAACGTATGAACTACGTATTTGTCACGAAAGTTGAATTACAATATAAAACAACTCATAAACTGAATGATCGAAAAATGATATTTTAATTACTTACAAAGTGATCCCTATATTATATTAGTAAGACACGATACGCTATGGTTATGAAATACCGTAAGCTCAAATGCAAGAATTTTTCAAACACTTAATGACACTTAGTGTTCGTTCGTGTTGCATATGCCTAATTAATAAACCGTTCACTTTTGGACACTAAGTTAAAAAAAAAAACAGTGAAACAATTTAAATAAAAATACAAATTAAAATTGTTTATATACATTGTGTACAGTTGGATTTACTGAATTAAGAAAGTGTAGCGTTATTTAGTGTGAGAAAGTTACACAAGAAAGGCATCACTAACTGTCTTTCACGTAATTTTAAATAATATTATTATTTTTGTTTTTCTATAACTATTTGTGTTTGACATTTAATTTTGTTTTAATAATGGCTTTTTCATTCTTTGTTAGGTTCTATTTGTACAAAGAATTTTATGTAATAAATGTTCACTACTAACGCTGAAGTAATGGTTCCCATCTTATTTGAAATAAACTATTAAATCTGTAAAATTGTGGTCACTAAAACGATACTGAAATAGCTTGTGTTGTGATTTAAAAAAATATGTACAACAGACATCTTAATATGTACGTATGTTGATGTATACACGCACACACACACACACACACACACACACACACGTTCGCCGTAACACCGTTAGATAAAATGCCAGAGTTTGTGATAGTAAAGCTAATCAACTTTTTGCATGCGATCCATTGCAAATTATGAAAAACTGGGGAAATCATACTTTTCTAGTGAAATAAATGAGTAAAAAGTAGTACATTATACTAATCGTTAGATAAAATGCGAGAGTTTGTGATAGTAAAGCTAATCAACTTTTTGCATGCGATCCATTGCAAATTATGAAAAACTGGGGAAATCATACTTTTCTATTGAAATAAATGAGTAAAAAGTAGTACATTATACTACTACAAATCCTGTAGTAAAATGTACTTACGTATTAGGTAATGTGATGCGCCTGAAAATAAAGTTTAATTCCGTAAGGTCAGACGTTTTGTTAAACTGAACCAAGACACTGTCACTTCAATTTAAACAACGGAAACAATCGTTAAATAACGTTCAGACTGATTACAGAAGCATCTAGTTGCTCATACATGTATTCTTGGGCACACAATCTATTTATACCACTCTGTATAACCAGCACATCCAATAATTAGCAATTATGTGTACTCAGGTATGCATTTATGATGTACAACCACTTAATTAGTATAATTATGTATAACCAATACTCATCATGAGTGAACGTAAACTCTCAAGCCGGAGGGAGTTGTCATAGTTACCAGACATGTTTACCGCGCTGTTGGGCCGTGTTCTTATATTAACATTTCTTGAAAGGCCAGATGTTTCGGCTGCGCCCACGGTTGTCATCTTCAGTGGTATTACAGCCCGCTAAAGAATAAATCAAGGTTAAAATAAAACCAAAAGTGTTAGTGGGCTTCCGGTTTTATTTTAATCTTAATTTATTCTTTATAAGACTGTAATACCTGTGTCCCGCTCCACTGAAGATGGCCGTCGTGGATGCGGCCGAAACGTCTGGCCTCTCAAGAAATGTTAGTATAAGAGCAAGGCCTAACAGCCCGGTAAACATTGTAACGTCACAGAACGTTCCATAAAGGAAACCATTTACATAGTAATTTATCATAAGAGGAAAGTGAGGTGAACAGTATCAATCCCAAGTAGTCCTAAAAAATTTGTGTATTGTCTAATAATTATTACTACTAACATGAAAAACGACCAGACTGTGACTAAGACACAAACCCCATATATATTATTAAAGTGAATAACAGTGAAAAAACCATAAGACACTATAAGAGAGACAAATAATGTCAGAATCAACCAAAACGAAGTCATTAATTATTAAGTTTTATAACTCTGAATAGAGTATTAAGAACTATTTTTTGTGAATGAATGGACATGATCCATTATTATATTATGTAATGTAAATAAAATAAATGTATTAAATGACTTAAATACATTATTAGAAAGAATCTAAGTTAAAATAAAAATTATATATTTGTTATGACAAAAAATATTAATGTGTTGGATTTGAGACCAAACACCCAGATTTCATGAAAAATTAATTATTATCAGATTGAAATAAAAACTATATGTAATTGTCAAGCAGACAAAAGTGAACAATGTATCTTAAATAAAGAAAGCTGTCAAATGAATAAAAATCAGTCAAAATAGCCAAAAACAGTATTAACTATAAACATGTGGTAGGCAAATAATATTGTATAATTTATGGATTTAATGTTGCCAAAATGCAACCAAAATGCATTAGAAAGTTGAAATATGATATAAAGCGACTATACTAATATATTTGACTAACTTTAACATTGTAATAGTCAAGTTAGCAAAATATTTACCTATACCATGTATGGCTGGAGCCAATCAACCAGTACAAAAATAATCATATCTGGCTAAATATTTCCAAAATGGTAACAAAAATAAAATAGAATGGTACAATACTTCAGTATACCTTAAATAACGAACAAACTCAGTTGAAAATAAAGTCAATTATAAAAGAATTTAACTTATGAGAGTGAGATTTGTCACACCATATAAAAAGGACATCCCAAGACCAGTCAATGATGCTATGTCATCCTGTAATAAAAATAATGTATGTAAAGAGTAACCAGGTATCACAAAAGACAGACAATATAATAAACTCTGAGTGTACACTAGTGAAATACTACATATGTTTAAAAAAAAGAGACTAATTATTGTGTTATAACATTAACAAAAAACCTAGGCCATGGACAGGGGCCATGTAAAATTGTAATTATTTATGTATTACCTATGTTAAAATTTGTTTGTTTTGTTGTAGGAAGGTAGTAATGTTATATGTTCAGATTGTGGAAGGAACATAATAATTCCACAACAATTTTTGTTCTAAAAAAATTGAATTTTAATGACAACAACCAAGGTGAGAGTTGTATATTGTGTTACTTATTAGACTTAATTTAATTAAAAACCAATCATAATTAGTATCACTAGATTCAGTTGAAAACAGAGAATCTAAATGTAATAATGGCACACAAATTGTGAGTACTAATGTAAAACTGTTTGATAAATACCAGAGTAATTTTTGAAATATCCTTAGTATGAAAAATAAGAAATTCGTTCTAAAAGCTTCGACGGAAGTGAAAATTGTTCCATAATGTTCCATTTCGTTTATTCTCGAACAATCTAGAAAGAATTTTTACACAAATATACCGGAAGTCGATGAAAACAATCAGCCTGAATTAGTATAAAAGAGAGACCAAATTCGACCCAAACACACTTGAAACTTGAACTCCAGAACTGATGCATCACCCACGACACTGATCAACGCAGCTAAGGCGAAACCGAGAGGCGAGAAATCGACACGAAGAAAGGCTTTTCCCGTACATAGACAAACAGACTGACATAACCTCTACAAGAATCTACGCCAATGTGTTGCTGAAATAGAGCAGCAGCACGGCAAATTTTAATAGAAATCACGCAGACAGAACGTCAACGGCCCAGGAGGGACCAAAACTTTAAATAGAGAACCATTTCTGCGGTGTTCGCATAGACTGACTAACTTGACAATAATCCCCTTAACGTAAACAAACAAAACACCAAGCCTTTCTCTCGACTACATGGGAACCAGCGCTGCGGCGGCCAATTTCTGAATCAACGCGAAACAGATGATTTGTAGCGGCGGGGTTTGAACGATAATCTACTGCCAAACGTTTTTACAAAAGTGCGGAAATAGTAATCGATCGCAATTTTGACTTAAAATAGATTCAGTGCACATATGAAGAGGCGAGATTGAAAAACTACCCGAGAGGAGTGTCCTGTGCGAGATTAATTATTCATTGGAACGTGAGTTACCGAAATTAAAGTCATTTTTTTTTACCTGGTTACATTTATCACACAGTTGTACTACACATGCCACACACACCTTCAAATCACTTAATTTTTCTTGTAAAGGGTCTTATTGATATGTCTTGGTAGTTCAAAGGAGTCACGTCCTGAGAGTAAAGATTTTTTCACATATTAAACTCATGCTTTTCAACTGAGTAAAAAATTGAAAAACACTAGCCGATACTTGATTGGATATATAAAATTGTCAATAATAATAATAATAACTTGTGAATTTTTTTCTCTGCAATTTTATAATTTTTATATGAATGTTAGTCCTTCAGACGATTTGTTTGTTTTTGAAGAATCATTAAACTTACCTGATTTTTTTCAAGCTAAACTGACTTGTTTATACTTTTTCATAGAAGTAAGATTTAAAAATTTTAATTACTTTAATAATCACATTTATTTATTGGAACAAACGATTCCAAGTGGCGCCCACAAAAAACATAGTATTAAGTTGTGTTACAGGACTACGTCACCGCAGAGGATCCAGTCAACAGTAAGTAACAAAAGTGCGCGGAGGTAACGCCCGACAGTATACAACACGAACAACACACACATCTTTTTCTTTTGTTATAAATTGACGACTCCAACAGTGGGACTGAAAGGAGAGTATCCTAGAAATAGGTTACACCCCACAATCTTTTAATTGTTATAACATGTGTGACAACTATGAATGCTCATCATACTTTTGAGTCATAAAATTACTAATTGTGATTCAATATCGCAGAAATACTAAAGACATGTGCATTTTACTGTAGCCATTCTCAGTTCTTATTATTGCATAATTCAACGTCAAATGGTATGTAGGTTTCGTAGAACAATTAAGCACTTTCGCTTTACGGTATAATGAACACGTTCACAGTTTATACCTACAATTTCAACAAAGTTTACAATGGTTGCTTTATGCTGTATGTAACTCATCTGAACACAGACAACGTTGAGAGATGAATACACTACCGGTATATTTGTTGGTAGTGTTAAGCTACTATTATTTGTGGGTCTAAATAAAAAACGGAATGGAGATGTGCCAAGTGAAGACATATTGGCATAGAATGTGGTGTAAACAAGGAATAATGTGTGTGTGGGGGGACGCGCGTGCGCGCGCTAAATCGATATTTATTTCTGTGCCTTAGACAATAGTTTAGGCTTTCGAAACTAATTTCACTTTTACAACTAAAAAGCTTCCTAACCAAGTATGGGTGTAAAATCAGCTATTGTTGACCAACCCACGACGTAACTGGAATATTCTTCTGCAATCTGTTCACAAATAGTTTCCTTAAACAAGTTTAAAATTTTTCGTATTTGTTTAATAGTGGTTATTTAAAAAAATTACGGAAGGCTATTTATAAATTAGAATAAATAATAATCGAAGAAAGTTATAGATGAAGGATTAAATGTAAGGCAAAAACGTATAAAAATGGAATTAGAACCACTAGATTAGACGTGCTGACAGTATAATGGTGGTAATTATTTCAAATATAAAATGTATGATATGATGAAAATACAATCTAATATACTAAAACAGCGGTTCTCAACAGGAGTGCCGCGAAACTTGCGAGACTGTCACAGTGCTGATTTTAAAAATTTCACTTAATATTAATTTTGAAAAAAAATAAAAAATCCAGAAATTTGACATTTAATTTTACTGACTATTGTCTTACAATAAAAGAGTTGCTTAGTTAACGATGTCTTGAGTTTACGTTAGTGTAGTTTACAGTTCACTGCAAAAAATAGTGTGCTGTATGGTGAAGAATAAAGAACTATCGCTCTAAAGCAATAAAAATGAAATATAGATTCGAGAAAATTAATTTATTAATTTCAAGCAAACGTCATAACAAATAATGACAAAAATGAGAAAGTGAATTGATTTTTGGTACTTGAGTATGCGATTACGGATGAGTATAGGCGCATGACTGAAGCAAAAATACTACGGTACTGGTTAAGAAAGCTTGTAGATGGTTTGCGCTGACATGTGGTTATATAGATTTTTAAAGTTATGAAGGCTTTCTTTTGCAAAATTCTTTGTTTGGAGTAGTTTGCTTTATTCAAAGTGGGGTTTCGATATGAAAAATGAAGAATCAAACTAATATAAGGCTCGAGTGAAGAGACGGGAACCTGTGAAGGATACTATAATACGAACAATATGAACAGTTTTGACTAGAAAAACAAACTCTGAAATTTAGAATAAGGTAGGGAGAAGTTAATTAAGGTAAACTCTTAAACAAAATGATCGTCACTTAAATTTGTCCAGATTTGTTTTTGAAAAAATAATGCAGACCGAAAATAAACCATTTACACAAAGTACCACAATGATCATTCTGTCGTGGAGCGAAAACTAAAATGAATTGAAAAATAAACAATGACGCGGCAACAAGACAGCCTTTATTTGTAGAACTTAGAAACTTTATATGTCACACATTGACAGCTAATGTATAGGTGTTTGTAATGCACTACTGCATATAAAATAGTATAAACATAGCATTTTCCATAGGTGTACCAAACCTGACACAGCATGCTCATAATTACGAACGTTGTATTGTATAATGTAATTCACATTCGAATTGTCTCGTGTTTCCTTATTTAATTTATACCGTTCCTTAGGTCAGTTCATAATTAAAAACTGTAAATTTGTAATCTTTAGTACTATCTTCATATTGAATATTTCATCGTACGTAATTGCAAGAATTCTTAAAATAATGGCACATTTTTCTGTCAGTCAAAATAGTGACTGTTAACATTAAACATTTGAAAATATACGATTTGAAACCACATATTTATTATACGATTTGAAAATATTATTTGAAACGCACATAAAGAAAAAAGTCTGGTAACTTCCCTTTCGAACTCTTTCGTTCATTTTATAGTGCTCCAGTAATGCTTATAAGTGGATTTACCACTCGACTTTAGACAATTTACTTTACTATACTATGTTACTATCTGTAGAACATTCAATATGTTTGTCTTAATTTTGGAACAGTACAATGAGAATTACAACACACACGTGCGAGTGCGCACGCACATATATGTATATGCTTATATACAATTTAAGTACTGCGCCCACTTATATGTATGTACTATTATTATACAATCAAAGTGTTTTCCTCATTTGGAACATGTTTCAAGCATTAAGCAGTATTAAGCAAGCATCTGGGTCACCAATGTTGGTTTCCAGTATGACATATCAAAAAAAGTCTGTAGCGACAAGTGTTTCAACATATACATTACACACACACACACACACACACACACACACACACACACACACACACACACACACACACACACACACACACACACACACACACACACACAATTCAATATAATATTCTGGCCAATATTCAGCCAGAATATTTTTATCTATTCTCAATTCGACAATAGAAATAGTCAGTAAAAGTAGTAGTCTGTACATATAATTTAACTAGGTTCACGTATAATAAGACAAAATTATTTATTTTCCTACGTGGGCTGCTCGTAACAGTTACGAATTAAGCTAATGAAAAATTAGTACATTTTATTTATAATCTTTGTTCCAGTGGAGTCAGAGAAAAACAAAAACTTGTACAAATAGAATATTCTCTATAACGAACATACGAAATATATTGATAAAACAAACAACTGATTATATTAAATTACACGACAACATTAATAAAGATCTGTTTCCATTTTTGAAACGTTAGGATCGTACAATAGCTTCATATAAAGTAATTTACTTATATTATAAAGTATACACAAAATGTATACTTCATATATAAAATATATATTACTAATGTTATAATAATATGTAACATCTCTCTCGCGCTCTGTCTCACACACGCGCGCGCGCGCACACACACACACACAAACACAGAGTGTAATCGATGTATAATTCATATTTGTAAAATCTAAATATACTTTCATATATTACATTATTGATGACTGAATTAATTACATCTTATAATTTCGGGTTGTACGTAAGAATATGGTTTAATTTAATTTGGTCTAATTTTTCGAACAAAACCATTTTATTCATAAATGGTCCTATTCAGAATACTTTTATCTACAGTTCGACCCAAACATCCAGTAGTAGTCTACATTGCATATATATTTGTTGTACATGCCAGTTAAAAGTCAGTGTTTACGATTAATGTGTGCGGCCTTAGAGTTTGCTTAGTTTAACACTGCTGCTTAAGGTCTGATTTCTTAACATTTACTGTCCAACAACAGTACTTTGGATCTTTGTATTTTACAAACCAAACGTTTCTTTTCTAGAAAATATTTACATGCTTTTTAAAGACCGTATTTGGTAGTTTTTAAATAAAAAATGTAATATCTAAATAAAGAATTTTAGACATTGATGGTAGCACGCTTACATCTGAATGGTAATCTCAAACTTAAGTTAGTATGTATTTCCTTGAAATGTTGGCAACCATGTGAATATATTTATTTGCCGTTTCAGTTTTTTTTTAATCTACAAACTAAATAATATTTCATACATTTTAAAAATAACAATTTAGTTTAATAATAATAATAATAATAATAATAGTAGTAGTAGTAGTAGTAGTAGTAGTAGTAATAAAATGCCAATATTATAATGATCTATTTTTATATAATTTATTATAAATTCAAGCGCGTCATCCAATAACAAATATATGCTAGATCGAAGCTGAGTCGTTCAGACATGCAAAACGAGGATGGAAGCTTTTTTATTCAGATACTTTCACTTTCTTTACACTATTCTGATCCTTACTGTGACATTTATTACACGTTGAAGTACCACATTAAAACTCCTCACTATAAGATGAGTGATTTATTTTGCTGTTGAAAAATTCTATTCATAGAGTGCAACGGTCAAGCGATCGGTTGTTATTGATCTGGCAGTTTTAGTGCTAACAAATTTTCCAAAGTGGCCCAACTTATTTACGATATTCGTGAGTCAGTAACAACACACCTTTTAAAAATAAACATTTTCACATGTTAAAGAACAATCTTCAAATATTTTTGTATAAACAAAACATAGATAATTTTCTGAATGTTGGTTTATGGAACTTTAAAAAAAACGAGTTTTTCGAATAATTTTAAAAATACCGCCAGTTATGACGCCTGGAAACTAATCTAGAGGTGCCCGATTCGATTCCCGAGTGCATAATAAAATCAAGGTGAGTTTTCCAGACGCGAGGTGGAGTCAACCTGTTGAAACAAGTACATGGGATAGTATCCTGAGTTAATAATGGGCGGCTGACCACGCTACCGTCTTTGTATGCCGGACGGATTACGGATTACATAAGGCGGTGGCAGTGCCTAGTACCCAAAAATATGGCAGCTATTGTTATTAAACAAGATTAAACATTAAAAAACTGAATTATTTAGTTCCTGAACACCACATTAAAGATAAGTAACATACAAAGATAACACCATCACTATTATTATTCGGCATTTTTCAAATATTTATTCTATAAACAGAATTGTTGAAACAATTTGTCAGTTATTATACAAATTATTATATTACCACTGCCCACTCTATGTTGCAAGTTCCTGTGATGCTTCACTTCTCATTTCATTTGTATTTCAAAGCCGGTTTAGTTAAGCACAAACTGTTACACGACAGGACTTCACCCACCCACTTAGTGGCTGGCACAACACTGTCAGCCCCAGTCCTACACCAAACTCCACACCGCATGTTTTCGTTCTAAATTTGTTCTACAGCCACGGTTATAACAATATTTTCGCCATACCTTTAGTGTATTTTGTCAACTTCTCTTTCTCAACACCATTTCTCAATTCTTATTACGTCGAGCGCGCGTGCGCGAGCGAGTGGTGTGTGTGTGTTCGTTGCACCTATGCGCGCGCGTTACATTTACTTACTTGAATATTCTATGATTTATAAAATTTACATTAATTCGAGGTTTAGATAAAAGTTGAAATTGACAGCAGTAACTGAAGTGATAAGGTACACCAATTCGTAACAATATTTTCAAAATTAATGTCGACAAAAGTGAACATCAGTTTAACGAAAACAGCCAGTAAAGTTGTTCGGAAAACAAAGTAATTGTAATCAGTAAATACCATATATTTCATAGTACACAGAAGAGAGAAATTGGCATAGAAATTGAAATAAGCATTAATAAAATGAAAATTTTTGGTCACACGCTCACGCAGGAGGCAAAATGGTTCTAAATTCGTACAGCTATAAATTTAAGAACTGTAAAAAATTATCTACGTCTCAAGCCGAAACATTCGATATCGAAAATTAACCCTTAAAGGAAGAGATAAATAAAACGATTGTTAATTGAAATATATGTGTGTGTATATAAATTTTATATATATTGCAACAGAACGTTTGTTAAAAGGAAGTCTAATAGGGATAATACTGCTATAAACACATTCCCTGACGACCATAGACATATTATAAATTGATTTTGTTCTTTTCTTGTAAAGTAGTTATAAGTTTTGAATTAAGATATGGGTAAAAAATAAAGTACGTCAAAATACCCATAATTTTATACTCTTTCATGTCAAGTGCGATATTTGTGTATAAGTGCGCGGGTGCGCCTGTGATTCACATTTTATTTAAAAACTTCTTTAATAATTGACATTTCTTTTTGAAACTTGGACAGGGTATTGAAGGCTACATTTTTCATATACTCAATTCTCCAAAACTATAATTTTTATGTTTTTTTTTTTTATGAAATCAATTCTTCTTTTACTCGTTATCTGCAAGAGGGTAATAAAATTTGTAGATTAAATCTAGACAGGCCTTTGCAGAATCGGACAGAGTTTTAACTTGAAGTCTGTCTATCACAGTGACAGTCTATGGCGTTGGTAGATTTTCCACTAATCAGAAGGTCTAAAATTTATTTGAGTCGGTACTCTGCCGAGTACGGATAGGACAGTTCGCTTCATAGAAGGTCAATCTTGAGTGTCGCGAGTTTTTCATGTCAGGACAAGTACTTTCTATGTGACTTAGTACTTTGGTAGACGATACGAGTTTATCGTATCGAAGAACTCAATTACAATTATAATAGATCTAATTTAGTGCTTTTCGCGCAAAGTGGAAGATTTCTGGTTTAGGGCAGTAATACCGACCGCGGTGTTACTGAGTTTTACGCGAGAACACTTCAAGAATCTGGAGTTTGTGTAAGATCAATACACACGATCTATTAGTAACCCATTTATAACCCTGAGATTAATTTTATAAGCAATAACAGTCCGATAACAGCAGCGCGTGTGTGTGAGATGTAGCCGTGAACGATGTACACTGTACAGGTCAGTGAGCGACGTACGAGGAGTGAACGACAGCGGAGCGCCGGACGTCTATAATACTGTTGGAATTCTACGATCAAGTAACGATATATGTAAAACGAACCCAATAGATTCTTTTATTTAAAAGACACTTAAATAATAAATAATTTTAAGTTAAAATTGAAGAAGACAATAGTCATTATTAATGTGTTAGTTAATAAATTTTTCCTATCTCCAGATATAGACCCAGTGTTGATAATTTCATCTACGCAATAATAATTTGTTACGCTCCAATATATATTGCAACAATACATATATTTGCATATTTGCCCAGGGCGGTATGTTTTGTAAATAATTAGTGTAAAAAGAATACGACGAACAGTTTTAAACAATTTTGTGCGGGAGAATGCAGGATGAGGCCTGTTGAAAGTGACACCTGCTTCGGTAGTATTAAATACAGCGTTTGTGTGTATGTGTGTGTAAGCCAGTTCCGAACTGCATTGAACGGCGAGAAGGGGGAGACACGTACGAATTGTGGTTTGTCATTAATCAGGTGTTAACAGGATTAAAATAAACTAATTAATACGTTTTAAACCTGTGAACAAAGACTTACCCAAATTATAAAGACACCATTACATTAAGGAATATTTAATGGGTATGGTGATATAAAATTATTGCAAAAATGTGCAATAATAAAAACGCTACCTAATTTAATGTTAATTACGAGTGTAATTAAATAATAATTAATAAGTGTGGCATATGTGAGTGACCAGAACAAAATTATGCAAACAATGATATCGCTCATGCTACGAGGATGTTCATGAAATCACGAAAATGAACCAAAAAGTGATTTGTAATTAAAAGGACGCTTTGCACGAACTGACAATATCTAACATGTCGAAAACAGTCCTGAACCTGTCAGATCGCCATCCAGTATAAATACCACCAGCAATTTTGAGCTGGTCTCAGACTTAAGAAATCTTCACACAACGTCACGCTGCCGGTTTACCGACCGATCAGGATTCTGGACACACATTTTACCAC
The DNA here is from genome assembly GCA_034769895.1 of Magicicada septendecula. Lineage (NCBI taxonomy): Eukaryota > Metazoa > Arthropoda > Insecta > Hemiptera > Cicadidae > Magicicada > Magicicada septendecula. The sequence goes on along the minus strand of CM068367.1, from coordinate 916,261,251 downwards.
ACACACCAAGATGTTAGAGGAACTCTGGAGCATCACCAACAACAACCCGTAGAGACAACGAACACAGCATGAGCATAATCATCATCATCAAGTTCTCAGGAGTCTGGACGCACACACACACGCAACGGTAACGGCAGATGTATGCAGGTGATAAAAAAAAAGACAATTATATTTTTTTGTTGTGAAAAGAGCTCTCGAAAAGAACTTAACTATGAACAGTAAATAATTAAAGTTTGAAAGTTAATTAGTAGTTAAATAAGAGAATTTAATTTAACAGGAAAATCTAGAAAAGAGATACTAATCTTTTGTTGTATGTTAAAAATTTGGGTGTGTCAGTAGAAATAAATAATAGATTGGAAGTAAACGTTATATTATTTTTATTTTGTTTATAGCAACAATACATTTTATTCTTGAGTCTTAATAGTATCTCGTTTGTAAATGAGTTGCTATTATTATTTAAAATTTGAGTTAATTTCAGACTCACAAAAATAAAAAGGATTGAAATAACTTGTTTAACACGTTTGTTTAGCTAGTAAGATTATATAGTTGTTTATTTTTTTGATATGTTATGAACAGCATAGCAGGTTACATTATATTTGTGAAACTTATAAAAGTGAATATTTATTTATCTAATATTTGAATTTTTAATACTGGAATATTTTTCTATTAATTAATAAATCATAGAATGATTATTTTGAAACGGTTTTAAATAATTATTTCATGTCAACAACATCTCACTCCTCTTTAAAAATTATTTAATTATTCTTCGTATTGTTTAAATTAGCAGCCATCCTTACTATTTCTTTTATGAATTTGCTAACTGCTATAATTTTTTTATTGTTCGACTAAGCTTTTCGTCATTGCTGACATCTTCAGGTCTTAAACAACGTTGTTTAAGACCTGAAGATGTCAGCAATGACGAAAAGCTTAGTCGAACAATAAAAAAATTATAGCAGTTAGCAAATTCATAAAAGAAGTAGTATTTATACCCTGATTAACGAAAGAAAGTGACTGGCGGAGCGGCCGCGCGGCGACCGAGTTTGTAGTAAAAACATTCCACTTTATAACCTTGTGGAAACGTAAAATACAGGGCGAGAAATGTCTAATGAACTGTATTTTAATCATCAATTAAAGACGTTTTTAACAAACTTTTCTAATTTTTAAAATCTCTTTTCAATAAATGTACATTGTGAGTTAAAGAAAAAAATACACGAATTTGAATTAAAAAATTAGGGTTTATCGTTTTTATTACGTAAGAACTCAGAGGTTAAGCATCGGAAAAAAATTTCTTGTAGACAAATGGTAGTCCACCTTCTTTAGTACAATATATCAAAAATTGAGATTTCTACGATTAAAATTAACGACGTTATTAATTTTTTTCTAATGTCCTGTTAACTCAGTTGTTAAAAGTTGTACACGAATGAGATTTGCGTGACGCTCTCTTTAAGACATATACAACTTACACCTTGTACGTGATAGGAATACTACAATGGATTAATATATAAAGTGAATTTCACAGAGAGCAATGCGTGGCGCTCTGCGGTGGAAGTACAGTCAGAACCTATTGGACCCATTTTATTCGCGCGCTACCGTCATTCCCGTACAGCGTCTCGGCCTCTCCTTTATGTCTACAAATAGCACACGCTTCCAGGAAAACTGAACCGTTATACGCACACTAAGGGTAAGGGAAATTTCCAGCTTTCAGTTTAGTTGATGTGGTGGTTAAGTGATGTCCGGTTGTTGGTTATCTTGATTTTAAGTGTTAGTTTCTTGTGCTTTCATTATAAATTGACGTGTTTTTAAGTTATTTTGTGTGAATATACTTCGGTGGCTGAGCATGGAGCAACGTAACGAGGCTGAACCAAGGAAACATAGGGGAAGACCTAGGACTCGAACTCCAAAGAAAAGACAAACTTCGGGCCGAGGCGTACCTATGAAAGGACAGTCAAGAGAAATTGTGTGCAAAGTGCGGGAATATTTTGATAGAGAAAAGGCGAACAAAGGTCCTTTGATTCCGGTTAATAATGCAATACAGCGAACTGCAGATGCTCTGAAAATACATAAAAATACAGTTCTGCGAGTTTGCAAGGAAAAAGAATTGAAAGAAATACAAGATGACAGTAATAGCCAACTTTCAACTCCGGGCAAACAGAGGAAACGGGAGAAAACTGTGACAAAACTTGACACTTTTCAGGAAGACGCTATACGAAGACATGTATATCAATATTACATAAGAAAAGAATATCCCACTTTGAAAAAACTTTTATCATCGTTGGAAAATGAAGAGCTGTTTAATGGCAGTCTGTCTTCGCTTAGAAACGTGCTAAAAGGTTTAGGATTTACGTGGAGAAAATTTTCGGGCAGAAAAGTGATTATGGAGAGAAGCGATGTCGCTGCCTGGAGGTGTCGTTTTCTTCGCCAAATCAAAGACGAGAATTTCGATAATATAATTTGGCTCGATGAGACCTGGGTCAATGCTGGGCATTGTTTGAAACAAGGATGGACTGATGAGTCACTTCAGGGGACAATGTTAACACCTATAGGGAAAGGTGAACGATTAATAATATGTCATGCAGGTTCTTCAAAAGGGTTTGTTCCAAATTCCCTTCTACTATTTAAATCGAAAAAAACCGGTGACTACCATGAAGATATGGATCACGACAAATTCTTCGGTTGGTGTTCTGAAACTTTGCTAAATAACCTAGAAGAGCCTGCAGTAATAGTCATGGACAATGCTCCCTACCATTCTAAGCAAATTGATAAAGCTCCCACAAGCAAAGATAAAAAAGCTGACATACTTGCATGGCTGGATAGGAAAAATATTCAATCTACAACCGACTTGAAAAAATCAGAACTTTTGGAATTAGTGAAATGGCACAAGCCCCAGAACAAAAGGTATTTTGTTGATGAATTGATAGAGAGCAGAGGTCACAAAGTGATAAGGCTACCACCTTACCATTGCCATCTTAACGCCATTGAGCTTATATGGGCTCAGGTTAAGGGGTATGTTGCCGAAAACAACAAAATGTTTACTTTAAAAGAAGTTGAACGACTGACTAAAGACGGATTTAATCGAATTACTGCTGAGAGGTGGGAGCAAGTAGTGGACCACACCAAAAAAGTTATTATCGATGCATGGAATAACGAAGGACTAATGGAAGAAGCTGTGGAGGAAATGATTATATCCGTGGAAGACAGCAGTAGCTCCGAGGATGATAATTGTTCAGAAGATAATAATAGTGATGACGATCCAATGGAGGGTATCAGAGAACTTTCGTTTGAAGACTACTAACTCACAGCTATAAGTGTTTTTTATAGAGTGTTTTAATAGTGTATTTTTATGATTTATACACATATTTTATGAGCGGATTCCATAAAAGCTGAAGAACACTACAATACTTGTAAGTACCGTACTGTATTTATTATTTATTTGTCAATGCTAATAACAAGTAATTTACTAATTGTTTTTACATTTCAATTACATTATAACAGTAAAATACTGTTATAATTATGCAATATCTGGTAGACCGAGCTTTGCTCGGTAGTTTTAAACTGTAAACTATATTTCATAGTTAAATAATTAGTTATTGAGAAATTTGAATGGCATTAACAATTTCCCAGTAATTATATTGCACTTCAATTAGTAGTATTAAAGCTGATCACAAAACAAAAACAGTTTATTAACAAGAAAACAATAAATACCGTACCGCAAAAGAGTAATAAACAATCATTCAAGACTGTTATAAAAAGCATGTAGTTCAACTAAACCACAAAAGTCTGGTCAGATGTACGTTTTTGACAGATCTCCAGGTAGAAGATTAGATTAAATAAGTAGACAGATAACTAAGTATATACTTATGAGAGATTGGTGACTCGTAGTAAGTTGGCTATGTGTCAATGTGTGAGCCGTGAGCGTATGCACCACTTTCTTTGGGCTGTTACTGTACCTTGACTCGATCGCGCGCCGTTGAGCGATGTTAGTTCTAATTTTCCTATATTAACTGATTGCGGTTATATTTCGTAATATTTGAAGGTTACATACCACTTTGTATTGATGAATACAATTTTGTTATGTTTATTGTGAAAAAACACAATGAAAAAAATTATTAATAACGGAGTTAACAGTACATTCGGAAAAAATTAATAACGTCGTTAATATTAATCGTAGGAATCTCAATTTTTGATATATTGTACTAAAGAAGGTGGACTACCATTTGTCTACAAGAAATTTTTTTCCGATGCTTAACCTCTGAGTTCTTACGTAATAAAAACGATAAACCCTAATTTTTTAATTCAAATTCTTGTATTTTTTTCTTTAACTCACAATGTAAATTTATTGAAAAGAGATTTTAAAAATTAGAAAAGTTTGTTAAAAACGTCTTTAATTGATGATTAAAATACAGTTCATTAGACATTTCTCGCCCTGTATTTTACGTTTCCACGAGGTTATAAAGTGGAATGTTTTTACTACAAACTCGGTCGCCGCGCGGCCGCTCCGCCAGTCACTTTCTTTCGTTAATCAGGGTATAATTATTGTGCAAATACATATACTTGACGCAACGAGAAAAACAAATCCTGCGACCTGGTCGGTGTAATACACTTTATAGTTGCGTTGAGGACATGGTATTGTATTTGTGTAATTGTGTATAATACTTGTAACGTTGCAATATATATATATATATATTGGTTTTTTAAGTTTTGTAGCAACATAGGATTGAAAATGAAGAAATCTAGAGCCTACTAAGTGTGCATTGTTTACGTACGAATATTTAAAAAGAATTTTAACAAATCAGAAAAGGAGTACGTGGCACTAAAAAGAAATCAAACACAAGCGTTGTTTATTAGAATAATTTCCAACGTGAAAAAGACAATGTGAACAATGTGATTGGACAGGTAGCAATTTTCCAAATTCTAACACAATAATAGCTGCAACACCACTGTTAAAAGACCAAGCAAACAACGGAGTCTGTGTAAGTGAACTGTAGATTTGTGATGCATTTGCACAAGATTATACATAAAAATTCTCCAAATTAAATGCGGTTGACAGACAGACAAATTGGCTTTGTGCCGGTACAGAGCGGCGCCGGTGCTTGATTAGCCTACGTGGCGTTACAAATACTTATTTTACGTAACTGTTTTCTAAAACTGGCTTTATATAAATTTGTAGACTATTGTTTTATAATAATTGATATGTAGAAATTATAATACTGTATTACAAATATATATTAAGTACAATGATAGATTATACAATTTAATGATAATTTGTTTACCCTCATTAGATACAGGAGGCCTATATTTTAATGGTAAGAGAATGACAGTTTCTCAAATTCATAACATCTTCAGATGTATATATTCTGTGTGTATGTGTACCCTCATGGATATATGGGTTCCCTCTCTATCTTCGACACACTACCTCCCCCCTCTCTCATTCACTCTCTTCTTTCTCTTTCTTTTTTCTCACTTCTTTACTCTCTGTTCACCGCTTTGAGTGTGGTCGTCCACCGAGCTCATGTATGCACTTTAGACAGTACGGTTACTTACAGTGAGTTCTACTCTAAAAGATGTTTTCGTAACCTCTAAAAAGCTGCTCTCCTGCTGTGTACTTCGTTCCATTGACAAGACAGCTAAATGCTTCGTAATTGGAAAGGCAGTTATCTTTTTCATGAACACGTGATTCATGTTCTTCATATTCTTCCTCTCACTTTTGATCTTTTAATTACAATTTCTTTATATAACATAACTTTACCGAGATCATTTTTATCGCAGTCAAACAAAACAGCAAAAATTTTTACCCACTTACATAGACACCAATACGATTTTTTAAACTGTGATTTTTCTTTTGACTTTTCATCGATGGTTTCAGTCTTTACTTGACAATCAATGTGGTTGTTACTACCTGTTTTGGTATTTCCTTGGAGCAGTTTTCCAACAATTTTTTACCGATGAATTGGAAACGATTCCATGCGTCTGCTACAAAACTAGTTCCTTTTCTTAAGTCACTTTCTTTAAAAACAGCTCACAATGATTCTCATTTCTCGCCAAGAAACAGCCATCAAAGAAGTTGTGTATGTAAACGTTTGAAAGTTTCCATTTAGCTCTGCTCAGACTATGGTGGAAATCGCGTTAAGAGTAAGACAAGTTATTTTGACCACATCGCCCATTCTTTCTAGGGTAGTCATGTCGCATTATTTATTAACAGAAATACTTATCCAAATTGCTCAAATTTTACTTGGGGAACAAAGACTTCGTCGTACCACTATGTACGACATTATATCAATACAATAATGTTTCTGAAGTATTTTTTAAGTAGGCGGAAGTGTGACGACGCCTTGGAGTTCTTTGATTTGCCAATTGCATTAATAGAGGCAGTTTATGCAATCGATTACGTACATTGCGCATTACATTACTGCAATACGCTGCTTCCTGCTTTTAATCCTGATGCTGTTTCTTCTGTAGTGACGATAAAGGCTTCCAGAGTAATGCTTTCAGTCAGTAATACGTCTTCGTCAGAATTATACACATTGTTAAAATTATAATTTAATTCTCAGACAATTAATTTTGATTTCTCTTTAAATGAGTTTGTAAATTCTGTGTCTGCAGTCAGTGAATAGCTTTAATTTATAGTTGTCCATTACAAATCTTGTAGCATATTTAGAATTACACCTTTTTAACCAACGGGTCGTGTAGTTTCACAATATGTACTCCCTTGTAACTTCTCGTTTAATTAGAGGTATTTTCACTTAATATTTTCATACGATTGATTGGCTGTCCTTGACTTCTTTTTGCATTAACCATGTGTATGCTGCTAATACGCATTCTGCAGCTGTCTTCAAATTGACTCTTTTTTTTTAATTCTCTTGATAGCGTCTGAACAAATGGGCGTCAAGTTAATAGACGTTCGGTTAATCGACGTGCTTTTGTGAATAAGAGCATAATTCACTGACAAATAATAATATTGTCATAACGATAAAATTTAAATGTATTCGCATGCAACCCCGCCCCGCCCCGCCCCGCCTCCACACACACAGTGCACGAATTGGCCTGGAATCTAAAGAAATCTTTCGGTGAGAATCTTGTATCAACGTCCATTTAGTTCTCATGCAATAAACGTGAACCTAGTATAAATTAGCGACTATAATTATCCCATTATTAGAGAAGATTGATTTCAAATAGCGTATATTAGACTACCGTATGTATGAATAAATTGTTTCATTACATGTAGGCCTATTGGTATAATATGATGAACCCTCTTCAGGGGGTTAACACGCTTTCGCTTTTACGGTAACAAAACGTTCCTTTCTTTCCACGATGAGGTTTAGATATTTTTATATTTAAAAAATGCTCAGTGAATTTTTAAGCCCCACTGACTCTACTCCTAGATATAACATTTCAAGCCATAATTTTCTTACAAAAACCCGTGAACTTCCATCGTACTAGCTGTTCACGCCAGCCTACGAATTTACAGCATAGTAGGCCTATAGTAAAACGTTCAACAATTAAAAAGTAGTGTATATTAATATCTAAGATCACCAAAATACACCCCCCCCCATAAAATTGTAAAAGCCCAGTTAACATATGGAACAGAAACATGGGCCATCACCCGAGTAAATGAAAGACATCTTTTAACTTTTTAAAGAAATGTATTACTGAAAATTTATGGTATGTGAAAGGAATTATACGCACTCTTTGGGGGGATGTAGGCACTACCTATAAAATTTGTTAAATTACCAACGTTGAGGTGGACCGGGCGTTTGATGAGGATGATAGAGGATGAAATGCCGAGGATATTCTTGACGATACAGCTGGATGGAAGAAGAAAGAGAGGCAGTCCGAAGCTGCGATGGATTGAGAATGTGAGCAATGATGCCAAACTATTTGGACTGAAGGACTGGAGAGCCATCGCGTCAGATCGGGACCGCTGAAGAAGGCTGCTGGACAAGGTCAAGACTCGGCAATGAGTTGTAGCACCAAGCATATGATAATGATAGTGGACAGTTACATGAACAGTTATTACACAAACAATTTCCATAATTACAACAGATAAAAATATTACACTGCAATAATTGGTTCCAAACGCCCGACAATTTATGTCACTTTTGTTAAAATTTTCTTATGTTTATGAATCTCTATTGTAGGGGTACTTTCAAATAACATTTGATATTTCCTTTCTTGTTCTGTTATTGCTTATTTCTCCGTGTATCTTTCGCCCGGGACATTTCATAACATTAGACTTTGAGGACTTTCACCGACCCACTAATTAACGCTCCTAATTGGTTTGAATGAAAATCAAGGTTTCAACATTTGTCCAAATTGCAGTTTATTTTATCTGTAGATGCTAATACACAGCGGATAAGCGCGTTTTCTCCAAGCCGAAGGTTTTTACACATAAAGCAGTAGGCCTACTGATTTTGATGGAACTTTTTCTCCTGTAGTAAGAAATTCTACTTTAAGACCGTTGATTGCTTTGGGAGTCAAATTAGGTTTAGACATTACTCATTTAGATGTTACAACTGTTTTACTTAATTAATGGTTTCTTGAAAGAAAATGTTTTTATGATCCTACCTGAAGGGTTTGAAGCACCAGATGAGTAGAAATAAAATTTTAAATTAAAAGGGAGCAATTTACGGTCTTAAATCATCATCTCGTGCTTGGTATGAAAGATTAGATGATTTCCTAAAGAAACTAGGTTGTAAAAAAATGTGAACTAGAGTCTTGGTGGTATACCAAAATCAAGATAACCGTCTAATAGTTGTTACAGTGTATGTTGATGATTTTTTATTTTTTCTAATTTCAAAGCTGAAACAGATATTTTAAAGGTGAATTAGGATTAAGGTTTAAAAATAAGGATTTATTTCAAATTAAGAAGTGTATAGGTGTTAGGGTAGCCTACATGTTGATTAAAAACAATAATATTATCTCTTTAGATCAAGAACAGAATGTAAATCAGATACTGAAACGAGTTAATAAGGTTGATTGTAAAACAGTATGTAGGCCTACTCCTATAGAAATAAATGTAAGCCTTAACAAGAGCGATGGTACTCATAAGACTAAAATTCCATATCAACAATTAATTATTAATTGGTTGCTTTATGTATCTTGCTATGTTGACAAGATCTCACATTACTTTTTCAATTTGTTATTTAAGTTAATTTATTAATTGTTAGGATTTGAATTATTGGAAAGAAACAAAAAGAATTATCAGATATTTCTAGAAAACAAATCATGTTTTAAAATTTTGTAAGAACAATGTTAATCCTCGATTAATAGGTTTTGTAGATGCAGATTGAGCAAGCAATACTTTTGATAGAAAATCTTACACAGGTTTTTGTTTTAAACTTTGTGGGTCAACAATATCTTAGGTAAAAAAGCAAAAAACACTTACTTTATCAAGCACTGAAGCAGAGTTTATGGCAATATCAGAGCTTTCTAAGGAAGCAATTTATTTACAAAATTTGCCTTTTGAACTGACTGGAAATGTAGATTTATAACATTATTTAATGGTAGTCAGAGTGCTCAAAAGCTCTCAGTTAATTAAGTATTCCATAAAAGGTCAAAACATATCGATATTCGACATCATTTTATTAGAGCAGCAATCACTGAAAATTTAGTGAATGTTAAATATTTGCAAAAATATGCCTGCAGATGTATTAACGACAGGTTTAAGCTCACTTAAGATTATAAATTTATAGAAGGTGTTAGGTGTTGTCAATCTGAAGTAATATTTAATTATTTCATTCCTTAGTATGCTTAAAATTGTTTGTTTAATACTTTGCTCTAGTGGCAGTGTTATAATGTAAGCACTAAATATTGTGTTTTGTATGTTAAGTAATTTGTTAGTGTGGCAACACTGAGTTGGTAAAAAAAGTCAGTCAGTGCTGAAAAATCGCATGGTTCGTAAACCTATTTCCTTACGTTCTTGTAGGCTACATTGTCGATAAAAACCATTCTTGGTATACAAATGATAAACACGTATGAGTTTATAGTGGTCTTTAAAAATAACGTCTTCAGATTGGACCAAAAGAAGATGATGTTCTGCATCGCTGGGATGCTACAAAAATCTATGTTATTGCTGAAACAGATGATGATCGTTGTAGAGCAGTAGGCCTACTGATTTTGATCAGCCTCATCAGCCACATCAGCCTCATCACCCTCTACAGAAAAAGTGAAAACTAAAATTTTAATGGTGCGAACGTAAAACGAATAGAAACATCAAATGCCGACTGTTATAAAAGCAGAAGTGGCTAAAATAAGCACCAGTGTTTGTTGTGCATGGTTCGTGATCAAGGAAGTAACCTTTAGAGAGAGTGCTACAAGAAAAAGGTTCTCAAAGAAGAATGATTCAACACAGTTAAACAGAAAGTTCCAATAGACAGGCCACACGTAATGGAAGAAAAAGGATACACGATCTTGTCGATGTGAAGAAGTTCCCTAGTGAAGTCAAAGAGCATTGGAGAGGATACACAGAAGGTTGAAACTGAAGTGGGAAGATAGACTGTAATCAAAACAAAGCAATTTGCAGACCTAAAAAAACTTTTGCTGGCAATGTAGAAGATTCGTAATTACGATAGAAAAAATAAATAAATGATGTGTCGTAAAAGGAAGGAAAAGAATTGTTTGTTCGGGTCAAACAGGTTTAAAGGAAAGGGTTCAAAGGAAGTTATGTATCGTACACCAAAAATTCCAAGGAGGATTTCTAGAAATACCAAAGGAACATACCGATGTGCGAAGATGATGCGCATAAAATTTAGTGCCCTAGTATGAATTTTTCTATAAAGACACTTTATAGTATATATAAATTGTCTATATTTGATTTTATATCAAAAAATCAAATATCATGAATTGTCATGATTTTTCTATATTTGGTTCACTTTCAGGTTATCCGTGAAGAATAACCTTGAAGATAGTGTGAATACGTTGGCTGCGTGTGACGCAGATGGCGTAAAGTAGTGCAGCGTAATAGTGGTTATTTGTTAATACTAGTATAATTTAGAGACTTTAGTGATTAATTCATTAGAAATGTGACAGCCTTTCTAGGTTGCTGAGCTGCGCAGACTCAGCGAATGAATTACCGTCACTTAAGTTGTCTAGAGAGGAGTAAGGGGAGACAACGCGATAACAGTTCACTGTCTCACTTTGGTCACTAATTCTCTCTTTGTCACACACACATGCTTCCATTGTTCTTGCCAGCCTTGTTGCAGGCAAGGCCGTAGCCAGCGGGGGGGGTTAGGGGGTTAGAACCCCCCCCGAAATGTTGAGGTAAAAATATAAATTTTTTAGGATAAAAACAAACGTAAATAAAAATATAATGAAAAATGCTCTTATAAAAAAGGAACTGTGCAATAATTCAGTTATTTTGTGTTTCTGGTACTGCATCTACAAAAAGCAAACTGTGCGTTTTTTCCTTCCGTGAGTACATAGCTGCCTTTGTAGGAAGGAAACCACTAGTTTCTTGGAAAACCACGTGGCTAACACTTGACAGCCCTCATCATTGTTGGCCGCCGACCTTCAAACAATGGAAAATGAAGGTGCCGAACTTACTCTGTGAATATCTTGACCACGTGGGTTACAGTTTGTGTGTTGCCATTTGGTAATGACGTGCTTTTCATCTTCAATAAATTAGTGAATTACTGTGCTTGCTTTAGTTGTAGAGGGACGTACAAGAAAGAGATATAAAGTAAGAAGTAAGTAAAATATTTGCATTTTTACGAGTCTTTCCATTATATGTCTAGTCTACATGTCATACAGTTGTGCTAGAGATATCAATGTATAGGCCTAGTATTATATTTTTTGTATTATATTTAATTAGAGCTGGGGTTATGACTATTAATTTTACGAATTTCCTCCGTAGGTTATAAAGATTTGTAATTATATAAAAAAACGTTAATGATGACAATTTTAGGGCTTTATTAAGGATGAGAATACTATGTGGTGACCGAAAATTGATCAATCACACAGAGAGTATGTCTTTAAATGCCTCTTACATGAGTCCAACAGTCCAGAACGATCTTATTCAGATATGTGGAGAAATTATTCAGAAGCAAATTGTCAATGATATAACTGAAGCCAATATGTTCTCCATTTTAGTAGATGAAACTGCAGACATTGCTGGACATGAACAGCTATCTCTCTGTGTACGATATACAAAAAAAGAAGATAATTATTATGTGTCAAAAGAGGACTTCTTAGGCTTTGTTCGTCTTCATCATACTACCGGACAAGATATAGCTAGGAATATAACTTCATATTTGGAAGATCTTGGTTTGGATTGCAAAATGATAGTTGGCCAAGGCTATGATGGTGCCTCTGTGATGAAAGGATCATTCAAAGGCGTGCAAGCACTAATCAGAAAAGATTATCCAGAAGCTCTGTATGTCCATTGCTGTTCCCACTCGTTAAATCTAGCTTTATGCCACTCGTGCAATTTACAAAGTGTAAGAAACTGTGTTGGACTACGATAACTTTTTTGAAGAGCTCTCCTAAAAGAATGAGTGTATTGCAATCAAATAAATCTGACTCCCAGTGGAAAACTTTAACATCCATGTGCGAGACCAGATGGGTTGAAAATCATAGCAGTATTTTGAAATTCAAGGACCTTTTCAAACCCATTCTCACCACGTTAGAAGATTTAAGCGATGATCCAGACATGGGTACCTCATCCAAAGCCTCATCTTTAGTAACAGCTCTGCTTAATGGAGAGTTTGTTCTTAGTCTCTGTTTCTTAGCCAAAGTGTTTTCTTATACCTTGACTTTGTGTAAGGTATTGCAGTCACCTCTCTGTGATTTGAAATCAGCAACTGATCACGTTCAAAATATTGTTGACCTCTTTCAGAATATTCGCATGAATATTGAGTGTGAATTCTCCATTATATACAAGTCTGCAAAATCCTTACTAGCTAATGTTGGCGGGGAAATCACGCTTCCCCGTTTAACTCCATCACAACGTAACCGTTGTAACATACAAACGGAAGACCCAGAAAAGTATTTTCGCATCTCTATGGCCATTCGACTTCTCGGTGATTTTAACAATCAGCTAAAAATAAGATTTCTTGATCACAAAGAAGTATTTGCAAATTTAAACTCTCTTTTACCATCCGTTTGCTGTAAGCCTACTACTTTTTTAGACACTGAAAGCTTGAAGTTGTACCAAAACAAAGTTAATTTGGATCTGTTACAATCAGAGTTTGACCTATGGAGAATTTTTTGGGAGAAGAGGGATGAGACTGACCGCCCATCCTGTGCTATCGAAGCTTTAGGAGAACGTAACGAGGAGTTTTACCCGAATATCTTCATTCTGTTACAAATATTTTCCACTTTGCCAGTTACCACTTGTACACCTGAACGTACCTTTTCCACATTAAGAAGACCGAAGACCTACTTGAGAAACTCTTGTGGACAGTCGCCTCAGTGGATTAGCGTTGATGTCCATGCACAGAAACAGGGACATTTCAACAGATGAAGTCATAAATAAATTTGCATCGAAAAAAGATAGAAGATTGGACTTTGTTTTATAAGTTTGTCTCTTTGAAGATTTTGAGACCGTTGCAATGTATTAATGCCACTGCTGTAACAAATTTAATATAAACCTTTTAACAGTAACCTATACTCTGCAAATAAAATTAATGTTTTTGCTAAAAACACGAAAAGACGTACAGCAAACTCGATTATCCGTGTGCTGATTATCCGGTTTGTTGGTTATCTGTGCATCCCCGAGGTTTATTGTATTATTTTATTTCCTTTATTTTCGTCACGGCATTTTGAATAATGTGAACTGCGCGCTTGGAATTCGAGCGGTCTCTCGTCTGCAAGTGACCTGGCGGCATGCTTTGTTCAAGAATTAAACACCAAACAATGTAGGCCGACTGTATAGCAGTTCTTTGTTGCTGTTCTGTGATAACAGTCATGGCTAATTGACGTCTTGTATAGTTTTTGTACCTCAAGTGTTTTACCAACAATAGACGTAAAGAATTTTTATTTCGGCTTACCTTATTGATAACAGTGATAATTGAATGTGTTAAATGTTTGACATTATTGCATTTTCAAACAGTATTGTATGTTCCCTATTATTAAAAGTTTCGTTGTGCATTAAAAAGCACAAACTCGCATTATCCGTGTTTTTAGCTATCCGTGCGCATTTGTCCAGTGATTAGCCTAGATAATCGAGAGTTTGCTGTATTTTTTTAATAATATACCTATTTCCAGTGGAAACTCCTGGGCATCTGGGAGGTCTGACTCCTACTCCTAGAAGAATATCCATACTCCCCAAACCTATCGGTAACCAAACAACCCCCCCCCCCCGAAAATTTTTTCTAGCTACGGCGTTGAGCCAATGTTCACACTATGAAGCACTCCACAAGACTGTTGTGCGCATTCGAGAAATGACAGAAAATTTTGTTAGCCTCGAAACGAGGTGTTTCTCCACTGCGCACCTCGAGGTCAGTGTTGAATTTCTATCGTCAGGTTTCTACTAAAGAAACCTATTCTCCATAAGACAATAGTTGTACATGATATATATAAGCATAAGATAATAACTTATTTCTTCATAATACTATATTACCGGTATGTAATGTATTGCATTACATTCAATACTTCATAATGAACGTAAGCTTCAAAGAGATGTCACGTGCATTAGTAAACAAAAAAAACTCACTAATGATATATATATATATATACGTACACTTTTCAGACACGAACACTAATATTTTATAATTTTGTTGTAAATATTAGTTTAACTAGTATGCTCCCTGAATTGCAGAACTGGCTCACTATTTGGAATGAAGTATGCCTACATTTATTAGTGAATACATTTTGATACTAGATAATTTTACAAAATTATTATTAAAAAATTACAAAAAATTCCAAACAATCGGATTTGTGTTGAAAATCTTTTTAGTATGACAGCCGGCTGGGTTTTTACAATTATTTTAAATTTTTTATCCCAGCTTTATGCCCTGTGATCACAATATTTTAATTTTCAAAACTGTACACTATATTCACATTTTGATTAAAATTCTCTTTAATTTGATATACCACATGGAATTTGCGAATTCGCCCACTTTTCAGCCCCAGGCGCCCCAAAATTTTGAAATTTTCAAAAACGAACAATAAATTCATATCTATCTTTTTAAATTTGATACCCCACATGAACTTATGCAAACTTTTCAAAATTTGAACCTCCGTAACATTTTTGCATCCCGCCTCATTATTTGGGGGGGGGGGGGACAATCTCAAAAACAATAGGGTTCTGTTGAGTTTATGGACACGCATGCCAAGTTTTATGAAAATAGGTTGATGGAGTTCAAAAGTTATCGTGAGACATACCCCAAATAGACAAATGCTAAACGGTTCAATCTCTGTTCGCTCGATCAAAAATATTTTCTAAAATATTAGTGTTCCGTGTCAAAAAAATGTATACGCTACATATCATTATTGAACAGGGGAATATCATGCACAACAAAATCGAAGGAAGAACACATCTAACTACACAATTGAGATACCTGTATGACTATTTTACTTCTTAAATTGAGAAAATTTACAGCAGTGCTGTTCTCCAGTTAAGCTTTCTGTGTAAAATATGTACAATATTAATGTTTGTCGTTGCATTTTCTTACAATTGTTTTGTCCTGAACGTGTAAACATTGTGTAAGAAATGCTTTTAAAATTCTGTACGTATTGCGTTTTTCACAAACACCAAGAATTACTACAGCTGAAAATAGAAAAGAATTTAAATTACAAATTTTTATGTCACGTTGAATAAATTAACACACGCACACACACACACACGCGCGCGCGCGCGCACACACACACACACACACACACATTTAAATTAACTACTAAAATCTGAAGCTGTAAATAATTTTTAGTTTTATTTAACATTATTAAGCAAACTATTTTGGATCCTAAAGTGAAACGTGTAGTTTAAAAACATTAAAAACTAATAAGCTCCCTGAGCTGCTGAACTCGCCGAGTCTTTTACATTTTTTGCAAAATTTTGACTTCCATTTTTAAATTACGGAGCCCCTAAACAAAAAAAAACTTCGAAGCAAACACTAAGTTCGGATTTCGGTTAACATTATTTCCTTTATTCTGCTGGTCAGCTTGAATATTAAAACTTTTTCAAAATTTTAATACATTTTTGGTGTCCTAAAATTTTTAAAATTTCAAACCTGAACACTGTATTCAGACTGTGATTGAAATTATCTTTAATTTTATATCCCACTTGGATTTTTGCGATTTTTTTCAATATAGTACACTTTTTAAACTCTGGTCCCACAAAATTTTGAAATTTTCAAAACTAAACAGTATATTCAGATTTTGATTAAAATTCTGTTTAATTTGATGCCCCTCATGGGCATGTGCATCAAAAATTGTATCACTCACACCTTTGCCCTTTGCCACCTTATTTTTGTGAGAATCAATATTAAAAGTAATAGGGTTCTGTAGGTTATATGTATGTAAATGCAAACCTTTTACAAAAATAGGTTGATCATTCAAAAGTCATCGTAAGACATACCCTAAACCTCTAATCAGATAGACAGACAAATGGTCGAGTCAAATTGAGAACTCCCTTAGCTCGTTCAAAAATATAAAACAGCCTACTTCTCTATATGGTAACTCTATATGGTATCTGATGTTCACTGAAATACATTTAGAATAAAATATTTAGTATAAATTAAGGTTAATTTTTAAAATTGTGCAGCCATAAATATGACTCGATATTGATTGCGATGTTTACACATGACGATGTTAAGTGACATTTACTCGAGTGTTTTACGGAATTTATAGAGAGTTACAGAATACGCAATGAATTATTCAGAGTTTACTGACCGCACCGATCAATACGATAATCCCAATGAGCTTACACACATTAATTACGTCATTTACGGTATGTTGATTCTGTGACCCTACGTTTATCCTTCGATTTCTTCACGTTAGTACAAATCGTTCATATACTTTACGAAAAACGTTATGGTAAAAAGGATTTCAGTTAGTTTCATTGGAATAAATTTTTCCTTCTTCTCCAGTATTCGTACTAATCTATCACCGGTAACATTGTTATCAATACGAAAAGTAAACAACTTTAAAGTCAACTTTTTTCAACGTAAGTATTGGAAGTATCGAAGAGTTAGTCATTAGATAAACAGAGGTCTAGACATAGTATAAACAAAAACATACTGTTCGTATTTATGTGCACATAGTGTTTACAGTAGCATGCCAAACCTATTCCAATTGTCTGTTTCTAACATCCAAACACTGCGCTCTTTAGCCTTTCCCATTTTCTGTTACCAACCCTTTCGATGAGTTTGCAGTATTGTGCTATAACTGTCCATACTTCCAAAAATCGTTGTATTTGCTTGTGCGTATTCAACTAGACCAGCGTTTGGGGCGCGATCCACTGCTGGGTCCCAAGAGGGCGTTTGGTGGGTCGCGAAGTCGGACTCGAAAATTTCTTACTATCGTTAAAAATAATCGTTATATAGTATTACATATAAATTACTAAGATATATTGTTGTAACAATGTAAATTCAACCAACTCGTTTTACACGTAGTCTAAACTTATGCGCTGATGCTTATGGTACCCATGAAGGTGTCCCGGACTTGAAACGGTTGAAAACCACTGACCTAGACGATCCATAACATAGGTAGGGAGTGTAGTGATTAGATTTTTACATCACTATACTGTATCGCTCTCAATCTTGGAGATAACATAATCTGGTCTTTATGCGATCACTCTCTCCTGACAGTAATTAGTGGTCGATTTCACCTTGATCTGTCTACTTAGTGGATGAATTTTCGGGAATATACTAAAGAATGATTAGAAGAGAATGACTAAATAAAAAAATAAGAAGAAAAGTCAGACTGCACAAGCAATATATTACTACGCTGAGGAAATAGATAACGATGCATCGCTGTATGCCTACGTGACGTTTTGCACTATAGTGTGCGCGGCAAAATTACTTAACATTCTAGATAATACTAGATGCCCCTTCCAGTCGTTTCTCGACTATTCTACCTGCATCCAGGCTCCCTGGGTCAGTACCGTGCAAGACACCTGGGGTAATAAATAAGCAGCCAGCGGCAGGCGACTTTAAAGTTTTTAACCAGCGACTTAACAGTACGGTTCGGAGTTATGTAATCATAATTGTTATTGAGACTTGCTGTATCAGTGCAATTGTGTTTGTGCGGAACTGCAATCAGGTGACATTTATTGTTGCGTGTTGGTGACGTTGATTGCGTGGTCATCATTATCTAGTTTGAATTATTGTATAAGAGTACCTTTGTCGATTTCTAACTGTTTGTTTTTAATTAAAGTGGTAATTAGTAGGGCCCGGATTTTTATTTATTTAAAAATGGCAAATATTTAAATATAATATTTAACAAAAAGGTGGAATATTTAATAAAAACACAATATATTTACTAACGTTTTTTAATTTACAAAACTTTGTTGACACCGCATATAAATGTTTTTTTTTAAATGATCAAAAGTAAAACTTTGTCGATTTTCTCTAAACAAAGCTTTATATTGCGAGAAGCTTCTTTCCACATCACATGAAGTTATAGGAGCATACTTAAACTTAAATATGTCTGAAGGGCTTAAAGCGTTTAATATTTCGACATCTTCATTTTCTTCTTCCTTTTCTTCAATCCCAAGAAGCTTGTTTTTGATTCGTTGTAAAATTGAATAGCCTGGGTTTTTTTTAACACTGCTTCAAATTTTCGGTTTATTTCTTCTCCTATTTTATCTGGACATGATTTAAGCTCCAAGCGGAATGATAATATTAGCTCCAAATTACTTGTGAGAGCAACATTCTTTTTTCCAAATTTTCAATTGTCGTTGCAATCTTTTTAAAATTAAAACTTATATAGACGAGGTCATTTTTTATTGTTTTTAATTTCAACAGTTGTTTAGCTTCACCGATGGCCACGCTTTCATCTTCATCAAAACAATTTATAGTTTGTTCAATAGATTGAAGATTTTCAGCGTAATAGAATGCAGCCGACAACCATGTCCCCCACCTGGTCACGATTAGTTGAGGAGGTAGTGGCAGCCCTGGATTCATTTCTTTGAACAATTGAACTCTCCTTGGCGCTTTAAAAAAAATCCTTTTCACACTTGAAATTAAATTATTAATTTCTTTGAACTCTGTCCTCACAGTTTCAGCCAATCTGTGCATCCCATGGGCCATGCAAGTAATATGAATCATCTTCGGGTAAAATATTTGAATTGCCTTACCTGCTTTCAACATGTAAGGTGCTGCGTCACTCACAAATAAGAGTACATTATCGTATTTTATTCCACTCGGCCAAATAAGATTCATTGAATCATTAAAACATTTAGCAATTGTTTGATGGTTGGTTTTCGGAAGTTCTTCCATTGTCAGGACGAACGATTTTGCAGACTCTTCTTTGTCTTCAGATAAAACGCCGACAATCACACTGGCTATATAGCGACCCTCTGTGTCGGTTGTTTCATCTATAGAAACCCAATTTTTTGTTTCATGAAGGAAACTCCTCATTTTAGACAAAAAGTCGTCATAAATATCGCTCAAATAGTTTTTGCGCAATGTAGATTCATCGTGAATTTTATGGTTAGTATATTTTTCGAGAAATATACGAAAATTGTCATTCTGAAGTTTCCAGAAAGGGATGTCAGCACTTAGTAAAGCTTTTGCTAAATCAAAATTAAATTCCGACTTACGTGAAGTACTTGCCAGTTGCGTTGTCAACAGGCTTTGTTGAGCGGAATTTGTTTTTGCTGAATTCTCCTTATGTTTATTTGTGTTTAAGTGTTGTAAAACTGTCCCTCTTTGGTCGTGATTTACGCGAATGTTGCAACATTTGCAAAACAAAATATCACTATCACTTTTGAAAATTTCCGGAAACTCCGCAACGAATGCTCTTATCTTAGAACTTGAATTACTTTTAACTTTCGGCATTTTTAGCTTACCACGGTCCAGGTCTAAACACGTACTGGCACTGCGACTGCGACTGGGGGAATGGGAGGAAGAATTTCTAGAAAAAAACTGAAGCGCCTCTTTATATTTGTTCGTAAAGGAGTTGCGTTCAAAGGGTATCGGTGGCCGAGGTGTTAGCGTTACGGCCTTGTTGCCCCGTGGTATCAAGTTCGATCTCCCAGCGCTTCACTTTTTTTTTTCATTTTATTTTTATTGAATTATTAAAATTAAATTGAATTATTAAAATTCAACTTGAAATTCATTTTTTTAGTCTACGAATATTTATACAAAAAAGACCACTTTTTCCAAATAAAACTCTTTGGTCAGGTATAGAATGATGGATTAGAAAGGATTAGAAGAAATTATATCGTCAACAAAAGCTGGCCCAACTCGGAACTTTTCGCTTTCGTAATCCCGGCTCAACTCGACCATTTCCAGGTATAGCTGGCTCAATTCGTCTTCCCACCAACTGGAAGGCGGCAAGCAGCGATTCAAAGAACGCCATTTCGAAGGAATGACTCCTTCATTTCTTTATTCACGTCTCTGTTCATCTATACATTATTTTTTAAGGAAGAGAATTAGGAAATATTGAATTATATTTAAATTAAATGAGAAAAAATTTGTTTATTTTCTCAAACAAACAAAATATTTATTTATCCTCGCAAATAGCAAAATATTTATTTAAATACGAAAATATTTATTTAAATAAAGATCCGGGCCCTAGTAATTAGTAACTTCATCTGGTGTCAGTTATTCTGTTTCCATTGTGCAACACGACGATCCGTGCGACTGTCGTAACAATATTATACTTTCTACATCAAAAATGTTGTTTTCACTGTCCTGACGAGTCACTTTACTATTAATGTTAAAAGCAACTGATGTAGACCTATTAATGTTTTACTTGTAACGTATGTAATTGAATCTGTCTAAGTGACAAGTTCAAATAAGATTTTTCAGTGTGAAAACTCGTTAGTTTAAATCGAATTTTTTGTCTACTGAGACAAATTTCCTAATACCGCTCGAATTCTACCACATGGGGAGTAACTGTATCCTATGTTCTCATAATAATAACAACGAAGATTGTTAGCATTCTGTAATCATACTTTCCGGTGAAGTTCATAATACTGGTGCCCAGTGGCGTACGCAGGGAGCTCAAGCCCCCCCCACCACAAAAATGTAGGCTAATATACACTTCGTTAATTTACTTAGTCTCTCGTTTAAAATTACAAAATTGCATATTTCAACTGATTTGGACGAGAATATAAATAGTAACAAAATAAGTAGTTTATAATAACAATTATTACTTCAGTTATAATTTATAGTTCATTGAGCGGTGTATTACGCTGAGTGTAACGTTCAGTAAGCTACCTGTTTTCTTTCTCTCTCGCTTTTATTTGACGGCGCCACACCGGCTCGGCCACTACTACCAATGAACCTTAAGAATTTTTACTTAAGTATTAAATAATATTTTTATAGAACTTAACCTAATTAAGTAAACCTTTTTCATAAAAATATTATCTAATACTTAAGTAAATTTCAGCACTTTTTTTCCAGATATCAGTCGATAAATTAAACGATAATTTTAACAATTTTCCTAATTTCATATCTTGAATAATGCTGCTGTAATAATGAAAAAAATCACATTAATAACATTTTACATTTATACGAAATTTTTTGATAATATTTTGGTAATTTCCCAATCACCAATAATACATTTTTAATGAAGAACCCTACTGAAAATAATACGCCTACTAATAAATTGTAACTATTAATTGGCATATGTACTCTATCTAATAGTATATATTGTAGAAGAGTAGGCTAATATATGGACTGCTAAGGTTCAGCCCCCTCCCCCGTTGATTTCTGCGTACGTCACTGCTGGTGCCCGATCTTACGGAAGTGATGAAACTTAATTGAAACTGTTATTTCACACACGCGTGTTTGTTGAAATATCATCGCCGGTACCTCGAAACTGCAGAACTGGGACAGCTAACATGTAGAGAATACAAGCTATTCAAGATTTCAAGAATCTGTTTGCCTAATATCAACTTAACAGTAATTAACACTTTCTTCGACAGATGTCTGGCAAAGTCGTATAGTTTCTGACAAAAGCAAATTTAATTATGCTGAATCTTTTAAGCGTATATAGTGTGTACAAACGCAGAGAGGGGCGTGTTGCAAAAAAGATGCACAAGTAACACAAACTATATATATAGACTTCTCAGACACTTAAGATCATAAACTAAGATTAGTTATTCCATTGCGTTAACTACTCCTGGTATGGGATAGCCTACTGCTTCATAACTCATACGTATGTCAGGTGTTACATTTTATAAATGAAATATTAGACCACGTACATTTGCGAAGATTATTCAGGAACCGTTTCCGGATTAAACATTCAAGACATTTCGTAAGCGTGATCAACAATTCAACTTTGATTAAATTTTTAGAAATAACAAACGACTCACTTTATAAATAAAACAAAACGATTGCAGAATTAGGATTCATACTTCGAGTATTTCAGAACCCAAACTACAATAACAGTGGGGAAAGAGAAAATAAAATTGTGAAGATTAACTGGAAGAATGGTTTAAAGGTTAAACTGTGATTGACAGGACGACATACTCTGCAACTATGTCGTTGGAATAGGCCCTCCCTACAATCAAGGTTGTCAACATTACAAGGTAAGACAGTGATGCCTATTACTATTACATTACAAGGTAAGGCTGTGATCGCTTCATGATCAACCACCTGATCTGCGGCCTGTTACTGTTACGTTCCCTGGCAGTGGTACAATTCACGTTCAACCACCCTCATAGAGAAATCAGCAATCCAGTAACCACGTGCGATAGCGAACTCCACGGTGGAGAGGGGGTTTTTTGTGAACGTATGTATTGTAAGTATGACTTTCTTATTTATCTAGTCCAGCCATGTCAGACAAGACCGCTCTATTAAGACAGCGACTGAACGTAGGCATTCAGACTGAATCCTGGCCCCAACATTACCACTGTGCCGGGTGGTAGAATATATTAGACGTTACCACTGCATTAGAACGGTAAAAATTAATGAGTGGGTAATTTTTCTTAACGAAAAGCAGACAAGTTCATTTAACAAGCATGACCATAAGCTTCAAAAGAAAGAAGTCCACTTACCAAGATGCTGCTCAACTTTGAATGGAAAACTTTAATAGAAAAGTGGAAGCAAGTTTTGAATTGTTATGTCTTCTGGATGGTGTACAGAAATATCATTCAGAAACGCCACTTTATAGATAAAGGGAATATCACGTATCATAGACAGCTTACCTTGTGGCACGAGATGCGAGATATAACGTAAAGAATGAGAATTAGTATGACGATTCATAATGACATTAGAAACCTTAAAAAGTGCTACCGCATTATGGGTGCAGAATTATGTACTGAGGAATCTTCACTTCTGTATCATCCAACACAGATCAAAGATCCAACGCAATGCATTTGGAATTACGGCTGTGTTTGATGATTTCAGTGTATGATTGTAGCTAAACAGGACATTTCAAAGTAATCAAAAACAGCCGCCCAGTCGTCGCGGTTCAGTCCTCCAACTGTCTGTAGTCTAGAATCATTTGTTTGTCACATTTTAAAAAGTTAAGAGACGGCAAAATATTATTCTCTTGCGAGAATTTGTTTGCTTTTTTCTGAACTGTGAATAATAAGAGTGCGTCACGAAACGAATAATAACTACATCGTCAATAATAATCTCATGAATACTATTTCTTTATATTTATATTTTTTATGTGCGTGTGTGTGTTTTGCCCGGTTCGTGTTAAGTTTATTACTGTTACAGAATTGATTTTAGCACAGCGTATTCATTGGCGTATTCCTAAACTCTTATTTTATTGTTTATTTACAGTTTACAGTGGTCATGAGAAAAAACACATAGATTTTGTTTCTTATTTATTGAGACATGGATTGTCGTGTGAACAATCCCAGTAAATTAAGGTGTAATCATATGAATGTATATTAGATTTGTATTTTTTTTTCTATTACATCAGTCTGACCAATAACCATTCCAGTTTGTTTCCTCTTGCAAGGTAGAGTGTGTAAGCTATTACTTCATTCGTGATATAAAATTGGAAACATGTCCCATGCGTCTGTCGGAAGAAATTTCTACGGAAATTCAAACAATATTATAGTACCTATCTATCTATGTCAGACCTGTTTAGATATTAATTCCAAACCTATATTATCTACTACAGAAAAAAAATCAGGAGCATAAACAGTTTGAGACAAAGAAAACACTATTTCGTTCCAAATCAATTACGACGTTCGTCTAGTTGGTACGTCATCATCTGTTCTAAAACTGTCCCAGCTTTATCCACATTGCAAATCATATCATGTAGGCTTCCCTTCATATATAGTTTGTATATATGCTCTGGCGCCGTAGTTTTGGTAATCAAAAATTTTATTTCTTTTAAATTTCTCCTAAAATTTTATTTTATTGTTTATTTACAGTGGTCATGAGAAAGAACACAGATTTTGTTTCTTATTTATTGAGACATGGATTGTCGTGTGAACAATCCCAGACTTCATTCCGTTTGAATTTATTTTTAGAAGAACGCTTAGAAGAATTCCAAATACTTTTAATTTCTACTTTTGTTTTTAATAGACTATAGGATTTTTTTAACATGGCTGTAAAGCAGCAGGTCATACGTACTGCTGTATATACCTAGTTACTATTTAATTACATGACTATACACAAATGCAAGGGTGCACATTTATAAAACGTCAACAATTTTGTAAAACTACATAGTAACTACATTTTGTTAGTATCTTACACTGTATTCTGAAAAATGTTGTGGAATATTCAAAAATCTAATGTTCAATGGTTGTGATAATCATTGAACGAAATCTGGATTATGAAATTTGTATTTATTGTCTCAAAACGTAAACAATCGCAATGACTGAAAATTTAAAGATAGAGGCTCTAAAATGTTCAAACCCTTGTCATAGGATTGGTAGAACTAGATAATTTACTGTACACAATGCGTATATATTATTACTAGAAATACAATTCGGCAAAAAGACCATCATCGGAAGGTTTTGCAAATTGCATACACGAGCATTAAAGTTAAAAGAAATCACAATAACATAGCACGAGAAACGTTATAAAATAATAATATAGGCTGCATCGACTCATGTGGCATTTCTGCACTTTATTTATGATATTGCACATTATCAATTGTAATACATTCAGTGGCCGCGGCAAGAGGCACGTAGGCCTAACGCGGAATTGTACCAACGTTATCGATTTGCATGACAAAATAAAAAATATAAACGCATGAATGTTTATGAACATGTATAGTATGAGTAACGAGATTGGTATCACATTGGTCGCGTGACCTCGGTCTCTTGTTGCTCATTTATTGATGTGTGTGGAAACAAATTCTCTTTAGCGGTATCGATTTACTAAAGCACCATCGATACAACCGTGTGCACGAAAGCAGTCTATATACGAGAAAAAGTTAAACAAATTTACCCAAATAAGTCAGGGGGCGTAAATTCGTCACGCTGCCGAGAGTGGAAAAGGCAATTGAAGGAAGCTGTAACGGAAATCCTGACTGGTAGGGCGGCATATCGTTGCATCTAGGCGTATCCCTCCCTCACGCTCATACTGTTTAACAGTTCTAATCTTACCTGCTGCTCTCCTATTAAATACCCTTTTGTGCTGTATGTGATTTACTATTCTGGTTTCTGTGTAGAAGCACGTAATTGTAAGCACAACCACTCACGCAAACACGCCTTCCTTCAGTAATAAATAGTAACCATAATAAATAAAAAACAACTTCAACATTGATTTTATGCTTCACGAGCGCGCGCGTGTGTAGCGGTGCACTCGGTCACAGAAAACACATTGATACAATACTATATGTATTTTTGTCACTATTTCTATAGAGTTTCGCACCCGATGACCGTAACTTTATAATGATATCTCTTCCTACTTGTTCGAAGTGCAAAACATTTATTTGCAACTGCCATACTGCTACAAGAAAGGGTTAAACCGCGATGGGAACAACACAACACTAAGCTGTCTCTAAATGAAACACTAAACGTATCTGTATAGAAATTGTACAATATACAGTACAATGTAAAATGCGAATCTGTATAGCGTTTAACTGTTTAATAAAAACAACAGAAATCAAGAAACTTCTTAAATAGCTCAAAGATTAAAATTAAATTTTCATTAAATAATGTTCCGACAACATTGAATCACAAACTGGATTACAGAATGTACACTATACACAGATGTGCCATGTATTATATTATATTATATTATATTACTATTACGTATTACGTATATATTAGGCCTATAGGCCCTTTAAATATTGTGTTACATGCCCTTTATGCTATCATACTGCACTTTACGCTGTACTTATAGTACAGTTCTACAAGTGGATTGCCCCAACCACTAATACTACATTTAATATTACTCGAGACATTATAAACATTTATAGCCCCCAATACACACACATACGCATGCACGCGCAAAACACATTAAAATAACGCGGACGAGCGTGTGTTTATGTGTCAAAAAGACAATATAAGTCTCTCTCTTAAATATGATACTGCTTACAAACTTTTAGTAAAAATACGGTTCCTTAATCTGTAGGTTTTTTTTAATATTCTAAGAAACTATTTGCAACTAGTGACAAGTGTGGTGGTAAGCACGAAGACCAACATACGATACCCCATGCGCGTTGTTCACTGTGGCCGAGGATGGCGTTTCGTATCAGCCACTTTTCCACGTCATTTGGTCCACATTGCTAATGTGACTATAGATCTGCTTATAGGCCTAGATTTCATTACGTACGTACGTACGTGTGCGTGCGCGCGCGTAAATATTCGCTCAAACATTCATTAAGGAAAGGCAATTTGATTGAAGAAGAATATTTCTTTCCCGAATCATTTCACATGTGATCAAAAAGAACTAACGTCTCTTATTACAACAACGACCTCCAAATATCAGAAACAACAGAACGACACTTGCTAAAATTATAAAACAATAAGCGTTTTAGCAATACCTGGTATCGGAGCTCCATTTGTTTTCCAATGTGAATAAACTACACATTATTGATAACATTTGAAAAATCATAAGGCAAACTTATTTCTTACCAGATGAAATTTCAATACGACTGACCAAATGAACAATAATAATCGTGAGAGATCTTTTGCCTACTGAAAGTGGTGCACCACAAAAGTAGGCCCGTCTTACAACATACAACAGTAATTCTATTTATTACCTAAATGTGCATAACAGGAACGAGTTGGCGTGTATGTGTTTACTCTTTTGTGCTGGTGTGCCATCCGTGTAAGTCTGAACTCGTTGAAATCTTTTATTATTAGACATTAACGAACCTATTAACTAAATTAGCTCTAATAATAACTGCAATATGAAGTATATTAGTTAATTATAATGTGGCTAAAAACATTTTGGTTTAAAATTAAGTTATGAATAGTACATATTACAGCTGGCATTAGAGTCAGTGAACTACACGTATTAATAAATTAAAGCTACAAAATTTCCAAAACCTGTTATCAGCCTGTTCAGTAATCTATGTTTTGTTTGGATTTTGCACACAGTGGCCCAATTATTTATGATCGTAGTCCACAAACCGAACTGCACTGAAACTATACACGTCTGTCGTGTTGATGCACTTGATCTCACTATATCTAACGAAGTTTCGTATTTACTCCTTCCCCGTACACTTGGTTTGTTCACACTACCCCCCTTTTTGGAACTGTCCGTCTAACACACTCAACAAATTTACCTTACTCACTTTTAACTTAAAAAACCTATTGCTGAGTCGATTAGAAACAGGCTTACATTCAAATGCAAATGTTTTAATAGTATTACCTCGTTTACACATTTTCTGCAAACTATGCGTATTTATCATACAACGGAGCGTTGAAGTCTTCGCGGTAACGTTCATTAAGTCAACAAATATTGACATTTTTTAGATGTTGTTCTAATGTCCCAATACGTTATGTGGAGCCTCCCTATCCCCCTCACGTAATAGTTACGGAGTTTTCGCTCTGAAAATGTAGCCATGTCCATTAATATTAGATATTCACAAAATACTACAGATCAGACGCTGAGATGAACCATACCTGTTGTGTTGATTGACGTTGCTCCTACCTGCGAAGCTGCGACGGACCATGAGTGTGGACGTGGACCATGGCGATATAGCAGTCTCTTGGATCTGTATATTGATCAAACTAGCACCGGGCACAGTATCCCAATACGCACGCGCGCCCCGGCTGTTGCTATGCCAACCTCACATTCTCCCAGTCTCGATATATCGATATTTCTTTTTGTCTTTGTTGATGTACTCGTGCCACTTAATACCTCTTAATTATTGATTAATATTACGCCCTCTCAGAAAAAACAAAAACAATTTTCTTCATCTCAGTTTGTTCCTCAGAGTTAGAAGTCATGAAGGAATTGATTAAATTGTAAATACAATTTCGTTAAGCTACACATGTGACCCCCTTAATTGCGCACAACTGTGGATGCATCTTAATTTCTGATAAGCCGTCCGTTGAACGGTTTTATAATACAAATCTACTTATAATATTTGCTCACTGTAAGACAACAAACGCCTGATGTACGGAAGCTCTGACCTCTCAGTAACGCTTACCTTCTTTTTAAACGCCTGAAATGTACCATGAAAGTAAATTAAATTTTAAAACGCTAACTGCCCTAGAAAAAGGAATTTCGGTTACAATAGTAAAATTGTTACGTTTTCAGCAAAAACATCGATTATGTTATTACTAAAAAATATGTATCTTAAACTGGCATATAAGTGTAATTTATTTTTAAAATATTTTTCCTGTCGTCAGTTACACATCATGATAATTCAACAGTCATTACCTTACGATTACGTTATCACCTGTAAGATAAAACAAGAAAGATATTACCTACCTTAAAACCGTTGAAGTACGTATGTTGTTATCTCAGACTTCTGTAATGTGACCATGTCATTACAACAAACATTTCTTCTTAAATTGGCTTATAACGTATGGTTATAACGTTTCACGTCTTCCGATACCCAATCGTCCATCTCTATCGTTCCACAAGTCCTCTTCCACTCCACGCCGTCTCATCTCTTCATCTATGCCACTCTCCCAGCTCCCAGCTCTTCCTGGACCGTCCTTGCTACCTCCTTCCTCTCGGCTTACATTGCAATTCTGTTTTGGTATTCTTTCTTCTGGCATTCTGCGAACATGTCCGAACCCTAGTAATTGATTATCTTTGATATCGTCTACCATTGTGCGTATTACCTCCATAATTTCTCTTATTCTATCATTCGTTATTCTCTCCATTCTCGATCTCCATTCTCTCTGCTGCCCTCCTCCAAATGTCGCTTTCCGTTGAATTGAACATTTTCCCGCTTTATCTTTAATTAGCCATTCTTCCAAGTTATAGATTAGTACATGGGTATGTCCGCTTCTTATTCTCTTTGCTAATGAGTTTATCCCATAATATACTGTTCAACGTTGTCTGATATACTGTTTATCCCTGCTTATTCGTTCTCGAGTTGTTTCGTTCAATGTCCCGTTTTGTGTGACTTTTAATCGTAAATACTTACATTCCGTGCAGCGTTTGACATGCTGGGCCATTGTTGGTGTCACCCAATACATATGTGTTCTGTTTCATTCAAATTCGCCTTCATCACCATTTTTCATATTATTCTATAAGCTTACGTCATATAATTTGATAGTATTGATAGGACCAAT
The DNA here is from genome assembly GCA_034769895.1 of Magicicada septendecula. Taxonomy (NCBI): domain Eukaryota; kingdom Metazoa; phylum Arthropoda; class Insecta; order Hemiptera; family Cicadidae; genus Magicicada; species Magicicada septendecula. The sequence continues at coordinate 916,231,526 of CM068367.1, read as the reverse complement.
AAACATTTACTGGTCCTAAATTCGTGAATTTGAAATTCCATTGGGGGTGTATAGGGCTTTTAAAATACAAATAGCAAAATAATAAATATCATTAGTTAATGATGAAAATAAGTCATGAACAATGAATTTGTTTACTGAATAAAGTACTAAATATCACATCATTTGTTTAATGAGTATTCAGCTATTATTTTCATTGTATTCAGCTATTATTTTCATTTGTTTTCACATACATAAGAACATGACCGAATAGCAACTAATTAGGTTATGTTAAATTAATTAATTGCGGTGAGTTAGACTGAAAAACAAAACGCTTTTTGTGATCAGAGTAGGAGTGCCAAACACTGTATTACGCGAAATTCTGAACACCAAACAACTGTTAGTTTGTTAACCACGCCAGTCGCTTGTACTGTAGACTGTATTCACACAGCTTTACATATAACAATTCATAATATAATTATTATTACCGCTCACTAACTGTGAAATAAATTTCGTTAAGTCGCCGTTTAAGGCCTATAATCCATGTCACCCTGACACATCGGAAAGATAGAAAAGACAAGCAAAACATTTCCTTACAAATTAAACATCAAAGATATTTTCTTTCAACGAGAAAGATTTAGGTCTAATGTCTTTCATCTCAAACGCAAGATTATAAGAAAGACTCATATCAGCGAATGCATCATAATCGCTAAAAGCACCTGACCATTTACCGTGCTGAGAATGACGTAATATAATGTCTCTGTATATGTATGACGTTTTCTTTTAAATATCTCTTCATATAAGACACAAATTCTGCTCTGCATTGAGTAGTAAATGAGTATAATATGTGTACATTTACTTACTGTTTTAATACTTTCAAAATTTGAATAGTCATAGGTGAAATATGTTTTGGTATGTTTTCTTACATGATTGTAAAATGTTCCACAGTAAGTACACTATAGTGTTCGTTAATATGCCAACTATAAAGAAGTGTAAGCAAACGACCTGTACAATCATTATACATGACACTATACTGTAAATATCAAACCAATACATGAGCAACTATGTTGTTCAGCACGTAATCTGGGGGGAGGGGGGTAATGGGTAATAGACAAGTGGCATAAAGCACCTCCCGCAGACGCTTCCAGTTGAATGTAGCTCAAGGTCTAGCCCTGCTAATGATTTCATCTAGTTTATTACCTCCCCTGTCCGCGCTTACCCCACTAAGCCCTAAGCTTCTATGCCGGTATAAAAAAAAACGTTATTCAAAGAGCGAAGCGAGTTCTCAGTTTTATCTCGACCGTTTGGCATTTGTCTGTCTATCTGTTTAGAGTAGTGGTTCCCAGCCTTTCCGGACATGCGTACCACTTTGGTCTTCAGCGTTCATTTCGAGTACCACCGGAGCTTAAAGAAAGGTTAATGGGGTTTTCTCAATAAAAACCTTGATACAACATGGATAACTAAAATCTGAATATAGTGTATAGTTTTCAACATTTAAAAATGTTTTGACCCCAGGGCTAAAAAATGGAATCAAGAATAATTTTGTTAAAAAGTGTAAAAATCTGGTCGGATATCAGACTAAAGGAACTTGAATACAAATCTAATATTTGGGATTTTTAGCGATTATTGTATGATTGCTCTACAATGGTTTCCTTAATAATCAAAAAATAGTGGTGCAATAGGGATTATCGTAATTTTTCTAATAATTGAAAAATATCAAATACAAAATTTATGCAATAATAAATGTCCTTTGTTCAAATTAGCGAGCCAGTTCTGTAGCTCAGGAAGTGAAGGAATCGAGTTCTCAGTTTTAACTCTACCAAATCCTTAAATTCGTAATGACCGTCAATCAATGAATTTTTCAGTGAAGGGTTTGTGAGGATCGGTCAAAAATATAAACACAAATTTTAACTTATTTGTGTCGACGTTTCGACAGTGTTTATTGTCATCATCAGGACCTGTGTATGAATACAAAAGAAATATCAGAAACAACAGAACCATTATTTGTCTGAACGTGTTTGTGTATGTGAGTCTGCGTGCGTGTGTGTACGCACATCCGTGTGCGTGCGTATGTATGTATCATTGTATGTGTGAAGGAGTTGAGATAGTTTGTTTACATCTTCAAATTTTCTTTAAGACAACGAGAAAATTATAATATCACAGAACTTAATTTAAACACTATTACAATTTAAATTACTATATGTAATGATATTTATAATTAATTATAAAAGCAATAATCAACAATTACTTATTAGATTGGTACAGAAAACGTTTATACATATACCAGTCACATACATAGTAAAATATATTATAACTAAAAACAGATTAGGGATGTTCAACTATGTAATTATTAAAAGTTATTTTTAACATGTTTCACTCGCTACTGGTATTAAAAACAATCATTAATTTAGAAAAGTATGAATTCCACAATAACTGTAGAACTTTACGACCTTACATCAGATAGTTTACATACTGTTACAAACACAATGTTTATGGTAAATCTATCTAACAAGTAAAGATGGATAATACTGGTAATCATATTGTTGTAAATTATAGTCCAGAGTACTATAGAACATTGTAAATTTATGTATATGTCAACAATCACACACTCTCTCTCACCCACTCTCCCTCTACCTCTCATTCTCACAACCTCTCACTCTCACTTGAAATCGCACTCTCACTCTCTCTCCCTCCCACTCACTCTCTCATCACTCTCTCCCTTCCTCCCCTTTCTCTCGCTCTAACACTCTCTCTCACTCTTCCCTCTTGTCGCTCTCTCTCTCTCTCTCTCTCTCTCTCTCTCTCTCTCTCTCTCTCTCTCTCTCTCTTTCTCTCTCTCACTTGTCTCTTTCTACAAATGGCACTCTCAAAACACTCACCATTTCTATTAACACTATCGTCCTCACATACATTAGAGAATTATGTACAAGATAACAGTATAGATTTAACAACTTACTTTAAAGAGTTACAAACTATTACAACACAACATTATCGATAACTGATCTATTATAGGAAAATGGTTATTACTTAATATTTATATTTACATGTTATTTACCTAGAACTTGGTCTATACAGAGTGCCATAGTCTCATGTAGTATATATCTATATATGTCGGTAGTCATAATCTCTCTCACTCATGCTCTTTCACTCTCTCTCCCTCTCTGTCTGTCTCTGTACCTCTCTCCCACTCTCTCTCCCCCTCTCTCTCTCTCTCACTTTCTCTCCCCTCTCTCTCTCTCTCTCTCTCTCTTTTTCTAGACTCACACTCCACCTTCTCATACTCTCATTACACACTCGGGCGCGTTTTCTCTCTCTCACTCGCAATCTTAAACAGATATACCCTCAATCTAACACGCAGATGTGTACGCACACACACACACGCACAACACACAAGTACAACCACACTAGAGCATCAATACTTAAGAATAACACAATTATATTCTCTTCTTTTTGTCACATCTTATGCAAAACGCAGATGACCGCTGTACTGAGTTTAAACCAATCGAATATGTGTCCATATGAACTGCTATGTGTTTACCTAGCTAATACTAAATAATATTATCAATGAGGCACTTACAATTGTTGCTGACGCCAAACACACAACTGTAAATTTCCCCAGACAAACCGCCCTATATATAACCAGAAACAGATGATGTTTGTCAGTGGCGTACCTAGGGTAGGGCAAGTAGGGCACGTACCCTGGGCGCCATTCAAAGGGGGGGCGCAAAATTCGCAAATTATTAAACTTAAAAATCAAAACAAAACAAACAATATAATTCATATTCAAATAATCCCGCGATTCCCGCGCGTGGTGAGCTTTCGCGAACGAGCGAGAGGGAATGAGTGGTGCCACCGCGCCGGGCGGCGTAGGTAGATTGCTTAAAATGCTTTCACTCGCTCGGCTATCGGCTCATATGACTGGCGTGGCGCAGTTGTTTGCATTTTGTTTGCACGTGTCGCGAGCGAGCGTGAAGCTACTTGATTTGATAAATTAAATTACCGTCGACGACAGTGCTTTGAACATAAATATTGGACTTATTTTTACGGTAGGTACCTACATACATTAATTTATTGAATTTCTATTTTCTACAGTAGGTAGACATGACATAAACACTCGTGACATAACCTCGAATCGAACTGAGTTTATTTACAGTGAAATTCATTTGAATAGTAACATAACACATCTTTGTGAAAACCGTGTGCGGTAATCAATTTTTCACTTTATAACTATCGTGGGGATAAGGTTGATTATAAGTTTATTTATTGTTTCGGGTATCATCGCCGATCGTCTTTTAGTGTCTGCGCGAACGAAGACTGACACGCCATATTTTTTGTGTCGTATTTGTACTGTCACACGACAAGCTCTGTGTGTCGCTAAGGAATTTGCCGAGTCACTAGGTGGGAAAGATGATACACGTAAACACTTGATTTACTAGCCAAGTCAAAAGCATCCGTTCCGCAGTTTAATGTATTAATTATGCATGCAACAAAATAAGTCTGTTTCCCGCACTGTAATTGTTCTGTACGCCAAAAACATCACTTGACTGCCAACATTTCTTTACGTTAATGTTACTGTCTACCCACGTTTCGTCCAAATAAAATATATTATTGCAAGTTTTTCGCAAAGCGTTCATTTTTACAAGAAATTTATAACGCCAAACACTATATCTGGTTTTTCGATTAAAAACTTTCTTTTGCTCTGACATTTCCGCCACCTAAATTCTATACCTTTCATAATGTTTATTAAAGAATCTCGGCCCCAAGAAAAATGTATTCGCTCTTTTACGACAGGAAGCAATTTTCTAGCGCTCGGTACTACTTTTTGAGTAACGTAAAATTCTTTTTAATTACTTGTCGAATTACGCACTTATCCATATCGTCTACAAACACTCTTCGGTCACCTTTCCTTGTGTCTCTTCTTTTCCTCGGCGTAGAAAATGTTTGTTCGGACCCTTGTTCTTTTAACATTTTCGATTCTTTACGGAGTTTTATGATGAAATTTTCAGATTTCCCGCAGTAATCAGCAGCTCTTTTAGTAGCCTGACTGATAGGGTAACCGAGTACTTTAGACTTGGATTCGTTGTCACATTTTTCAGTTACTCTGCTAATTATCTGTCGAGCTTCACTATGAACGACAAAGTTCTTTTTCTTTGATGACACACTTTGCTGAGGCTCAGTCATAGTTGATACAAAAAATACCGAAATAAAAATAAAAAACAAATAAAAATACCGTAAATAAAATGTAAAAAAAACACTACCGTAATCAAAATTACTGTTGGAACAATGTACTCGCTTCTATTGACCCTGTTCAGAAGCGGCTCCAGGATCCTAGTATGAATTTTCATAATGCTGCCTTAGATATGAAAGCCCTCCGAGACTATTTTTCTAATGAAAGAGAGAGGTTGGTTAATGATGCACTCGAGAAAGGTTTCAATCTTTGCCAGGAATAGGATGTAGTGATTGAAAGGCGTCAAAGGCGAAAAAAACGTATGGCTGGAGAGAATGCGATGGACGCTGGGTTGACTGCTAAGGAAGAAATAGAACGAGTGATGAAGGGATCGCTGGATCGTATTGTGTGTGAAATGAGCGAAAGGTTCACTCGTCTGCATGAAACCGACGCCAGATTTGGATTTCTTCTAGATATTAAAAAACTGTGTTACGGCACTGACGACTGCGACGATTTAAAAAAGAAATCTAAAGAATTTGGAGACTTCTATGGTTGTGATGTTAACGGAGAACAGTTATACGAAGAAATATTGGATGTTCGAATACTAATATCCACAATAAAAAACGTAAATATAAAGAGATCTGAAGAGCTTCTTGAATTCATTGTTCAGTACGGAGATGAGAGCGTCTTTCCGAATCTGCGCATTTCAATTCAGATTATGCTTACGATTGCAATATCCATCGCAAGTTGCGAGCGATCTTTCAGTAAGCTAAAACTAATACTTTCGTTTTTGAGGGCTACAATGGGTCAAAAAAGGTTATGCGACCTAGCTTTGCTTAGTGTAGAGCGAGAAGAAACCGAAGAAACAGATTTCGAAAATGTTGTAAATCTATTTGCGTCGCAGAAGGCAAGGAAGGTGCAATTTTAAGTTTAAGACTATTAAAAGTGCACTTTTACGGACTAATTTTCGTTCTAAAACAGAAAATAAAAATGTTTTGTAAGATTTATGACTGTTTTATTTAGTGTATCTGTTTATTTTATATTTAGATAATTTACGAAGGGGCGCAACTTCGATGCTCGCCCTAGGCGCCATTTTCGATTGGTACGCCCCTGATGTTTGTACATTATTTGACTTTTGAAGAAAGTAACACGTGTTTGGAAGACAGTTAAGAAAAGATTTAAAACTGCAAGGGAGAGTAACACCAATCTGACAACGTGTTGGGCCGACAAAGATGACCAACCGACATCTGTAAGGGAGGGACATAGCTAATCATTTCTTCGAAATCATGCCCTAACGGTCTGTATAAGTTGAGCGACGAAAGATTTTGTGTATCAGTGCGGAAATTAATGGAGTGAGGGTCCCTTTTTATTTGAATCATTCTCAGTACGCATCTTTTCAAATAATTATTTTCGTAATGTTTAATTTGGGTGTTGTAAGTGTTGTTGAAATCAAATTCATGGCCGGTGTTTAAATGGTGAGATACTAAAGCGTTGGGGTTATCATTATGAGTTTTTTTATGGCAATCATACCTATGCTGATAAATTCTCTTATGTAAATATTGGGACGTAATACCGGTGTAAATCCAAAATAAAGATCAAAATATGGAAAAAAGTGTTAGAAGGGTTTACAGTATCGAAAGGTCTAAGGCAAGGGTGTTGCATCTCCCCGACATTGTTCAAAAAATATATAGACACAGTATTGCGACAACGGAAAAGAAAGTGCAGAGGTCTGGGAATTCCAATAGATGGAACCCATATTTTCACATTATAATTCGCGGATTAACAGGTCTTAGTAGCACAAGACAAAGAGGACTTGGAGTATATGACTCGGTAGATCAAAGACGAATACGAGAGCTGGGGACTGTCAATAAATCTAGAAAAGACCAAGTATTTACGCGTGGGAGGTACTGAAACCAACTTGCAATTGGAAAATAATGAAGAAATTGAAAATTGCCAGGCATATAAGTATTTAGGAGTACAGATAAAGCAGGATGGCAGAGATACAGATGAAATAAAGGAGAAAATAAGCATGGGACGGAGGGCTATGAAAAGACTAAATAGTATATGGTGGCGTGACCAGATAACTAGAGGAAGGAAAGTACAGATAAACAATAATATCGCAAAGAGTATTCTGTTGTATGGTGCTGAGAGTTGGAGAATGACGGAAGCGGACAAAAGGAAAATACTGGCTGTAGAGATGGATGCACTAAGCAGATCATGCAGAGTATCCAGGCGAGAGAAAATAAGAAATGAACAGATTAGGGAAATGATAAATGTGAAACATGCAGTAGTAGAGAAATAGAAAGAAGACAGTTAATTTGGTTTGGACATATTAAACGGATGGGAGGAGAAAGGTTGCCAAAAAGGATAATGGACTGGTTACCCCCGGAGAAGAGGAAGAGGGGAAGACCCAGACGATCATGGGGAGAGAGTATTCAGAAAGTTCCAAGTGCGAGGAATCTGCCAGAAGAACATTGTCAAGACAAAAAATATTGGAGAGAAAGTCTGGAAATCGGACAGCGACGACAGACGCTATAAACCGATGTTTTATATATATATATATTGCAACGATACTCTTAACAACTCACTTTTGCACATATGCTATTACTCATTTGTGCGCACTTACCCACGTCTCGAAGGTATACTCTTCTTCTGCAGTATTTACCTTGATGTTTCCCAGCTAGGTCGCAGGCTTTGGTAGTTAATTGAGGGTGGATAAGCACGTGAATATCGTTACAAGTAAAGAGTACAGAGGATTTAGTACTGGTTGTGAAATTAGTACGACTTTGTTAACAAAATTATATTCATTTTGATTATTAATTAAAAACTGCAAATTGTCATGTCATTAATTAGTGTGTGGGTTAACTAATATTGAAACCCTTATATTCACTTATACGAATATCGTATAATTATAACGCGGCAAAATCTTATCTCTTATAGCCTAATACACAGTATACACAAAAATAAGACATATATGACCTGGAATATTTACACAGACATATAATATATAACACATATATTATTACAATGCGTGATTAACACGTACGAAATTGACGTACGTGCTAACGTGTGGTTCTTTTTTTTTATTATGTACCACTTAATAAAAAAAATAAATAATTAAACATTTCTAAAATTCTAATAGAGACCATTCTATTACTTTATTTACTATACTCCTAATGTCTCAATTAATTAAAATCTACAAATGAAGTAAACTTTCGTACTTGATTTTACGTTACAGTTACTTGATTTTAATTATATAATAAAAATATAAAAATAAAATAAAATATGGTTTCTCTAATTACCATTTATTTATGAGATTAATAAGTTTTATGTTCTTTGTTATAAATTATTATTCTCTGAACTTTTATTAATTATTCATTATGCAAATAAAAATAATAAAGTTTATGTAAACTTGGATATGGAATCTAGAGCCTTCTTTTGATAGACCTCAGGGTCATTTATAAGACTGAATAAATGTCTGACTTCACCTGCATATTTCTGCAACCATTTAACTGTTGTTACCGTCACCTGGACTCTCGAGTTTTGGGATCCCCTTCCGGTATCACCTTCTCTGTCTCTGCGTCGTTTGGAATTACTCTCTCCGTCTAATGGATGCTGAATTCTGACATGGACCTCTGGTCGTAATGATGTACGACTGGATGTAGCTGCGTGTGGCTGTCCCTGCGTCCTCTAGTATATTGCTTTGTTTCCTCTCCTCTCCTCGTCTTTTCCCTCGTGGACGTCTCGAAGTTCTACGTGGGCTTCTTGAAGTTCATCGACGACGTTTCGACTGCTCGTAGTTTACAGTATTATTGTCTTTTAAATAACTCGTGTATATCACTAATTACTTTCACCGACGTACTGCCGGTTCCATCGCACTTTAGTTTACGTAATTCGATTTAAAACATTACTTAAACTTTGTAAAATTTGCGGTGGCGAGATGCGTGGATTTCACGTACTGTCTGTTAATGATCTGAGAAAGCGTGTGTCGCTCGCTGGGGTTTTATACTCCTGCCGGCGTTCAATTCCTGTTGAAAACTATTCGGACAGAGTTGAACAAGTCAGCGCGTCGTGTTAACTAATTACAACCTACGCGTCTTTCTATGAAGCGCACACGTTTTTATAAATATTATTTGCCAAATCGTTAGGTACATTAATAAACTTAACCTATGCAAATTATGAACATTAAGGTGTGTAAACTATGGAAGTTATGGCAAAATTTCACACGGTAGCTGAACGGTTCCCACGATCATAGACCTCTTAGTATTGAATTGTAGCGCCAGGCCCCAGCTGTTTTTCTACATATGTCTCTGATTCGTGTGACTTCTGGTTTTCGTTCAGCACTTAAAAAACGGTGTAAAATTTTCCAAAATCGTATACATAATTTAACTTGTTCTTCATTTATTGTCCTCTTCATTTATTGTCCTTCTTGTTCATGTATCTTCGTGTGTATTGATGTCACTTGCAGCGTGTTTTACAGCTGGTCTGGAGATGACGATAGGTTCCTGTTCTTCTTCCAAGTTGTTTTGACTTTCTTCAAATTTAATTACGTAGAGTTCCTCCCTTAATTTTGCACGTCATTGAATTGTTTTCTAAATTAATAACTGCTCCTAATTTATTTAATACGTCGATACCTATGATACAATCATATGTAAGCTTATCTACTACTATCATAGGAATATCGCATTCAAGTTTATTACATTTAAAATTAACATATATTTGTTGTGTGGCAATCTGTTTAATCTTTGTCGCCGTTGTTATATAATAATTGCTTATCGGTAACACTGGTGCATGTCTGAAGTGGTTCCTGTTCTTGTTGATGCAGGTCCGGCTGATTACGGATACCTCACTTCCAGTGTCGACAAGGATTTTCATATTTAAATTATTTATTGTTCCCCCTAACATAGGACAATAGGTTTTAGATAACGTTATTTCCTGTTGTGTATCTGTATTGTTTAAGGTGTCACGCAAATCATGTGTGTGCAGGTCGTTTATTAAACCTGTACGTACTGGCGTTTTGTTACCCTTCTGTAGTCATACAGTTTTCTTATCGGTTGGTGTTCTACGATCACCCCTTCCTCTTTGGACGTTGACGGGTGTGTCAGCTGTTGCACAATTTTATTTTCATAATTATTTTTATTATTATGCTTATTATTTGTGTTTATGTTTTGTACATTGGAATTGTACGGTTTTACGTGTTTTTTCGACGAAAATGGGTGGGGGTACGCTCCTTTATTCGGAGTCGGGTTACCTTTTTGATAGGGTTGTTTATACTCTTTCCACTTATCTTTCCGTATGTCCTCTTCTTTAGTCTCGAACTGCGGCGATTTGTGGTGTATTTGATTTTGCGTAGAGTACTGCTGCTGCCGGTTGTCTCTCCTTTCGTACTCTTTATTAACAAACTGTGATGATTGCGTCACAAGGATAAGAAGCTCCTCAATGGTTTTAACTCCTTGGGTATATACGGCGAGTCTAATGTGTCTGTCAAAATGGTAGCTTAGTTTTAATACTAATTCGTGCTCAGTGAAACTTGGTCTAAGGTGTTTACAACGTTCGACGAGTTGTATAATGTAGTCTTCCATGGATCGTTTGCTGTTGACGTAATACCACCCATACTCCAGCTGGTCTCGTACCTCTCTCTGGGTATGTATATTCCAGTACCGATTTTCGAAGGATGCCTTGAACTGTTCATAAGTTTCTGTTTGGTCCCGAACAATCGTATACCATTTGGATGCTGTTTCCTGGAAACGTCGACTTACAAAATCTATACGTTCTCCGTCGCTTAGGTTGCTCCCTATTGTTGCCATTTCTCGTTCACACTTTTGTAAAAATTCTATGGGGTTCTCCCATTGTTGCCTTTAAAGCTGATCTTCTCTCGATCCTCTACTTTTGCAGCACACATCATCATAGCACTTGGTCGTCTCTTGACCTCCGCTCGTAGTTTTTCTACCTCCTCTTCCAGTCCATCTTTCATGTTGTTAATTTCCATGGAGTGGTGCGTAGTTTTTCTAGTGACCTCCTCCACAGCTATTTCTACTGTCTGGGTCCTCACAGTGAGTTCCTTTGTTCTGTTTGTGTTGTCCAGGATACGCTCATTTAAGTCCTTGTTTTTGAGATCTTGCTCCTGCTTCGTAATTTTAAATTTTTCATTCCACTGTTCAGCCAGTTCTTTAATGTGTTCTTTTATTTCACGTGTTGTATATTCACGCTGTTCTCTGAACTTGCTATCGATCTTTACAGCTTGTGCATTAAGTGACTTTTGAACACGCTGTTCGACGCCTTCAATGCGTGCAGTAAGCTCTGTTTTCAAAGTGTTACTGACGAGTTCTATCTTAGCTTCTAACCTCGTATTATTACTATCTACATTACTTTCTAACTGAGTTTTTAATTCTTCAATGGTGATTTCTAATCTATTACGACTATCTTCTACTTGAGTTTCTAATCTCTGTAATTTATTTTCTACTTGAGTTTTTAATCTCGTATTACTATCTTCTAATCTTCCTAATTTATTTTCTAATTTTTCATTGCTACTTTCTAATTTACTTTTTAACTCATCATTGCTACTTTCTAACTTACTTTTTAACTCATCATTGCTACTTTCTAACTGAGTTTTTAGTTCTGCACTATTCGTTTTCAACTCCTCTTGCAGTCGTTTCGAAGTCCATTGTTGGTTGCTTCGTCATTCTAGACTACGGTGTCCTAACTGATTCGTTATACTAATTATGTGTTTAATTATTGGTCCACCGTGACTTTATATTTCTTTATTTATAATTTATTTTATTTATTTACTAGTATTAATTTCACAACTTTTTTGTTCTCTGTACTTAAAATTAACAATTTGTAATATTACTTATGACTTGAATTTACTATTATTTTTTACACAATACTTGTGCTAATTATTTATTTAGTTGACTTTAATTATATTCTGGGCGCCATTTACTTGTAATGATAATTAACATATATCGAGCAACACGTTGGTTAATTATGCAACGATACTCTTAACAACTCACTTTTGAACATATGCTATTACTCATTTGTGCGCACTTACCCACGTCTCGAAGGTATACTCTTCTTCTGCAGTATTTACCTTGATGTTTCCCAGCTAGGTCGCAGGCTTTGGTAGTTAATTGAGGGTGGATAAGCACGTGAATATCGTTACAAGTAAAGAGTACAGAGGATTTAGTACTGGTTGTGAAATTAGTACGACTTTGTTAATAAAATTATATTCATTTTGTTTATTAATTAAAAACTGCAAATTGTCATGTCATTAATTAGTGTGTGGGTTAACTAATATTGAAACCCTTATATTCACTTATACGAATATCGTATAATTATAACGCGGCAAAATCTTATCTCCTATAGTCTAAGACACATTATGCACAAAAATAAGACATATATGACCTGGAATATTTACACAGACATATAATACATAACACATATATTATTACAATGCGTGATTAACACGTACGAAATTGAATATTAATATTGACTTAGCACGTGTTTTTTTATTTTTTATTATGTACCACTTAATAAAAAAAATAAATAATTAAACATTTCTAAAAATTCTAATAGAGACCATTCTATTACTTTATCTACTATACTCCTAATGTCTCAATTAATTAAAATCTACAATTGAAGTAAACTTTCGTACTTGATTTTACGTTACAGTTACTTGATTTTAATTATATAATAAAAATATAAAAATAAAATAAAATATGGTTTCTCTAATTACCATTTATTTATGAGATTAATAAGTTTTATGTTCTTTGTTATAAATTATTATTCTCTGAACTTTTATTAATTATTCATTATGCAAATAAAAATAATGAAGTTTATGTAAACTTGGATATGGAATCTAGAGCCTTCTTTTGATAGACCTCAGGGTCATCTTTATAAGATTGAATAAATGTCTGACTTCACCTGCATATTTCTGCAACCATTTAACTGTTGTTACCGTCACCTGGACTCTCGAGTTTTGGGATCCCCTTCCTGTATCACCTTCTCTGTCTCTGCGTCGTTTGGAATTACTCTCTCCGTCTAATGGATGCTGAATTCTGACATGGACCTCTGGTCGTAATGATGTACGACTGGATGTAGCTGCGTGTGGCTGTCCCTGCGTCCTCTAGTATATTGCTAATTACCATACTACACTTCCTGGAATCATTATGAATTTCCTAGAACCACTGTTTCTCCAATCAAATGTCACTACATTCGGCCTCCGAGCAAATGTCATTCAGAGCAAGTGTCACAACTTCCTCTAAATCAGCTAGGCAATACGTTCCCAATAAGTCAGTGTGCGTATTATATAGTTTGATAGGAAGGAATCACTTCCGAACAGAGTCTGGTGTGCATCCTATAGCCCAATACTCAGAGACTTACACCTTCATCTTTCCTGTAATGAACAAAGAAGCTTTACTAAACTTTCTGCATACTGTATTTATCATTAGTACCTGTGTCTTCCTTGACCTTGGTACTATAGGGCAAAGATTATTTATGTAAGTATGTCTAATATCATCTAAATAATACTATTCCGTGATCAAGTTACAAATAAAGGAGTCACTATAATTTGTGAGTATTTTAGAAATAATTAGAAATCGTGAACATCTTCGCATCTTCTCAAAACCATTCATGAAATTACTCAAGATGTTGATCACAAACGAACTGTAACTATACATTTTACAATAGTGTTACGACATCACCGAACAATCTACGTGTTTATAGAATGTTCCAGATGAATCCAGCTGAATCTGTGTGGCGTACGTGATTCTCGACGCATGAGCTAGACTGTGTCAGAAGCCGTGCGAACTGAGTCAAGGCCGCAATGAATTACGCTCTAATGTTTTCCTTTATTGTTAATGCGCAGTATGGAGCACTCTAGTATTTCGGGGGGTATAAATACCAGTACACATCGACGTTCAGTTTCTGTTATAGTTGCGATATATTACAGTGCGGTTCGAGTTCATTGTCGGGCGATTACAAGTAATTACTGTGTGCGTTCAAGTGGTTATTGTAGTAAAGTGTTGTGTTTTATAATCGGGCGGTATAATTGTGATACAATTGTGTTTTATATTAGTTGACATTTTATTGCGTGTGAACAATTTTTATTTGATTTGTTGTAAGAGACAGTGTTGTTAATTACTAACTGTTTAACTGTGAAAATTAAAGCTGGTGATTAGTGATTTAATTGGTGTCTTGTATTTTGTTTTCCACTGTACCATACAACGATCATGTAGACCGTCGCACAGTGGGGCCAAAAACGTAAAAGCTGGCCAAAAGTAAAAAAATAAAGTTACTATTTAGGTCGTTTGAATTATAAGGATGGTGAGAGGAATAGTCCAAGATTCAGCGTGTACAGGTGAATGGTCGAAAAAACTATCATCAACCCTGAAAAAAAATAATTGTAAAGAGACCTTCTCTCAAGGAGCACGTTCAGCACGCGGTGGTGAGTCGACACTGCGTCTCTGTTAAAAGTCCTAGAAACTCGAAAAATCGTCCGATTTTAATTATGATAAATGGAATCATTAGCTCAAAGTAAGTAAATATCACGTACGTTTCATGAAAGTTAACTAAAAATAAGCAATGTGGTATTTGTAAATGTTTGGCGCCTAAAAAGAATTACATTATTTATGCAGAAAACATGTTCTTAATAATACAAAAGTAATATAATCAAACAGAGTTGGATGGAAAACCCTATTTTAGTGTGAAGCTTATACCATTTACTAACGAACAAAGCTAATGACTAATAGCTTAAAGTAGCACAATACATATATAACGTTAATTTGTTTAACGCTATGTTAATCCCGTGGCACCAATAACATGAGAAGGCTCCCGTGAACTCACTTTCACTTGCTATGTATTTTGAAATATAAAGGGTTTTGCAGTAAAATATTTATATTATCTTTCAACAACACCCACAAAACTTAGAAAATTAAATTTGTATTCTGCAATCTTCACGAAAAAGTAAACTGTAGTGAAGCATATCGTTTATCGTATGTAAGTGCAAAAGAGGTAGAACGTCTGGACTGGCTTAAAACGTGGCGATTTGCTTACGTAGGAAGAACCCGCCTCTAATTTTAGGCACTCACAAATCGTAGCAGGTGCATGGGAATTTTCATGAGGGAAGTGTAGTCGAACGTGCGCAATGCGTTGTGACGCTCTATATCGCGCGTCTATCGGAGGCTTAATAGACAAAGCGCAAAATTTATTTTGCAAAACCGCCTTTAATTTGTTAACGCTTTCTTCGGAAAACCCCCAATCGTACAAAATGTGTAAAAAAAATAACTTTTTTTTATTAATAATTTTAAAAAATTCATGTTTGTTTAATTAGTTGATGAAAGAACGAAAATTGTGATAAGGATTTTGCGAAAATCAGTAGGTAAGATATTTTGGTCAAAAAACTCGAGTTTTACTTTTTTGTTGCAAAATATTGTATGGAATATCTGATTTCATTTGATATTTAAAAATTCTGTTTCATTTTTTTTAACCTCAACTTATTTGCATAGATTAGGCCTAGTAAAATTTAAAACGATAAAAATGTCATGTTTTCAACATTTATATTTCTTGGACGTTATACCATATATATATATTTCTCAAGTAATTTTTTAATACTTTTTAAAATAAATATTTAATCAGAATGAATGCTAAATAAATCATCTAATTATAGTATTTTATATAAATATTTCAATAGTTAGCAGCATTATTGTGTTACAGTGATTTACTTAATTAAGTTAGAATATTTAGAGCAATCATTTTTTCTAAAATACACCATCGTATTCTTTCATACAATAATACTTTTTCTTGTTCTTCAGCTTTTGAATAAGCTACTTATCTAACTCGGGTAAGTCTATGTTCAATTACAATATTAATTATTAAACAATAATTATATATTCTCCTTAAAAATTAATTATCTTAATTTTTAATATTTAATAATTAATTTTAAATATATTAGTATTATTAATTAATATCTGTGTATAGTCTTTGCTCAAAGGGTAAAATTTTAAAATAACAGTGACATTATATATTTTTAATTAACCACCTTAAAAATATTTGACCAACATTTCTTTCTTGACTACGCTTTTCTAAAACAATTTTTTAATCATATAATTTTTTCATTTGCGAATTTAAGTCGTAATCAGCGATAATCAGAAACCACCAAATTTGATTTTATTAGTATTAAATTTTTTTAACTTTTCCGGCCGCCAGAATAGCCGAATACATAATTTGGAAGACGTACTTACGCGTATGTTAGTACATTCAGACCCATTTGTTTCGAGTCTGCGAAATATTCCTAAAAAAAAAAAAAAAAAAATGAAATGCGTATGAACCGAAGCAGTGGCCTTGCTACTTCCACCCGAAATTCCAGGTGTTATTGATGTTGTTTCGTCATCTGTATCCTCAACGGACAACAATTCCGATGATTCTACTGACGATGAAGAGTAGCGTAAAATTGTATATTTTTTTAAATGATATTTTATATTTGTAATTTTTAATCATTCAAAATAAATATTTTTTAGTATATGTACGACCGAAGCGAGTACAAAAAGCGAGTAAAAAAATTATTTTTTACATTGCTTTGAATGTTTTGAATATTTAATATTCAGTTACCCCCAAAACCAATAAACAATTCATTTTTCCAAATTTTGTTCGCCATATTGGAACCGCCATTTTGTTGTTTGAAATTTGGATTTCAGATTCGTAATCAGCGACCTTAAAAACCTATAGGCCTAACCAATATTTCATGGGGGAAATATATGATATATTTGTGTTCGCCATATTGGATCCACCATTTTGTTTTTTGAAATTTGGATTCAGCGATCCAAAAAACCTATAGGCCTAAGTATCAAATTCTAGATTGATTTATAAATGCCTTTATATTTTGGCCAGCTTTTTGGCATTCGACTCCACTGTGCGTCGTAACAATAGTTTTCATGGCTGCTGTCAGGTAATTTTACAACAACGCTGAATTTTATGTTACGACAGAACCAAGTCGTAGTAGCCTTGATGTCTACGCTAAATATTCACAATAAATCTGTCTCATTGATTATCAAAAAGCATATCACACTGAAAATTAACATAACTAACTTTTCAAAAGACAAGCGCGTTGACTAACAAATCTTCAGTTCTTATTCCAAGAACGTTCCTCCTATTAGAACCCAAGGACAACAAGAGGACAACATAACTAATCAGCAACTTAGTTGCTCTACTGTCGTATGTAATACATAGACATCTGTTTATTTACCATGAACGAAAAATAATCGTTTTTAATGGTCGTTTTTATCCACAGGGATTCTCGAACTGTTCAGTTCCACATTTTTATTACTAAGGAAAAATCACTGCCACCTTACAAGGTACTTTTAACATATCTAATAGTAATAATTATAATAATAATAATAACGAGACCACTCACTGCTCGTAAACAAGTGCAGCAATGAATATAATAATAACAATAAGCTGCAGAACTCGTTCAGTATTTTGAACGAATTATATTTAGGTTGTTAGGTAAAATCGAATTAGTAAGTTTTACTTTTTTTGAGCTGTCAGCATAGTTCTTCGTCTATATATATGCGTTAACCGAGAAACACTACAAGGACGTGACTCCATAGGTCGTTACCTATAGGTCGTTAATGGAGGTTTTGCGAAATATTCAAAATAAAAGGAAAATTATGTGAAACCCTATTCTTTTTTATTAGGAAAATACTAATTGTAAAGTAGATAATCATTATTGCTTTATTATTATGAAAACAATAAACACTAAAAATCTGAAAGTTTACAAAACAGAAACACTATATTGGTTTTTATTTACAGTACCTCCTCCTTCTTCTTCTTCTGACATCACACCACAGTGTGGGTCTCAGCCTACTCAACGAATTCTTCCATTCCGTCCTCTCAGCACAACCTTCTCTATCCTATAACATTCATTTTTCTCAAATCATTCATTATGTCATCTACCCATCTTTCCTAGATCTAATTTCTCTAATTATTCTGCCCACTGATCACACCCAGCAAAAACCACATAGGCCGATACTGTGGCGATTCCTGACCAGATGGGTAGGGGAAGCATCGACTCTAAGCACAAAATAAGCACATGTACATAAGATTATAATGCTAGAAAGTGATTAAAAATTTTTCAGGTTCGCACTTGTTTGTGTCGCTGTGAGAAAAATATTCATTAAGTGTAATTAGTATGAGGATTGAAAAAGTGGCGTTTAACAAGGTGCGATCCTACTTCCCAGTTTAAACAAAATTATGATTTCAACAACTAGTACCCAGGACACACAGCGGGAAGCTAACCTCAAACAACGACAACCAAAACAATAAACAAGGGAAAAATTGCCGCATTTTCACCAAGCCGGGATACTGCTAGCGCTCAGAGAGGCTTAAGGCACTACTAAAGAGTGCTTGCTTTTTGCGTCTCTAGGAGCCAGGCGCTGTGCTGTTCAGTATTCTACGTAGGTACCAGCAGATCATCATAATTGTTAAAAGTTTGAATATTTCTAACTGTAGCCTGATGTAAAAAAGAATGCAAGATAATGAAAACTTAGTTATGAAATCGTAAATAAACGCTAAGATTTCTGAAATTATGGTCAACTCACAGTTAGTGGACCGAAGCATTTTTGAAGTCATTGCCTTGTAGGTGGAGCGGTCAGTCAGCTGTTAAAACAGCGCACAGAACTGGAAGCGAAGTGATGTTAATGACTTTGATCAAATCAAGTCATCAGTATCATTTGTCTGGGAAACGGGTGACAAACGCGCCACCGATTTTATAAAGATCAGAGATAAGAAGGCATGTGAAACAGTTTCTTTTGACAACAATAGTGTTGGCACGTAAACATTTATTTAATGTTGCCTGATTTTATTTGGGCAAGCACTGCTTGCGTTGTTTGCACTGATTCATCTGTGGTGGCATGGCGAGTAAGTGCCGCCATTAAATAAGCACTGCCGCATACTACCTTGCACGGATAGGGGTTGGTTCCCCGAAGGCTAAGAGAAGGACAGTCTGAAGAAAAACCAAGGGGCGAACTAGAATCCTGAAGCTGTAAGGAAAGCAAATGTTCAAGGAGATGCATATTCTGTTCAGAATATCCTGTAATATGCTATCCTATCATGTAAAAATAATAGAGTTGTATTGGGTTTTTTTTTAGGTAAATTTTTAACCATAATGCCTAAATGACACAAATTTTAAGTTTCAGGTACTAATGTTCGAGGTTTTAAATTTATATAAGTTTATGTTTCTATAGATATGTAGGTATAGGGCTATATGGAATGCTTTTCACGTATGTATGTAGCTGATAACAATATAGGTTTTTCAAACATCGTTTAGCAACTTTCTGAAGGAGATCAAAGGAAGCTGACACATATTTTTTTTTCAAATTCATGAAGAACCGAGTTCGTATTTTTTAATGAAGTTCCGAATAATTTGATGACCCACATAGACTTTTACAAATTTTGCAAAATTTTAACTTTAATTTTTAACCCATGGATAAAATCTTGTTTATACTGATATGCTGCATAGATTTTTGCGACTTTTCAAATTTTTGGTATAGGCCTACTTTTTGGGCTCTGATGTCCAAAAAAGTTCCAAACCTGAACACTATAGTCAAATTCTGTTTAAAATTCTCTTTAGTTTGATACTCCGCATTGAATATTACGATTTTTCAAAGTTACAAAAATAACACTTGGCGTGTCAAAACCAAACACTACAGTCAGACTGTGCTTAACATTCAGTTTAATTTGATACTTAACATAGATTTTTGTGATTTTTTAAAAATTGTGCCTCCTACCCCCTATTTATGAGTGGATCAATCTCAGAAACAATAGGACTCTGTAGGGTAAAGACATGGACATGCATGACACGTTTTACGGAAGTCGGTTGATGCATTCTAAAGTTATTGTGAACCATACACGAATTGATAGACAGCAGACAGCAGACAGGCAAATGCTAAATGGTAGAGTTTCTACAACTTATGTCAAAGGGCTGTCTGAAAAACTCAAAAAATGCCTACTAAAAATTCAAAAAACTTTAGCATTCAAAAACCAACATACTGTACGATCCCTCTTCTCGAGCCTCAAAACCCGACTCCCAAAAACAATCGATCTAATGTTGTATACACTGTCCAATGCAATGACTGTCCAGCCACTTACACCGGTATTATATTGCAACGTTAGAACGATTTGTCAAATATATTATCATATTCTCAACGCAACTATAATATGTATTACACCGGCCAGGTCGCAGGATTTTGTTCTCGTTGCGTCAAGTATATGTGGTTGCACAATAATTAAATAATTTTTAAAGAGGAGTGAGATGTTGTTGACATGAAATAATCATTCAAAATCGTTTCAAAATAATCATTCTAAGATTTATTTATTTTTAGAAAATATTCAAATATTAAAATTTCAAACGTTAAACAAATAAATATTCACCTTTATAGGCTTTACAAATATACTGTAACCTGCTATGCTATTCATAACATACAACAAAAATAAACACCCATATAATCTTATTAACTAACCAAACATGTTAAAAAAGTTATTTAAATTCTTTTTATTTGTGTGTCTGAAATTAACTCAGATTTTAATTAATGATAGCAACTCATTTACCAACAAAATAATATTAAGATTCAAGAATGAATTTATTGTTGCTATAAACAAATAAAAATGATATTACATTTACTTCCAATCTATTATTGATTTATACTGACACACCCAAAAAATACAACAAAAGATTAGTATTACTTTTCTACAAGTTGTTGTTAAATTACACTCTCTTATCTAACTATTTTACTTTAAAACTCTAATTATTATCTGTTCATATTTAAGCTCTTTTCGAGAGCTCTCTTCACAATAAAAAATATAATTGTTTTTGTATCACCTGCGTATATCTGCCGTTACCGTTGCGCGCGCGCGCGCGCGTGTGTATGTGTCCAGAATCCTGAGAGTATGATGATGTTGATGATGGTTATTCTGCTGCTGTGGTCGTTGTCTCCAAGTGTTGTTGTTGATGCTCCAGAATTCCTCCTTACGTTTTGGTGTGAGTGTGTGTCCATGTCGATCTGCAAACGGGCAGCGTAACGTCGTCGGTAGATTTCTTGAGTCTGAGCGTGTGATCGCCCAAAATTGCCAGTGGTATTTATACTGGTGGCGATTTGACAGGTACAGGCGTTTTCGACAAGCTAGAGATGGTCAGTTCGCGCCAGAGCGTCTTTTTTATTACACTCACTTTTTGGTTAATTATCGCGAACTCATGAACATACTCGTCGCATGAGCGATATCATTGTTTGCGTAATTTTTTTTCTGGTCACTCACATATACCACACATATTAATTACTCTTCAATTACACTGTAATTAACATTAAACTCTTAGCGTCATTAATATTGCAAATTTATGCAATATTTTTATATCACTGCATTCGTTAAAAACCCTTTAATGTAATGGTGTTTTTATAATTGGGGTAAGTCTTTGTTCACAGGTTTAAAACGTATTAATTAGTTTATTTTTAACCGGTTTCAACCTGATTACAGATAAAACAATAAGTCGTTCGCATCACCCCATATTTTCATGTCGTAGCGTGCTCACACACACACGCCGTATTTTTAACTATCGAAGCAGGTCCACTCTCTACAGGACAGAGGCTGCATTTTCATGTACAAAATTGTATAAAACTGTTCCTTATTCTATTTACGTTAATTACAATATAAAACATACCGCCCTGGGCAAATATGCACATACATGTATTGTTGCAATATATATATATATATATATATATATATATATATATATATATAGCAAACGATACGTTTAGCATAAGTCTCCGTATCAACCCCTGACTGCGGTAGGAGAACATACGAACGCACGTATGAGTCGTGCAAAAGATGTAAATAATGTAATAATTAAGCGTTAGGTATAAGATATAAATAATATCGGTATGGAGAACCATACATGACTTCCATATTCTAAGATTTATATTTAAAATCATTTTCAGCCAAACAGCCAAGGAAGGAATTTTAACAAAAAAATACTTCTTTCTTGCCAATAACGTAGTACACATATAAAAAATATTATCCCCTCCCCCTTCAACTATAATTTTGATTTATAGAAAATTACCCCCAGCCCGTTCAACTAGCCTCTTCATTTATAGATATTTCATCTACGTTTCTACAGTGGATTATTAAGATCTTATCAGGATACTTTATCAAAATTAAGTACTTTACTCATGTTACAACAAAAAAATGTTTCAGGTAAACTGCCCTTTCCCCGTAACCGATCTTCACCAAAATCAACAGACATTGAGTTCTCTATAGCTCAGGCACATATGTAAAAAATTATTTGATTCTGTTTGAATTTACGGCAGTTATGGTTCGTCATATAAAAAATTACCCATGTTAAAACATAAAACATGAGATTTATAAAACATATCTAAGATTTATATTTAAAATCATTTTTTAAATAAAATATTTTCATAGAACCTACTAACGCTGGGGAAATCTGAGGAGCCAATCAGAGTTGGGCCTACCTGTCACTCTGCTGAATTTGGTGGAAAGCCCCGTCACTGTCGTCAAAGTATCAGCCTTGACAGGGTCCTCTTTTTCTGCAAAATGGGAGAGGAGGCTTGAGATGGAGTGAGTGACATGGTCCCCCCACCTCAATGAAGAACCCATTGTTTTATAAAAATATATTTAAATTTTGAAAACTGAAAATTCTTTTCTTGTTGTAAATATTTATATTTTATAATCAAAATGACTTTATCAAAAAACAAACATTATTTTTTTATAATAAGTACTTACATATGTTTCTTAATATGCTTACATTTTCTTCAATGTTGATGATCATTTCCAAACATTCTGACAAAATTGTATCTACAGAACAGTTAACATTCCCCAGGTTTCCATTTCTGCTAATTTCTCATTACACCTTCCACTGACGTATTATTAACCATTTCATAAACTATCGTATAATCTTTTCAGATTTTGTGGTACAAAATCTGAAATTTTCAGATTGCCTGGCAACAAAATTATTTTATTTTCAACAATTACCATTGTTTGAAAAAGTTTAAATGAATTTTCAAGTACTTTACTCTTGTTAAAACGTAAAAGGTTGCAGGTAAACTACCCCTTCCCCTTAACTGATCTTCACCAAAATCTAAAGGCCTTGAGTCCTCTACAATTCACTGATGTATGCAAAAAATTATTTGATTCTGTTTGAATTTGCGGCAGTTATCGTTTGCCATAGAAAATACGCTTGATAAAAAACGTTGCAGGTAAACTACCCCTTCCCCTCAACCGATCTTCACCAAAAACAATAGGTCTTGAGTACTCTACAAATCAGGGCTGTATGCAGAAAATTATTTGATTCTGTTTGAATTTGCGGCTGTTATCGTTTGCCATAGAAAATACCCTTGTTAAAAAAACGTTGTAGGTAAACTACCCCTTCCCCTTAACCGATCTTCACCAAAAACAATACGTCTTGAGAACTCTACAATTCAGGGCTGTATGCGAAACATTATTTGATTCTGTTTGAATTTGCGGCTGTTATCGTTTGCCAAAAAAAAATTTCCCTTTATAAAAAAAACCGTTGCAGGTAAACTACCCCTTCCCCTCAACCGATCTTCACCAAAAACAATAGGTCGCGAGTACTCTACAAGTCAGGGCTGTATGCAAAAAATTATTTGATTCTGTTTGAATTTGCGGCAGTTATCGTTTGCCATAGAAAATACCCTTGTTAAAAAAACGTTGTAGGTAAACTACCCCTTTCCCTTAACCGATCTTCACCAAAAACAATAGGTCTTGAGAACTCTACAATTTAGGGCTGTATGCAAATAATCTTTTGATTCTGTTTGAATTTGCGGCTGTTATCGTTTGCCATAGGAAATACCCTTGTTAAGACATAAAACGTTACAGGTAAACTACCCCTTTCCCTTAACCGATCTTCACCAAAAACAATAGGTCTTGAGAACTCTACAATTCAGGGCTGTATGCGAAACATTATTTGATTCTGTTTGAATTTGCGGCTGTTATCGTTTGCCAAAAAAAAAAATTTTCCCTTGATAAAAAAAAACCGTTGCCGGTAAACTACCCCTTTCCCTCAACCGATCTTCACCAAAAACAATAGATCGCGAGTCCTCTACAAATCAGGGCTGTATGCAAAAAATTATTTGATTCTGTTTGAATTTGCGGCAGTTATCGTTTGCCATAGAAAAAAAATCTACAGACACACAGACAGACACACAGACAGACACACAGACATACAGACAGACACACACACAGACACTTTTCGGAAAACGACTTTTTTCATGTTTTGAGTGTAGTAGAATCAGAATCTGCAATAATCTCGAACACGATTTTTTTTGCCATCACCATACTTCCATTCCTTAAGGAATATGGAAGTAAAAAGAAACAAACGTATTAATTAATTTTAAATAAGGAAATAATTGTAAGTACATATGTAGAAAAACAGCTGGGGCCTGGCGCTACAATTCAATACTAAGAGGTCTATGATCATGGGAACCGTTCAGCTACCGTGTGAAATTTTGCCATAACTTCCGTAGTTTACACACCTTAATGTTCATAATTTGCATAGGTTAAGTTTATTAATGTACCTAACGATTTGGCAAATAACATTTATAAAAACGTGTGCGCTTCATAGAAAGACGCGTAGGTTGTAATTAGTTAACACGACGCGCTGACTTGTTCAACTCTGTCCGAACAGTTTTCAACACGAATTGAACGCCGGCAGGAGTATAAAACCCCAGCGAGCGACACACGGTTTCTCAGATCATTAACAGACAGTACGTGAAATCCACGCATCTCGCCACCGCAAATTTTACAAAGTTTAAGTAATGTTTTAAATCGAATTACGTAAACTAAAGTGCGATGGAACCGGCAGTACGTCGGTGAAAGTAATTAGTGATATACACGAGTTATTTAAAAGACAATAATACTGTAAACTACGAGGAGTCGAAATGTCGTCGATGAACTTCAAGAAGTCCACGTAGAACTTCGAGACGTCCACGAGGGAAAAGACGAGGAGAGGAGAGGAAACATGTATGGGTTTTTCAGAGATGGTTTTTTTACTGCAATTCGAGACTGAAAGCTAAGTTTGGAAGTTCCCTAAACTTTCAAATTTTCCAAAAGCATTTAAAATGAATTGATATTATCTTCACAACAGGGGTTCCTCTCTTCTTGTCTTTAAGGTTGAGGGATATTCTGTCAAATGTGTGACGTAGTATTCAGTGCCTTTTCGGAGAACGTTGGTCAGCAAGTAAAGTGAAAGAAAATTAATGGAAAATAGTGAAAGGTACATCAAATAAACAACAATTTCACGGTATCACAACATGGAAAGGATATTTTTTTATAAATTAAATGGTGAGTCTAAAAGTTATCATATTGGTAAGGATTCTTCAAGTTTCCAGTTTTAAAATCGATTAGTAGGATTTTATAGGAATGTTTCTAAAATGAAGCAAAGTCTAAAAAGAAGCTGCTGGTACACCTGAAAAGTACTTGTGGGTGAAGCTTTCAATATGAGAAGCATCTAAATTTTAATTGTGTGTGTGTTTGTGTTCTGTGCGCACGCGCGTACGTAATGCACTTAATAAAAACACAGTAATAATAGGAATGAAATAATAATAATAATAACAAAGCATGATGTGTTCAATGTTAAGAGTAATAGTTACAATAAATAATGCATATAATTTATTAAATTATATAATTATAATGTATATTTAATATTTGTAATGAAATTACCTCAAGATATTTTTTCCCCTTATTAGGAACAGGTTTCGAGAACCATTGTGTTCTCATCATCAGCCTTCATGATTTTGCGTCTGGTGAAGTACTTGTGTGTTGGCTGGTCGTTATTGTGGTTTCTTGTTGGTCTCTGGTACTTTAAAGTGGTATTATTGTGTGTGATTGTGGTGTATGTATTAGTATTTTGTGTATTTTTGATGTTGAGTGCTTTGAAAATTGTGTCATGTTTTGTATTGATTTGATTATGCAATCATTATTGCAAACAATTAAACAAAGACCCAACAGAAAAATATCTTAAACAAACAATAAAACTTATAAAAACAGCTAAAAACATCTTCAACAATAAAAATACAGACATATATATATAAATAATAATCCAAAACCACCTAAAATGAATAGCCTAATAAAAATACACAAATTAAACAACCCAATACGACCATTAATCAACTTCAAGAAAGCACCTACATACAAAAATATAGCAAAAATAATAGCACAAAAACTAAAAAGTAACCATCTAACAAATAATTATCACGACATAAAAAATACGTACGAATTAATAGACAAACTAAAGGTAATAAATATAGATGAAAACACATTTTTCACATCATATGATATCACAAATAATGTACACAAACATTCCAGTTGATGAAACAATAGACATAATAATAAACTAATTTAAAGAACAAAATGAAGACACACAATATATAACTGAAATAAAAAATAGCCTCCAACTAATACTAAAACAAAATTACTTTGAATTCAATAGCAAAATTTATCAACAACAAGAAGGATTGGCAGTGGGATCTCCATTATCTAGCATAATAGTAGAAATATTCTTACAACATATAGACACCAAAATAGAAAATATTATAAATTCCTTTGATCCAAATGGCATTTGGATAAGATATGTATATGACGGGCTATATGTATCAAGTAACAAAAACACAAATGCAGATAACATATTAAAACAAATCAATAACATACATCCAAAAATACAATTAACAGAAGAAAAAAATGTAAAGTACCGTTTACCAAATGGTAAAAGCTTAAGAGCATGATAATGTCTTTCAGCCGCCAGCTAAACGCAACATTATTATGGTTACTGACTGACTGATTGGTTACATACCTATCTACAGCTATGCAGTGTTGTTTGCTTGTTAGGTCTTTAATCTGCGACGGACGTTAGCACGTTAGCGGTCGCGGTTTTAGTTAACGATTCCCGGCTGGTAAATGATGACGTCATGCAGCGTGATGCGTTACAGAAATTTTCAAATGACCCCCAGCCATAAGACATTATCATGTCAAAAGAAAATCATAACAAAATCAACTATTTAAACATAACCACAGGCCCGCGCCGAGGTGCCGGGGGCGCCGAAAGGCCTCAAAACCCAAAAGTAAAAAAAAGTAATATACCTACCTAACAAACAAAAAATCATTCGTCAAAACAAAATTTAGAATGATAAAAAACAAAAAAGAATTGTAAGCTATTAAATTGTTCTTTATTTAGTTAGTTATTTGTTATTTATTACTTAGGAAATACACTTATTCGCCAAACCTCAGCGAAACGCACCTACAAATGCGAAGCTATTGTTTGTGTCGCGCACCCACCTATCAACGCGCAGCGCGCGAACCGAGGCGATATTACCGGGGGAATAAGGAGAAATTCAAGATAAAGAACTACGTGTTTATGTCTGGAGAATGCCGTAATGAATATAATTCTCAGAATGAATTAAATTCTGTTTACGTTTGCGACCGTAGCCTGCTAAGCCAGTCTCTACTCTCTAACCTTTAAGCAAATCGCGTCCAGTATGAGTATGAACGTACCCTGAGCGCTACATCGGTCGCGACTTTATTGGTTGCCCAATGCCCAATAATAAACTTAACGTCAAACGTGAAAAGGTGCATGAGTGGAAAGATATTTTTTTTTAAACCTAATTTTTTTGTAGTTTTACAGACTTTATAGTGGTGTGTTTTGTGTTCTGAAAATCTTTTATTCATTAAGGTGAGTTCAGCTACAATTTATTTTTTATTTTAGATTTAAATATTAAAAGCCAAATACTTTCATCTCAAAAGTCATTTTATTATTGACACTTTTTGTTTGATTATGTAAACATCATTGTTGATTGACGCAAGTTCATTAATCGATAAGCACTAATAACAATATTTTTAACAATTTTCATAAGTTTTAATTTTTATAAATTTTGAAATAAGTATAGTAAGTTGATACAATACTTTCCGAGTTTGAGACGTTGAAACATTTCCATAAACAATTGAGAGGCGTTTTACGTACATTTTTTATATACGTACTTAATAGAAACAAATAATTCCACGATCATGTTAAGTAGACTTTGCGTATATTAGCTCCAAATTATGTTTAAAACACATAAACGTATGTCAAAACAAATATTTTGTCAATAGTTGTAACCTTTATAATTTTAAATATTAACTAACTTTAAGTATTAACTTTTGTTAAGTTTTCTTAACGTTTTTCGATGTATCACTAAATATTACAAGACTATATAAAAAATTTAAAAAATTCATTATATGAAAAATTCATTTTTGGAAAAATTGTACATTTGCAAAGAAAATTTTGCAAAAACACCCCTCAATTTATCATTTTGTTTACTTATGTATTAATTTTTTTACAGTCTATAGGATGTCAGAAAAAAAGAAGAAATTGTCAGGACACAAAAATTTGTTGAAGAAAATAAGAAGAGAAGAAGAACTAGAAAAACACGTCAAAATTACGCAGTTTTTTCAAAACCCGAATCTACTTTGCCAAACATTAATGACAAAAATGATACAGCTGAACCACAACATTCTGAACCTGTACATCTTCTGGAAGGCATACCATCAACTTCTTCAAGTCCCGCTGATAATGAGGAATCAACACCTTCAAAAATTACCACAACAGAAAATATAAATGAACTTTCCAAAGATGCTGCAATGTGGCCAAAATAATTACGTCCGAATAATATTCAAGAATTAGTAGAACGTGGCCCTACTTATTATCAAAACAAAAAGGATCTTTATCCGAGAGATAGTTAGGGGCGTAAGTTTTCCAATAATTATTTCTTTAGAATTCTACCGAACAAAGAAAAAATTGAGCGTTTTTGGCTGTTGTATTCCGAAACAAAAAATTCGCTTTACTGCTTCTGTTGCAAAGTTTTTAATGATAGCGATTTGAAATCTGTTCGCCTTAGTGATGAATCTGGTTACAACGACTGGCAGCATTTATGTGAACATTTAAATATTCATGAAAAGAGCAAGTTACATATCGAAAATGTTCTAAAATTGCTAGATCTTTCCAACCGTTTTAATAAAAATCAAATAATTGATTCTGAAATTCAAAATGTAATAAACAGAGAAACTAAATACTGGCAATCTGTTATAGAAAGAATTTTCTACGTGATTCAGTTGTTAGGTGAGCAGAATTTAGCTTTTCGTGGAAGTAGTAACAAGTTGTTTGAGAAAAGTAATGGTAACTTTTTAAAATGCATAGAAATGATTTCTAAATTCGACCCGATTATGTCAGAACATACAAAATGGTCTCAAAGAAAAGATTACAAAAATTATCTCGGGGATAAAATACAAAATGAAGCAACCAATTTGATGGGCGAAAACATCAAATCCAAAATTTTAGAACTAACTAAGAAGGCAAAATATTTTTCAATATTATTAGACTGTACTCCTGACTCTAGTCATCAAGAACAAATTTCAGTTTGTATAAGATTTGTTAACTTAAAAAGCACAGGAATTAGTATAGAAGAACATTTTTTATTATTTTGTCCTATAGATGATCCGTCGGGCGAGGGTTTGACTAAATTTCTTTTATCGGCGTTAGAGAAAGAAGGCTTAAATATCAACGATTTGCGGGGTCAGGGTTACGACAATGGGGCAAATATGCGTGGTAGGCATAATGGCCTACAAAAAAAAAGTTTTGGATTTGAATCCGCGAGCTTTCTTTGTTCCTTGCTGCAATCATAGCCTAAATTTAGTCGTTAATGATGCCGCAAAATCAAATACTTTGAGCATCAATTTTTTTCTTTAGTTGAAGAACTGTTTGTATTTTTTTCAGCTTCTACTAAACGATGGTCAATTCTGAAATCTAATGTTACAAATTTAACTTTAAAACCTTCATCGGATACTCGATGGTCTAGTAGAATAGATGCAATAACTCCTTTAAAGTATGAACTTGGAGAGGTATACGATGCTCTGTTTGAAATAAGCGAAGGAAGTTTTGAAAATAAAGTAAAGAATTTGGCTGCATCGTTGGCCAAAAATTGCAAAATTTTGAGTTCATTTGCGTGCTTATTTTGTGGTATAATATTTTAAGTAAAATTGACATTGTTAGTAAAATTATTCAAAAACCGAACTTTGATGTTGCTCAGTGTTGTACTCATTTAAATAATCTGAAGAAATTTTTGAAAGCTTATCGCTCCGATGAAGTTTTAATGATCTATTGATTGATGCTAAAGAAATAGCATCCAGCTTAGACATAGAACCTAAATTCATGAAACAAAGAGGCTTAAAACCGCGCAAAGTAAAAAAACAGTTTGACTATGAATGTGACGATGAACCGATGTACGACGAAACTTTAAAGTTCAAAGTTGATTGTTTTTTTAATGCTCTAGACGTAATCATCACATTAGAGGATGAACGATTCCGAATTCTTTCTTCTTATTCTAATAATTTCGCGTTTTTATGGAATATTGATAAATTTAAAAATTATTCTGAAAAAGAACAACTATAATTATGTCAAAAAGTTGAAAATGTATTAAACGACGAAACTCGCAATGAACGAGATATAATTGCTATAGAACTTGTTAAAGAATTGCAATATTTACAGAATTTTGATGAAAAAGTTATTACGTCTCCAGAAGAAATTTTAAATTATATAACAATTAACAACTTAGTGGATTCTTTCCCTAATACGAGCATAATACTTCGTATTTTATTAACAATGCCGGTTTCTGTTGCTACCGCAGAACGTTCTTTTTCAAAACTCAAAATAATAAAAAATTATTTAAGATCGACCATGGGGCAAACCGACTAAGTAATCTTGCTATCATCTCAATAGAATCGGATCTATTAAAAGAATTAGACACCCAAGATTTAATTAAACAATTTGCAAAAACCAAAGCACGAAAAGCTCAATTCACTTAGTTAAAATAATAATATGAGTTATAACTGGACATTAACCCTTATCTTTAAAAGATGACGTATTGCATTGTTAATATAATAGATTGTTTTTATTTGTTGATCAGTTTTGTTCTATATGATGCATTGTATGTAAACAAATATATCTAATGTTCAAATATATTTTTATTTCTGTGTATAAACATACCTCAATGAGAAAATACTTGTTCGGCTTGTTCGGTACCAGTTTAGTAAGTGCCTGTTGTAAAATATAAAAATGAAAATAAATTCATGAAAATACTTTTTAAAATTATTTTTGGATAGTTGATAATACTTAACATGTACCTTTACCCATATATTAGCGTTATAAAAATTGTAGGCGACATATACAAAATTTCACAAGGGCGCCAAACACAAAATTGCACAAGGGCGCCAACAGTGCTAGGCGCGGGCCTGCATAACCATCACAAGATACAATAACCACCTACAATATGCAATATACAGAAAACCAACTTCCACTAACATCATTATATCTAACCATTCTGACCACCCACCACAACATAAAATGGCAGCATTCTATTCACTTTTTAACAGAATGTACAAAATACCCCTAAACAAACAAGAAACAGACAGAGAAAGAAATATAATTTACCAAATTGCTTATGAAAATGGATATAGTAAAAATACTGTAGTTTAATGAAGAAAGTTGTGTTAGTGGTTAAAATCACACGAGCAAGTGAAGTAAATAAAGAAGGTTTAATCAAGCGTGATTAGTGCAAAGTGTAGTGCGATGTTCAACGCAGGATTACAGTTCATCATTCTTTTACTTGAAATCCAGCAACAAGTAACAGTATATCATTTATGATTCACAACTCAATAAATTAACATAGAATTTGCATCTAAAAAATAACTCATCTCATTCTCAAAAGACCCACGAGTTCAGATACTAACTATTACAATTTATGCTATATGACATGTTAGGAGAGTTATTGTATAGTAAAGTAAGGAAACAAATTATAATAATTCTAGAAATGGTAACGAAGTTGAATAATTGAATCTACTGAAGATTATAGAAGTTCATAGTAGTTAAGAATTTATGATACATATATGTTTTGATTAATATTGAAGATTTAAATGTGTTAAGGGAGTAAATTTGAATCTACTGATTGCTCATTTGAATAATACTTGATTAATATGATTTTGAAGAATCCGTAAGCTAGAGATATTAATAATTTTGTTATTAGTTATAAAGAATATTAATGAGTATAGATTTGAAAGATGATATTAATGATTAATTCTCAGATGTCTTATGTAATAAGAAGATAATAATATAAATCTTAGTATCTGAACGAAGTGTTATTATTTCATAACAATCCTGAGATACTCTGCTCTGGCGCCCAAGCAAATTAATTAATAATACAAAACTGAGTGGAAGTATTCAGTAATAAATATATCTAAATATAATTTGAAA
Organism: Magicicada septendecula; assembly: GCA_034769895.1. NCBI lineage: Eukaryota > Metazoa > Arthropoda > Insecta > Hemiptera > Cicadidae > Magicicada > Magicicada septendecula. Next base: position 916,199,031 of record CM068367.1, on the reverse strand, counting down.
CGCAATAAATCAATGTAATTACCGATTACATGCAATACTGTCTTGAATAAATTATTTATTCAACATTCGAAGATTACGCGCGCTTCACGAGTAGTTATAGTTGGTGCCTTAACGTAGAACCGTAAGTGATATTTGACGCAACCACCATGTGGTATAATAACCATACTTAAGGATCTCTTTATATTTGATGCCCAACGACGTGGATCTTAAAGTCGAAATTTAAATAAGTTCGGCAGAATGAGATGAGTTAGATAATAAGAAATATAATATAAATTTTAAAATTAATCTTAACTCGAAGTACGACTAGAAAGTTAAGGAATTTTAATAAAATTAAAAGTAGTGAAATTACAATGGGAAGTAACGGCGATATAAATGGTAGTGATGAAGTAGAATTTGACATTAATAATCAGATGGGGGAAATAGAAAGATTTGAAGAAGTAACGGAGAACGAAGTCGTATTGGCTGCTTTAGAGGCAAGGGGACGAACTGAAGAAAACACAACAAGTACAATACAACACACAAATGCAAATATAGACATGGCCACAATGGTACAACTATTAGCAGAGAATAATAAACAATTAATAACGGAAAATACAAAAGTAGCACAACAAATAACGGAACAATTAACACAACAAATAACGCGACTGGAGGAGAGCACAAAGCAACAAATGGTGGAACACATATCACAAGTAACACAAAAACTAGAAGAAAACCATAAACAAACAAAACAACTGACAGAAAGCACCAGGAAGCTGGAAAAAATATAGATGAGGTTAAAGAGAGTATACAAGAAAACAACATCCAGATAAGGAAGGAAGTGGAACAATACGTAACACGACAAGTAAACGAACACAGAGAACGGGTAGATCAACAAATCGAAGAGATTAAGCGAGAAAACCAAGAAATATCAACGAAGTTAAGGTCAGAAGCAAAAGAGGTGGTACATGAAGAAATAGAGACACTCCAAACGCAGGTGTGGGAACACCTAGAAAGAGGTGAACAAGCGATCAACCAAACCCAGGAGGCAGTCGCACAAGAGATAAAAATAATAAATAAGAAGCTAGTTATCAACAACAAGAAACACGAAGAACAACTGAATCTACACCGAGCGGAAGTTAGCCGCGAGTTAAATGAGGTAGGTGGGCAGTTAACAATGGTGAAAGAAGATATGAAGATGCGGTTAGCACAAATAGGCGCAACACCAATACAACGAGGAATCACAGTGGAACACTTAAAAAGCGTGTCGTTCAACAGGGAAGGTGAGTACCCGATGGAATTTATCAAAGAAATGGAGGAGATCAGAAAAGAATACTATATGAATGACGGCATCAACTGGATCGCGAGGCATGTAGAGGGAGAGGCGGCGATCTGGTGGAAGTTGACACGACATGAAGTAGATACGTTCCAGAAATTCCAAGAAGCTTTCATAGCAAAGTGTTGGAATCAGATGATTCAAGAGGAGGTACGGGACCACCTAGAGTTCGGAAAATATAGGTACGAGAGTGGTCTCAGCATGGTCCAATATATGGAAAGGTGCATCCTACAGAATCGTCAATTGATACCACCTATATCGGACCAACATTTAATTAGAAAGCTTGCACGCCATTATCACCACGACATAGCAGTAGCTACAGTGACGAGAGGGGTAAAGAACATCGCCGAATTCCAAGTATTGTTAACGGAGTTTTCAGCTATGCGAAAGGCAAACAACGAACGCGCTTATAACCCGGTTGAACAAAACCAGGTAAAGACAGAACATAAAGAACGCCCCAACCGCCCGTGGCATAATCGGAGAGTTGACAGACCGGCTGACTACCCTAATGACACCGGACGTAACTACGGGCAAAACAAATTTGAGCAGGGTAGAAGAGAAGTGAATAGGGGACAGCAAATTCAGGTCAACGCTCTCGCAAGTATGAGCGGAACTCAAGGACAGTCATCGACCACAAATGTGCAAAGTACGAATTAAAAAACTAAATAACTATTACCGTAGGAATAAGATAGATGTAGCAATTAGTTGTAAGGAAATCAACACCACATTTTTGAATATACGTGATGATTTATTAGAAATAGGTAAAGAAATGGAACGGACACAAAAATTTAAATGTCCAGAATTAGAAATCAGTTTGAATAATGTACCTGTCATAGCGTTAATTGACACAGGCAGTCAGATCAATGCGATTTCTGCCGAGTGGTTCAATAAAAATAAACACCGAATGGGAAAACTGGATGTATTAAGACTAACGAATACAGTCGTAAAGGGAGCCGTGGGTTGAAGCAAATTACACAACAAGTACGGCGCGTGTTGTCTTGCAAGGCACACCTAACATTGACGTGCTCATTTTTGAAGCAAGTTCTGTACATAGTTTAATGCCGTATTGTGTTTTAGTATTTTGACACATGTCATCATTGATGACATAGATTAGTTTTTATAAAGTTCTGATGATGAGGCAAGTGCCTCGAAACATGTAAACACGAAATAACATCACGGAAAGGCCATAGACGGTGAGTAACAGTGTATTTGGTTACACAACAAGTGTTGTTAGAAGTAAATTTCGGGGAATTCATAGTGGATAGTGTGTTTATCATCGTGCCGGAATTAATACGTGACTGTATCATGGGAATCGAAATACTACAAGAAGGGGGATGCATTATTAATTTACAAAATAATTAATTAATTCAAATTACATTTAATAATCAAATTACAACAGGTGATATACCCCCAAGAGTTGGGAGATGCTAGCGATGGAAAGACACCAAGAAACGGAGCCTACTACAGCCATAATCCGGGAGAAACTGGAGAAAGTTACTGAAATTAGTAATCAAACTAAAAAGAAGTTGGAAGGTGCTAGTACGAAACCGTCAGATATTTAGAGAGGAACCAGGCAGGGAAATTGGATATGAACATAGGTTCGTCATAACAGATAAAACACCGTACTGTATAAGAGGATGGCCCATTCCTTTGAAGTATCAGGAAGCCGTCGACAAGGGGGTGAAGAAAATGGAGGCGTGCGGGGTAATCGAATGTGCGGGCAGCCCATATATAAATTCTTTGGTAACAGTTATTAAGAAGGATCAATCGATACGGCTATGTCTCAACGCGTGGCAGATTAATTCAGTTACCGTCCCAGACTATGAGGGGGCGGTACCGATTAATGAAGTGTTGGCGAGCTCCGGGGACATAAGAGTGATGAGTAGCATTGATTTAACAAGCAGTTTTTGGCAAATACCACTAGCTGAGGAGTGTCAAAATTTCACAGGGTTTCTATATAAAGGGCGATGTTACCGATACACCGTAACCCCATTTGGCCTCAAGACCAGCCTGGCGAGCCTGACCAGAGGATTGGACCAGGTATTAACGGAAGAGGTAAAACGGTTCACAGTAATATACATCGACGACTGCCTATGCGTATCCAGGAGCGAAGAGGAACATATCAGATATCTAAGTTTGCTACTGGAGAATCTGAGACAGGCTAACCTGACTGTGAACATCAAAAAATCCAAGTTTTTCTGGCAAAATATTGACTACTTAGGCTACAAGCTTTCAACAAAGGGTATTAGTACATCACAAGACAAGGTTGCAGCAATAATGAAGTTTCCTCGACCGAAGAATCCAAAACAGCTGAAGGGATTTTTAGGTCTGACTAATTTCTATAACAAGTTTACCAGCCGATACGCCAAAGCGACTCAACCATTGCTACAGTTGTTGAAAAAGGGATCAAAATTTAAATGGACAGAGGAATTGGACCAACAGTTTGATAGGGTGAAACAGCTGTTTGTGGACACCGTCATGCTCAGGTATCCCAACCCTAACAAAAGGTTTTCCTTACAAATGGATGCAAGCAAGTATGCGTTAGGGGGGCAATTATACCAGATCGACGAGGACAACTAAATCGGGGTGATTGCTTTCACTAGTCGTGTCTTCAGAGGAGCGGAACTAAATTACTTTACTATTGAATTAGAACTGTTAAGTGTGGTCCACTGTTTAAAAAAATTTAGGACGTATGTGTTGGGACGTCCATTGACGATAATAACAGATAATAAGGCACTAACTTTTATGCAAAAATGCCAGCTAACCAATTCACGCATTACACGATGGATCTTGGCCATGCAGGAGTACGATTTTGACGTGATACACTGTAAGGGCAAGGACAACATAGTGGCTGACATACTCAGCAGATATCCTGACTCACCAGTGGAAATGCCAATGTATCAGGAGGAAGAATTAGAAATTAGCGCAATGGAGATTAAGATCAACCCGAAGTTGCGAAAACAGCTACAGAATATTTCACAGTTACAGAAAGATGATGAGAAGCTGAACAAAATCTTAATTCAAATACAAAACGATCCACACAGTAAAATGCATAGAATATATAGATGGCACAACCAGAAACTATACCGACAGGAGATGTGAAGATGGAGACTAGTATTAACCAAGGAATTGGGTGAAGAGTTAATTCAAGAGATACATACAGTGTACGGCCATATTGGCATAAAGAGAACTTATGAATTAACCAAAGAGGATTTCACGGGGGATCACTTGTATAAATTCACAAAGCGATTGGTTCGAACCTGTGAAGTCTCCCAAAAGTGTAAGGATCACCACAGAAAGGGTATTGATGGGACCAGGCCAATACTACCAAAATCCAAAGGCGAGTTGATCAGTATGGATTTTTACGGACCGCTACCAACCTCAACGGGCGGAGTAAGATATCTATTGATAATTGTAGATAATTTTACAAAATATGTGAAATTATATCCGATGAAAAGGGCAACCATCGCCACAACAGTTAATAAATTGAAAACATATATACGAGAATTGGGTAAACCAGAAGCCATATTGACAGATAATGGAGCCCAATTCACCAGCAGGTCATGGGTGAAGAACTTAGCTAACCTGGAAATCAAACCGAAGTTCACCGCCATCCGGAACCCATGCACAAATTTGGCAGAAAGGGTAAACCGACAGCTGGGATATGTGTTTCGTGTATTAGTGGGCGGACACCACACGAAGTGGGCAAAATACATTAAATTGGTGGAGAAGACAATAAATGAAACGTACCACGATACAATTGAAATGACGCCACACCAAGCTCAGTGGGGTCAGAGACCAAGAAGAGTGTGGGAAAAATACATAGACAGGGAATTAATGAAAGGAGAAAGAAAGATGAATCCTAGAGACATATACCAAAGGATAAAGAGGAAAGGGGAGAAAAGAGCACAGAAACATAATGGCGTTTTTCTATAACCTTTAGCCAGAACAAACCCTTAGTTTCTCCAAGCGTCCAGCTGCTCTGTTGATTAGTGCAATCACCTGTGCTGTGGCGTTCTTGGTATTTCATAATTGTACTTCTCTCTGGTGTTTTTCTACGCCTTTCAGCCAGAACAAACCCTTAGTTTCTCTAAGCTTCCAGCTGCCCTGTTAATTAGTTCAATCACCTCTGTTGTATCCTTCTCGGTATATCCCATTCATACTTATCTCTGGTGTTTTTCTATGCCTTTCAGCCAGAACAATCCCTTAATTTCTCTTAGCGTCCAGCTGCACTGTTAGATTTATGATACGTCCATACACATGCACGTTGACGTTGAAGAATTTCACACACTTTTGTACTGACTTCCTCTCTATTTTCTCTCTATACATCAATGTCATTTCAAGCGCGGACAGATGGTTTCCTTTTTTTTTAGCATTATAATGTTCAGTGTATACAGTATATAAACTATATTTCCATAAAATTACTACTACACAAAGTATATACCAATACCAGGGATGTAGCCAGGGGGAAATTGAAAATGTCTAACCAGACCCCCCCCCAATTGAAAATGTCTAACCGGACCCCCCCCCAAATTGAAAATGTCTAACCATAAATACTAAAATCTCAAGCTAGACTAAGTACCAATGGTCCAGTTACACTCAAGTTCTTAATACACTGTTGGTGGCATGAGTTACGCTAATTCTCATGCTCATGAAACTAAGTCATGATTTAACGAGATCGTCGTCTACCGAATCCCCCAAAAATTTTAATTCTAACACAAGAAAATTATCATTTGCAATATTTAAGGAATTGAGAGTGATTATTATATGAGCCTGCTAAGATGTATTATGAGCATAAAACATCAGAATCGGTAGTCAAAGCAGAATACTTGTTGTGGTGTGAAAAATGGAAGAGTGAAGAGGAAAAACCAGTTAAACTACTGACTAGATGAATGTGACAAAAAATTTTATCCAAATATCCGAATGCTATTATCTGTGTTAGCGACCCTGCCTGTATCAACAGCTGAAGTAGAAAGATCCTTCTCGTCACTAAAGAGGATTAAGAGTTTTCTACGAAATAAAATGGAAAATGAACGACTTACAGGACTGGCTCTGATGACCATTCACTACCCTGCAACTTTTACTGCTGAAGACGTTTTAAATTTTATGGCAGTTAATGGAAAGAGAAGGCTGGTATTGTAAAAAAATGGACATTTCATTCATAATTTTTTTATACAACTATAGTGTATATTGTGCATTATTCCAGTAATCTGGTAGTATATTATGAGTTTTATTTTGTTTGTATACTATTACATTCCATATGAGTATAATTTTAATTTTATTTGATATTTTATTCAAAACTACGTATAAACTGTATGCGTGTCTATTTATTTTAGAAATTATAATATAAAAATTTAAATCTTGGAATCGTACAAAACTGGTTTAATCAGTTTTATACTTAAAAATATTCGATTTAGAAGTATCACACTTAAGATTATGTATATTTTTTATTATTTTACAATATCTTCTGCCATTAGACATTATATATTGTAGGTTTTATAAGAATTTTTGTATTGTCTAGCAATATTTATTATAAATTCCAGGTACTGAATTTGTTAAGATTTAAGATAATATGTGTATAAACATTATATTTTTAAATAATTTACATTAATTTATGGTATATTTAAGGTATGTATAAGACACACACACACACACACACACACACACACATCTGGACCCCCAAAGCAAAATCCTGGCTACGTCCCTGACCAATACTAAGGTCTAATTATTAATTAGTTTTACTACTATTTAAAAATTACTTTTGTACTAATACTATGTGACCACTGCAGAAACGTGTCCTTAAAATAAAAAAAAATTATTAAAATCGGTCAAACCATTCTGAAATAATCGGCAGACTTACATAAAAAAACATAGGGATGAATATAGAACCTCTTCTTTTTCATTGGTTAATTAGAGTAAATGAGAAGTATAGTAAATTGATAAGTAACTTACAAACTAAAATATTGATTGATCTAATGGGTTAATTGTTTGTTCTAAAATTGTAAGTTAACAATTTTTTTAAAGCTTTTATGTATAAAGTCTAAGTCTCTAATTTTTTGTTCAAATATGGTGAAAGTATGAAGGAAATTTTAATTTTCTTCAGCTATCCATCAAATTTCTTCAGATATTTTCATTGTATACCTAAAATCTAGATTACGATGTATACCCTGTAGATTACCCTCTACCTAGTACTTATCTTTGCAATCTTGTCATTTCATTCTCTGTATTCTAATGTAAATGTTGAGGAAAAATCATCACGTACTATACACAATTCTTTATTTCTTGTTCATCTCAGCATTTCATTGTTATACATTAGCTAACTAATACTCCTGACTTCTTTTTCTTTGGATCTGTTTACACACTTATCACTAACTTAGAAATAGCCAAGGTTTTGTTACAATATAATGTAACTGGCTTGAGTAGGGTATTGTAGAGTCTATGCTTAGTTGTGTGCCTGAATAATTTACACTTTATGATTTGAGGTATATGTACACCTTATATAGTATAAGTACACGTGATTGTTGTCTTGTTCATTAATAACTAGTTACTCTTCCTTACACATAGGTTTAGGCTGCTTACAGACGGGCCACTCTGTGGCGCTACTCAGTCACTTTTACCTGATTCTTTGTGGCGCCATGCAGTGGCTCGTGTAATGGGTTTGCTTCAGAGACATGCCACTGTCCATTTGGAAGTGAGCAGTGCAAACTTTCTTAACTATTTCAGAATGTTACAAAATACGTTCAATCGGCCTCTTAATTTACTGTAATTTCATATCCAGATGAAAAACACAATCATGAGATGAACAGATACCTGCTGAAGAGAGGACTGCAATCACTTTGAGGTGAGCTATAATATTAATCCACACACACGGCACAACTCCGATTTATGTAGGTGCGAGTTATAAAAAAAAAATAAAATAAAATTGAATTAATAGACATAATCATAAAAAAATACACATGGACTCAAAGTTTTCTGGTGTAGTTTCCTTTACATATGTTAGGGCTTAAATTACTGATAATGTGTCAACTTATTTATGCCAGTAAATAAGTTAAATTCCATGAAACTACATCACATTCGACTTATGCAAAAGTTTCCAGAACATAAGCCTTACAACTGTGTGTGTGTGTGTGTGTGTGTGTGTGTGTGTGTGTGTGTGTGTGTGTGTGTGTGTGTGTGTGAGCGTGCACACATGCCCGTATGAAATTTACAAAACCATGTTGTTGCCACACAAATAAAAACTGTCAAAACATCTAACTCTGTATTGCTAGGTGTAAAAGATCAAAAATTAATTTATAATTATCTTGTTGGTACATCCTCTTCGTTCACTTTTATAAATATTATATATATATATATATATATATATTAGTTATTCTTTAGGTTTTTTACGTTAAATATCTTGGATTGAACAGATTTATTTCGTTGCTGTAACTAAAAAAATATAGGTTTACAAATATTTGAAAATTTATGAAAACTTTCACTATGAACTTACTTTATGGTTTATTTCCCAAACGTTTCAAAGTGGTATACGTCTTCTTCAGTGGGAGTAAACACTGAATGTCTTTACAGAGTAACGGTTATGGACTGTAAATGTGTCAGATATCACGCACTACAACCAAACAACATATTAAACGAACAATTACATTATAGATCACACATACTTTTTGATACACTGATTCAAACACACAATTTGAACCCCAGCACCAATTCCCTCCCACCATCAACCCCCACCATACACACCTACAGTCCATAACCGTTACTCTGTAAAGACATTCAGTATTTACTCCCACTGAAGAAGACGTATACCATGTTGAAACGTTTGGGAAATAAACCATAAAGTAAGTTCATAGTGAAAGTTTATATATATATATATAATATTAATTTATAGGTTAAAAGGTTTGTTTGATACTAAACATTACTCATAATATTTTTATTAATACACATAAACACTGGAATTTATATAATGTTTAAAATTTTGTTAAAATTAAAAATATGTTTTAATTTAAAAGTAATCAGAGCAAATGCTTGAATTTGCTTAAATAACCAAAGCACTTTGGGTCCCAAATTGCTGGTCTTTGCTTTACTTCTATTATAAATCAGTCTGAATTAAAATTCAGCTTCACGAAACAGTAAAGAAAACTTAACTATAGCAGTTCAGTAGCTACAGTAAAGAAATAGCAGTTCAGTCATACAACCTTCACAACATTACTATTAACACTGAAAGTAAATATAATTAATTCACTACCGACTCGAAACACAAAGTTTTTTATAGGCAAAAACGTAAAAGTTTTACCTTATAGCCTTAACCGGTTTTCACTTTTAAACAGCTTCTTCAGAGGCTGCCATTGGGCGCACTGTCCGTCTTGTTGTTGGCGACGGTATTATAACTATAAAAGCCCCACTTGTTGTGGTGCCAAATATAATGATAAATTGTTATGCCCGACGTTGTGTACGTCAAATGTAACTCTAAATTTGATTGTATGTAACTCAAGTATTAATTATTTAATTGATTATGGCTATTTCTTTTATTTATTTGTTAGTGTGGGTAAAACTAACTTAAGCAATATTGTTGTATGATACATAAGGTTAATCTTTAAATAGTAGATACATTTATCAGTCTAACCAATAAGTTAATTACATTTATCTTTACTATCATTAATCATTGCTTGATGCTTTTTAACATATTATTATCATTAATTATTTTAAACATGACTTCTATCAATAAACAATTTATATATGAATGTCTCTATATCTCAGGATTCCTTAGATTTTTTATATATAAACATGAACCACACTTACATCTAGTCACTTATTGATATTACAATATAGATATGTATTCCAAATGGATTCATTTTAAGATATGATTAAATATTCTTAGTCGAAATGACTCTAAGTTTTAATGTGTAGTTCTCAAAAACAAAATAATACGTAAGTTATTTTAGAAGGACAGACAGGTGTTAAGTACAATAGGAATTAGTGCATAAAATGTTACTGTTGGTACGATATTCCTGTCTACGGCGCGCTGAGGTACGGTGATCCCATCTCGGCTTCCATGTCCTCCTGGTTGTGTAGACTCTCTCCCAAGTCCCTTGCATCTAGGATCGTTTGGATGACTCTAGTAGTGGATGATTAATTAACTCTTTGAATCACTTCACTCTCACTAAGTATATCCGGCTTCTCCCAATATTTACATTGTATAAATACTGTCCACTAGTTCACAACGGTTACTCTCGTTACGATAATTTATAGTTCGCAAATGACTTACTCCGTTTCAATAGTTTATATCGCTAATAACACATGATAAGATTTGATTGATTGTTTTTTGAGTTACAAGCTAATAAAACTCTAGTCTCATTTTCAAGATATTTGACTCCGTGACACAAACTGTTCGTTCATTTTGATTCTATGAGCTTTTATAATAGAGTTCTACATGTTCGCAAATTATTTACTCATGTTGACTTTACAGAAATTTTAAGTAAACTAACTGAACTTTACAGTAGCCTCCGAAACTTTACAACAGACTCTACAAAACTTTACCACAGACTCTTTCCGATATTAATTAAAGACTTCAAAAGTTTAACGTAGACTCCCTCGATTTAAGTAACGACTCTCTCCGAATTTTAGTACAGACTCTCGATCGGCTCTCTGTTCCTTGTATATATTTCATACACATCCTTCCCCACTAGTCTCTTACATTTTTCCCCACTAGTTTCTTACATTACATTTTGCCCTGTTTTAATTGGTCCTTCTTGCTTCCTTCTAAGAAAATTCACTTCTTGAACCCGCCTACCTTTAACTCTGGTTTCTGATAGGCCACGTTTGTTCCCTTCTTATTTATGGCTCTAGTCCATCACCTTCTGTCACGGCCTGTCCGATTTTCAGACTCGTAAATCTTCTGTTGTCTTTGTATGCCATTCAGACAGAACAACCCTTGTATTATCTAACGTCCAGCTGCCACGTTAATTAGTTCACTCACCCCTGCTATAATTTTCTTGGTACATCCTCTCTGGTGTTTTTGCTATCCCTTTAACCAGAACAACTCTTGTGTTCCCTAACGTCCAGCTGCACTGTTCATTAGTTTAATAACCTCATGCGTAGCTTTCTTGGTAAATCTCTCTCTGGTGTTGTTCTACACCCTTTACTCGGAACTACCTTTCTTCTCTTTAAGCGTCCAGCTGCACTTGTTAAATTGGTTTAATAACCTCATGTCTGGCTTTCTTAGTATTTTCTTATTGTACTTTGTTCTGGCGTCTTTCTATGACATTCAGCTAGAACACCCTTTAGTTTTGCTAAGCATCCAGCTGTCCCGTTTATTATTACAATCACCATGGTCGTGGTTTTTTTAGTATTTTCTCATTGTATTTCGTTCAGGCATCTTCTGTGCCTTTCCCTTAATTTCTCCATGGCTTCCAGCTGCACTTGTTAACTTAGTTCACCCACCTCTGCTGTATTTTCCTAGTAAATTTTCTCTCTGTCAAACATCTGCTCTGTTAGATTTATGATACCTACAGACATCTGCACGTTGACATTGAAGGCTGTTACACTCCTTTGTACTAACTCCTCTCATAGTTTCTCCACATACGTCAATGTCATTTCAAGCACGGACAGATGGTTCCCCCTTTTTTTTCATTTTTAGCGTTACATCTGTCCCCAATTTGGGTCCATTGCGATGATCTCTTTGAATCCAAAGGATCCCAAATTTATGCCCTATAAATAGTATATTGTACTAAAGTACATCTCGCGATTTTGTCTTAAAGGCTCTACATTCTCGCTTTCATATTTTAACTGTGAATCCATTTGTCTTATTACAATTTACATATAATTATAATTTCTATAATAACCTTCGCTCATAATATCTTAAATCTACTTCAGTCTAGAATTACACATGATTTTATTGCTACATGTTGTTGTCCTGATTTTCACATTATACACAATATTTATATACCTAAATATCACGTTTAAGAATATAAATAATAATCATAATCGTGAGTATATTGAAAATTTGATTATCGATTCACATGTACTCACTTAGTGCCTTCGGTTTTATGTCAAAACTACATAACAGTTTAGTATTAAATTGACACACATTATATACTGTATATATATATATATATTTTATTGCAAATAGATATCAATTCAAGAGTATTAAGGACATAATAATTTATACATTATTCAACATAAAATTCTATATTCTATGAAGCTACAATTTAATGTTTAAATTTAAATAATTAACTCCCCTTTTTACACTACACTAATGCATTTGCTACACTTATTTATACATTATTTTTAAAATGTTACTAATGTACTCTCTTGTTTTCATGATTTATATGTTAATTACTTTAACAATAAAATAAATATAATCTTAAAATATAAAAGTTTTATGATGCAATATAATTTTAATGTTTTATAACTAGTAACCATCATAAGTATTATACAACAAACAAATTAGATACTTTAGTAGAAATTATAACTTTACATTAATAACTAACTGCCAACTGTTTGACAAAGAAAATTTTTAACTACTAAAATTACAGTTTTATTATATAACATTTCATCACTACGACATTTGTTACACAGAATTTTATCTTAACTTCTATGACACATAATTCATTTACAAACCCATATGTTTTGTTAACTGCTAACTTATTGTGGCAATTTTTTCAAAATAAAATTTTTTTTTTACACATCGTTTTCTATTTAAAAGGTATCTTAGTTATCTGCTAAGTGGTCTGAATGATAAACTTTTAATTGTCTGGTATTGAAAACGATTTACCTTCTGGGCGTCCAGACACAATCGTATACTCCTCTCCCTTTTTATTATAGTCACCAGAGGTTGGATGTAGGGGCTTTGGGCCTATTCTTTTATCCCATATTCAAGCATTCTCCTAATCGCAGCCAGTATGGCCTTCTGGTACTTAATAGGCTCCGGGCATCCTTTTTGCAGGTACGGCGTGTTGTCAGTCACCTGGAACTGATGTTCGTAACAATCCATACTAATTAATTCCTTGGGAATATATAAATTCCATTGGTTTATCCATTCGCGACACACTTTATTACTTATCAATTCATAATATTGATTCGTTGGGTAATTAATTTCCTCCTGAATCTTTCTTATAAATTTTCTATACTTTTCATTCGTTATTTGTATTTGATTAATATTCCGTAATTTGACGGCAATGTGTTTATTTAATTTTATCTTTATTTCATTCATATCATATTCACATTTATTTTCTTCGGCTAGTGCATTTCTCGCACTACCGGTATTAATTAAGGCATTTACATTTGCATTTAACCTAATATTATTCATTTTAATTACTAATTCTTCTGGACTTTTAAGATCTTTTATCTTAATATTTTGTCCGTTCTTATCCATTAACTTGTTTATTAAATCCGGGAAAATCGTATTTATGACTGTGTCGGGCTCGCTGAATCCGTTTGTTTGTTTACCTTAATGTTTGTTGACCTTATAAGGAGTAGTCACTGATTACTTTCTCGTGCTGTAATGGAGCTTGCACCCTCTCTGCTACTAGCCGGTTGCCGTTCCACAACTAAAGAATTTATGGCCTGTCGATCACTTTCTCCTCGGGGTTTTTGTGTAAACTTTTCTCTCCACCCCTGTCTGGGCCGCTTGTTAGGTCCATTGTCCTCTCTAGGTCGCAGTTGCTCCCCTTTAAATTTCATAACGGTTTGTTCGCCTGTTTTCTGTGATTAATTACTTACTCTAGTATTTATTACCATATATTCTCGTAGTAACACTTCAAAACTATTGATAGTGGTTATCCCCTGCGTTACCACTGCTATTTGAATTTCTCTATTATAATGGCGTGCTAACTTTTTGATTAGGTGCCGATCTGATAAAATTTGTATTAATTGTCTACATTGGAGTACAAACCGTTCCATGTATTGTATCATGCTGAGCGACCCATTGGGATTAAATCGTCCATACTCCAACTGATCACGGATACGCTCCTGCTGAGTAGCCCCCCAATATTTCTCTACAACTGCATTTTATGTGGAATTTGATGATATAATAGATAATTTTTACAATGTAACTTAATTGTAATTTATTTTTTATATAACTTAATTACATAGGAAAAAATAACAAGTTCATTCAGGAACAAATAAAATTGTCAAGTTTATTTGATTAATAATCTTGAATAAGTAAATATTATTTTATTATCTGAAAAAAATGATTATTTTTGAAAGGTTTCTTTCTGTTTTGTTAAAATTTATAAACAATAAGTAAAATATTTATGTATGTATTACTAAGAAAATATGAAATATCCATCTACATGATAAAAAACTACAGGTAAGGCCTCAAAACTACAGGAAGCCTCCCTGAGCCGTGATAAGTTTTGTCCCCGACTTGTCTTAATACTAATATGAAAGTAATTTTTACTTCCATGTTCCTTAAGGAAATGGAAGTATGGTGATGGCAAAAAAAATCGTGTTCGAGATTATTGCAGATTCTGATTGTACTACACTCAAAACATGAAAAAAGTCATTTTTCGAAAAGTGTCTGTGTGTCTATGTGTCTATCTGTAGATTTTTTTCTATGGCAAACGATAACAGCCGCAAATTCAAACTGAATCAAATCATTTTTTGCATACAGCCCTGATTTGTAGAGTACTCACGACCTATTGTTTTTGGTGAAGATCGGTTGAGGGAAAGGGGTAGTTTACCTGCAATAGTTTTTTTTTAATCAAGTGTAATTGTTTTCTATGGCAAATGATAACAGCCGCAAATTCAAACAGAATCAACTACTCTTTTGCATACAGCCCTGAATTGTAGAGTTTTCAAGACCTATTGTTTTTGGTGAAGATCGGTTAAGGGAAAGGGGTAGTTTACCAGCAACGTTTTATGTTTTAACATGGGTATTTTATATGGCAAACGATAACAGCCGCAAATTCAAACAGAATCAAATGATTATTTGCATACAGCCCTAAATTGTAGAGTTCTCAAGATCTGTTGATTTTGCTGAAGACCGGTTAAGGGAAAGGGGTAGTTTACCTGCTACGTTTTATACTTTAGAAGGGTATTTTTTATGGCAAACGATAAGAGTTGCAAATTCAAACAGAATCAAATACTTTTTTGCGTGTCGCCCTGATTTGTGGAGTACGCAAGACCTATTGATTTTGGTGAAGATCGGTTAAGGGAAAGGGGTAGTTCACCTGCAACGGTTTTTTTTAAACAAGTGTAATTTTTTTATATGGCATACGATAACAGCCACAAATTCAAACAGAATCAACTACTCTTTTGCATACAGTCCTGAATTATAGAGTTCTCAAAACCTACTGGTTTTTTTGGTGAAGATCGGTTAAGGGGAAGGGGTAGTTTACCTGCAAAGTTTTTTTTATCGGGGGTAATTTTTTTTTATGGCAAACGATAACAGCCGAAAATTCAAACAGAATCAACTACTCGTCTGCATACAGACCTGAATTGTAGAGTTCTGAAGACCTATTGATTTTGTTGAAGATCGGTTAAGGGAAAGGGGTAGTTTACCTGCTATGTTTTAAGTTTTAAAAGGGTATTTTTTATGGCAAACGATAAGAGTCGCAAATTCAAACAGAATCAAATACTTTTTTGCATGTAGCCCTGATTTGTAGAGTACTCAAGACCTATTGATTTAGGTGAAGATCGGTTAAGGGAAAGGGGTAGTTTACCTGCAACAGTTTTTTTTTAAACAAGAATATTTTTTCTATGACAAACGATAACAGCCGCAAATTCAAACAGAATCAACTACTCTTTTGCATACAGCCCTGAATTATAGAGTTCTCAAGACCTATTGGTTTTGCTGAAGATCGGTTAAGGGGAAGGGGTAGTTTACCAGCAACGTTGTTTTTATCGGGGGTAATTTTTTTTCTATGGCAAACGATAACAGCCGCAAATTCGAACAGAATCAACTACTCTTTTGCATACAGCCCTGAATTATAGAGTTCTCAAGACCTTTTGGTTTTGGTGAAGATCGGTTAAGGGGAAGGGGTAGTTTACCAGCAACGTTGTTTTTATCGGGGGTAATTTTTTTTCTATGGCAAACGATAACAGCCGCAAATTCGAACAGAATCAACTACTCTTTTGCATACAGCCCTGAATTATAGAGTTCTCAAGACCTTTTGGTTTTGGTGAAGATCGGTTAAGGGGAAGGGGTAGTTTACCTGCCATGTTTTTTGTTTTAACAAGGGTATTTTTTATGGCAAACGATAACAGCCGCAAATTCAAACATAATCAAATAATATTTTGCATACAGTCCTGAATTGTAGAGTTCTCAAGACCTGTTGGTTTTGGTGAAGCTCGGTTAAGGGAATAGGGTAGTTTACCGGCAACATTTTATGTTTTAACAAGGGTAAATTTTTTTATGACGAACGATAACTGCCGTACATTAAAACAGAATCAACTACTCTTCTGCATACCTTTTTGACTTATACAGAACTCCAAGGTCTGTTGATTTTGTTGAAGATCGGTTAAGGGAAAGGGGTAGTTTACCTGCAACGTTTTATGTTCTAACAAGGGTATTTTATATGGCAAACGATAACAGCCGCAAATTCAAACAAAATCAAATGATTATTTGCATACAGCCCTAAATTGTAGAATTCTCAAGGTCTGTTGATTTTGTTGAAGAAATGGGTTAAGGGAAAGGGGTAGTTTACCGGCAACATTTTATGTTTTAACAAGGGTATTTTCTATGGCAAACGATAACAGCCGCAAATTCAAACAGAATCAAATAATGTTTTGCATACAGCCCTGATTTGTAGAGTACTCAAGACCTATTGTTTTTGGTGAAGATCGGTTAAGGGAAAGGGGTAGTTTACCTGCAACATTTTGTGTTTTAACAAGGGTTATTTTTTATATGACGAACGATAACTGCCGTAAATTCAAACAGAATCAACTATGTTTTTGCACACCTTTTTGAACTAAAGAGAACTCAATGTCTGTTGATTTTTTTGAAGATCGGTTAAGGGAAAGGTGTAGTTTATCACCAAAGTTTTATTTTTTAAAAAGGGTAATTTTTTTATGACGAACGATAACTGCCGAATATTCAAAGAGAATCAAATAATTTTTTGCACACTTGCCTGAGTTGTAGAGCTCAAGGTCTGTTGATTTTGGTGAAGATCGGTTAAGGGAAAGGGATAGTTTACTTGCAACATTTTAAGTTGTAACAAGAGAAATGTTTCCATGACGAACGATAACTGCCGCACATTCAAACAGAATCAAATATTTTTTTGCATGCATCCCTGAATTGTAGAGGATTGAAGGTCTATTGATTTTGGAGAAGATCGGTTAAGAGAAAGGATAGTTTACCAGAAACATTTTATGATTTAACAAGAGTAAAGTACTTAATTTTTATAAATAAAGTATCCTGATAAGAAGCTCATAATAATCCACTGTAGAAATGTAGATGAAATATCTATAAATGAAGAGGTTAGGTGAATGGGGTGGGTGTAATTTTCTATTTTTAAAAATTATAGTTGAAGGTGGAGGGGAGAATTTTTTATACGTGTACTACGTTATCGGCAACAAAGAAGTAGTATTTTGTTAAAATTGCTTCCCGGGCTGTTTAGCCGTTAAAACCAGACTTTTCGGCAGTGCCATCGACTGCCATCTTCAGTGAAAATCGAGTGCGAAAACGTGAGTTGGTATACGTTAGTGACCACAGTACTGTGGTATGCTGAAGCAATAAGTAGAAAGACGTAGTTTCTATAGAAATATTTCATTTCAATAAAATCATATTTAAAATATGATTTTAAATATAAATCTTAGAACATGGAAGTCATGTATGGTTCTCCATACCGAAATTTGCATATCTTATGTTACATGCATATGCCATGCATTTACTTCATTTTAAAATTTAAAGTATTTGTTTTATTGGAGACTATGCATTAACTAGAAAGGTTTAAATAAAAATGACACCCTTTTTAAAAGGGGAAATCTATTTTCTATTATGGACACAAGTGAGCCCATGTGCACTGGATGTGTGGAACTCTCACCCACTAAAACCCCTCTTCTTTGCCACACATGGGCACTGAAATCATTTGCAAATGTCTTCATGAACTCATAGGCATTTCATAGGCAGTTCATGTTCATCTTTTTCATCCCTTTGTTTCTGTAGTCATCCACCTCCTTCTGCCTTCATCCATCCTGTTAGATATTCTCCTACTCTGTCTTTCTCATGTTGTCTTGTTTCCTATGACAATATTGAAAAAGTTGCGTATTTGTCTTCATTCACTTTTTTCTGTATTATGTACTCTACCATCACTTCAAAAATAAATCAAGATTGAGTCTCATATTTCAAGTATTCCTTCCTAATTATACCAAAATATTGCTTTCACTCTCTGCACAATGTGTTATGATTCCTCTGTTTCAAATACACCTTGTATAAGTTTTAAGTGCCTCATGATTAGCTAAAAATTGGTAAGATCCATTGCCTGTGTTCGTTTATATTCTAGACATTTGCAGTATTGGGGATTAGGTGCTTCATCTCCTGTCTTCTGTATTTTATTTTCCTATCTGATTGGGATTGCATCATACTATTTCTCCTCACCACTATTCATGTTGACTCAGAATCTTTGGATAGATACTCCTTCATGTTTTCAGTTCAGCGCATATGTATTTCAGAGAAGTGCCCTTGTCCAACCAAGACTTGGTTCTTTCCCATCTACTTTTCAGAAAGGGGAAATAGTGTTCCAACCTTAAATAGTTCTCACCACCCCAACGATTCCTAATTTTGTCCCCACTTGTTACATCACTCCTATATTTCCTAGTCATGTATTTTCAACATGGATATTCTCATCAAATATTTCCTATGTCTCTTGTAAGCCCCATTTTGTTTTTATCACAAATTTGGTGGTTCCACAAATATGGCTGCTCCATTCTTCTTTCATCTTCCTGCATGGTAATTTGTCACAGGACAGTCTGTCTGATAATCATAGTCTTCGCCACTCTGCTTCTGTCTTACTCTCGCTTTCAAGTCAAAAACAGTTCTTGATTCATGATTGCTTTCTTTGCACTTGATTTTAGTTATCTCAACAATTTAATTTCAAAATGGTTTACTTATAATGGCTCATATTTTTGATATTCAGAACTTGTCAGTTGTCAACTTTTTAGCTAGCCTTCATGATGTGGCCACATAACTTCTTTTAGTATGCATGCCACTTTAATATGAGACTTTCAGTCTGACTTTCACAGTAGGTTCAAGCCTTGTATAGTTCATTTCTATAATCACTATAATCAGAACCAATAACCGTTCAGTACAGTACTCCATATTGTGTCCTGTTGTTGATCCCTTTTCTGGGATTTAAAGTTAATATGCGTAGACACTAATACATTTTTGTTATTCACCCTAATTGACCCATTACATAATTATTTATTCAATAATTAAAACATTTACAACTGTACATTATAAAAAATGGTACTTCGATAGAACATTTTACTTGTCAGATTAAAAATTATTTGATGTTACTCTATGTGTTCTTCATCTTCCAATACATCTTTGTCTTATCTACATATCTTCCATTGCATGTATTCTATGATACCCCATAATATACTGGATATGATATGTCCTACATGTTCACTTCCAATTCTCCAAGTCAACAAATTATGTTTGAGAATCAATCCATCTTGACTAGTGAATTTTGATATTCTGTAGAGATTAGATTAAAACAAAACACAATAAACATAAAACAGATTTAATAACTTCATAAAATTAACTAATACATAATAAAAAGTTAAGAATTTTTCTTTTCCAAATTTCACGGAACGGTCTAAAATAATATTAATAGCATTCATGACACATAATGAATATGGATGTAATAAGTAGATATCATAAACGTAGTAAAGACTTTTTTGCCTTCTCTAACATCTTTGTTCATTTCTGAATCTCATGAGCACTGCAGTTTATATTCTACATGGTCCTGTGCTCCTGATCATCTACTATTGGTAAATTCATCAGTGTTATAAGTAACAGTAGTGTTACCATTTTAGATTTTGTTGCAGTCAATAAAATACTGTAACTAGTGTGTACCAAACAAAGTATAAAAAACACAATTGAGATAATAAACATAAGACACAGTAAATACTTTTCTTGCATCCTTCTTTGTCATTATTTGTTTTCAAATATCTTAGAGAACAGTTATCAAAATTCTTCATGCTTGCCTCTCTCATCTTGTCATTCTCATTACTAGTGTTATAGTAAAATCCGCCAATGTAATATGTGCCAGTGTTATATTAAACAGTAGAGTTACCTTTTCAGGTTTTTTGTTGTGTCTTAAGTACTATAACTAACATTAATGCAACAAAATTCATTCAAATAACATGAACTTAATAAAAATAATAGTTATAATACAACACCATACACATACTTACTTTGTCATCATAGTTTTTTAAATGTAAATAATTGTGTCTACAAAATGGTTAAAATTCATTCTACAAAACAGTTCTGTCATTCTTATTAAATTCTTCATTTAGACAATAAAATACTGAAAATTATGTTCATGCAAAATGGACAAAAGATAAAAAACATATTAGTTATAATGCACATAATAAACATACTTCTTCATTTTGTCATACTTAGATTCCAAATGTTGTGTGGCACATTGTATCCACTAAACAGGTAATATTCTCCTCCATTGAAATACTTGTCAGTGTTATAGTAAAATTTAGTGTTATATCTTCAGCTTTTCTTTTAGTGCTTATAGTACTGTAACTAAGATACACACAACAAAATGGACACAAAGTTAATAAACATAGTAAACGTGCTTACTTCTTCATTGTCATTGTTCTTATTTTCCAAATGTCATAACTGATTGTCTCTACAAAACAGTTAACATTCCCCAAGGTTTTCTGCCCTGGTAATTCTTATATCCTCCATGGAAAAAAGTGTCACTGATTTTGTAATCAATAATATCAACTTACAAATGTTGTTGTGCCAGCTAAAATACTGTAAATAACATTCTTGCAACAAAATGGAAAAAGATAAAAAACATAATGTTATAATACACATAATAAACATATTTACTTCTTTATCGTTGTTGTACTTTGTTTCCAAATGTGACACATTGTATCCAAATACAACTATTATATTAACGACTCGGAACACAAAGTTTTTTATAAGTAAAAACATAAAGTTTTACTTTACAACCTGAACCGGTTTTCTCCTTTAAAAGGCTTCTTCAGAGGTTGCCACTGGTATTGTGAACTTGTACGTTTGGACTATAGCCCGTCTTGCTGAGTTAAATTCTTGGATTTGGTTGTCCATGACGTGTCCGTTACTTAACTAAACACAACAAATTTAGTTAGGCAACAAGAAAAAGATGCTAGGCCAGACGGGAAGATCTTTTTCTTCAAGATTTTCTGAACACCTAAAAGCTCTATCCAGCAAAAACATACACTCCGCGTTCGCCACACACATACATACAAAAAACCACAGCTACACCAACATAAAAAATAATCTTGAGATCCTACACTACTTACCTAAAAGTCGAAAACTTAACACAGCAGAACAATACGAAATATACAAACACTACACAACACAACCAAACAACATACTTAACAACCAATTACACTTTAAATCACACGCACTCTTTGACACAATTATACACAAAACATACAATAATTCGGAATCCTGTGCCAACTCCCTTCCACCTCCACACCCCCCACACAACCTACCAACTGGAAAAAAAATCGGGCAGTCGTGGGACTCCCGACAGAAGTGTTAACTTAAATAACATCCAGCAGCGGTCGAACTCCCACGCTAGGACTCTGTCAGAGACCTCCCCGGGGTACGGAAGGTTCTCCGAAGCCCGGGAAAGCCGTCGACATGCTGGGGGAGGAGCTGGGACTCTGGCCCGGGCGTTTTTCGCGAGATCCGACCTAAGACCCCTCGGGTTCCGTGCACGGACTCCGAGGAAGGCCCGTCGGACGACTCCCGCGCTATTCTCTATGCGGGAGGCTTCTACCTAAGCTGGGCCATCGCCTGCTTTTTCCGGCATCAGGCCGGTCGAACTCCCGCGCTAGGACCTTGTCAGAGACCTCCCCGGGGTACGGAAGGTTTTCCGAAGCCCGGAAAAGCCGTCGACATGCCGAGCGAGGCGCTGGAACTCTGGCCTAGCCGTTTTTCGCGAGATCCGACCTAAGACTCCTCGGGTTCTGTGGACGGACTCCGGGGAAGGCCCGTCGGACGAATCCCGTGCTATTCTCTATGCGGGAGGCTTCTACCTATGCTGGGTCACCGCCTGCTTTTTCCGGCATCCAGGCCGGTCGATATCCCGCGCTAGGACCTTGTCAGAGACCTCCCCGGGGTACGGAAGGTTTTCCGAAGCCCGAAAAAGCCGTCGACATGCCGAGCGAGGCGCTGGAACTCTGGCCTGGCCGTTTTTCGCGAGATCCGACCTAAGACTCCTCGGGTTCTGTGGACTGTCTCCGGGGAAGGCCCGTCGGACGACTCCCGCGCTATTCTCTATGCGGGAGGCTTCTACCTAAGCTGGGCCATCGCCTGCTTTTTCCGGCATCAGGCCGGTCGAACTCCCGCGCTAGGACTTTGTCAGAGACCTCCCCGGGGTACGGAAGGTTCTCGGAAGCCCGGGAAAGCCGTCGACATGCTGGGTGAGGAGCTGGGACTATGGCCCGGCCGTTTTTCGCGAAATCCGTCCTAATACTCCCCGGGTTCCGTGGACGGACTCCGGGGAAGGCCCGTCGGACGACTCCCGCGCTATTCTCTATGCGGGAGGCTTCTACCTAAGCTGGGCCATCGCCTGCTTTTTCCGGCATCCAGGCCGGTCGAACTCCCGCGCTAGCACCTTGTCAGAGACCTCCCCGGGGTACGGAATGTTCTCCGAAGCCCGAAAAAGCCGTCGACATGCCGAGCGAGGCGCTGGTACTCTGGCCTGGCCGTTTTTCGCGAGATCCGACCTAAGACTCCTTGGGTTCCGTGGACGGACTCCGGAGAAGGCCTGGCTGACGACTCCCGCACTATTCCCTACGCGGGAGGCTTCTACCTATGCCAGGACACCGCCTGCTTTTTCCGGCATCCAGGCCGGTTGAACTCCCGCGCTAGGACTTGATCAGAGACCTTCCCGGGGTTCGGAAGGTTCTCCGAAACCCGGGAAAGTTGTCGACATGATTCTGAGTGCAATATGTAGATTCATATATACAAAGTTTATATATATATATGTATAAAACAAACGGCACAGAACTATACGTGTGATAATGAGCGTGATAAACTGTTTATAGAGTACTAAAGCAGACGCTTCGTGAGAGAGAGTGGGAAAGAACATGGGATGCAGAGAGGGGGAAATTGTTACGGATTCTCGTCGCATTCCTTTCTGATGATGTCACATTCAACCGATCCACTCCCGTGTAAATTTTTCCTCTCTCCTCTGCTATAAGAAGAGTGGGAAAGAACATGGGATGCAGAGAGGGGGAAATGATGGCTTCTACCTATGCCAGGACACCGCCCAGGGGCGTAGCCAAGGGGGGGCAAGGAGGGGCAGCTGCCCCCCCCTAGATCAAGTTACAAAGTAAAAAATATAAAATAAAAGTAGATAAAAAACGCATGCGAGGAGTGCTAGAACAGGAGCAGTGATGGACAGTTATCCTTACTTTACTTTAAGGAATTAAAGAAACATATATAGTTAATTTACAGTTTTGAACTTCCTGCTTTTGTAAGTCCCTAGTTTTAAAGCATCTGCCATTTTCCTGGTGAACAGACCAGTCGCGTTATAGCTCAACTCGGCTTTGCAAGCTTCTTTTTAGTTTCCGTCTTTATTTAAATATAGGCTAACCTCATCAGAGACCTCACTTCATCCACAGTACCTACAGGACACATCAATAGTTAGTAGTAAAATGGATATACGAAAATTTTTTAAAGGTAAATTAGCCATTAATTTTTTATGTCGATTTCTAAAATTTCAGGATATTTCTACAACGTTGAATAGTATTAAAATATATTGGTCACGTAATAGTATTTATAATTATACCTATAGTGGTTACGTTATTTTGTTTGTCTCAAAAAAGTCAAGACTACAGAACTCTCCCTGAGTGAAGAAAGTTAGGTTAAGTTTCGATTATTCGGACGCTTCCAATTTCCAAAACAAAAATTCGGATACACTAATTACAAGCAGATGTGTATTTTATGATTTCAAAATACCTCTTGCAATAACAAGATAGAAAAAAAGAAAAAAAAATTACATTTTAATCGGCCATTTCGTCTCGTTCCACTTTGCGAATATTCACTTACTTGGCGTAATAACCAGGGTTGTGAAATTTTTGAAAAAAGATGGTGGATATAATTTTTTTACAACGCTTGTGATCAGGGTTGTAGCAGAGTAAGCATGAGAGTATAAGTCTAGTCTAGGGATAGTAGTGCTGATGCCTTAAGATTGCTGATAGGGATGGGTATCGATGTATTGATATATCAAAATATCGATATTGTCCCTTCAATTATCGATGTTTTTCTTATTTTATGATAATGTTTTCTTATTTTCTTGTTTATGTCCTTGACAGCTGAATACGAGAATAGTTGACTTCGTGTAGTTTTATTTTAAAATCAGTTTCAAATTACCTTTTTTGAGTTTTTTTGCGGAACAGTTTAGGAACCACTCAGCTATTCAACATCCATTTAAATGAGTGTCCAAGTATCGATATTTACTATTTATAATAACAATTAGTCTAAGTGATGTTTGTTTTTTACATTATTTCTATCCAAGTCACATAAAAGATAAACAGAATCAAAGACGGAACAGACTCACTTGGGGGAAATTATAAATCTCTGTACTTCCAACTTGAACTTAAATCATGACCGATATATCGATGGTTTTCCTTCGATAATATTTATATATCGATGTTAATGACTCAATATTTTATTGATATCAAATATTAATAAGTTGGCGATCGATACCCATCCCTACTTGCTGATTGGTTTCCACCATATTCAAAACTGCTATGTTAATTGAGCCGGTGAGAATGAAAGTGGCATAAGTCATAAAATTTTAATATATAAAGTATATAAAAACATGCAGAATACATATTTATAAATCAGATTAATCACTTACATGTAGACAGTGATCAGTTTTTAGTATTACAGTATCTTTTTATTTGATTTTTCAATAACAATTTTAACAAACCATTAAATTTCTCCAATTAGCCATAAAGTGACTTACGCCACTCATCGTAAGTGGCTTTCATTCTCATCGGCTCAATTATATTCGCCTTGTTTCGGCATCAGCAGCGCCACCCTAGCGACTTCTTGATGAAATGTCTAAACGGTGAAAAATTATATTTATATAGAAAAAATGTAAAGTTATTTCATTTAATAAAAAATTAAAAGAAAAGTAACAAACTAAAAGAAATTTGGACACACCTTCCTGTATGCGGTAATGTAAAAATAAATTTGTTTAATTTTTCCTGCATAATCTTCTTTATTTGGGAATTCTCTTCTTTATTTTAGGGAGCAAAAAAGGGATTTAGATGACAGCGATAAACGTGAAAGCGAGAAGAAAGTTAAAACCTCACCAGCACCTTGCCCTGTTGAGCTTCAACCAGGGCC
Source organism: Magicicada septendecula (assembly GCA_034769895.1). Classification (NCBI taxonomy): domain Eukaryota; kingdom Metazoa; phylum Arthropoda; class Insecta; order Hemiptera; family Cicadidae; genus Magicicada; species Magicicada septendecula. The sequence goes on along the minus strand of CM068367.1, from coordinate 916,173,184 downwards.
TTCTTCCATTCCAACACTCAGCGAGTCACCTAAACCTGATGTTGAAGACTGCTGTGAGAGTGAGAATGATTTGGGTTGGTGGATCAGACGGACATCTCAGATGACAGCGCCAAAAAAAAAAAAGGAACTGTTCACAAACTGTTGGGTTCCACCCACTACTTATGACTTTGCTAAAGATGTCGGCCTCTCAAGCAGGAAGTTTAATCACGGTTGGCTTCAAACTTACTCCCCTTGGTTAGCATATTCGAAGGGGTCGAAAGGCGCACTCTGCAAATTCTGTGTGCTGTTCCCACCCCTTCCTGGTACAGTGAAGGGTGTTTCAGGATCGTTCATTGTAACTCCTTTTATACGTTACAAACATTTACATGAAAATTGCAAAAGTCATGCTTCCACCCACTGGCACAAAGCTGCAGTCAGTGCAGCCAAAACCTTTATGGACGAAATTCCTGTCGACGTTCAGGTGATATCGGGCCACAAGATACTAATACAAGAAAACAAAAAAATCTTAGCATCGATAATTTCTACAATCATATTTTGTGGTACCCATGATTTGCCTCTGAGGGGAAATGAGCAGCATGAAGGTGTATTTCAAGACCTGATCCACTTCCCAATCGATGCTGGTGACCAAGAACTAAAACGTCACTGTGATATCCTTAATATGAAAAAAAATGCAACATATATGTCCCCTCAGATCCAGAATGAAATTATTGATCTCTGCGGAGCTGTTATCAAAGACGACATTATAGAACAAGCAAAGAAGGCATTTGCCTTTAGCGTGCTGGCAGATGAGACTGCTGATATATCAGGGAAAGAGCAGCTGTCTATCGGTTTGCGCTTCTTCGATGAAAAAGAAATGCAAATTCGGGAAGAGTTTGTGGGTTTTGTGGAACTTCCTGCCCTCAATGCCACCACGATTGCAACAGCGATAGACAAGTTTCTGGAAAAAGAAGGACGTGACCCGAAGAAATGTGTAGGTCAGGGTTATGATGGATGTTCAGCTATGGCTGGCAAGTATGGAGGTGTACAATCAATTATAAGAAATAAGTATGAGAAAGCTATCTTCTTTCATTGTGCATCACACAAATTAAATCTTGTTGTAAATGACTTGAATAGTGTTCCATAAATACGCAACACCATCGCCACTATCAAAGACATTATAAGGTTCTTCAGAGAGTCACAGAAGACGCTACACCCCGAACATTCCAATGCTCTGTGAGTCGCGATGGTCCCAAAAATACAAGAGTATTTCAGTTTTTAACGAGCATTTCATAAAAATTGTTGAAGGGTTGAAGAGATTATCACTGGAAGAAGGAAATTCGAACAAAGGAATCAGGCATTTCAATTACATTCTGCAGCCACAAAACCTGAATTTATTGTTGCTGTTGCCTTGATAGCCAAATATTCTGCCTTATTGGAACCTGTTGTAAATGCTCTTCAATTTAAAACCCTGAACCTGGTCCAATGCTCAAAACACATCAAACGGATCCTTGGAGTGATAACAACTCATCGTAGTGATGCAGAGAAAGTTATTACAGAGCTTGTAAATGGTGTCGACGAGATTACCAAAGATGTTAGAGTGGAATTGACAGTCCCAAGATCTATTCAAAAACAAAATTCGCTCCAATCCTCCAGCTTCCAGTCCTTTAGAGTACTGGAACAGATCGTTGGTAATTCCTTACTTGGATTCATTAGTTTCTTCACTGGAGGCACGTTTTTCAGATGAACACTCACCTGCCTTTTCAATTTTGTCTCTACATCCGTTAATTATGCTCGAGATAACCATGAAAGACTTTAAAATAAAAGTCAAGGAGTTCTCAGATTTTTATAACTTAAAAGATGTTGCCTAAGAAGTTGAATTATGGTACACTATGTGGGAGAAGAAGAAACTCAATAAAGAGCAGCTAAAAAAACTGACAATAGCAGATCTAGTAAAAGAGGCTGAAATCTTTTACCCGGCCACAAAAAAAGTGCTGCTTATCTCTATTACTCTGCCTTGCACCACTTGTACTGTAGAGCGGTCGTTTAGTACATTGCGGAGAGTAAAGACCTGGCTTAGGTCGACGATGACAGGGGAGTGTCTCAATGGACTATGCTTAATGAGTGTCCACAGAAAAACTGCTTTAGAAAAAAAGGAGCAATTGGAGAAGGAAATGCTGAAAAGGTTTTCTGAAAATCCAAGAAAACTTATTTTAGAGTAATTTTTTTTAGTTTTTTGATTTAGTTTTTATTTTAGTTTAACTTATTTTAGTAAGTTATTTTAGTAACATGTTTTAGTTTAATACTTTGTGATAATATATCCTTTGCTAGTTTCCATACAAAAAACTAATATTGTTTTAAAAATATATAATTGTATAAAATTATACTGTACTATACTAATTTTATATCATACCGTACTATAAAACTTTAATTTTTTCATTCATCACGGTATTTGTACGTAATTCTGTTTTTTCATTGTTGCCACGTTTTAATTAAAATCACATTATTATTTGTGACTTTTGGTGATTATTTAACCCTTAAAGCATCTTGGGGTCTCAGACACCCCAGAACATCTTTTCTTGGATCAAGTGTTCCAATCTTTAATTTTACCCCTTGAATTAAAATATTTTTGAACTTGCGGTATATATTGACAATCTAGGGTACCCTCTTAACGACCAAATAGAAGTAATCGCCCAAGAATATAACAGTGCCTAGTACAGCCACGAAAGTAAAATATATCAAAACTAAGTGTGCACTACTATGGTTAAATCTGAAACATTTCTTCGTAGTATTCTTCATTCCAGAGAAAAAATTCCTAAAGTTTTTAAATAAAGGAACAATTTAATTTTTAACTCGATAACGGCTAAAAATAGCCGTTTTTAGGTGTTACTAAAAAGTAGCTAATAAAAAAAAATTTTATGTGAGAGGTAACTCACAAATAAAGTAACATAAAAGTCTTTTAAATAGATCCGACAATCACTGCTTTGGATCAATAGAGTAAAACTTTTTAAAATTCCCTTTTGGATTAATTTTAAAAATTTCTTTTTAGCTTAGATTCCTATAATAGGTATGCCATAGTTATACTGACGAGCCTTAATAACATACCGAGACGAAACAATTTGCTTATTCCCCCCCCCCCCCGGTGCTTTTTAGGTAACCCTTTAGTCCTCTGCCCCCCCTATCCAAAATCCTGGCTACGTCCATGACACCACCTGCTTTTTCCGGCATCCAGGCCGGTCGAACTCCCGCGCTAGGACTTGGTCAGAGACCTTCCTGGGGTTCGGAAGGTTCTCCGAAGCCCGGGAAAGTCGTCGACATGATTCTGAGTGCAATATGTAGATATATGTATATATATATACAAAGTTTATATATATTGTAGCATGACAGATAAGCCCATAAAAATGAATGGTGAATTGATCATTAAAATAAAGTAATAACATGTTTAAATCCGAAGAAAGCAATATAATAAAGAATTAATTAAGAACCACCGTGCAGTACAATCATTGATTTAAGATACAAGTTCATATAAAATAAATGTTACAAGTGATGAATCATCAAAACCAATTTTAATAACTAATAAGGTGAAAAAATATAATACCCAGGAAGGTTAGGAGTAGGCAAGGAAGATACCCAGAACATAACTAAACCCACAACAAAAAGAAGAAAATCTGTTGTATGAGACCAGAAGAGTAGATAAGGAAGAAACCAGAACAAGGCAAGATCCACCATAAAAGGTGATGCATTTGTATGAAAGAAGAAGAGTAGGTGAAGAAGAAACCCAAAAACCCGATGACATCCATAAGAAGATGAAGAAAATACAATTAGAAGAAACCAGAAGAAAAGAAGACATCAATGAAGAAACAAGAAGAAGACAGCATCCACAAGAAGAAGGAATGCTCTTGTAAAAAAAAAAAAAAAAAAAAAAAAAAAACCCAAACCACAAAATAAATAAATATAATAATAATAAAAAAGTATAACAAAGTATCAATGCAAAAATCCACATGTACAATAGATATAAGCCAAAAAAGTGTATAGAGTAAGAGTTGAAGGTGGACCAAGCTGAAATAATAATATAATACCAAAGAACAAATCTTCATTACAATCTACAAATAGATTTCTTGATTTTAGTAAGACTATATAACCATTTAGAAATAGAATCAAGGAATGTAAAGAGAACCAGTGCAAGTTTTAGTATTATAAAAAATGAACCTTATGTTTCATTATTGGTATTCACAAACTAAGTAAATAATGAAATGATACAACTTTGAAGTGACTTAATCTTTGTTCAGAAATAATAAATAAAGTATTATCATGATAATATAATACATGTGTTTTAGTAAGGAACTGCCAATCTGTTTAAATGACATTCATTAGAATGGTTTCTAAAACAAGAGCAGGCACCGAATAAAAAGTGAAGTGACAGGGTACAATTACCCAAAACCCAATTAAAAACAGATAAAAACTGTTCATAAAACTTAATATAAGGAATATAGAGTATAAGATTATAGTAAATAAGGTTTTGTTTATGTAGAATAAGATATGTAAAAATGTACTAGGAATAAGCAAATTTAAAAAGGTCAGAACCACTAACATTCTTTAATTATAAAATATTTATTATAGGTATTATTGTTAATAACTAATTAAGATGTTAGAATGGAACAACATTCTTTATATATGATATTTGTTATGTATCATTGTTAATTTTTGAATATAAAAAGTGTCTGATTTGTTAAAGACAACTATTAATTGGAATTATTTGTTATATGTTAATAGTATGAAACATATACTTGGATTTCGTTGTCCATGACGTGTTATTAAAGAAAAAAAAATAGTAAACATATACAAATTGTTATTTTGTTTACAAGAAGAAAATGTTTAATTTATGTTACAATATCATTGAAAGTCAGAGAGGGTATAACTCAATATGTATTATTTATAAAAATTTGTATGTAAAAACTGTTAGGAATATAGGCCAAAAGTTAAAAACTAAACATCATCAAAACTGAGAAACTACAGTAAGTACATAAATACATTTATACTGAAGGGATGTAGATAATGTAAATCAGAAACAAAGCCATGTAATAAGAAATATAACTAAGAAAGACTTTGTAAAATTATAGACAGAATTATTGATAAAAATGGAAATGACAGAACTCAAAAATTTGGAGAGGGGAGTCATATTTATATTCCAACATAATATTTTAAAACTTAACCAATTCATCTAATTGCAAGAAATTAAGGGAATATAAATCTTTTATTACAAAATGAGATTTAATAATCATTAATATAACTTGGTAATGGCAGAATTTGGAAAAGAACAGGAAGTTAGACCTTAGGACTTAGAAATTACAAAATGAAGGAAAAAAATATCATTTTTAGATCAAAAACTTAATAAAACGACATTATTTGGTATCAAATTACGCAGAATGAACTGAAGGATAAAATTAAGTAAATACTAGCTAATAAATTCGAAGAATAACCAAAGTATAATCAGTTATATAATGTAACTTTATTACATGCACAGGATGCAAAATAAAATTTGAACAACGGAATGAATAATATTGCTTTGGCTACGACTTTAGTCGGAGATGAAGGAAGTAAGTTAGTTAATTATTGAACATTGTACGGGACACTTGACACGAGCAATTTACCTATCTTAACCTAGTTACGAATACCGTAATGGCGAATAATTGTCTGAGCCGAAAGTGAAAATCGAGAGTTTCGGTAAAAAACATTTTTTAAGTTCAACACAGTGAAATAAACATATACCAACACTGAACTAACATTATACAGCACAGAACACCAGTGGAAATAACATTTAAACCCATTAAAACAGTAATAACACTTAACCATAAAAGTGTCTAACATATGATTAACCGACAAAAGTGAACCTGACTTAAATATACACTATTTTTCCGAATACAACACCAAAACTGAACCAGTGACACTCCACCAACACAAGAAGGAAGAATTGCAGCCACCAGGACGTAAATTCATAAGGAAAATATCTTTATTTGAACGCCAAAACTGCGAGGTGACGACTTTCAATTTCATCGGCGGCCATTGCTGATTTCCCACAACTCAAATCAACACAGCCTCTTTCTGCCTACGGGACGGTTCGCAACATATTTATTTATTTCTATACTTTGAATCTGATATATGTACTGTTAATTTTAAGAATTTACCTTGTAATGTTATACTTTTCAATCTTTGCCCTATTTCTCTGACTTTCCTTAACATAGCTGTTCAAAGAACCTATATAAAAAATCATAATACCTTAATTTAAATAGAACTAACTACAAGAATCTCACCACCAGAAGGAAGATAACCTCTAAACAGAGACTAAACACAAGTATCGATTGTTATTGGAGACAATTCTATAAGTGGCTAGAGGTTTTAACAAATACACAAAAGTCTATAAAACAATTAAAATAAGTGATAAATATTTCGGAACACCATGAAACTTAATTAATTAATTGTTTTTAATTAAATATTAAAAAAAAAATTCATAAACAAAAATTTTTTTTAACACGAATATTATTTTAAATTTAAACACGAGTTATATAAAATTGTAAACACACAATCTCCTTACACTAGTATTCGTTACAAATTGGCGCACAACTGAGGGGCATTAATTAGCTATTGAAAGGCCACTACAATCTGCCCAATCCCTAATTGGAGCTTGGCAGCAGCTATAAAGCCAGAGAAAGGGAAAAATGCATTGACGTGCAACCTCCAAGAAACGGGCGGCGGAGGCCAAAAAGGAAGTTGAAATGGATATGGAAAATAAAGAGGCAACGCCGGTGGAAGATGTGGAAAGGTCGTTACCACCAGTATTATCTAAACAACCCGCACAACCAGAGGAACAACCAGAGAAACCCTCACAAACTGAGAACACTGTGACAACCGGAGATGTTAAGTTCCAGGAAACCTTGATGAGAATGATGATGGAAATGAGTAAAGAAATAAATAAAAACATCGAATCCACAAAGGAAGAGATCAAATCTACAAAGGAAGAGATCAAATCAACAAAGGAAGACAACCGATCCTTAAGTAAAAAGATGGAAGAAGACAGTCAGTCCTTAAGTAAAAAGATGGAAGGAATAAATAAGAACATAGAATCCACAAATAAAAATATAGAATCCAAAATGTAGGAGAATGGGAAGAAGTTAGAAGATTTGAAGGAGGACAACCAATATTTGAAGGAAGAATTCATAATAACCAAAGAAGAATTGAGTAATAAAATTGAAAACACCAATAAGAGGACTGAAGAAAATAGTAAGAAGATGGAAGAGAAAATGGAGGAAAACAGTAAGAAGATGGAAGAGAACAACCGATCCTTGAGTCAGAAAATTGACGAAACTAATCAAAAGATGGAGGAAACCAGCAAAAAGATGGAAGAAAAATTGGAGGAGAATAACAAGAAAATGGAAGAGAAGATGGGGGAGAAGTTGGAAGAATTAAGAGAGGACAACCAAATGTTAAGAGAAGAATTAAGGGAGGTCAATCAGGAGAATCTGGACAAACTAGACGAAAGGATGGAATTGTTAAGAGAAGAACTGAACAAGGAAATCAACGTTAACAAGAAAGCTATAAATAAAAAATTGGAAGAAGAAACCATAATGATGAATCAACAAATCTGGGAAATTGACGGAAAATGCAACCAAACCGAAAAGGAAGTACAAGAATTCAAGGAAGTGGTAAACATCAAGTTTACGAATATCGAAGAGCATAGTCGCAGGAAAGTGGAAGAACAACGGAAGGAGACTCAGGAAGAATTTGGGAGAGTACGGAGCCAAGTCGGGGAACGGTGTGATGGGATGGAAGAGGCTATGACCAATATCACGGGTCAGGTACGGCAAAGCCAAGAAGAGATGGAAACTTGGAGGAATAGACCCACTAATTTCACCGGATTACCCATAAACGAAAACCGAGAATGGCTGAACTTCCGGCAATACAAGAGGAAACCAATGGAGTTCCTGGCAAGGATAGAAGAGTACTTCGCCAAACATAGAGGGAGTCAGTGGAGCAATAACCGGGAGATACTGGACAAGTCATTCAGGGAGATGACAGATAACTGGTGGATGGCGAACCGTAGCGAGATTGCAGACTACCAGCAGTTCAGGAAAATGTTTAAGTCCAAATACTGGTCTGAAACAACACAGAACCTGATCAGAGACAATATTTGCAACGGACGATACAGGGCCCAAATAGGCAATACCATGACAGCCTATTTCCTAGGGAAGGTGTGCCTGGCAAAACACCTCGAGCCGGCAATACCCGAAGAGTGTCTGGTGAATAAACTGTCTTATCATTATGACGAGGATATTGTCAGGGCAAGGAGAGGTAGCCAGATCAAGACGGTGCAGGCCATGACGGAGTTGTTAGAAAGTTACGAGAATGAAGAGTACTACCGCCAGAGCAGGAGGAGGAATGATAGACCGGAGGCGAGGATTAACCAGTACCCTAGTAACGGCAATAACCATCCCGGAAACCGAAACCAGCAAAGTAATTACGACGGCAACAATAACCCGCCGCATAATAACAACAACTTTAACGGCAACCCGAACGGTAATAGGAACAATAACCCATATCCTAATAACCGTAACAATTTTTATCAGCCCCGTAACAGCCCGTATAGTCAGAGAAATCCCTACCCCGGTAATAATGAACGATATTACCAGCCCAATAGAAATTACCATAGTAATTATAATAATAATAACAATAGAGTTTCCCGCCCGAGGGTTAATTTTATAAGAGCGGAAGATCGAGGGCCGAGAAGGTACTACCAACAACGGAGGAATAGTTTCCACGGTGGAGATCGACGACGAAGAAGTGAAGAACGGGACGGTACAAGCCATGAACACGGAAGAAGGAGCACCAGCCTGGAGGATCCTGGCCGACAACAAAACAGGGAAATAACCTTCGAACAGGATACAGCACGGCAGGAACCGACACAGAGTTTTCAGAACAATGCCTCGGTCAATCCGAGTCCCAGCGATGACCACAATAATTTAAACGGGAGGAGGCAGTGATAAACTATCACGACCCGTTGCTGCTCCTACTTCCTGGGTACAAAGATGAGTTGCAAGAGGCAACCAAATTAAAAAACATCACCATAATAAGTAACAATTACTTAAAAAATATAAGAACAGAACTTCTAGAGGAAAACGAAACGAGCCTCAATAATAATAACAATGAGATATTGTATATAACAGCAGAGGTAGAAGGAATTCCCGCGAAAATCATGATAGATACCGGTGCGAATATTTCTATAATAAATGCGAATGAACTGGAAAGAATCCAGAAAGAGTGTGGGAAAACTTTGCCTATGCTACCAGTGAATAACATTGTTTTGATAGGTGCAACTGGCCGCCAGTACAAAACTATTAGGAAGCAAGTTTCCTTAAGTGTCGTTAGCCGTGGTATAGCTTTAGATATGGAATTTTTGATCGCCACCGGATTACCATTCGATATACTGGTAGGTTGCGATATTCTAAGAAGGTACTCCGCCATTATCGACCTTAACCAAGAGAAAGTATCACTATTTCCAGATGGAATAACGTGGACCGCAGATTTGGTAGGAGGCGCGAATATACTTCCCAGCCCAATACACCAACAACTTAGTAAAATAAATTTCGTAAAGAACAGCCCCCTTCATAAACCAATTATATATAACAATGGAGGAGAGGATTTATGGTCAGTAAAGATACAAGAGATACGAGACTTCCAGTACGGAACCAACAACGAAAAAATACCCATACACTTAGCAGATCGCTTAATCAGGGTATATGAGAAATACAAATCAGTGTTTTCAGACGAGCCAGGTAAGGTTAAAAACTATCAGTGGAAACTTGAGTTCAAAGAAAACGTGGAGTTTAACCGGAGGTCATACCCAATCGCGCATTTGCTAAAAGAGGCCGTGAGAACAGAAATAAATAAAATGATCAGTAATGACATAATTGAGATTAGTCAATCTCCTTACACTAGTCCAATTATTGCTGTTCCCAAGAAAGACGGACAAGTCCGGCTCTGTTTGGATGCGCGCGAGCTAAATAAAACCATTGTGAATGACCGAACATCACCCGATGAAATAGAGGAGATACTAAAACGATTTCACGGCACTAAGTTTATCAGTACCTGGGACACTGTATGTGGTTACTGGCAAGTGGAGTTGCATCCACAAAGCCGTCAGTACGTGGCATTCATTTTCGAAGGGCGCAATTACCAGTTCAAGAGACTGCCCTTCGGACTTGTAAACTCAGTAGCCATCTTTGTGGCCTGTATGGACCAAATACTTGGACAAGAAGCACTCCAATTTACCACAGTCTATGTAGACGATTTGCTCATTACGTCAGAAACCTGGGAGGAACACTGTTATCGAGTAGAACATGTACTCAAAAAGTTAGCGCAGAATAACGTAACTTTGAAATTGGAGAAATCCAAGTTCATTGCGCGCGAAGTACAATTCTTAAGTTTCAACCTAGACGATAGAGGTATTACCCCTTCAGCAGAAAAAGTGGAGGCAATTCAGAAGTTCCCGCAACCAAAAAACAGGAAACAGTTACAATCTTTCCTCGGACTCTGTAACTATTACAGAAAGTTTCAGCACAAATATTCCGAGTTGACAGCCAAGTTTCAACCACAATTGTCTGCAAAAAACAAATGGACCTGGGGTGAAGAACAAGATATTACTTTACAACTGATAAAAGAAAAGTTCTTGGAGAGTGTTATACTTCGTCACCCGGATTTTAAGAAACCATTCTTTTTGAATTGCGATGCTAGCGACATCAGCTTAGGAACAACATTATACCAGGAAGATGAGGAGGGTACACTGAATCAATGCGAAAAGAATTATAATGTGACCGAGAAAGAATTGCTTAGCGTGGTATTCGCATGCAGCAAGTTCCGGACATACATTCTCGGGTATCCAGTCACTGTTCGCACTGATCATAAATCCATCTCATTTCCACGTAGGTGCAAATTGAGTCACGGCCGATTGGCTAGATGGGTACTCGCCCTACAAGAATACAATTTACAATGGGAGTATATTCCGGGAAAAAAGAATGTGGTAGCCGATGTGTTATCACGGATCAATTTGGAAGACCAGACCTTCGAGGGAGAGAAGGAGAGCTTAGTTAAAATTTACAACTTATTTAAAACCAGATCCGATCTAACAGCTCTATTGATAAACATCCGTATCCACCAACAGTCTGACCCTAAACTGAAAAACATAATCAATCGATTGGAAGCCGACGATGACACCGTTTCCAAATACTACCATCTCAATAAAGGAATACTATTCGTCAAAACAGCCTTGGATGAAGAAACATGGAAGGTGATTATTCCGCACCAAATCGAGAAGGAAGTTATAATCGATTATCATATAAGGTATGGCCATATGGGAGTGCTAAAAGTGATACAGGCTTTAAATGAAAATTGCAAAATAAAGAACATTAACCGAAAGTAACCGTAAGAAATTACCTAAAGTCTTGTAATATTTGCCAGTGTGTTAAGATTAACAATGAGAAGAAAGAGGGTATAATGATACCAATAACATCAAACGCAAAACTAGAAAAAGTGTTCTTAGATATCTGCGGGCCATTTCCCCATAGCGGCGGTCGACACAGGTACAAGTACCTAATAATAATCATGGACCATTATATCAAATACATAAAGCTATATCCGGTTAATCGGGCAACCACAGCGAAAGTTCTTGCGGTAATAACAGAGTTGTATGTGCCAGAGATAGGTAAACCATCTTCAATCATTACCGACCATGGTACTCAATTTAAAGGGAGAAGATGGCGAGACACATTATTATCACTTGGGATTAAAACCTATAAGACGTCAGTCTACCACCCAAGTAGTAATCCGGCTGAGAGGGTACTGAGAGAAGTGGGTAGAATATTGCGAACGTACTGTCACAACCAACAGAGAAAGTGGCAAGAGTACTTAGCAGCAACAGAGAAATTCCTAAATTTCGCCCACCATCCAGCTATAGGAATTACCCCTTACTCTGCCAAGTATGAGAAACCAACCCCCCGAGAAATTGAAGAAATAATAGAGTTGCCAACAAACAATGGTTGTAAGTTTGACCAGGTGAAATTCTATAACAAGGTGGCCGAAGACCAAGAGAAACGGCAAGCCAAATATCAAAAGGCAATAGGACGTATAATAACTTACAAAGAGGGTGAGAAAGTTCTATTAAAAAATCGAGAACTGCCCAGCACCCTAGAAGGGATAACAAAAAAGTTATTATTACTATATACTGGACCATATATTGTTGTCAAAAATAATCATAATAATACGTACGAACTGAGAGAAATAGTTTCCGGAAGAGTTAAAGGAGTGTACAACCAAGCCTCCATAAAAAAATATTAGGAAGAATGAATTTAGAATAAAATATAAAAATTCTAAAATGAAGTAAGAACAGCTTACACACTACAATTTAGAAAAAAAACATTTGGTATACATAAAAAGAAAAAGAAAAAGAATTTTGAAAAAAAAATCATAAAAAATTCTAAAATAATAGTAAGACAAACTTACTACATACAATTTAAAGAAAAAACCATTTGGAATAATTGAAAGAAAGAATTTTGAATTAAAAATATAAAAATTCTAAAATGAAGTAAGACCAGCTTACACACTAATTTTTGAAAGTAAAAAATTTGGAAACAAAGAATGAATTTATAATAAAACCTCTAAATCCTAAAATAAAAGTAAGATCAACTTACTACAAACAATTTTGAAAGAAACAATTTGAGATATAATAAAAAGAAAAGAATTTAGAATATAATAACAACATAAAAATTATAAAAAATAATAAGACCAACTTACTACAAACAATTTAGCAAGAAAAAATTTGGAAATAAATGAATTAAAAAGAATTTGAATTTTAATAAAACATCAAAATTTAAAAACAAAATAAGATCAACTTATTACAAATGATTTATGAAAAATGTTATGGAATTAAATAAAAAGAAGAATTTGAATTTTGCATAAAACTAACAAAGTTCTAAAAATAAATATGTTCCATTTATAAATAAATTTAGAAGAAAATAATATGATTAATTCAGAAAAAAGAATTAAAAATAATCCAGAATAAATGTGAATATCTAACATTTGAAGGAGTAGAGAAGAAAAACAAAAAAAGAGTGTGATATACAAGAGAAGGCAATAATTTGGAAACAAAGAGAAGAATTTGTTATTATAAGCAAATTATATTTAAAAAAATCTAAAAAAATAAAAACAATAATATAATGAGAACGACCTATGACTAACTACTTAGGAAACAATAATGGAAACAGTTAAACAAGAAAAATGATTATGATATTACTCAGTTCTGAAGAAGCAAAGAAGAACAACTCATACCAAACATATGGAGAAGATGATTTTGAACAAATAATAATAATAAGACATATATGAAACGCAAAGAGAAGAAGTACCACATGAAATATAATATAAATAAATTAATTTTAATGAAGGCAAAAACGGATTAATAACTTTCTGAGAGAAAAGAAAGGAAAATATAATTCAATAATATGATCACAATAACAACCTGAATATCTATTATAAAGATACAAATTTAAAAATTAACTAACATAAAATAAGACCATTCAAATAATGAATAAGAACAAAGAGAAAATACATAAAAAAGTATGCTATAATGTAAATAACCAGAAGAAAATGTAATGAGAATTCAGATGTAGAAGGAAAAAAGTTACATTACAACTAGTAACAAGAAGTATTAACAAAAGTTTCCAACCATAATTAAAATGAATATATCAGACGAGCTAAGAGTTTAGAATAATAAGTATTAAGAAGAATTATTAAGATAGAAAATGAAGTGAAATGAAGTGAAGAATCCAAAGATATTTTTATTAGTCGACAATGAGACTACTTTTTATTTAATTTATTCGATGACTGACTGTAGATAATTCCAGCAGCATTATGTTTTTGAGCAGAGATGAATTTGCCTCTGGACTCAAATTGTAGAAGTGGTGTATGGCCAGCAGAGTTGTGAAGCCTACAGTGCCCCTCTGAACTGCCCCAGCCCACATGATAGGGAACGTTAGGGAATTAATATCCCAAGGATACAACACGAAGTTTATAAGAAAAGAAAATGTATAATAATAATAATAATAATATATCTCAGAAGACACTAACTATCCAAGAAGGATCAAAAGTCAGATAAGTGACTATATATAAAATTTATTAAGCTCAAATATAAAAAAGTCTATATAGAAATGGAGAGGAAAATGAAGTATAAAAAACAATAAAATTGTCATAAGCAATTATTTCATCCATAATCAAGTCTGAAATAATTACTTCTGGAGGAGAGCAATCTGTAGCATGACAGATAAGCCCATAAAAATGAATGGTGAATTGATCATTAAAATAAAGTAATAACATGTTTAAATCCGAAGAAAGCAATATAATAAAGAATTAATTAAGAACCATCGTGCAGTACAATCATTGATTTAAGATATAAGTTCATATAAAATAAATGTTACAAGTGATGAATCATCAAAACCAATTTTAATAACTAATAAGGTGAAAAAATATAATACCCAGGAAGGATAGGAGTAGGCAAGGAAGATACCCAGAACATAACTAAACCCACTACAAAGAGAAGAAAATCTGTTGTATGAGACCAGAAGAGTAGATAAGGAAGAAACCCAGAACAAGGCAAGATCCACCATAAAAGGTGATGCATTTGTATGAAACAAGAAGAGTAGGTGAAGAAGAAACCTAAAAACCCGATGACATCCATAAGAAGATGAAGAAAATACAATTAGAAGAAACCAGAAGAAAAGAAGACATCAATTAAGAAACAAGAAGAAGACAGCATCCACAAGAAGAAGGAATGCTCTTGTAAAAAAAAAAAAAAAAAAACCCAAACCCCAAAATAAATAAATATAATAATAATAAAAAAGTATAACAAAGTATCAATGCAAAAACCCACATGCACAATAGATATAAGCCAAAAAAGTGTATAGAGTAAGAGTTGAAGGTGGACCAAGGTGAAATAATAATATACCAAAGAACAAATCTTCATTACAATCTACAATAAAGAGAACCAGTGCAAGTTTTAGTATTATAAAAAATGAACCTTATGTTTCATTATTGGTATTCACAAACTAAGTAAATAATGAAATGATACAACTTTGAAGTGACTTAATCTTTGTTCAGAAATAATAAATAAAGTATTATCATGATAATATAATACATGTGTTTTAGTAAAGAACTGCCAATCTGTTTAAATGACATTCATTAGAATGGTTTCTAAAACAAGAGCAGGCACCGAATAAAAAGTGAAGTGACAGGGTACAATTACCCAAAACCCAATTAAAAACAGATAAAAACTGTTCATAAAACTTAATATAAGGAATATAGAGTATAAGATTATAGTAAATAAGGTTTTGTTTATGTAGAATAAGATATGTAAAAATGTACTAGGAATAAGCAAATTTAAAAAGGTCAGAACCACTAACATTCTTTAATTATAAAATATTTATTATAGGTAATATTGTTAATAACTAATTAAGATGTTAGAATGGAACAACATTCTTTATATATGATATTTGTTATGTATCATTGTTAATTTTTGAATATAAAAAGTGTCTGATTTGTTAAAGACAACTATTAATTGGAATTATTTGTTATATGTTAATAGTATGAAACATATACTAATTGTTATTTTGTTTACAAGAAGAAAATGTTTAATTTGTTACAATATCATTGAAAGTCAGAGAGGGTATAACTCGATATGTGTTATTTATAAAAATTTGTATGTAAAAACTGTTAGGAATCTAGGCCAAAAGTTAAAAACTAAACATCATCAAAACTGAGAAACTACAGTAAGTACATAAATACATTTAAACTGAAGGGATGTAGATAATGTAAATCAGAAACAAAGCCATGTAATAAGAAATATAACTAAGAAAGACTTTGTAAAATTATAGACAGAATTATTGGTAAAAATGGAAATGACAGAACTCAAAAATTTGGAGAGGGGAGTCATATATTCCAACATAATATTTTAAAACTTAACCAATTCATCTAATTGCAAGAAATTAAGGGAATATAAACCTTTTATTACAAAATGAGATTTAATAATCATTAATATAACTTGGTAATGGCAGAATTTGGAAAAGAACAGTAAGTTAGACCTTAGGACTTAGAAATTACAAAATGAAGGAAAAAAATATCATTTTTAGATCAAAAACTTAATAAAACGACATTATTTGGTATCAAATTACGCAGAATGAACTGAAGGATAAAATTAAGTAACTACTAGCTAATAAATTCAAAGAATAACCAAAGTATAATCAGTTATATAATGTAACTTTATTACATCCACATGATGCAAAATAAAATTTGAACATTGGAATGAATAATATTGCTTTGGCTAAGACTTTAGTCGGAGATGAAGGAAGTAAGTTAGTTAATTATTGAACATTGTACGGGACACTTGACACGAGCAATTTACCTATCTTAACCTAGTTACAAATACCATAATGGCGAATAATTGTCTGAGCCGAAAGTGAAAATCGAGAGTTTCGGTAAAAAACATTTTTTAAGTTCAACACAGTGAAATAAACATATACCAACACTGAACTAACATTATACAGCACAGAACACCAGTGGAAATAACATTTAAACCCATTAAAACAGTAATAACACTTAACCATAAAAGTGTCTAACATATGATTAACCGACAAAAGTGAACCTGACTTAAATATACACTATTTTTCCGAATACAACACCAAAACTGAACCAGTGACACTCCACCAACACAAGAAGGAAGAATTGCAGCCACCAGGACGTAAATTCATAAGGAAAATATCTTTATTTGAACGCCAAAACTGCGAGGTGACGACTTTCAATTTCATCGGCGGCCATTGCTGATTTCCCACAACTCAAATCAACACAGCCTCTTTCTGCCTACGGGACGGTTCGCAACATATTTATTTATTTCTATACTTTGAATCTGATATATGTACTGTTAATTTTAAGAATTTACCTTGTAATGTTATACTTTTCAATCTTTGCCCTATTTCTCTGACTTTCCTTAACATAGCTGTTCAAAGAACCTATATAAAAAATCATAATACCTCAATTTCAATAGAACTAACTACAAGAATCTCACCACCAGAAGGAAGATAACCTCTAAACAGAGAATAAACACAAGTATCGATTGTTATTGGTGACAATTCTATAAGTGGCTAGAGGTTTTAACAAATACACAAAAGTCTATAAAACAATTAAAATAAGTGATAAACATTTCGGAACACCACGAAACTTAATTAATTAATTGTTTTTAATTAAATATTAAAAAAAAATTCATAAAAATTTTTTTTTTTAAACACGAATATTATTTTAAATTTAAACACGAGTTATATAAAATTGTAAACACACAATCTCCTTACACTAGTATTCGTTACAATATATATAAAAAACAAACGCCACAGAACTATACACGTGATAAACTGTTTAATTAGTAGTTTGGGAAGGAAGCATAGAAGAAGTGCATGAGTTTATAAAGGAGGTAAATAATAAGGATAAAAACGTACAATTTAAGGAAGAGATAGGAGGTAAGCAAATAAATTACTTAGATTTAAACATAGAAATTAAAGATAATGAGAAACTACAGTTTGGGATATTTAGGAAAGAGTCGTATTCTGATATAATTATACCAAGAGAGTCGTACCACCCATACAGATATAAAATGGCGGCAATCAATTCCTTTTGTTACAGAGCTCAGAAGTGTTTAAAAGAGACCGAATCAAAAGATAGGGAGTTAAAAACGATAAAGGGAATTGTAAGGAATAATAATTATAGCACCAACATAGTGGATAAAGTTATGAAAAGGGTCAACATACAAAAAGCTAAAATAGAACCAGAACAAAAGAATTATGCAGGGTCATTGATATACATAGGTTCACATACTAGAAAAATTATAAAATGTTTTAATAAATATGGAGTAGATATAGCTATTAAAAAATGTGAAACGGTATTTGATAAGATAAGGAATAAGAATATAGAAAAAATTCCAGTATTACAGAAAAGCGGAATTTATAAATTAAAATGTAAAGACTGCAACAAAGTGTACCTAGGGGAGACAGGACGAAAATTCGCATGCAGGTTGTCTGACCACAAACGTGGAGAAGGTAATAGAACAACCAATTCGTTATATGCAAGACATTTCATAGAAGACAACCACAAGTTTGTTAATCCTTTGGAAGAATACGAAATTGTAAAAGTAGTAAATAACACAGTTGAAAGGAAGCTTAGAGAGGAGTTAGAAATATTGAAAGAAAGAGAAAAAGGGTTAGACAATTTAATTAATATTAAAATTAAATTTGATAATGAAGAAATATTTTATAACATGATTAAGAAGTAAATGAGAGGGCAGATAGATAAGATTAAGAATTATATTTCATAGTACTAATTGGTTGTTTTAAAATAAGGGTGTGTGACTGACCCACGTGTGTGGAGAGGAAGAGGGTAGTTTAAAGGGATGCACACACACACACACACACATACACACACACACACACACACACACACACACACACTGAAACACAAGGAATTTACTAGAAAAATATGTAACTGTACAGATGGTGAGACAGAGTTTAGGGGGTGGGGAAGGGTCATTAATTTTTAGTTTGTTGTGGGTGAGCAGGGTGGGGGAGAGGGGTGAAGGGTTGGGTATTACATATTTTCTGCCTATTCCTGATCTGACGATGAGCTGTGAAGCTTGAAAGCGCTAATCGGAATAATTTTTATATAGTGGTGTGCAATATTAATCATTCTGATTGTGATTTCAACCACTAACACAAATTTCTTCATTAAACATCTGTTAAGATGTGCAATCGACTACAGGTAATGGACAACAACAATGAGGTAATAAACGACAACAATAAGGTAAGTAAAGTTTTTAAATATCTTAAGTTAAAAGTTAAATTGAAGAGGGTTTTAAGTAAAATATGGTTTAGTAAACAATGTCTGGATAATAATGTCATCCCAAAGTACGCTCAAGTTAAAATTAAAAATAAGAACAGTGTAGCCAAAAAAGTAAAAGAACAAAGCGAGAAGTTGTGGATAAAACTGGAAATAAGGTCACTCTACGGCTTAATCAATAGATATAATAGGGAATTATATGACAGACACAGAATTATTAAGAATATACTCGTATGTAGAGTTAGAAGAAATATTATATAATTTTGGTTTGGGGTACATAGAAAAGAAATTGGAAAATAAAAATAAAAATATGGTAGATAAGTTAAATAAATTAATAAGAAAGAACGAAGTAAAAAAGGAACACCTCTCTAAGAATAACTATGAAAAAAGAGTAATAAACCTTACAGAGGTAAATTTCAATACGGAAGAAAAAGAAATGTTAGCGAAAGGCTTAAAATACGCACCGCCACCAGAATTAAATCAAGAAAAAACGATTATTGAATGCGAAAGCATAATACAAAAACTAGGAAATGAAAATGATAAAAAAAGAATAAGGTGGGAAGTAGGGAATGTAGTAGATAAAATATTTAAGAAAAGTTTGTATAATTCAAAGAATGAACAAAAAATCAAAGCAACTGTAACTAAACTAAAGAATAAAATAAAGAAGAATGATATTATAGTTACGAAGGCGGATAAAGGAAATACAATGGTACTAATGAGAAAGGAAGAATACATAAAGAAAACGGAAGAATTTATAAGGGAAGGACCATACGAGGAAATAAAGTATGATTATACAAGTAAGTACCAGTCAAGGATAAAACAAATGATGAAACAGATAACATTTAGAGAAGAAAATAAGAAAAAGTATTTATTGGAAAGTAATCCAACAGCACCAACTTTTAAGAGTCAGGTTAAGATACATAAAGAAGGAAAACCAATTAGACCGATTGTTTCTTTTATTAATGCACCTATTTATAAACTATCAAAGGAAGTTAGCAGAGTACGGAAAGAGAAATATGAATTTGGGACAAAATACAACATAGGAATAATATAAAATTGATAGAAAAATTAGAAAATGTTAGCATTAATGTAAATACAAAATTGATATCACTGGATGTTAAGGACATGTTTACTAATATCACAGTAAATAAAGTTATTAAGTTAATAAACGATAATAATATGGGAGAATACAGGTATAAAAAGCAGTTGATGAAAGTAATTACAGAATGTGTAAATCAGAACTATTTTAGGTTTAATAACAAGTTTTATATACAGAAAAAAGGTTTACCTATGGGGTCTTCATTATCCCCTATTCTTGCTGAAATATACATGAATGATTTTGAAAAGCAATTAATAACTTCCACTAAGTATAAAGACAATATAAAATTATGGTCTAGATACGTTGATGATGTATTAGTAGTTTGGGAAGGAAGCATAGAAGAAGTGCATGAGTTTATAAAGGAGGTAAATAATAAGGATAAAAACTTACAATTTAAGGAAGAGATAGGAGGTAAGCAAATAAATTACTTAGATTTAAACATAGAAATTAAAGATAATGAGAAACTACAGTTTGGGATATTTAGGAAAGAGTCGTATTCTGATATAATTATACCAAGAGAGTCGTACCACCCATACAGATATAAAATGGCGGCAATCAATTCCTTTTGTTACAGAGCTCAGAAGTGTTTAAAAGAGACCGAATCAAAAGATAGGGAGTTAAAAATGATAAAGGGAATTGTAAGGAATAATAATTATAGCACCAACATAGTGGATAAAGTTATGAAAAGGGTCAACATACAAAAAGCTAAAATAGAACCAGAACAAAAGAATTATGCAGGGTCATTGACATACATAGGTTCACATACTAGAAAAATTATAAAATGTTTTAATAAATGTGGAGTAGATATAGCTATTAAAAAATGTGAAACGGTATTTGATAAGATAAGGAATAAGAATATAGAAAAAATTCCAGTATTACAGAAAAGCGGAATTTATAAATTAAAATGTAAAGACTGCAACAAAGTGTACCTAGGGGAGACAGGACGAAAATTCGCATGCAGGTTGTCTGACCACAAACGTGGAGAAGGTAATAGAACAACCAATTCGTTATATGCAAGACATTTCATAGAAGACAACCACAAGTTTGTTAATCCTTTGGAAGAATACGAAATTGTAAAAGTAGTAAATAACACAGTTGAAAGGAAGCTTAGAGAGGAGTTAGAAATATTGAAAGAAAGAGAAAAAGGGTTAGACAATTTAATTAATATTAAAATTAAATTTGTTAATGAAGAAATATTTTATAACATGATTAAGAAGTAAATGAGAGAGGGCAGATAGATAAGATTAAGAATTATATTTCATAGTACTAATTGGTTGTTTTAAAATAAGGGTGTGTGACTGACCCAGGTGTGTGGAGAGGAAGAGGGTAGTTTAAAGGGATGCGCGCGCGCGCGCGCACACACACACACACACACACACTCACACACACTGAAACACAAGGAATTTACTAGAAAAATATGTAACTGTACAGATGGTGAGACAGAGTTTAGGGGGTGGGGAAGGGTCATTAATTTTTAGTTTGTTGTGGGTGAGCAGGGTGGGGGAGAGGGGTGAAGGGTTGGGTATTACATATTTTCTGCCTATTCCTGATCTGACGATGAGCTGTGAAGCTTGAAAGCGCTAATCGGAATAATTTTTATATAGTGGTGTGCAATATTAATCATTCTGATTGTGATTTCAACCACTAACACAAATTTCTTCATTAAACGGCCATTCAAAATAACAGTAATAGTTATAACAAACATAGTAAACATGCTTAATCTTAATACTTAATTTTATAATCTTAAAGCATAATGAACATATAAACATTATAATTATTTATCAGCAATAATAGATTAAAAGATGCACAATAGACCTAGTAGAAATAATTAACATAAAAACATAATAACTGTAGTTAACATAATGTATATAATGAACATAGTATACATATAATGAAAAAATGAGGATATTGAACAAACCAGTATAATGAATACATACAACAAACAAACCAGTATACCAGTATATAACAAACAAAATAATATAATATATTAATAAACATAGTGAACATGGTAAAATTGTACATAATATACCTTTTTGATAATGAACACAATACATTGAACACATTGACTACAGTATAATACACAACAAAAATAACAACACAGTGTACACAATAAATAAATACAGTAAATAAATAAATAAATTCAACAGCACAATAAATATAATGAAAATTGAATCTAATATTCATGTTGAGGACAATAAACATAATAATCATACTAAAAATAATAATTACTATAAAGACACAAGCATAAGTATAAGGAATAATGAATACAGCGAACACAATTTTACTGAAGCAATAATATCATACTAAATGTAATGAACATACCATTCACAAAAAAAGTTCATAAGCAAAAAGCTACACACATTATGAACTTTTTGCTATTACATGTACAAATTCTCATTTAATATGATAACCATATGAGTTTTCTTGAAATGCAGATTGTGTATGACTAGTGGTAGTTAGGTCCTAGGAAAGTGACAGTTCTGTTGGACAGTCATCACCAAGATATATAGTCTTCTGAAGGGTTGGTACCCTAACTCATTATGCTGAAAAAAGAAAGTTGTTTATTTTATACAATTGTTGATTTCTTAACCATAAATATTTATTTATGATAAATAATAAATATTAAATCAATTGATAATATTTAGTCTTTTTTGTTGTTTACAATTCTTTGCCATATGCAAACAATATTGCTAGCTAGATTGTTATTGAGATGATATGTTTTGTTCATATTCTTGTAAGCTAGGTATTATTGTAAATGTTTATTATATATTACAGTTATTGTATATTATTGTCTCTTTACCAATTAAAAATAAATACAAGCAGATACAAGGATACAGTAATTAGCAGACATATATTGATTTTCTAGATTAATAGTTTTATTTAACTGTAAGTGCTTTCCTGAACAGAAACTGAAATAACAAAACATTTTAAGAAATCGGTATGGAGAACCATACATGACTTCCATGTTCTAAGATTTATATTTAAAATCATTTAATTGAATTTAGTTCAATAATTTCTTTAAAAAATATCCCCCACCCTCAAACTATTTTCACTAGATATTTTTGTTATTATGGGGTAGTCGTTTAATATAATGACATTTTTGAGTCACTTGATCTATAAAAAATAGGTACTTTATTCTTATAAAGAAACTGAAATATGCAGATAATCTTGCATTAATTACATATTGATATAATTAGGTACCGGTAATTATGTGGCTTGCTGGGCCGGGGTTGCAAATCTTCAGGCATAAATGATTTAAATAAAATAAAAAATATAATTTTATTGACTAGCAACAAAATTATTTTATTTTTAACAATTACCATTGTTTGAAAAGATTAAATGCATTTTTACTTCCATGTTCCATAAGGAAATGGAAGTATGGTCATGGCAAAAAAAATCATGTTCAAGATAACAGCAGATTCTGATTGTACTACCATCAAAACAAGAAAATATCGGTATGGAGAACCATACATGACTTCCATATTCTAAGATTTATATTTAAAATCATTTTCGAAATGAAATATTACCATAGAAACTACTTCTTTCTACTTACTGCTTCAGCCTTAACCACAGTACTGTGGTCACTAACGTACATCACCTCATGTTATCGCACTCGATTTTCACTGATGATGGAAGTTGATGGCATTGCCGAAACGTCTGGTTTTGTAGAAAACATTGGACTACGGCCAAATATCCCGGGAAGGAATTTTAACAAAAACTACTTCTTTGTTGCCGATAACGTTGTACACATATATATAAAAAATATGCATAAAATTAATGGCTTGTATAAGTTAATGATTGATCTCCATTAAGTAGTGCTCAAGTTTCCAAAGTTTTAATATTATGATGTCCGTAATTAACACATCAGAGCAGGTTTAGTGTGTATGAGGGTACACCGTGGACAAAAATTTTCAACATTTCCTATTGAGCGTTGCTTAGAGTAAAGCTGCGAATCTACAGTGTATGTTTCACAGAACAAACACGCGGAAAAGAAGGAGCACTCCGAAGTCACTCATGGACCCTCAGCATCTTGCAGAGGGTTCATTCCCTAAAGATGAAAAATCTGTCTATGAATCGTTCCTCTGTAAACATGTGCAGTTACACTGCCCAGCGATCCACAGGAAGCAAATGGCTATCCACGCTGGACACTTTTTCAGCTTGCACACGTTATGTTGGTATGGGTTTCAGCACTTTCCATTTAAAAAGCATGCAAATGTAAGAAAATAAACATGAATGAGGCCAGAAATAATGCGAATTGTGTGTGTGTGTGTGTGTGTGTGTTCCCTGCCTTTTTATTGTGGTAGTCATAATAATAAAATGGAAACGTAAACATTACAAAACTGAGATATGCTTGCCCGCCACGAACGATATATTTTCTCTCATACATGATTTACATTAAAATGAAAAAATTATAATATTATTGCCTGGCAACAAAATTATTTTATTTTTAACAATTACCATTGTTTGAAAAAGTTTAAATGAATTTTCAAGTACTTTACTGTTGTTAAAACGTAAAAGGTTACAGGTAAACTACCCCTTCCCCTTAACCGATCTTCACCAAAATCAAAATTCCTTGAGATCTCTACAATTCAGGGACGTATGCAAAAAATATTTGATTCTGTTTGAATTTGCGGCTGTTATCGTTTGCCATAGAAAATTACCCTTGATAAAAAAATGTTGCAGGTAAACTACCCCTTCCCCTTAACCGATCTTCACCAAAAACAATAGGTCTTGAGTACTCTACAAATCAGGGCTGTATGCAAAAAATTATTTGATTCTGTTTGAATTTGCGGCTGTTATCGTTTGCCATAGAAAACACCCTAGTTAAAACATAAAACGTTGCTGGTAAACTACCCCTTTCCCTTAACCGATCTTCACCAAAAACAATAGGTCTTGAGAACTGTACAATTTAGGGCTGTATGCAAATAATCTTTTGATTCTGTTTGAATTTGCGGCTGTTATCGTTTGGCAAAAAAAAAAATTACCTGTGATAAAAAACCCCGTTGCAGGTAAACTACCCCTTTCCCTTAACCGATCTTCACCAAAAACAATAGGTCTTGAGAACTCTACAATTTAGTACTGTATGCAAGTAATCTTTTGATTCTGTTTGAATTTGCGGCTGTTATCGTTTACCCAAAAAAAAAAAAAAAAATACCCTTGATAAAAAAACCGTTGCAGGTAAACTACCCCTTTCTCTCAACTGATCTTCACCAAAAACAATAGGTCGTGAGTACTCTACAAATCAGGGCTGTACGCAAAAAATTATTTGATTCTGTTTGAATTTGCGGCAGTTATCGTTTGCCATAGAAAAAATCTACAGACAGACACACAGACAGACACTTTTCGAAAAACGATTTTTTTTCAAGTTTTGAGTGTAGTACAATCAGAATCTGCAATAATCTCGAACACAATTTTTTTTGCCATCACCATACTTCCATACCATTTCCTTAAGGATTATGGAAGTAAAAAGTTATTTTTCGAGAAGTGTGTGTGTGTGTGTGTGTGTGTGTGTGTGTGTGTGTGTGTGTGTGTGTGTGTGTGTGTGTGTGTGTGTGTGTGTGTGTGTGTGTGTGTGTGTGTGTAGAATTTTTTCTATGGCAAACGATAACAGCCGCAAATTCAAACAAAATCAAATAATTTTTTGCATACAGCCCTAAATTGTAGAGGACTCAAGGCTATTGTTTTTGGTGAAGATCAGTTAAGGGAAAGGGGTAGTTTACCTGCAAAATTTTACGTTTTAACAAGAGTAAAG
Source organism: Magicicada septendecula (assembly GCA_034769895.1). NCBI lineage: Eukaryota > Metazoa > Arthropoda > Insecta > Hemiptera > Cicadidae > Magicicada > Magicicada septendecula. The sequence goes on along the minus strand of CM068367.1, from coordinate 916,147,388 downwards.
TGCTTAATTTTGATAAACAAATTATCCTGAAAAGAAGGTCATAATAATCCACTGTAGAAAGGTAGATGAAATATCTATAAATGGAAAGGGTAGTTGAAGGGGGAGGGGTAATTTTCTTATAAATTAAAATGGTAGTTGATGATGGAGGAAGTAAATTTTATAAGTTTTATATGTGTAATACGTTATTGACAACAAGGAAGTAGTTTCTATGGAAACATTTCATTTCACTTTAACAAAATTCTAAATTTTTTCATTTTAATTTAAATCGTGTATGAGAGAAAATATATCGTTCGTGGCAGGCAAGCATATCTCAAGTATGTAATGTTTACATTTCCATTTTATTATTATGATTACCACAATAAAAAGGCAGGCAAGACACACACACACACACACACACACACACACACACACACACACACACACACACACACACACACACACACACACACACACACACAATTCGCGTTATTTCTGGCCTCACTCATGTTTATTTTCTTACATTTGCACGCTTTTTAAATGGAAAGTGCCGAAACCCACACCAACACAACGTGTGCAAGCCGAAAAAGTGTCCAGCGTTGATAGCGATTTGCTTCCTGTGGATCGCTGGGCAGTGTAACTGCACGTGTTTACAGAGGAACGGTCCATAGACAGACTTTTCGTCTTTAGGGAATGAACCCTCTGCAAAATGCTCAGGGTCCATGAGTGACTTCGGAGCACTTCGGAGGAGGGATGATTATCTGCGTAGTTCGGTTTCTTTATAAGAATAAAGTAAGCCTACCTAATTTGTATGGATAAAGTGACTGAAAATAACATTATATTAAATGAATACCCCATAATAACAAAAATATCTATAAATAGTGAAATTAGTTTGAGGGTGGGCGATATTTTTTTAGAAATTACCGAACCGAAGTCAAGTAAATTATTTTATACATAAATCTTACAACATGGAAGTCATGTATGGTTCTCCATACTGATTTTTATTTAATTTCATCAAACTCATTAAATCAATACCAAATGTAAACAAAATACCCCCTCCCCTTTTAACTACCCTTTTCATTTATAGATATTTCATTTACCTTTCTACAGTGGATTTTTATGACCTTCTTTTCAGGATACCTTTTAACTTTACGTTTTAACTACTTTACTCTTGTTAAAACGTACAATGTTGCAGGTAAATTACCCATCTTCCTTTACTGATCTTCACTAAAATCAATAGCCCTTAATTCCTCTACAAATTAGACACACATGTAAAACATTATTTGATTCTGTTTGAATTTGTGGCAGTTATCGTTCGTCATAGACAAAATTCTACACACAGACACACGCACAAACATGTTACAGAATATCGGTATGTAGAACCATGACTTCCATGTTCTAAGCTTTATTTTTAAAATCATTTTTGAAATGAAATATTTACATAGAAACTGAATATTTCTTCAGCCTTAACCACAGTACTCTGGTCACTAACGTATACTACCTCACGTTAGCACACTTGATTTTCACTGTTGATGGCAGTCGATGGTACTGCCAAAACGTCTGGTTTTGCAGAAAACATAAAAAAAAAACGGCCAAACCGCCCAGGAAGGAATTTTAACAACAAACTACTTCTTTGTTGCCGATAATGTAGTACCGTACACATATAAAAAATTATCTCCTCGCCCTTCAAATATCATTTTCATTTATAGAAAATTACCCCCTCCCCCTTTAACTATCCTTTTTATTTATTATATTTCATATAATAAGGTTCATTATTATGACCTTCTTTTCAGGATACTTTATTTATCAAAATTAAGTACTTTACTATTGTTAAAATACAAAACGTTGCAGGTAACCTACCCCTTTTCCTTAACCGATCTTCACCAAATTCAACAGGTTTGAATCCTGTCCCTCTACATCTCAGGGACATATCCAAAAAATTATTTGATTCTGTTTGAATTTGAGGCAGTTATCATTTGCCAATAAAAAAAATTCTTCTTCTTAAAACATAAAATGTTGCTGGTAAACTACCACTTCCCCTTAACCGATCTTCACCAAAATCAATAGTCCTTGAATTCTCTACAATTCGGGCACACATGCAAAAAATTATTTGATTCTGTTTTAATTTGCGGCAGTTATCATTTGCCATAGAAAAAATTCTACACACAGACACACAGACAATCACACAGATACACAGACACACAGACAGACACACTGACAAACACACAGACACTTTTCGGAAAATGACTTTTCTTCATGTTTTGAGGGTAGTACAATCAGAATCAGCCCACATCTCGGACATGATTTTTTTTGCCATCACCATACTTCCATTTCCTTATAGAACATGGAAGTAAAACAGACTTTTCGTCATGTTTTGAGGGTAGTACAATCAGAATCAACCCTTATCTCGAACACGATTTTTTGCCATCACCATACTTCCATTTCCTTACTGAACATAAAAGTAATAATGTACGTACATAGCCATTTGGGGACAAAATTGTTGACTACCTACAGTTCTGTAAAACATGGTAGGCAGATTAATTGTATGAAACACTTTGTTTAGAAATACGGTACAATCACGCTAAAAAAGTATTACACTGTTTAAGAAAGAATTACTGGTATTTCAGTAAAAAGAAAAGTAAACAAAATAAATAAAAAAGAATAATAATTTTAATAAAATTTTAAGCATAATTATTTCCATAAAAATTATTAATTGTTTCAATAAATAGTCAGTGTTTGAAGATATCATGTCTAAAACCAGTGTAAAAATCAAACTGAATGGAATGCGTCTAAAAAAACAAAATTTTGGATAAGTCAGAAAATTACAGTTTTACAATGTTATGACAGTTCCTACTTTAGTGAATTTTGGACCTTACCAACAAAATGTCAAAATAAAATTGAAAGAGCAGAAATAAAATGTCTAAGCTGGGCTGTTGGGAACATCTTATTAGACTGTGAAAATGTAGTCAAACTAAGAAGTAATTAAACATCTTGAAATTAAATGAGAGGATCTCTGAATATAGATAATATTCCACTTGAACAACAAAATAAAATTGAAAAAGCATAAAAACTATCTGAGCTGCATTGACAGATACATATTCCTAGATAGGAAGAGGGCAACAAAATTAAGGAGGAATTAAATATTTTAAATTTAAATGATATCTCCTATTGTAAATGATAGTGGTATCACCATTTGGATCAGATAAATGAAAACATGGTTCTCATGTGACACCACTCTGGAAAGGAGTGTTTTGGAGAACCTCAAAAGAGGTGGTAAAATCAGTTTAGTGAGACTAGAACAGGCTGTTAGCTTAATCCTTGAAATTAATGATGATGATGATGATAAAAAGAAGAGAGCACACATAATAATTTATTCTTATTTAAAATAACTCACATTTTCACACCACAGACAGATGTTAAGCAAATATCAGATATTTCACTGTCACCTGCTTTCCTTGTAAAAATCATGAACACTATTCAGTATGTTTTCTTTAAGAATGTGATATGTGTAGTTTAACCCTATGAAGATTTAAAAAATTAGGTCTTCAGTAATTGGTTTCATAATTATACGTCATTTCAATATAATTTAAACCAGTATATCTCATGGCAATGTCCTATACAAATTAATAGGAATTTATATATGTCAATATTATAGAATACTGACTGTATACACATCATATAGATATACATACCTGGCAGAAAACTAAACGAAATCGTATTTACTGTTGTAAGAAAAAAATAATTTGAATATAAAATATTCACTGTCGTGGTAATGGTGTTTTATTGTTACAATTTGTTGATGCTGTAAGAAGGAAGCTAACTGAGAAAATGTAAATAAATACAGTTAAATACTGACCTCCTGGAAGCCAATTATCCAGTTTGTAGATTAAGCAGAACAAGGTAAACAAATGCAAGGCAATTAATTGGAATTTTGAAAATATTATACAAAGAATAAAATGTTAAAATAAGAAACAACAATCCTAATGCACACAGATAGTAAGTTTGTATACATTGCATACAGACTTTGTACAGAATGTGTAGTATTTGTAAAATGTTGTGAAATACTGCTGATTTAAATGGAAGTTTGATCAAGTGTGTATGGAGAATATAGAACAATTGTTATAACTTAAATTAAGTTAGAGAAATTAAGGTAATGATTTAATAAAAGGTAACTGTGACAAAAAACACTAAATGTGGCGAGAGACTATTTAGGTAAAATTTAAACATTGTATGTTACATTAATTTTGAAAACTGGGTTTTTTTATTGTGCTTTAGACACTAATTGCAATTTCGTTTATGTCATTCCCAATGTAAGTTCAGTATCTTAGCTGATATTACTTAAGTGTTAATAACGTATGTGTATACAAGTGAATGGAGAAATATCTGAAACATTCGTTATCTGAAAACAATGTCAATGTAATGCAGAGAAATTACATTTCTGTCGATGTCGATGTTACATTAATTTTGAAAACTGGGTTTTTTTATTGTGCTTTAGACACTAATTGCAATTTCGTTTATGTCATTCCCAATGTAAGTTCAGTATCTTAGCTGATATTACTTAAGTGTTAATAACGTATGTGTATACAAGTGAATGGAGAAATATCTGAAACATTCGTTATCTGAAAACAATGTCAATGTAATGCAGAGATTACAAAGTTGTACATGGAAATCGAATCAACACATTTCTTCTTCTCTTCTTCTTGGTTAGGTTCTTATCCTGTTCTATACAGGGTTAGGCTCTTGATGTTCTACACTCTGTCATGTGACCTCTTTCTTGGACCCCAACTTTATTTTTAAAGTCACTTGTGTTTTCGCGAGTTTGATCCTCAATATGTGTTCATTTTTTACTTTCAGCTGGTTAGTTTTATACCCATTATGTTGGATCTTTCTCTTATGTTTACCAACCTCTTGTATTTCATCTTCTCTAGTAAACTTGGTAGTGTTTTTATTTCTGTTGCTCGTCAATTTCTTTGAATTGCTGCAGCTCACTTTACACTTGGTCTCTGATGCACAGAGTACTACCAATTGTACTATAAATTCTTCAGTATTCACTTATGTATGTAAATTGTATTGTAGTTTTCACTTCTTGAGTGAGGTATTTGTTGTTCTATATAAGGTTATTTTTGTGCATCCAGCAATTATATTATTTGTTTTTCTCAATTGATGTTCCATTATCACACACACACACACACACACACACACACACACACACACACACACACACACACACACACACACACACACACACACAATTGGTTTGAAAAATATTGATTTTGTTTGTTTACTGCAAATAACATATTTTCTAGTATTTTTTTTTTTTGTAATACTACAGCTGAATGTTAACACTAAAAAAGTAAGTAGTGTATGTATGTGTAAATAGTGTGTGAGTGGTTGGGGGGGGCCTCATGGGATTTTTATGGAAAGAATGGCATAAGTAAATAGGGAAATGTGTGTATGTTTTGAAGTCTGGGAAAATCGTCTGACAGAGTGAAATGGAGTAAGTTTTGAAAATGCTGATAGCGACATTATATTAATTTTTAAAGAATTATGCAGTGTGTGTAGGCCCACAGCAAACAGTGGTAGGCCTATAAGAGATATACTGAAAAGGGCGGACAGTGGGCCATTCTGATACCTGAGAAGGGTGGGTAGATTGCGTTGTCATAAACATTTTACTTGCGAAGTGTGCGGACACCACCTCTGACTATGTGGGGGTGAGATGGACGAGAGAAAGTGAATATTTTTTGGTTTAGACCATATCAAATCCATTGTATTGAAGCACCTTTCCTATAACACTTTTCCAGGCTTTGGACTGGCTAAATGATAGAGTTGACAATCATTTTGGCGTATTTAAAAATTAGCTCTGAGCATCTTCTTTTTTTGTTACATTTTTGTATTTTTGTTCGTTTTCATATTTGAAATCTTTTAATTTGTTATTTTTTATCTACAGTAAAACATTTTTAAGTATATATATATATATATATATATATATTGTAATGTTAATTTTTTTAGCCTCACTGTTGGGATCGCCAATTTGTAACGACAATTTACTACAGGTTATTTAGCCACACGTTGGCTGCGACAATTTGTAACGACAGATTGGTTACCTATCTAAAGTGTACTTTGTTAGTATTTTAAGGATGAGTATGTTGTCAGGGTAATGTTAGTTGAGCGCCAATTTGCAATCAAATGTTGCAAATAAAATGTATTTGTAAATTGGTAAGTAATATTTTAAATAGCATAAAGGTTTCTTTTTCTTCTATAATTCTATCTCTTTTAATCTTTTATTTAACAGAAGATTGTGACTACTAAAGCTCAGCAAGGCAGATTCAAATCGGGTGCCATACTTTCCTTGTTGAGAGTGTTACCAACCTATGCTAGTTGATGAAAAAATTAACATTCATTAATATGGTGTATATAATATCAATTACATTTACTTATCCATTAAATAAAGAAAAGAAAACCTTTTATCTGTTGTTATTGAACTCAAATCCTTTATTATCCTTTTTAAATTCTTTTAAAAGACAATTATAATTATTAAAAAAGTCTGACCGTCTATTCTTTAAATATGCTCAGAATGGCAGCAGTAGCTCTTATGTCTCAAGGCAAACATATTTGCATTTTTTATAATTGCTAAATAAAATACAAATAGAATGTTTTTAAGTTAGGTCCTTTTGACTACGGTATAAACGACAAATATCTTAGGAAAAGTACCAAAATACATGGGATTATAATAAATTACAGAGCGTCTTAACAAGAGTCTTTTAAGAATCTTACAATGTTCAGTGTCTAGGTTATGTTGGTTTATGGGTTTTTAATGTCTAATACACTTTAAATGTTTATATTACCATATATTAATACTTTTTTACACTGAAAATAAGATTATTCGTTAATTATTTTCACAGTGAAGGATCAAAATAGTTTTAATTAAAAGTGTAAACAGTGTCTTTGAAAAGTGTAACTTAGGCCATTAACATAATTTCTTCGGTTTAGTTATTTATCAAAAATACTTCCCTTCCTGGATAGGTTGATTTTATTTCTTCATATGTTACTTGGTTTCCTTCTTTTGAATAGTGTTGTACTTCTTTCTTCTAATTATTTAGTTCAGTAATATAATTTAACTTTAATTTAGGTTCACTGATATGAAATTCACAATATGTTGGATTGGTCTCTCTTATTTTTATATCAACCTTTCTTGTTTAGATCTAATAATGGACTCCTCTTCATTCAATTTTTAACATATCAGTTGCTAACGCTGCAACCTCCCCCAAATTTTGTGTAAGAGTTTAGTAAATTTTTTTTTTGAGGGGTGTAACTTAGTATTTAAGACTAGGCACTCAACCTAGATGAAGCATAAAATGTGCTGGAACCCAAGCTACCATTTGAAACATGTCTACTGGCTATGGTGACAGGACTTGCAGAATGAAATACTCATATAACAATAACAAATTTCTATTTATTGGTGTTTCTATTTCTTTCATAAATTTATAACATTTGCATTACATGGTATAACAATTATACGCTTTAAAGCTGTTATTGATCTCTTAAGTTGCAACACATACAAATAACTAATCCATTGAATGGAATTCAGTTATTAAAATCTCATGGATACATAACAGTTGCTGATAGTAACATGGCTTAAATTTTCTTTTACATACACAAATCTGCATACAGCAATGTATATCTACACAATAATTGAGTACACTTGAATCTGGTTGTTGAATACTCTGAGGTTGCAACTCATACAGACATTCAAGTTGACTAACATGCTTAGAGATATGCAAATATAACATGACACCAATTATCTATAAGATATTATTTTGTATACACCAATTATTTATAAGATATTAGATAAATTAGCTCATTGAGATCTCTTAAGTACCAATGCATTGAATCAGCCAGTTCATTTAACAGTTCACACATGTGCTACTATACAGTTATACATTATTAACCGCCTTGAGAAAAATATACACATACATACATATACCACAACACATTAACATACACATATTACCCACAATTAATTCAAGTGATTATCTTGGGTGAAACCCCCTTGCTGGTAACACCACATCAATATCTCCCCAAGGTGTAACATCAATTCATCCAAAAATAACCCAATGTCCCCTGTAAAGTGTTATAACAGTAATTCATAATGAACCCAGCTCCAGTGTCGGTGTGCTCAGGAAGAAATCATCAAGACAGAATTAAGAATTCATTAAACCCGTTTTAAGTTTCATATCCCTGAAATGTGTACGTTAATCATCTATCCCATCAGATTATGCAAGATTGAAAGGCTACATAAGGGGACTCGTATCACCCACTCATACCCAGCTATATTTAAACAGTGTTCATGTGACTTTGAATTTAAGTTACTCACTCAGATATATGTATATGTATAAAAATTCCTCCTTTACATGAGTGTATCAAAAATATTTGAATAATTGAAAACACAATCAATTCAGTATGGGATCCTATCTTACAAAACCAGACAACAGTTTCACACATGCCTGATGCATGTTCACACCAAACTTTACAGGTTAATGTTTCATGAGTTTACAATTTATAAGTCTGTATTCACATGGTTTCTGCCGATTAAACTGGAGGAAAGTAGAAGATGTCAGAAGAACTGTTATAGTACTGAAAGATCCCACCTGAGTTTTCCAATTTTAGGTTTTATCTGGGCATGTGGTTCAGATACACAGCTGATGACAGTAAGGTTACTTCTGGAGTTGCATCCTCATCTGTGGGCTGTTTGTGACTGGCGGCGCTGAGGAGCTTAGATCCTTTTCTCTGCACGGGAGGATGACAGATGGACGGTCATCCTCCAACACCCCTTCATCGGCTGGTCCGAGAACCCTAGGACATATATTATATGTATTGGGTGTCAAACAAAACTTTATACATGCTCACTTACAGCTCGCCCACACAAATACCACACAATTACATAAATGTTGTGAAATCATATCTTAATTTCGAAATATAGCCCGAGCACTTTCTTCCACTTCTAAAAACCAGTAATCACACTACATTACCTCCTTGATTTAAACTCAATGAATCTACGTTATAAATTTTATGCATACACAGGACTATTTTAATTTACAATTAATAAATAGTAGTTGAGTGTAAGATATTCTTTTAAAGTCGCAAACACCTAACTTGATGAGTACATACACCTACGCACATGCTGATCAACACACACATTCTTTTATTAAATAAGTTACATAGCGCATAATCCTATTAGATTACTTTAGTTAGGCATCGAGGCTTACCTGGGACTCTTTAGAATTAGGCTTCCATGCTAGTAGAAGTACGAACAAAGACGGATCAAGCCGCCAGTCCCGAAACAATTCAGTCAAGGGTAAGATGAAAAATGAGACAGGTTCAACTGTGTAGTCTAACCACGAAATTTTAAAACATGCCAGTCCTTGTGAGACCAAATCAGCTGTGCGGGAACGAATTGATATCGTCGCTGCGGTCACTCACTTCATGGTCGACGCGCGATCACTAAGCAGTGGCAGTCACGCGAGTTTAAATGCAGTGGAGAACGTACGGGTTTTAAAAGCTGAACACAGTTCAGCACACCCTTACCCCAAAAGTGCAACCTGGTTGCCCCAAGGAAAACTAATCTGAGAATTGGCAAACCATAGTCCATGACACTCACCGTCCTCTGAACTCTTACCTACTCATGAATTCTTTGGCTCTCGTGGGGAACTCAGACACTTATGCGCACTTAGGAGAACAGAGCACTTGGCCAGCTGGGCAAATCTCAGGATACTTACCGCACTTAGGGAGACAAAGGCTCAGAGCGAAAACGAAAGAAGAAGAAGGAAGAATTGTAGTGTGTACATGCATGTGTGCCAGAATGTGTTTGTGTGGGAGTATGAGGTGTGCATGCTGACCTGGCCAGGGCCAGCATACCGAGACAAAGAAGAAGGAGAAAAGAAGAAAGACAAGTTTTGGATCCCTCTGAGTTCTGACCTCCTAAGGCCTCCTACACTCAACAACTGAGACCCGAAAGCAATTACTAACCAGGACAGTTTTCGATTCTCCCCCTCCCAGGACTAAACAACTCATAACACAACTCCGACCATCCCCCCACGACCCTCTCCACCATGGCAATCCCACGGGACCGCCCTACACGTCACCCTCACTGGTGACCACCACCTACTCCTACTGCTGCCACTCACATACGCGTCCAAGGACCAACAAGGTATCACCAACCTTGATATGTGAGTGACCACCTTCTCACTCTACAACTGACCACCTCGTGGACCGACCGCGCACACACAACACCACAAGGGGACTACAAGCCTTGGTATGTGCATGATCCACCTCCTTACACTAGGGCGGACGGCCCCGATTAACTAGGAGAAGAGAAGACCACGCCGAGGGCACACGAACATCAATCCCAGATCGCTTTATCAAATTTCTAACCTTAATATGTGAGTAAGTAGAGGGGGGTAACTTTTCTACAGCACAGCCAGAATAAACAGACATCGCCATGACATGGGACACCCACCTTAGAATGCAGTGTGGACCAAATTCAAAAACAACTGGGAAATTCTTGACCGATCTCTGTTTATCGAATGGTTTTTATTGGAAGCCATCTTTTCTCTGAGTACTTTAGAACCGTTTCACCATAATTAATATTCAGCAAGTCTGATCAATTCTACCATGGATAACCTCATCACTCATTTGCACCACGAACAACTGTTCAAAAAGAAAAGTCCACCCAGCAACCGACAAACGACTTTAAAACACTTTACATCCGAGGAAATTTGCCAAATCGCTTTCAAATGATCGACCACTACCACTGAACATCCTTGACTGGCGCTATCCATGGTACTAGCCAAAATCTAATTATTACCTTCAAATTTCCATATTTGCAGAAAAAAAAACATAAACAACCATTTAACATCACATATCATGACAACACAGAAAAGGAAGGATTTGATTTCCCTCAAGTGGCCCCAGAGTACTCTATCGATGCAATGAAGGGGTGTATACTAAAGGCAGAGAGAGAGCTCCTTGAAATCACCAGAAGAAAACATTACGAACACACTGAATGTATAAGCTCACACTACGTAATCAACAAACAACAACACATCACATTTAAATAAATTAACGATCAATCACATTTAACAAGTAACAAATACACCTGAGCTACAACAATTAAATAAATGTCAAAAATTGGTCCGTCGATGCGTGACCAAAATTCCAAAATTTTATCAAAGCCTCATCAACTAATTACAACTCCAAGACATCCGGTCAGACCATCACCGCATTCATCGGTTAATTAAACAATCTATTATACCATAAGGTAATCCGCATTATAACATGAGCACCTAGCTCCATAAATTATTTAAAAAAAGATGCAGAGACAAGAAGTAGCAAGTCATTGCATAACCTGCTGTGCTACAGAGGATAAGTCCACACCCCACAAACTGAACAACCAAAACAGACAAGGACTGACGGAACCTGATCATGTCGAGAATTTCTAAAATTTGTGTGTGTCGGCAGAATTATAAGGTAAGTCCAATTTCACCCTTGACGTACTATTAATAACCCCACATAATCTATCTTAGACTCACTATTACAACAATAACGCTTACATACTAACACATGTTAACCTCAATAAATCTCTACTTATTTCATTTCAACATTCAATTCAATCTAAAATTCCATTAATTAATTAAATCAATCAACATTTCAATTAATTTTCTTAAACGCATTTAATTCAAATCAATTAAAAAAAAAAATTAAATCTAATATCTCAACTGAGGCAAAATTTAAACTCTCTCAAAGCTCTTGTATATATTTCCCAACATCAATTCAGAGTATTGCAAAACCTGACACCAGCATGACATGCCTAGACCCACACGCTAAGTTTTCAGCTAACATCTATTACAGCTAGTCAACCATAGTTTCTATGAACTTCTAGAAAATTAAATAAATCATGCGCTGTGCACCATTGACCTTAAACCATGCTCTTTGCAAAATTTTTTTTGTTGTTGAGGGGTGTAACTTAGTATTTAAGACTAGGCACTCAACCTATATGAAGCATAAAATGTGCTGGAACCCAAGCTACCATTTGAAACATGTCTACTGGCTATGGTGACAGGACTTGCAGAATGAAATACTCATATAACAATAACAAATTTCTATTTATTGGTGTTTCTGTTTCTTTCATAAATTTATAATATTTGCATTACATGGTATAACAATTACACGCTTTAAAGCTGTTATTGATCTCTTAAGTTGCAACACATACAAATAGCTAATCCATTGAATGGAATTCAGTTATTAAAATCTCATGAATACATAACAATTGATGATAGTAACATGGCTTAAATTTTCTTTTACATACACAAATCTGCATACAGCAATGTATATCTACACAATAATTGAGTACACTTGAATCTGGTTGTTGAATACTCTGAGGTTGCAACTCATACAGACATTCAAGTTGACTAACATGCTTAGAGATATGCAAATATAACATGACACCAATTATTTATAAGATATTATTTTGTATACACCAATTATTTATAAGATATTAGATAAATTAGCTCATTGAGATGTCTTAAGTACCAATGCATTGAATCAGCCAGTTCATTTAACAGTTCACACATGTGCTACTATACAGTTATACATTATTAACCGCCTTGAGAAAAATATTCACATACATACATATACCACAACACATTAACATACACATACTGCCCACAATTAATTCAAGTGATTATCTTGGGTGAAACCCCCTTGCTGGTAACACCACATCAATATCTCCCCAAGGTGTAACATCAATTCATCCAAAAATAACCCAATGTCCCCTGTAAAGTGTTATAACAGTAATTCATAATGAACCCAGCTCCAGTGTCGGTGTGCTCAGGAAGAAATCATCAAGACAGAATTAAGAATTCATTAAACCCGTTTTAAGTTTCATATCCCCGAAATGTGTAGGTTAATTATCTATCCCATCAGATTATGCACGATTGAAAGGCTACATAAGGAGACTCGTATCACCCACTCATACCCAGCTATATTTAAACAGTGTTCATGTGACTTTGAATTTAAGTTACTCACTCAGATGTATGTATATGTGTAAAAATTCCTCCTTTACATGAGTGTATCAAACATATTTGAATAATTGAAAACACAATCAATTCAGTATGGGATCCTATCTTACAAAACCAGACAACAGTTTCACACATGCCTGATGCATGTTCACACCAAACTTTACAGGTTAATGTTTCATGAGTTTACAATTTATAAGTCTGTATTCACATGGTTTCTGCCAATTAAACTGGAGGAAAATAGAAGATGTCAGAAGAACTGTTATAGTACTGAAAGATCCCACCTGAGTTTTCCAATTTATCCGGGCATGTGGTTCAGATACACAGCTGATGACAGTAAGGTTACTTCTGGAGTTGCATCCTCATCTGTGGGCTGTTTGTGACTGGTGGCGCCGAGGAGCTTAGATCCTTTTCTCTGCACGGGACTTCGTCGGCTGGTCCGAGAACCCTAGGACATATATTATATGTATTGGGTGTCAAACAAAACTTTATACATGCTCACTTACAGCTCGCCCACACAAATACCACACAATTACATAAATGTTGTAAATCATATCTTAATTTCGAAATATAGCCCGAGCACTTTCTTCCACTTCTAAAGCGGCCTACACACATGGGAACCTGGTTCGCCGAACTTGGTTCGGCGAACCAAGTTCTTGGTTCGTCACTCCCTACACACAGTGGAGGGGAATGTGAACAACGGTTCGCCATTTCACCAGTTTCATTCCAGCAGTTGGGATGAGTTCTTCGAAGATTGCAGCTGCTATTGTTGTATTAGATGAGTTTGGGGGTTTTACAAGAAAGAAGAAGAAAAGATCGCAATGGACCAAGCAGTGGCTTCGTGAGAGAGAGAAGTGGTCTCACCTCGATCTCTTATATCACCTTAGGGAGAACAGTGCGAAAGATTACACCAATTATTTAAGAATGACCGAAACAGAATTCATTTATTTATTGGAATTTGTGACACCCTACATATCAAAGCAGGATACTCACATGAGAAAGTCGATATCGGCCGAACATCGCCTCGTTGCTACACTTCGCTACCTAGCTACTGGAAGAAACTTGGAGGACTTAAAGTTTTCGTGCGCCATATCACCACAAGCACTGGGGAAAATAATTCCCGAAACATGCATAGCAATTTACAAGACCCTGCATAAAGACTTCATAAAAGTAAGTTTATTACGTTACTTCATTTCTATATTTTATTAACAAAGTTCTTTTCATAATTCATAATCTTTATAACTCCAAAGGAAATTGTTGTTGGCCTGCCAGGGCACACTTTTGATTAAACTAATCATGATTCCTAGCATAACCTTCTTATTGGATATAAATTAATTGGTTGATAAATTACATGAAACATGTTTTCAAATATATTTATTGGAAAAAATCAATACAAATCACACACACACAAGTGTTTTTAGAGCGCCGTAAATCGGCTGCTGTTGTCTCCGTAATTCACGAGAAAGTCTGTAGTGGAATCAGTAGTGGTGTGAGGAGTAGTACTCCTGGACGTATCCGATTCACTAAAAGAGGAGTGAAATTGCGGCATCTGGTTATACATTTGAAAGGGATTAAATGCTGAAGAACTGTTGTTTTCGAAAAAAGAAGTGTTGGACGATAACTGATTTTGGAGGCCTTTGTACAGGACCTCCGTAATGAGTTTGTCAGCATGAAGAAACTGTTGCTGGTCCATTTTCCTCAATTTTGCCGCCACCACTTTCCCAATGTTGTCAAATTCATCTTCCGAATTTTCTAGAGCAGCCATAGCCTTTTCTACCAATAACTGGCGCCGAGCTTCATTAGGGGTCATTTTCTTCCGCTTGCAACTCTGCTCAGGCATCTTATCAGGCAGTTTATTAGCAACTTGATCAGTTTTCCGTGATTCTGGTGGATTAAAAACCTGAAAATAAAATCACTGTTAATTATTGTGTTAATGCTGCTCTATTTTGGTTCTACTCATTTAAGGGGACTGTCAACACATATGTAACTCAATGCTAACTAAATGTCATTTTTCTAAAAAAACAATGCAAAAAATAATGAGTCTACTATTTACTAATATTTATTTCTATAAGTCATTGCCCCATAAGTTGTGATTGCAAATTATAAGCAGTGTCTTTTTTTTCAGTTCCCTTCAAACTCGGAAGAGTGGGTTGCAGTGGCGAATGATTTTGAACAACTTTGGAATTTTCCTAACTGCGGTGGATCCATTGATGGCAAGCATGTTGCTATAGCGCGGCCAGTAGGCAGTGGGTCATACTTCTACAATTATAAAGGTTATTATAGTATTGTTCTCCTTGGAATCGTTGATGCTAACTTGGAATTCATTTTGGCTGATGTTGGTTGCAATGGGCGAGTGTCAGATGGAGGCGTTATTCAGGAAACAGCATTTTACCATCGCTTAAAAGAGGGGAAACTAAATTTACCAAGCATACAAGAAACAAAGGAAAATTTGAATTTCGTTTTCGTTGCTGATGACGCCTTTGGTTTGAGAGAAGATTTGCTAAAACCGTTCCCAATGAAAAAGTTAACACATGAACAAAGAGTGTTTAATTACAGACTATCCCGAGCTAGGAGAGTCGTTGAAAATGCGTTCGGGATATTAGCAACTCGCTTCAGAGTTTTTCACACCACAATCAGCTTTGAACCTTGTAAAGTAATAAATATTGTGCTGGCCTGTGTAGCTCTGCATAACTTCCTACGAAGAAAGTGTCGCAAGAATTACACACCTACTTCCATTTTAGATAGAGAGGATATTGAAATGGGAACGTTAATTGAAGGAGAATGGAGGAAAGATCCGCTGCCAGATCATGCATACCAGGGACTCGAAATAAAACCACGGAAGCCTACAGATCTAGCAAAAGCAAGCAGGTTGCAGTATGTTAATTACTTTACAGGAAAAGGCCGTGTTGCATGGCAAGATAGGATGGTACAGCACGTTGTCACAGAATAAACATTAAATAAAGTAAAAAATAGTATTCACTTACTTGGCTTTCATTTTGAACACCTTCATCTTCTTCCTCCTCTTCTTGCAAAGTCGATGTTGATGTGCTGTGTGTCTCGTGACCAGCGATGAAAGAAATGAGGTCATAGTACCATAATCGTGGTTTGTAAACATTTTCCTCCGCCGCGCCGGATTTCATTGACAACTTCACTTTTCTAAATTCCCTACGGAAACTCTGCTTTACTGACTCGATTCTACTTTTGACGAAACTTAGGTCTGCAGTGGGAATCGTGTCGCGAGTCAACAGTAAGAGATTGTTCAACGCTTCGTCTCGCTTATTCCTGTCCCTGTACTCGTCGCTTTTCACTTTCCATAAACATGGAAACTCTCTATATGCTTCTATGAAGTCCGTCAAAAACGAAGGATTCATAAATTGTGCACTATCACCACAATCCGCCATTGTGTAGCAACGGAAACAACAATGAGGCTCTTCTACTGCAAGCGCCCAAGCGTCTGCACTGAGTACTGACAAAAATCAAAATGGCGAACAACGGTTCCCCTCCTACACACACACAGACGAACTTGGTGCGCCCTGCCGGCGAACCGAACAAATGTTTTCCAACCCGATGGAAGACCAAGTTCGTGAGAAATTGTGGCGATCTTGGTTCGTTAAACACCACACACAGGGGAACAAATGACGAACATGGTTCGTGCGAACCAAGTTCGGCGAACCAGGTTCCCATGTGTGTAGGCCGCTTAAAAACCAGTAATCACACTACATTGCCTCCTTGATTTAAACTCAATGAATCTACGTTATAAATGTTATGCTTAGACAGGACTATTTTAATTTACAATTAATAAATAGTAGTTGAGTGTAAGATATTCTTTTAAAGTCGCAAACACCTAACTTGACGAGTACATACACCTACGCACATGCCGATCAACACACACATTCTTTTATTAAATAAGTTACATAGCGCATAATCCTATTAGATTACTTTAGTTAGGCATCGAGGCTTACCTGGGACTTTTTAGAATTAGGCTTCCATGCTAGTAGAAATACGAACAAAGACAGATCAAGCCGCCAGTCCCGAAACAATTCAGTCAAGGGTAAGATGAAAAATGAGACAGGTTCAACCGCGTAGTCTAACCACGAAATTTTAAAACATGCCAGTCCTTGTGAGACCAAATCAACTGTGCGGGAACGAATCGATATCGTCGCCGCAGTCACACACTTCACGGTCGACGCGCGATCACTAAGCGGTGGCAGTCGCGCGAGTTTTAAATTCGGTGGAGAACATACGGGTTTTAAAAGCTGAACGCAGTTAGCACAAGGCCTATAACTTAGCTTTCATTGGTGTGAATTGTGTCATTTGGTGTTACTATGGTTCTCTCTGAGCCTCAACATAAACAAACTTCTAATATTTTACTTTCCATTTTCTTTAAATTATTATACCTTTTTTATAAGATCTTTGATCTTCAATATATTAGTATCTTTGAGTTTCTGATGGAACACTGATTATTTTGATACCACTTTTGATTATCTTCCATTACATATTTCCTGAGTTACCATTTTACACTTTTAATTATTTGTACCAAAATTATTTATTATTAGTCCTTCTTGTACTCTTCACTTTAATAAAACTATTTGATACAATCAGTAATAACATAATTCAACCTGACATTGATTATTCTAATTTTAATATAAATTCTTTTTTCAAATCCCTTAACTATCTAGCCCTAACATGCCTAGTTTTACAAATCTCTATTATTATTATTTTGGTACTCTTCTGTTAACATTAACATTTGTATTATTAATATTACAATACATAATATTAATCAATATAGAAAAATTAATTACTAATAACTATTAGTAAACATATGACAATTCTTTTTAAACTTCTGTATACAATACAGTTTTTATAAACATAATAAAACACTGTAAGTAGTTCCTAACACATTGTCCTCCTTACTTACTAACTTTAATAGTTGAAACATAACTATTGGAGCCTTATTTAACATTAATCAAATAATAGTTAAATAAATAGTAGTTAAATAAGTAGTTAATAGGTAGTTGTTAAAACAAGCTACATCATGTTTCTTGGTACTTTTGTAGGATTAGTAAAGTATATTACTATCAACAAGATGAGTGGCAAAATATCATGTAACAATATATATATAGAACACAACAAATTACAAATTTATTTGTGTTTGAGGAGCCCCACGCTTTTGGAGCACCAATTTATATAACACAAATTGCAAATATAAATTTATTTTATTTGTGTGTGTAGCCCCACGCTTTTGGGAGACAATTTATATAACATAACAAAGTACATGTATAACTTTAAGTACATTAATTTGTAGAGTGCCAAATTCATACAACGTTACTGGTAAAGTGTACCAATTAATGGAGTTTGGGTGTAATGGTAATAAGAGTAGTCATTGATTGAATTGTAACGAGTTTTCATAATTTTATTCATAAACCACAAGCGTGTTTAAAAATTTCACATACTTCACCATAAATATTCATTATTATTCGCTTAAAAACGTTGTGAAGCAATTACAGTAGAGAATTTTTTTTTGAGTAAACGGCACTGTAGCGGGCGTCAACTGTCAAGAGTGATGCCTGTTATAGCCAAACGGCCGCCGTTAGACAATGACTTAAGAAAGACAATGCCTCAGCACACAGCAGATGTTGGACGTGAATGAACGACATAAGCGCAAAAGGCTACAATAACAAAGAAACAAAAGACTATGTCTTTTCGTCACAATTACCGAGAAAGCGTGTACTAAGGGGACGCTAGCATTTTTCGACATACACGTGTGAGTTAGCAGCTGCACATGGACATGACATTTTCCACAAAAGGCAGTATACGAGCGGATGCAATTAAGAACAAAAGAACATGCATAGCTACACAGCGGGTAACTTGCTTACTGGCACGAAATACGGAGCATCTTGGAGGGCTGCAGAGCAGATGTTCGTTCCTGGAAGATGACCACCATCAGCGTGTGAACGTAACAAGGGAAGTCGAGGACAATACGGCGATTCGACACGCCCGAGTTATGGTACACACATGTGCTGAACGGAAATTGCTTGGAAAGGACAGTAGGGAACGTAAGACAATCGCGTAACAGACAACCGTGTAATTAGGTCCGTCGTCATACGTGGAGGTGGTGCGAACAGCAAGACTTTTAGAGAGGGGTCTAGACTGACCTATCAGGAACAAGGAATTCGGCAAAGGCGGGTGTAAAGAAGACATCACCATGGAGACGTGGGTGAAGAGCTAATGGGAAGTAGACCAGGGACCCCAGCCAGAGTATCTAGGAGGAGTCTTCGCAGAATCGGAAGCGAGAAGCCAATCACGACGGAGATAGTAGTAAGGGTATGATATCCGTGGAGGGAGTCGCGTTGCTGAAGAAATAAAATTAGGTGTTCGCAGAGAACGGGAGTTCAGTCTATTTTAAATCTCAGTTCAGTCGACTTTCAATTTTCAAACAGTCAATTTGAGCTCAGTCTCAGTTCGGTCTTATTTTAATTTTCGTCAGTCTATCTTATTTCAGTATCAATCAGTCAGAGTCTTTCAGAGGGACTGTAGTAAAGTGTATTCATACAAGCAGATAGATCGTTCGGGAGTGTGTCAGAAACTATGTAAAACTGTAGAACTAACCCGTGCGTTAATAGCATTCATTAGATCGTGGAAGTTAAATACTAAGACAATGTCGAGTTAAGTACAATCAGACTTTGTGATTATAAATATCCAGTTTTAAGAATCGAATGCGTGTGATTAAGTATTGACAATATACTGTATCACATTACCGTGACGTAAGTGACATGGGACGATATAGTGAGATTGCGCCACGAATTAACTTACTGAAGTGCAAATAAAACCATTTATATTTGCATAATAAAATACATTATAAATGGTACAATCGCTCTAGTTGAACGCGGCATAAACTATCACGCAGGTACACCAAGAGTGACAGAAAACCCGCACGCTAAAGTGTTCTTAGACAATGAAATAATATTCGAATGACCGCTATTAGTCATTTTCGTTAATGCGAGTATCCGAATAAAATGTGGAACAAATAGTGTCGTCGACGGAGTGTCAAGTGAAGTGGAGTTGGTGTATCACAATTCAATGACGTGGAGTAGATTAATCGTCTTATCTACAACCAAGACCTCGTTGCCGAATGAGGAACTACGCAGTTAGTCACCGCAAATCGGATACAAACGCCAAGTAAATTATTATTATTCACGTACCATTAGATTAGGTTGCCACTGTCCTGCCACTCAAAAAGAACTCGCCACTGAGTTGACTATACATTTATTTAATTGCTCTGAGTAACGCCAATTGAGAAATATGAATCTATAGAGTAGGATATATTGAAATTTGTAAAGTCCTTAATTAACCTTTATTGATTTGTAGATGTTCATAGATGTTAGAGACAATATAACAGCATTGCATATTTTAATGTGTAGTATAGAAACGCTAACTTTATTTCAGAATTTAAATGACATTGAATATACATAATAAATTTGTATTGTTCACAAATATTCATAGTGTCTGAGTCATATAATTGCTATTGGCCTAAACACCTGTTTACGTACGGTGCTCCAGAACGCGGGACGTATTTAAGTTCAGTGATATCGAAGTGTATCATTATATATGGTATGCCCGACCTGGAGCAGTAAGCAAGATCTGTAGTAAAAACCTACAGTTATGGAAAACTCCTTAGAATGTAATACTATTAATTATCATCCCTTACATAGTTTTATATGTCAATTAAGCAAGGTAAACATAACATTGTAACAACACGCCCATGTGTAGTTAGAATCATATGGATTAAGTGAGTAGTAGACATAACTCATTACATGAAACAATTAGTTTACTCGCATGATGAAGTTCCTATGAGCAGATATATTTAGCATCAATATTAAACAATTTATTCAAACTGATAAAGAATTGTCAATCATAGTAATCAAGATAACTTAGTTATTTGAACAATTAACATTTACAATTATAAATTCACAGAAAATATAAAGTCGTATATGACCTCCCAAATTGGGGTTACGACCTAATTAAAAGGATAATTAATTAATTTATGCATATAAATTTATATAACATATATAAAGTTGTAGATGGCGCCCAACGGGATTGCACGAAGCGATTGCTCGATTAATTAATAATAATTATTATTAGTGAGTAGGCTGAGGACAGGCAGTGGCTATAAGCAATTGTTAGACAATAAGTCAGTAGTAGAAAATAGACTTAGTTTAAGCTTACTTGAATGATTACGCGTAGTCGCGCGAAAATGACAACCAACAATTCTGATAGTATGGAGTTCGACGTCAACAACCAGCTAGGCGTCGAAGGACGTGACGAAGAATCGACGCAGAGTGTAAACACCAGCGCCGACGAGTCCACAAGGGCGGGGGGACAATCGTTAGTACCTCGCGAGATGAACTTTCAGTTATTGCTCGAGTTCATTAAACAACAGAATGAAGAAATGAGCGAAAGAATGAGCGAAAAAATGAGACAACAGAATGAAGAACAGATTGGAAAAATAAAAGTAGAATTGCAAGAACACACCAAGAAATGGGAAGAGAAAATTAGCGAGTTACAGAAAAAGAATGAACGTGGAATGAAAGAGTTGAAGAATGAATTAACAAGACATACCAAAGAAAGTAAAGAATTAAGAGAAAAGGACCGACAAGAATGGCAAGAAGCAATTAATAATACACAGAAGACAGTAGATCAAATAAATAACAAAATAGACACACATATACAAGAAACCAACAGCAGGAATGAAGAATTGAAAGGAGTTGTCATGAACAACGTAGAACGACTACGGACAGAACAAGGAGAAGCAGTAAACTCGTTAAATCAGAAGATCGTAGAAGTAGATGACAGACAACGATCGGCTGTACAGAAAATCAGCGAGACAGATAAAGAGAAGGAGACACGACTAGAAGAATTAAGAAATCACATCGCCAAAGTTAAAGAAGGCCAAGAAAGACTACAGCGTCAATTAGCCAACGCAGAAGTCGGAACGACCGCAAGAACAGGTGGGCCGCATAACAGCGAATTAAAATACAACGGCACAGACCGATATCCCATCGAATTTCTCAAAGAATTGACCGAAATACAGAACACATTCTACCCAAGTGACGATGTCAAATGGATCGGTCGACATTTAGAAGCAGACGCCGCGATTTGGTGGAGGGTGATACGAGACCAAATCCGTAATTTTGATGAATTTAAAGACCTCTTTACACAAACGTATTTGGGGAGAAGAAAGACAGGACGCAGTCAGAGACAGCCTAGAATTTGGCCGGTTTAATTGGAAGGGCAATCTAAGCGCAATACAGTATATGGAGCGTAAGCTACTTGAAAGCCGCCAACTAACACCAGCAATCACTGATCGTCAGTTAATCAAAAAAATAGCGCGCCATTTTGGTAAAAATATCGAAATTGCTGTGGTGACAAGGGGAATTAATTCCATCCAAAACCTTGAATCATTGATTGCAGAATACGCTACGATTAACCAGCGAACAAACAGAGACAACGACTTGGTAGGGAGTCACGAAAAGGTGAACGCCCGTGGTGTGGGGGAAGCAACAAATACACCCCAACCATTTCACAATAAGGGTGTCAGCTGGAAACAAAAACAACATGTGCCGAACAAGGAAAGTGAAAACGGTCACAACGTTAAGGTGTTTGGACGACACACTAACCGACAGCCCATAAACTCCTTGGAATTCGTAAATAACGGTGCGTCAACCTCAACTGGTAAGGGGAACGACGTAGACAAAGAAAAAAAAAATATATTAACCCTACAATACAAAGAGATAGCCGATATACTGACTAAGAACCGACTTCACGAAACTAACATACTGTTACCAGATATCAGAAATGAATTGATTTATGAAGATGAAATTAAATTTGAACAACGGATTTCTAAGTGTCTAGAAATAATAATTAAGTTCAATAATAATATTTCAGTCCTTGCCTTATTGGATACGGGGAGCGCGATTAATGCGTTGTCAGAAGAATGGTTCAACCAAAATAAACATTATTTCTTTTATGAATTTGCTAACTGCTATAATTTTTTATTGTTCGACTAAGCTTTTCGTCATTACTGACATCTTCAGGTCTTAAACAACGAAGTCGTTGTTTAAGACCTGAAGATGTCAGTAATGACGAAAAGCTTAGTCGAACAATAAAAAATTATAGCAGTTAGTCGTTGTTTAAGACCTGAAGATGTCAGTAATGACGAAAAGCTTAGTCGAACAATAAAAAATTATAGCAGTTAGCAAATTCATAAAAGAAATAGTAAGGATGGCTGCTAATTTAAACAATACGAAGAACAAAATAAACATTGTTTAGAACCTTATGAAGAATTAAGCATGACAAATACACTGATTATTAGTGCAGTAGGTAGTAAGTCTAAGCTAGTATGGAAACAGATTTTATGTGACATTTACATTAATGATATCAAGATGGACTGTGTATTTTTAGTTATTCCAAATTTAATTAGAAATTGTATATTAGGTATTAGCTTTTGAAAGATGAAAGATGTTTGATTGACGTGGAAAAGGGGGTCGTCGAATTTAGAGGAAGAGAGGAAGAACAAAATGTCAGCATACCCATCGTACACATGGAAGTAGTGGAAGCAGAAGATGAGGATGAAATCGAGAAGAAAATAAACGCGAAAGTGGACAACATAACAGGTGTAGATGAGGAAACACTAGACAATCTGAGAGAAGTCTTAATGAATAATAAGAGTTTATTTCGGGAGAGTCCAGGGAGAATGGAATGTTATCAACATGAATTTAAAGTAACGGACAACACGCCTTATTTCCAACGCGGGTGGCCAATTCCACTTGCATACAAGCAAAAAGTTGATGCCGAAATCAACAAAATGTTGAAACACGGTGTAATTGAGAGGGGAAATAGCCCATTTATAAATCCAATGGTCGCCGTAATAAAGAAAGACGGAAACGTCAGGCTGTGTTTGGACGCACGAAAAATCAATAGTGTTACCATCCCCGACTATGAAGGACCAACTCCTATTCAAGAGATATTAGCAAGGTGTGAAAGAATGAAGTACCTGTCCACGGTGGATTTAACCAGCAGTTTTTGGCAGGTGCCACTAAAGAAATGTTGTCGCGATTACACCGCTTTCATGTATGAGGGGAAATGTTATAGATATACAGTAACACCATTCGGATTAAGCACCAGTTCTGCCGCTCTGACGAGAGGACTAGACATGGCACTTGAAGATCCGGTGAAGGAAAACACAATCATCTATGTTGACGACTGTCTTTGTTACTCGAACGACATCAAGACGCATCTGGTACATTTAAATTTATTATTAGAGAATTTTTTTTTTAGTAAACGGCACTGTAGCGGGCGTCAACTGTCAAGAGTGATGCCTGTTATAGCCAAACGGCCGCCGTTAGACAATGACTTAAGAAAGACAATGCCTCAGCACACAGCAGATGTTGGACGTGAATGAACGACATAAGCGCAAAAGGCTACAATAACAAAGAAACAAAAGACTATGTCTTTTCGTCACAATTACCGAGAAAGCGTGTACTAAGGGGACGCTAGCATTTTTCGACATACACGTGTGAGTTAGCAGCTGCACATGGACATGACATTTTCCACAAAAGGCAGTATACGAGCGGATGCAATTAAGAACAAAAGAACATGCATAGCTACACAGCGGGTAACTTGCTTACTGGCACGAAATACGGAGCATCTTGGAGGGCTGCAGAGCAGATGTTCGTTCCTGGAAGATGACCACCATCAGCGTGTGAACGTAACAAGGGAAGTCGAGGACAATACGGCGATTCGACACGCCCGAGTTATGGTACACACATGTGCTGAACGGAAATTGCTTGGAAAGGACAGTAGGGAACGTAAGACAATCGGGTAACAGACAACCGTGTAATTAGGTCCGTCGTCATACGTGGAGGTGGTGCGAACAGCAAGACTTTTAGAGAGGGGGTCTAAACTGACCTATCAGGAACAAGGAATTCGGCAAAGGCGGGTGTAAAGAAGACATCACCATGGAGACGTGGGTGAAGAGCTAATGGGAAGTAGACCAGGGACCCCAGCCAGAGTATCTAGGAGGAGTCTTCGCAGAATCGGAAGCGAGAAGCCAATCACGACGGAGATAGTAGTAAGGGTATGATATCCGTGGAGGGAGTCGCGTTGCTGAAGAAATAAAATTAGGTGTTCGCAGAGAACGGGAGTTCAGTCTATTTTAAATCTCAGTTCAGTCGACTTTCAATTTTCAAACAGTCAATTTGAGCTCAGTCTCAGTTCGGTCTTATTTTAATTTTCGTCAGTCTATCTTATTTCAGTATCAATCAGTCAGAGTCTTTCAGAGGGACTGTAGTAAAGTGTATTCATACAAGCAGATAGATCGTTCGGGAGTGTGTCAGAAACTATGTAAAACTGTAGAACTAACCCGTGCGTTAATAGCATTCATTAGATCGTGGAAGTTAAATACTAAGACAATGTCGAGTTAAGTACAATCAGACTTTGTGATTGTAAATATCCAGTTTTAAGAATCGAATGCGTGTGATTAAGTATTGACAATATACTGTATCACATTACCGTGACGTAAGTGACATGGGACGATATAGTGAGATTGCGCCACGAATTAACTTACTGAAGTGCAAATAAAACCATTTATATTTGCATAATAAAATACATTATAAATGGTACAATCGCTCTAGTTGAACGCGGCATAAACTACCACGCAGGTACACCAAGAGTGACAGAAAACCCGCACGCTAAAGTGTTCTTAGACAATGAAATAATATTCGAATGACCGCTATTAGTCATTTTCGTTAATGCGAGTATCCGAATAAAATGTGGAACAAATAGTGTCGTCGACGGAGTGTCAAGTGAAGTGGAGTTGGTGTATCACAATTCAATGACGTGGAGTAGATTAATCGTCTTATCTACAACCAAGACCGCGTTGCCGAATGAGGAACTACGCAGTTAGTCACCGCAAATCGGATACAAACGCCAAGTAAATTATTATTATTCACGTACCATTAGATTAGGTTGCCACTGTCCTGCCACTCAAAAAGAACTCGCCACTGAGTTGACTATACATTTATTTAATTGCTCTGAGTAACGCCAATTGAGAAATATGAATCTATAGAGTAGGATATATTGAAATTTGTAAAGTCCTTAATTAACCTTTATTGATTTGTAGATGTTCATAGATGTTAGAGACAATATAACAGCATTGTATATTTTAATGTGTAGTATAGAAACGCTAACTTTATTTCAGAATTTAAATGACATTGAATATACATAATAAATTTGTATTGTTCACAAATATTCATAGTGTCTGAGTCATATAATTGCTATTGGCCTAAACACCTGTTTACGTACGGTGCTCCAGAACGCGGGACGTATTTAAGTTCAGTGATATCAAAGTTTATCATTATATATTGTATGCCCGACCTGGAGCAGTAAGCAAGATCTGTAGTAAAAACCCACAGTTATGGAAAACTCCTTAGAATGTAATACTATTAATTATCATCCCTTACATAGTTTTATATGTCAATTAAGCAAGGTAAACATAACATTGTAACAACACGCCCATGTGTAGTTAGAATCATATGGATTAAGTGAGTAGTAGACATAACTCATTACATGAAACAATTAGTTTACTCGCATGATGAAGTTCCTATGAGCAGATATATTTAGCATCAATATTAAACAATTTATTCAAACTGATAAAGAATTGTCAATCATAGTAATCAAGATAACTTAGTTATTTGAACAATTAACATTTACAATTATAAATTCACAGAAAATATAAAGTCGTATATGACCTCCCAAATTGGGGTTACGACCTAATTAAAAGGATAATTAATTAATTTATGCATATAAATTTATATAACATATATAAAGTTGTAGATGGCGCCCAACGGGATTGCACGAAGCGATTGCTCGATTAATTAATAATAATTATTATTAGTGAGTAGGCTGAGGACAGGCAGTGGCTATAAGCAATTGTTAGACAATAAGTCAGTAGTAGAAAATAGACTTAGTTTAAGCTTACTTAAATGATTACGCGTAGTCGCGCGAAAATGACAACCAACAATTCTGATAGTATGGAGTTCGACGTCAACAACCAGCTAGGCGTCGAAGGACGTGACGAAGAATCGACGCAGAGTGTAAACACCAGCGCCGACGAGTCCACAAGGGCGGGGGGACAATCGTTAGTACCTCGCGAGATGAACTTTCAGTTATTGCTCGAGTTCATTAAACAACAGAATGAAGAAATGAGCGAAAGAATGAGCGAAAAAATGAGACAACAGAATGAAGAACAGATTGGAAAAATAAAAGTAGAATTGCAAGAACACACCAAGAAATGGGAAGAGAAAATTAGCGAGTTACAGAAAAAGAATGAACGTGGAATGAAAGAGTTGAAGAATGAATTAACAAGACATACCAAAGAAAGTAAAGAATTAAGAGAAAAGGACCGACAAGAATGGCAAGAAGCAATTAATAATACACAGAAGACAGTAGATCAAATAAATAACAAAATAGACACACATATACAAGAAACCAACAGCAGGAATGAAGAATTGAAAGGAGTTGTCATGAACAACGTAGAACGACTACGGACAGAACAAGG
This sequence comes from Magicicada septendecula, assembly GCA_034769895.1. Lineage (NCBI taxonomy): Eukaryota > Metazoa > Arthropoda > Insecta > Hemiptera > Cicadidae > Magicicada > Magicicada septendecula. The sequence continues at coordinate 916,119,722 of CM068367.1, read as the reverse complement.
AGAAGCAGTAAACTCGTTAAATCAGAAGATCGTAGAAGTAGATGACAGACAACGATCGGCTGTACAGAAAATCAGCGAGACAGATAAAGAGAAGGAGACACGACTAGAAGAATTAAGAAATCACATCGCCAAAGTTAAAGAAGGCCAAGAAAGACTACAGCGTCAATTAGCCAATGCAGAAGTCGGAACGACCGCAAGAACAGGTGGGCCGCATAACAGCGAATTAAAATACAACGGCACAGACCGATATCCCATCGAATTTCTCAAAGAATTGACCGAAATACAGAACACATTCTACCCAAGTGACGATGTCAAATGGATCGGTCGACATTTAGAAGCAGACGCCGCGATTTGGTGGAGGGTGATACGAGACCAAATCCGTAATTTTGATGAATTTAAAGACCTCTTTACACAAACGTATTTGGGGAGAAGAAAGACAGGACGCAGTCAGAGACAGCCTAGAATTTGGCCGGTTTAATTGGAAGGGCAATCTAAGCGCAATACAGTATATGGAGCGTAAGCTACTTGAAAGCCGCCAACTAACACCAGCAATCACTGATCGTCAGTTAATCAAAAAAATAGCGCGCCATTTTGGTAAAAATATCGAAATTGCTGTGGTGACAAGGGGAATTAATTCCATCCAAAACCTTGAATCATTGATTGCAGAATACGCTACGATTAACCAGCGAACAAACAGAGACAACGACTTGGTAGGGAGTCACGAAAAGGTGAACGCCCGTGGTGTGGGGGAAGCAACAAATACACCCCAACCATTTCACAATAAGGGTGTCAGCTGGAAACAAAAACAACATGTGCCGAACAAGGAAAGTGAAAACGGTCACAACGTTAAGGTGTTTGGATGACACACTAACCGACAGCCCATAAACTCCTTGGAATTCGTAAATAACGGTGCGTCAACCTCAACTGGTAAGGGGAACGACGTAGACAAAGAAAAAAAAAATATATTAACCCTACAATACAAAGAGATAGCCGATATACTGACTAAGAACCGACTTCACGAAACTAACATACTGTTACCAGATATCAGAAATGAATTGATTTATGAAGATGAAATTAAATTTGAACAACGGATTTCTAAGTGTCTAGAAATAATAATTAAGTTCAATAATAATATTTCAGTCCTTGCCTTATTGGATACGGGGAGCGCGATTAATGCGTTGTCAGAAGAATGGTTCAACCAAAATAAACATTATTTCTTTTATGAATTTGCTAACTGCTATAATTTTTTATTGTTCGACTAAGCTTTTCGTCATTACTGACATCTTCAGGTCTTAAACAACGAAGTCGTTGTTTAAGACCTGAAGATGTCAGTAATGACGAAAAGCTTAGTCGAACAATAAAAAATTATAGCAGTTAGTCGTTGTTTAAGACCTGAAGATGTCAGTAATGACGAAAAGCTTAGTCGAACAATAAAAAATTATAGCAGTTAGCAAATTCATAAAAGAAATAGTAAGGATGGCTGCTAATTTAAACAATACGAAGAACAAAATAAACATTGTTTAGAACCTTATGAAGAATTAAGCATGACAAATACACTGATTATTAGTGCAGTAGGTAGTAAGTCTAAGCTAGTATGGAAACAGATTTTATGTGACATTTACATTAATGATATCAAGATGGACTGTGTATTTTTAGTTATTCCAAATTTAATTAGAAATTGTATATTAGGTATTAGCTTTTGAAAGATGAAAGATGTTTGATTGACGTGGAAAAGGGGGTCGTCGAATTTAGAGGAAGAGAGGAAGAACAAAATGTCAGCATACCCATCGTACACATGGAAGTAGTGGAAGCAGAAGATGAGGATGAAATCGAGAAGAAAATAAACGCGAAAGTGGACAACATAACAGGTGTAGATGAGGAAACACTAGACAATCTGAGAGAAGTCTTAATGAATAATAAGAGTTTATTTCGGGAGAGTCCAGGGAGAATGGAATGTTATCAACATGAATTTAAAGTAACGGACAACACGCCTTATTTCCAACGCGGGTGGCCAATTCCACTTGCATACAAGCAAAAAGTTGATGCCGAAATCAACAAAATGTTGAAACACGGTGTAATTGAGAGGGGAAATAGCCCATTTATAAATCCAATGGTCGCCGTAATAAAGAAAGACGGAAACGTCAGGCTGTGTTTGGACGCACGAAAAATCAATAGTGTTACCATCCCCGACTATGAAGGACCAACTCCTATTCAAGAGATATTAGCAAGGTGTGAAAGAATGAAGTACCTGTCCACGGTGGATTTAACCAGCAGTTTTTGGCAGGTGCCACTAAAGAAATGTTGTCGCGATTACACCGCTTTCATGTATGAGGGGAAATGTTATAGATATACAGTAACACCATTCGGATTAAGCACCAGTTCTGCCGCTCTGACGAGAGGACTAGACATGGCACTTGAAGATCCGGTGAAGGAAAACACAATCATCTATGTTGACGACTGTCTTTGTTACTCGAACGACATCAAGACGCATCTGGTACATTTAAATTTATTATTAGAGAATTTTTTTTTTAGTAAACGGCACTGTAGCGGGCGTCAACTGTCAAGAGTGATGCCTGTTATAGCCAAACGGCCGCCGTTAGACAATGACTTAAGAAAGACAATGCCTCAGCACACAGCAGATGTTGGACGTGAATGAACGACATAAGCGCAAAAGGCTACAATAACAAAGAAACAAAAGACTATGTCTTTTCGTCACAATTACCGAGAAAGCGTGTACTAAGGGGACGCTAGCATTTTTCGACATACACGTGTGAGTTAGCAGCTGCACATGGACATGACATTTTCCACAAAAGGCAGTATACGAGCGGATGCAATTAAGAACAAAAGAACATGCATAGCTACACAGCGGGTAACTTGCTTACTGGCACGAAATACGGAGCATCTTGGAGGGCTGCAGAGCAGATGTTCGTTCCTGGAAGATGACCACCATCAGCGTGTGAACGTAACAAGGGAAGTCGAGGACAATACGGCGATTCGACACGCCCGAGTTATGGTACACACATGTGCTGAACGGAAATTGCTTGGAAAGGACAGTAGGGAACGTAAGACAATCGGGTAACAGACAACCGTGTAATTAGGTCCGTCGTCATACGTGGAGGTGGTGCGAACAGCAAGACTTTTAGAGAGGGGTCTAAACTGACCTATCAGGAACAAGGAATTCGGCAAAGGCGGGTGTAAAGAAGACATCACCATGGAGACGTGGGTGAAGAGCTAATGGGAAGTAGACCAGGGACCCCAGCCAGAGTATCTAGGAGGAGTCTTCGCAGAATCGGAAGCGAGAAGCCAATCACGACGGAGATAGTAGTAAGGGTATGATATCCGTGGAGGGAGTCGCGTTGCTGAAGAAATAAAATTAGGTGTTCGCAGAGAACGGGAGTTCAGTCTATTTTAAATCTCAGTTCAGTCGACTTTCAATTTTCAAACAGTCAATTTGATCTCAGTCTCAGTTCGGTCTTATTTTAATTTTCGTCAGTCTATCTTATTTCAGTATCAATCAGTCAGAGTCTTTCAGAGGGACTGTAGTAAAGTGTATTCATACAAGCAGATAGATCGTTCGGGAGTGTGTCAGAAACTATGTAAAACTGTAGAACTAACCCGTGCGTTAATAGCATTCATTAGATCGTGGAAGTTAAATACTAAGACAATGTCGAGTTAAGTACAATCAGACTTTGTGATTGTAAATATCCAGTTTTAAGAATCGAATGCGTGTGATTAAGTATTGACAATATACTGTATCACATTACCGTGACGTAAGTGACATGGGACGATATAGTGAGATTGCGCCACGAATTAACTTACTGAAGTGCAAATAAAACCATTTATATTTGCATAATAAAATACATTATAAATGGTACAATCGCTCTAGTTGAACGCGGCATAAACTACCACGCAGGTACACCAAGAGTGACAGAAAACCCGCACGCTAAAGTGTTCTTAGACAATGAAATAATATTCGAATGACCGCTATTAGTCATTTTCGTTAATGCGAGTATCCGAATAAAATGTGGAACAAATAGTGTCGTCGACGGAGTGTCAAGTGAAGTGGAGTTGGTGTATCACAATTCAATGACGTGGAGTAGATTAATCGTCTTATCTACAACCAAGACCGCGTTGCCGAATGAGGAACTACGCAGTTAGTCACCGCAAATCGGATACAAACGCCAAGTAAATTATTATTATTCACGTACCATTAGATTAGGTTGCCACTGTCCTGCCACTCAAAAAGAACTCGCCACTGAGTTGACTATACATTTATTTAATTGCTCTGAGTAACGCCAATTGAGAAATATGAATCTATAGAGTAGGATATATTGAAATTTGTAAAGTCCTTAATTAACCTTTATTGATTTGTAGATGTTCATAGATGTTAGAGACAATATAACAGCATTGTATATTTTAATGTGTAGTATAGAAACGCTAACTTTATTTCAGAATTTAAATGACATTGAATATACATAATAAATTTGTATTGTTCACAAATATTCATAGTGTCTGAGTCATATAATTGCTATTGGCCTAAACACCTGTTTACGTACGGTGCTCCAGAACGCGGGACGTATTTAAGTTCAGTGATATCAAAGTTTATCATTATATATTGTATGCCCGACCTGGAGCAGTAAGCAAGATCTGTAGTAAAAACCCACAGTTATGGAAAACTCCTTAGAATGGAATACTATTAATTATCATCCCTTACAACGTGTGGCAATACATTTATCATTAAATAAATCTTATATTCTACAGTAACAAAGTTATATTCTAAGTATTTATTTGTTAATCTTAAAATTCGACTGTTCAGTCTGACTGTGTGCTTTACTGCAGTTTTGTTTTATTTTCTTTATATATCTTTCACCTACGTTAATTTATGTATTGCATCATTGATTGCTTTACAAACTTTAAATAAAATTTAAATTGACTAAATTAATCGTTAACCATCAATGAACATATTTATTAAATTTAAATTAGATTCTCTGAACCTCTATATCTACATTTTACATAACTCTTACTTATTTTTAAATTTCAAAGTGTCTTTCCAATGTCTTTAGTCTCTCATTTAAAATTTATAAATTGATTATCCGTCACCTCGATTCTGTAGCTCATACCCATGTCCTCCGTTGATCCGTAGGTCCTCTTCTGATGGAGTTCCCTGTACGTTCCCCCGGTTCCACTTGTCGTCCTCCAGTTACTCGTCCCTCATGGTCCCATCTGGTTGCTGTAGTGTAGAGTGATATGTTGCTCTGCACCAGCTGCTGTTGTTCTAGCAGACGCCTCTACTGTTCAGCATAGCGTTCCTCTGCATGATGTAACCTCGTAGCTTGTCTTCAGTGATGGACCTTTGTGTGTGTAGACATCGTTAAGTATGTTCTATAATCGTATTCGTAACCAGACTAAGAGTTACTGTTTGATACTTAAGATGAACATAGCGTCCATCCGCCTTTACTGTTCAATTAACAAAATTTAAAACTCGCGTTGATACTGGACATAGTGTCCCGCCGCTACTGAATACTGATTGAGAAGAAGCCTGGCTTTTTCCGTGCCCTTATTTATATTCGAGCATTGTACCGCACCTGTTGGGACAGAATTCTGCCTGTCTGAAATTGCTTGGTGGCGTCAGTTCCCCCACTATCGTCCAATTTCATATTTTCGCACATTTCTGCCAATGGCAAAGTCTAATGTGCACTACAGGGTGCTCTAACGATGGATGATTTAATTACACATGTTCAACGTAATTACCATCGTAATCGAATAATTCGTGTAATTACTACGCACTTAAAATCGCACTGAATTCGCACTGCACGTCCTTTTCACGCCGTTTTCTCACTACACATGTGTATTAATTTTATACATATTTAGGAGTCCTTGAATTTTTTCTACCATTTATGGTTTTCTTATAATTAAATAAAAACTATAATTTGATAATTATTTAGGGTGAGATTGCTAACTTTCATGCTCGAACCAGCCTCACTCACACACATTACTTACTACTGTACACACTCTCAGCAACAATCTCGTGAGCATGCAGGTCGGTTCCTGTATGTCTACATGCCGTATTTTTAACATAAACTCAGCTTTCAATCTCGTACCTTATTTATTATATATTTATAAATTTAATTTAAATATTCATTTCATCTAATAAATGTACAGTACAGCACATGATTGTATTGTCGCATATATAATATATATATTGCAACGGTACAACAATTATACAAATATATTACCATGTACTCAACGCAACTATAAAGTGTAATTGCATTGGCCAGGTCGCAGGATTTTTTTCTCTCGTTGCGTCAAGTATATGTAGTTGCACAATAATTAAATAATTTTTTAAAGAGGAGTGAGATGTTGTTGACATGAAATAATCATTTAAAATCGTTTCAAAATAATCATTCTAAGATTTATTTATTTTTAGAAAATATTCAAATATTAAAATTTCAAACGTTAAACAAATAAATATTCACCTTTATAGGCTTTACAAATAGACTGTAACCTGCTATGCTATTCATAACATACAACAAAAATAAACACCCATATAATCTTATTAACTAACCAAACATGTTAAACAAGTTATTTAAATTCTTTTTATTTTTGTGTCTGAAATTAACTCAACTTTTAAATAATCATAGCAACTCATTTACAAACAAAATAATATTAAGATTCAAGAATGAATTTATTGTTGCTATACACAAATAAAAATGATATTACATTTACTTCCAATCTATTATTGATTTATACTGACACACCCAAAAATACAACAAAAGATTGGTATTTCTTTTCCAGAATCCTGAGAGTATGATGATGATGATGATGATTATTCTGATGCTGTGTTCGTTGTCTCTAAGGGTTGTTGTTGGTGATGCTCCAGAATTCCTCCTTACGTCTTGGTGTGAGTGTGGTACAGTGTATGTGTCCAGGTCGATCTACAAACGGGCAGTGACGTCGTGTGTAGATTTCTTGAGTCTGAGTGTGTGATCGCCCAAAGTTGCCAGTGGTATTTATACTGGAGGTGATTTGACAGGTTCAGGACTGTTTTTTGACATGTCAGATATTGTCAATTCATGCAAAGCGTCCTTTTTATTACACTCACTTTTTGGTTAATTACCGCGAACTCATGAACATACTCGTCACATGAGCGATATCATTGTTTGCGTAAATTTTTTTTTCTGGTCACTCACATATACGCGTACCACACAAATTAATTACTATTCAATTACACTAGTAATTAATATTAATTAGTTAGCATCTTTAATATTGCACATTTGGCAATAAATTTTATATCACCATATTCATTAAAAATTCCTTAATGTAATTGTGTCTTTATAATTGGGGTAAGTCTTTGTTTACAGGTTCAAAACGTATTAATTAGTTTATTTTAATCCTGTTAAAACCTGATTAATTGACAACAAACAATTCGTACGCGTCACCCCATATTGTCGTGTCACAGCTGGCATCACACACACAAACACACGAACGCTGTAACTTATGCTACCAAAGCAGGTGTCACTCTTGACAGGCCAGAGCCTGCATTTTCCTGCAGAAAATTGTATAAAACTGTTCATCTTATTATTTTTACACTAATTATGATACACACATACCACCCTGGGCAAATATGTAAATATCTGTATTGTTGCAATATATATTGTAACAATGAATTCACTTCTTATTTAATTCTAAGTGTACCGGTACATAAATAAATATCTTATAATTAGTGATTACAAAAGTGTTAGTGTTCAGTGGTTCAGTAATTGTTCAAATAATAAAAATAGTGTATAATTAATATTTAGTGTCACACTTAGTTAGTCACAGAAATAATGACTTGAGTTGATCTCACCAATTATTATACACTTTTTAAACTCTGGTAGGTTGTTTTCACAATTAAATATTGTTAAATCACTCTTCACAATTCACGAATTAAGTTACTCACTGAGTTTCATAACTCACAAATATATCTTGATCACCTAACCTGTCTGGTGTTCGATACTCGTTAATAATTTCCTGGACACAAGTAATACAGAGAGTGTGTTCTGTACTCTTCGAGGTGTAACAATCAACTAACTGGCGTGGGTTAATTTTTCTGGGTTCTTGGACCAAAACTTGCAAAATTCCGATTGGTCGGAGCCCTAGGCATTGTCATTTGGTGGTGTTGGTTTTTCTAGTTCTAATATACCACCAAATAATTATTTTGAAACTCCCACCTTATACTAAATATAATGTTAATGAGATGGTCATTAATGATTTCCCTTTTTCTCACTGATTAATTAGACACTTCACAAGATAGGTGTCTGTTCAGTGTCTTAGATGTTACAATTTTTGGTTCTTTTGCCTAAATTTATGTTTTATATTTAAAAGTGTCCCTTCTGTGCCCTTAATGCTTTAAAACAATTCCTATTCACTTTCAATGTACTAATAACAGTTAAATACATTAATATTAGTAATGGTTATAACAAATGTTAACATAATTGTCTTATGCAATTTAACATCCTTAATTTTCCTAATATAGGCCTACATTGTTTTTTTTATAAGATACAATCATTTTATGGTTTACATTATACTCTCTCCCTTACTACAGTTCTTCTGAAACTTACTCTAATTGCAAACACCAATTTTATACAATAACGTTTTTAGGCCATTTCTTAATTTATGTAATATACACTTTAACATAATAATCATAATTACCTGTTTCTTTTTGTAACAGTTTGTTCATGATGTTACAATATAAATTCAATATTATATTTATAAGTCCAACTCAACCTCCTCCAGTTGTTGAACGAAAGAAATAGCTTTTAATCGTGGTTTGACATCGCCAGTTTCTTCTTACTTCTGTATACTTTCGTCCATACTGTTCTTTCTATACTTTCGTCCATCTTTCCTCTTCTTTCTTTCCATGCTAATTTCCATTTCCATATACATACTGTTGGTGACCTCTTCTTCTTTTTTCAAACACTGTATGACTCTGAAAAAGTAAATTAAAAACTGAATGCAAGTAAGAAAAATACCAAAAATTGTAAATAAATTTCACTTATGAACTTACTGTTGTCACTTCCCAAACGTTTCAAGATGTTGTTTCTCTTCTTCAGTGGGTTGAGTACTAACTGTCGATTACAGAATAACCGTTACGGAATGGAGTGTGTGGTGGGGGTTGATGGTGGGAAGGGGTTGGCGCTGATAAGTGAACGAAGAGGATGCAACAACAAGATAATTGTAAATAAATGTTTTCAAATAATGAGAAGAGGTACTTGTATGATACTCATTAATGACTCTGAAAAAGTAAATTAAAAACTGAATGCAAGGAAGAAAAATACCAAAAATTGTAAATAAATGTTTTCAAGTAATGAGAAGAGGTACTTGTATGATACTCGTAATGAGTATCATTACGTGTAAAGTTAAAATGTAAATTGATTTATGACAAGAACATCAGAAGCGTGAAAATTTTGGTAGTGTCCGCACACTTCATATGTCAAATGTTTGTGACTTTATGGTCTACCCTCCTCAGATACCAGAGTGACCCACTGTCGGATTCCTCGCAACATTCCCGTTGTCCGCGTCCGCACTATTCGTGACGAGCTCAGAACGAAAATACGGACGAGCGAATTATGAACTGTGGAATGAGACGGAGTTTCTGTATACTGCTTGTTTGGTACAACATATTTTATAATTCATTCTATTAATTTGTGCAGTTGCTGCAGGGTGATTGGATTTCTTCTCTACTACATTTTTGTAGAAAGCACAAAGGTCTTCCATTATTGTCAGATATAATCTGTCTCTACCTGTATCTCTTTTTAACCCATTTAACACTATCATTAAGGCACTAAGAAATTCGTCACTAAACTAAGAGAACTTTCCCTTTGATTGAAATAATAATACTACAGCAACCATATACTATAAAGGTACAATGAAATCTCAATCGATTCAAATTGAATTAAAATTATAAATGTTTGGATAAATGTTTCTCAAGTCAGATAAGAAAAATATTTCCGTTGCACTTTAAGTTTGCAGAAAATGAATTTCTTTCAAATATGTCGATAAAAATACGACAAAAAGAGTGAAGCCTAGTTTGTATATTTCACAAGAAACGGATTCTCACAAAAATTTTGTTAGACCCAACAAAAATGTGAACTGCTTTCTGTTCATATCATCGCATGGCAGCGTGTCAAATAATTTTGCTAACAAAACTAAATCATTGGCGCAGAAACGATTAAATAACTTTTATAAATATTACTATTGTTAAATAAAACAACGGCTATTTTAAAGAAGGTTTCAGGTTTTTGTAAAATACCGTTTGCTAATATCACTACTTATTTCAAAAGAAAATAAAAATGTTTAATTTTTTGTTTTTAAATTTTGAACACTATTAGACCCTAACTAACTACTCAATTTACTTTTACTACAAATACTTTTTTTGTGTTTGGGGGCTTGGCAACTAAGGCATTTAGTTTAACGACGTTAACAAGGAGTAATGCTCTTTAATAATGCCGTTGCTCACTTACATAAGGCTTACAAATGCAAATGGAAATTCGTAAACACATAGACATAAAGCAATCGTATCAGATGGGATACTATAAATTTGCTGCTTTTAGGAAGGGCAGGGTTCTGCCTGTCGCTGTTTATTGTCGAGGTCCTCTTCAGGTTACCTTTACTCTGTATCTCTGTCTGTGTTCGGCGAAAGCAGTACAGTTATCAATTATTCTTTTTCATCATTATTGCCCTGCCATTAGTCCATACGGGTCAATCTTGTCCCAGTAGAAGATAAGAAGTCAGGTTTGTGTGCTCAATCCGTAACAATTCGGCTGGTGTTGCAAACTACTTAACGACGACTGCGTTCGTCTGTCATTTGCCACTTACGGACTCTCCGTTTCACTGCACAAAATTTGCTCTGCAGTGAACTCCATGTCTGTTGCCACGCATTAATAATAGTGTGGCTGTGGCAGCTACCTTTGCCTCCTCAGGTTTTATGGCAATTGCATTTGCTTCTGGGCCGTCTACAGTGTTTCCGCTGAAGCGTCAGATTTTTCATTATCTTGGATACCGACATGACTTGGGGATCATACAAAAGTAATGCATTATCTGTTGTAGTAGTGGATCAGATGTACCTGGATTGTCTAAGGCAGCGAGAAAGCTCAGTGAACCCGTGCAGATAACAATTTTCTTTTACCTTACGGTTCACAGTAACGAAGAGCTTACCACACTGCATAGAGTTCGACAGTGTATACTCTTGCCGCCTTGGGAAGTGTCCAGAAGTGGGAGGCACTCTCGATGACAAACGCACTGCCCACTCCGCTCTCCGCTTCGAGCATCAGCGTACACAGTGGTATAATTTTCAACGTATTCTTCTAGGAGTAATTTAAAATAGAGTCTCAGCTCTGTTGCGTTGCCCAATTTCTTGTGTTTTTACGAGCATCCTCCAGCCGGCATTCCGTTTTACAAAGCATCCAGGGCGGCAGCTCACATGGAACGACCATCGGCGCCTAGATGTTGTACACCGGGCTACTTGAACTCACGGATCCCGCTTGGTCGAGTAAAAGTACGTACAACGGCGGTTGTGTGTTCTTGCACATCTGTGTCTCGTAATCAATACACGACTTAAGTGGCCCATCAATGTTAACACATTAGCCACATTAGCAATAGTAGCTGATGTCTGAGGTGTAATGACGTCTTTCCTGGAGCGCACTATAAGCTTTGTGATGGCCTAATGCGTAATACCCCTGTGGCATAATGCAGTTCAGAATTGTGCACACAATCTAACTACTTTAGGCATCACTTTCTAGCTGAAGAGTACACCGCGCATTCATAATCCATTTTGGATAACACTAATGAGGAGTACAGGGGCAATAAAACCTCTGTGTCAGCTTCCCAGGTCATATGGGAGGTACACTTAATTGCATTTAATAAAGATTTGCATCTAGCATCCAGGTCTTGCACATGCAACGTCCACGTTAAGTTTCTGTGGAAAGTAAATTCTACAAATTAAAATTCTGTCTTATACTGCAGCCGAACATCGTTTATTTTAACGTCGGGTTCGGGTGCCTTCCTCGTTTTCGACAGAAGTGGACCCATGTCGTCTTTTCTGCCGATATAGAAAAGGCAATCTGTTCAGTATTTTCTACCAATGTGTCTATACCGCTTAGCATGTTCCGCTTAATCACTGCCGTTGCTTTAACTGAGTAGAACAGCCGAGATCGTCAACATAAGGCACTTCCAAACTGACGTTTCTATACTCCTAGGATCCCCTTGATCGATATAGTAAAAAGCATGACAGTGAACCGGGAGCCTTCGTTACTCCGTTGTTTGTTCGTGTGTGGCTGATAACGATTACCCGATCGAACACGGAAAGCCTGTCCGTGAGAAAGCTAAATAAAAATAATCAGGTTACCTTTGAACCGCCAATCGTGTAATCTTCTAAGGATGTTGTATCTCCACGTTTATCGAACGCTTTCTCTACGTCGAAGAATAGAGCAACCATTTGTTTGTCTTTGGTGAAACTTTTCTGTATTGCGTCCTCCAGATATACCATTTGGTTAATAATGGAATGGTGCTTCCGTTATCCACATTGGTGTACGGTCAGAAGGCCGTGTCTTTCAGGACACCAGGTGAGCCGGTCGTTAACCATCCTTTCCAATAATTTTCCCAAACAGTACGTCATTGATACTTGACGATAGTTCTCTCCTTTAAGGGGATCATTCCGGATTTTAGGAACAGGATGGCTTCCACTTCCTTCCACAGTTTTGTATAATCCCCTTGCGCCCAGATAGTATTACAAATTGCCAGTAGCGTAGTCGTAGCTGCATCTGACAGTATGTATTAAGCTGTACGGAATATCGTCCTGTCCCTCTGCAGTGTTGTCAGCAGCCCGGGTAGCTGACGTGATTCTGTCATCGTGAAACGCCTGTTATACGTCATATCGCCTTCATCTTTAACTAAACACCTTTTTCGACTTCGGCTTTTCTTTCGAGGAAATCTTGAGGCTAGTTGTCTGAACTACTGACCTGGGAATATCGCGCAGTCAAGGTGTCAGCAATTTCATTGTGGTGGCATATAAATGCACCATCGTAATCTACACATGTAACAAGCTGAACACTGATGTACCAGCGATTGCTCTGATCTTCCGTACTTCTGTTACTGGGGTTGACCTGGTATTGGTCGAGATGTATTTTCCCCAGTTCGATCTTTTCACAGCTAGCAGGCCTATTGTTCGATGAGTGGCAGTTCAAAGTCGCTTAAAAATGATAAGATTATCTTTGGTCGATCCCTAACATCGGTACCGGTGTTCTGGATGAATGAAGACCGGTTCGTGAGATGTGGTTTACTGAAGTGATAGCAGCAGTAAAACTGTGCACATCTACTTCTATATTTCCATTTACATCTGTAGGTGCTATAGCCGCTGTGAAGCCTGTCCAATTAGCAAGGTCCACGCACCATACTTTTGGCACTCACATAACTCAATTTGGCGTTTGCGTTGTGATGGGTACTGGGAAGTTGGTCGCTCCCGACAAGGTCTGGGAGCACTCTCCACGACAGACGTGGGGCAAGATTAGAGATCAATTATAGGTCGATAGTGGAGAAAGTGCCACGTCCAACATTAAAATGGATCCTTGCTCCTCTATTTCAGAAGACAAGCGAGTTGAGCAACAGATCTTCAGTTCATATAGCAACAACGTTCCTTCTATTAAAATCCAAGTGGGGAGATAAAGTCTCCCACGAGGAGTAATGATGGTAGTAGCTGCTCATCTAAATCCTGTAGATTATCTTCTTGCCATGTGTAATACGGTAGGTATATGCTACAGATCGTCACCCTTAGTGCCTGTAGCAAACTGATAGCTACTGCTTGCAGAGGCGTAGCGAGCGTGATACGTCTGGCAGGATATATGTTGCTAAGAAGTCAGCAAACCCCTCCTCTAGCACTGATGTTGGGTGTAACATAAAAGGGAAGGAATCATATCCTCTCCTATTAAAATTTTCTTCTGCCCTCAGATGTGTTTCCTGCGAGTACACACACATCGATGTATGTTCGGTCACTGCGATCTTCAATTCGCAACAATGCGAAGTGAAACCGTGTATGTTCCACTGAAGGATGCTGTCCATGCTGGATGTTGAAGAATTAGTTGCTTCGGACAGTGATTCCTTTCTTGGCTTTCTTTCCGGCCAACCTTTCTTCTTACGATTCATGTTACCAAGATCTGCCAGGTCACCAAGTTCGGTGAGATCACTGGCGACGGTAATGGGGCTGAACTTTGAATCAGAGCTCATCTCTTGATTGTCGAGACATTTATTTTCCCCATTCTTACTTCAAAAAGCCCTTCCTGGTGTATTTAGGAGGACGGGGGGATTCAAGGTGGTATAATCTCGCCTGGGTATGGCGTGGTAAAGGTGGGAGGGTATGGTGAGAGTAGGTACCCTCCCCCTAACTAGAGGTGGCTGCAGTTGGAGCCACGATGTTTGATGCCTTCCTTCTTGGCGGGCGGGTTGTGGATCTTTTCACAGACCCGGTGACACCAACTGTCTGTTTCACCTCATGTCTTTACCTACATCTAGTTTTTTGTATAATTCTGTAAAGTACATCTCAATAAATCATGTTACCACAGATAATATCTATTTAACAATAGGGGCAGATGATACAGTAGATTTTACAGCTTGTGCATAGCTTATTTTGCCCTCTGACAAACACAAGCAAACACTCGTCTGCTTCTGGGCAGACAAGTTTCTGTACATCGAGGTAGCTGACTTTTCTCAGAATTCCTACTTCCTGAATACTCATTTCTTGCTTAAAGTGAGGCAGTTACGTGGCGTAGGTGAATATTGACTATCGCAATTAACACACATCATAGGCTCAGCACAAAAATCATCACGACGCGGCGACTTCTCGCAGGAGCATATCTTGCATCCGGCACATGTTGATGCAGTGTGCCCAAAACGCAAGCACTGAATACACTGCATTGGCTGAGGGATGAAAGCTCTCACGGTTAGTCTGTGAATGCCTGCTCTTATTTTCTCCGGCGGAGTAGGTCTATTGAAGGTAAAGACATGAGACGCAGATGGAAGCGTCTTCGTACTGTTAGCCTCTGGCAAACTGCAACTCCATGTGGAGCGAGCTCCGTTGCAATTTCTTCTTTTGTACACTTGAGCAAGTTCTGGCACAAGTGTACCACCTCCTTTGTGGTATTCACAGTGGTTTGAGAACTCACCTCTACATATTTACCTAATTTTCATCAGTGTTAACAACTTCGTAACCTGTTGATTGTTCAGAGTCTCAATCAGTAAACCTCCTGCGGCTTTTGGACGGCTGATGCAGCACAAGCAGTGATGGATTTCTCTATCAAAAAGGGACTCACTTTCTTGAAGTCACTTTCCTTCCATTTTAAAATTAAATAGTTTGGCACCGCAGTCGCATTGGCTTACAATGCTAAAAACCTCTCTGTCTTTACTATAGAGTAATGCCTCCTTCTCTTTGAACTCCGAGGAGGACTTTTTCTAAGACGACGGTTTTTAAGGGAGCTCTCAATCCTAGAATTTGCCTGTAGTCCTCTTGAGTACCGGGGAAATATATAGACCACTACAGCAGAGTACTCGATTACCTCAGCTAGGATTAAATACGACAGGATGCGTCCTAGGGCACTGAGGCCATCGTTCGTTACTCACTAACGCAGAGCCATCCATCGATTGGCACGGTCGGTTCCATCGAGGGTTGCGGTGTGTTTTTAAGCGGATCAGACATCCTTCTCCATAACTCAGTTACCATTATATAAAGAATAACAGCTGCTGCCCATGGTCGATGGTCTACCATGATCCTTGACAACTGTTCAAGGTAGTTGTCAGTTGGGATAACTATAAACGATGGATCGAGACTCTTCCAACAGTTCTCCTCGGCATCTGGACGTGACTTAATAAAATCTGAGAGTAACATTAGTCGAGCTCGTCTTTAGAGTAAGACTACGTTGGATTCGTCACAAGACATCTGAAGATCATGGTGACGCTCCGGGTTTGGTAGAGCTCCTGTGACGTCACTTCCGTCAACACAAACCAAAGAAATTAGCAACGCGGAGAGAAACTGGTATTCGTTTGTAAGAACTTGGATACCTGCGCATATGTCTTTGTTTGCCACGGTGGCCTAGAAGGGACTCTACGAAATCTTTACGACAGTCTACATAAAGTAATCTGCTGAGAAGACAACACTTTGACGCAGCGGTAGTTATACGACTTGGACGACGGTGCTGCACATGCCCGAAATCGGTTCGCTAACAACAACAGCAGCAGCGTGCACAGTAGATAACTAGAATAACAACGAGAATTGGCACGAAGCGCTATAAAGAGATTCTTAAGTATGGTTATTATTTCACACGTTGGTTGCGTCAAATATCACTTACGGTTCTACGTTAAGGCGCCAACTATAACTACTCGTGAAGCGCGCGTAATCTTCGAATGTTGAATAAATAATTTATTCAAGACAGTATTGCATGTAATCGGTAATTACATTGATTTATTGCGTTTCAAATTATATTTAGATATATTTATTACTGAATACTTCCACTCAGGTTTGTATTATTAATTAATTTGCTTGGGCGCCAGAGCAGAGTATCTCAGGATTGTTATGAAATAATAACACTTCGTTCAGATAATAAGATTTATATTATTATCTTCTTATTACATAAGACATCTGAGAATTAATCATTAATATCATCTTTCAAATCTATACTCATTAATATTCTTTATAACTAATAACAAAATTATAATATCTCTAGCTTACGGATTCTTCAAAATCATATTAATCAAGTATTATTCAAATGAGCAATCAGTAGATTCAAATTTACTCCCTTAACACATTTAAATCTTCAATATTAATCAAAACATATATGTATCATAAATTCTTAACTACTATGAACTTCTATAATCTTCAGTAGATTCAATTATTCAACTTCGTTACCATTTCTAGAATTATTATAATTTGTTTCCTTACTTTACTATACAATAACTCTCCTAACATGTCATATAGCATAAATTGTAATAGTTAGTATCTGAACTCGTGGGTCTTTTGAGAATGAGATGAGTTATTTTTTAGATGCAAATTCTATGTTAATTTATTGAGTTGTGAATCATAAATGATATACTGTTACTTGTTGCTGGATTCCAAGTAAAAGAATGATGAACTGTAATCCTGCGTTGAACATCGCACTACACTTTTCACTAATCACGCTTGATTAAACCTTCTTTATTTACTTCACTCGCTCGCGTTAGTACTAAACGTCGCGCACATATAAATAAGTATACTTCTTGCTGCAATCTATGCGCACAAGTTAAACATCTTCTGGTCCGTACGTACTATCGCGCGCATATATAAAATAAACGTCTTGATGACTGTAATTCTTTCTCAACTATTTAACCGAGTTAATCTATTGATTTGAACTTAGAATTATAGTATTAAAATGCTCACATCGAGTGACGCAGGTTTCCCGTGTTTTGCGTGAAAAATTAAACTTAGACTTCCCTTTTTCGTTTGCTTCACCTGTTTTTTATAGTTTTCCGAGTCCTTCCCTCACTACAGCTCTTGTTGATCATACTTCCATTGGCCTGAATTTGAAATATTTGCCGGTAAATTCGAACGTACCCATTCCAGTCCTGTATCATTTTCGCGCTCACTACCGACGCTATCCGTGATTGGTTGCCAGAGAGCGGGCGATAAACTTACGCGGACGTTCGTTAGACTACTAAAAGTGACGCTACTTTCTAAAATAGTCATACTTATTGGTATATCTATTGTCTGTTGAAGGACACAGTACCATTAACCTAACGGTACAAGGGCGTTTTTTGCTGTATTTACTCTACAAAACATTTTATGCTTTTATGACATGTAAGGGTGTTTTGGGTCGATTGTAGCTTATTTGGCCGGCGCCTAACTGTCGCATAGTCGAGCCTCTTTTGATTCAAATTTTCATTTATATTTTACTTACATCTATGTACATTACAATGCTTTATATTATTATATATTGTTATAGTTACCATTAATAGTTGATTTATTATTATATGTGTTTATATACATATTAAATTAATACACAGGTTCACAGTAACGTTTCATTTGGCCCCCAAAATGATTTCCAGAATTGTTTTATAGAATTTGTGAAATCATTTTGTATGCCTCTACCAAACGTTTATCAAAAGGTTTGTTTACATTTTGTGTGACCTACTTTAGTACAATGCGGTCAAAACTAGTTTCTTTAGTTGTCACTTTCACTTTCTCCCTCTAGGTCCGTTACACTATACAACTCGCACCCTCTATTCTAAATTAACATAATACAAACGTCCCTTGTCAACAATATAGACATATTATTTAAACAATCACTGTCCCTTTTAAATTTACATTACTTTATATTCTTATCACATTATATTAGATTACACATTTTGTTTTCTTGTCCATTTAGTTATACACACAAAATTTTCTTTGCATGTTCTTTACATACACAAGATTCACGTTATGTTAATTACATACAAACTTTATCCATATTAAGTTATTTATATAGATATTCTTTCGTTTTAAAGTAGTTATATACATACATTTTTTTTATGTCAAGTCAAGTTCATTACATACATAATTCATGTTAAGTTAAATTAATTACATACATATTTCATGTCAAGGAATTTTAATATATTTTTATCTTTTAAGATTCCCTTTTCGAATATGAGGTGAATATGTAATTCGGATATTTTGTCAGTTAAAGAAAATCAAGTTTTTTTATTTTTAAATAATTAATGATAAGTAAAATAAAAAATAATATAAAAACAAAAACTTTTAAGATTATTCTAAAATTTAAATTAATCGAATGAAAATTCAAAATTTTTTGATGGCTATACTTAATACTAGATATTAATATCAAATTCTTATCACATTACACACTTCTGTGTAAAAAATGTAGTATTGAGCATTGCACGTCAATATGTGAATAACATATTACATTATGTTATTTGGAACATAACTATTACTCAGAGGCTGAGTATGAGATCACAGGAGTTCTCGAAACATGTTCCAAATAAGGGAAAAATAACATCTTGAGGTAAAATAAATATAAATTTTAAATTTTGTATATACATCAAGAAACGAACTGTAGCAGAAAGTGATTGAAATATTGTGTGTGTGTGTGTGTGTGTGTGTGTGTGTGTGTGTGTGTGTGTGTGTGTGTGTGTGTGTGTGTGTGTGTGTGTGTGTGTGTGTGTGTGTGTGTGTGTGTGTGTGTGTGTGTTCAACAATACATATATTTGCATATTTGCCCAGAGCGGTATGTTTGTAAATATTTAGCGTAGAAAATATATGATGAACAGTTTTTAACAATATTATGCAGGCTAAGGATTGTCCTGAAAGCGTACACCTGCCCGCGCGTGAATACAGCGCTTGTGTGTTCGTGTGTGTGAACGCAGGCTACAAAAGGAAAAGATGGGGTGATGCATGCGTCTGTAATCAGGTTTTAACCAGATATAAATATACTAATTAATACGTTTTAAAACTGAGAACAAAGACTTACCCCAATTATAAAAACACCATTACATTAAGGAAATTTTAACGAATATAGTGATGTAAAAGTATTGCAGAAATTTGCAATAATAATGACGCTAAGTGATTTAATGTTAATTACTAGTTTAATTAAATAGTAATTAATATGTGTGTTATATGTGAGTGACCAGGAAAAAATTACGCAAAAATGATATCGCTCATGCTACGAGTATGTTTACGAAATCGCTAAAATGAACCAAAAAGTGATTTGTAATTAAAAGGACGCTTTGCATGAAGTGACAATATCTAACAGGTCGAAAACAGTCCTGGACTTGTCAGATTGCCGTCCACTATAAATACCAGGCAATTTTGGGGCGGTCTCAGAGACTCAAGATATCTTCACACAACGTCACGCTGCTGGTCTGCCGATCGACCGATCATCGTTACCACACACACCAAGACTTATGGAGAAACTCTAGACCATCACAAACAACAACCCGTAGAGACAGAGAACACAGTATCAGCATAATCATCACCATCATCATCAAATTCTCAGGATTCAGGACACACACACGCGCGCGCAACGGTAACCTTGGCAGCTGTACGCAGGTGATGAATAACCAATTATATTTTTTGTGAAAAAAACTTTCAAAAAGAAAATTATACATGAATAATAAAGACTTGAAGTTTTAAATTTAAATAGTAGTTAAAGTAAATAATTTAATTGAATAAGAAAATTTTAAAAATACTAATCTTCTGTTATATGTTAAAATCTGGGTGTGTCAGTAGAGTTAAATAATAGGTTGAAAGTAAAATGTTATTATTGTATTTTGTTTATAGAAACAAGTAATTTTATTATTGAGTTTAATATTATTTTTATTTGTATATGAGTTGCTATTATTATTTAAAAATTGGAGTAAAAGTCAGACACACTGAAATAAAAAGGGTTTAGATAAATTGTTCAACATGTCTGTTTAGCTAGTAAGATTATATGGTTATTTATTGTAATATGTCATGAACAGCAGAGAAGGTTATATGGTACTTTATGTAAACTTATAAAAGAGAATATTTTTTTTATAATTCTAAATTTTAATATTTTTTCATCTTTCGCTTAATATTAATAAATCTTAGTATGATAATTTTGAAACGGTTTTAATTAATTATTTCATCTCAACAACATCTCACTCCTCTTTGAAAAGTATTTATTATTGTGCAACTACATATACTTGACGCAACGAGAATAAAAAAATCCTGCGACCTGGCCGGTGTAATACACTTGATAGTTGTGTTGAGTACATGGTAATGTATTTGTGTGAAATTTTGAAATACTTGTAACGTTGCAATATATATATTGTAACGACGAGCTCTGTATGTACTCTGTAAAATTGTGTTTCGTGTGTTCGCCTCACACGTTGTAGTCGTTCCTTTACGTTTATGCTGACGATGTCCGTCGCGATCTCACGAATTACCAGTACTCGCGAGTGCGAACCTTACCTGTCCTTTAATATGTGATTGTAATTCCCGGGTGGCGCCAAATTGTTTAAACTGAAAACAATTAAAAAAATATGACTATCAAGCGGTCGTTCTAGATGGTATGGCTGATTCGAATTACTCCCGCCATTTGCGAGTTTATTAATCTCGCTGGTAGTTCGCCGAGTTGCCGATGTCTAGCGCTTCCCGTCAATTTCGCTCGTCGCTAAAGTACACAAATCATATAATGCAATTTACCATGAAATAAAGAACGGTGGTTACAACTCTACTAGTTTATTAACTTGAAATTATCTGTTCTTCAATATTATACAAAATTATATATGTTTTTTAAACAAAGTTGCTCCGGCAATAAAAAGACAATTATTTCTCAAGGTTGGCGAAAGCTGATTCAGAACGATTTTATTTCGACATGCCATCGACAAATGTTCATTTTTCTTTCGTTCAATAAATCTGAGTTCTTTTGGTTACGAAAAAATATTAATATGATTACAATAAAGTACACTACCTTACATTGATGGTACTTATAGGCCTATACTATTAGGTTTAATTAGAATTCGTTCCTGAAGTGTTAAAAAGTGTGTGTTAAAAGTTCGTAATTTTTACCCAGGTTATTTTCTGGTTTCATACAAGTTTAGTTTTTTATGAAATTAATCCTTGAAAGAAATTTGATTATCAGTTCGTAGTGAGAGTTAATTGTGTTGTGAGAAAAAGTTAATAAGCATTTATTCCATAAATTCGGGTAATTCAGCAATACTTATCAAATCGGTTGAAATAGTGTGAAGAGTTACTCAGTTTGAAATAGGTTGGGTCCCTTTAGGTCATCAATCTTCCATCATTTATGAATTTAAATTACACCTGGCTTCTTTTTCGGATATGTTGGTCCAAATAATTAATTTTGAATTTATTAATCTAGTCTGTGGCCTCGGTTGATGGACTAGTTCCTCATCAGACTTCTTGCGTCTGCATGTTATAAATTTTGACTGCTTTTTTATTCTTTTAAATTAAAATTGAGTCGATTACGGTTTGGCGTCTATAGGCCTTGAGCGTCAATAATAACTTTTAACGCAATAATAATAAATAACGTTCGGTTGTTATGGCAACTGTCTGTCTCTCAATGGCTATTCATATTTTATGCCCATTGTTATAATATTTGAATTTTAATTCACAATGACTAAATATCTTCTGATTACTATTATTCTTCTGTCTTCTTATCTATGTATGAGATATTATCACAACTGTTTATATTTTCTTTTAAAGATCATTTTGACATCCCACAAAGCTGGGTTTGTTTATGTATTAAAGTTTTGACCATAATGTTAATATTATCTAATTACATTTCTTTCTTATTTTATGTTCTTAATTTAACTTTGACATCTTAATATGATTCACTAATTGTATTTAACTAGTTACTCGCCCGGGATTTTCTAATACAATAGTCAATTTCTTACAGTTAGTTTATTTTGGATTTATACAGTTAGGCATTTTCTAGGCCTAAGTAGTAATTGGCTATATCTTCTTATCTTACACAAATTAAAGATTATTTTACATTTACACATGTATTGCTTTGTGTCACAAATGACTTGTTTACTTTTTGAATTGATTTGGGTTATTTTATAATAATTGTATGTTCTCATTACTTTACAAAATCATGGCCTGTCTATTATTTTCTAATTGCTTTTCCAGTATTATTAGGTTTGTAAGAATTTATCTCCTTACTTATCTATATTGCCGTTTTTTATACTTTGTCTATTATTTACCATTACTTATAAAACATAACACAAAATCTAGGTTTATGGTCTGTATACTTTTTTCAGCCATATTCCTTCTCATAAACTTAATTGAACAAATCTTTTAACAGTTACTATGCTAATCTTATTTATATTTAGTTTATTCTTAATTATTTTGGTGACTAACATTATAACACCATTTATTTTATCTTACTAATTATCCCTTTGAACATAGGATGTTTTACTTATTTTGCACTTGTATTCTTTAGTATATTTTTCTTCTAAACTTTACTATATATTTTTTCTCTACCTAACCATTGTAACACTAATATTGTTAATCATTATGGGATGTTTACCCTGAATACCACTGTATTCCTAATATACAATCACTCTTAATTCTAATAACAATAATATTCTTATTCTCTGGCACTTTTCACCATTAAACTGTAGTGTTTATCACTCTATCTGTAGGGTTTTCTATTTATTTTGTGTTTATTCCGGCACTTTGCACTTTTTTATGGTACTTGAGTGTTACTAGTGGGTATTCCCTAATATTAATTTCTCTTTCTCACTTAATCACCTTCACTCCCTACCTATCTCTCACTTCTGGGTTTTTTATTGTTTTATTGACAATTATTAGTTATCTTGTTATATTATTAAATTATTAGTTATACTGTTAACAAGTTCATGCTCTGATTCACTCATCATTATACAGTTATTCATAACATTTAATATCTATTTCTCTGGTTAGTGTACTTTATTTGATATTACTTTATTTGATTTTAATACTTATCATTTACATTTATTATTTGTTTGAGTCTTTTTCATTATCATTTGAGTTTAATATTTCTCATTTTCTTTTCTTTATTATTTGTTTCTGTCTTTTTATATCTTCTCATTTTATTTCATTTATTTTTTGTTTTGTCTTTTTCATTTTCCTTCTCATTTTATTTTCTTTATTGTTTGTTAGTGTCTTTTTCATTTACCTTCTCATTTTATTTCATTTATTGGGTCAATCACTTGGGTTGGGTCATAGTCATTTGTCTCGGCATAGTCATTTTATTTTCATTAGTTAAACATTTAATATAGTTGATTCATAGTTTTTTCCCTGGTATTGGGGTGGCTTTTTGTGTTGTAACATAATGCCTCTCCATCAAAATTGAGCATTTTGGTAAAACACTAGCATAGTTTTTTATGAAATTATCAGTTATGTATAATTTTTTCCTTTTTCTTCTTGTTTATTTCTTCTTTCTTGTTTCTCTTCTTACTTGTTCCACTCCTTTTTATTTAGTTATCTTTTAGATCTGTTTTTTCTTATTTCCATTAGTGCGTTCTCCCTGTTATATAATTTTTTCTCTAACTTTGAGTAGCTGGTTTCTTCCATTACTACCTTTTTTTTCTGAGATCAGAGGAACATCATCTCTGCTCAGATAATTGATTGCTGAGCCTATTCTCAGTCAATCTTAAATACCTTTTTGTCATCTTGTGACTTTCATTAATATTTTGAGGATTGTCCACTTCATGGTTCTTTAGATAATTTTAACTTTTTTCTACTCATTCTTCCTTCCACTGTACCTTTGCTATATATTCTGTTATATACTCACACAGTTGATTGTTTTTATTTATTTAGTTTTTAACTTCATTATTTCTAACTTTTAATTAGTTTGATTTTCTTTTCTTCTTGTGATCATTTTAATTATTTTAGACATCTTTTCTTTTCATCTTATTACTTGCTGTATCTTTGCTTTATATTTTTACTTGTACCAGTTCTTCTTCTTCTTTTTTTTTTTTTTTTTTTTGTTCTTCTGAATATTCTATATTCTTTATAATTTTATGTATTTGTCTTGGCAGTTCTTGCTTGGTTCTATATTTTTATTTATTTTAATTGGTCTCCTTTCTAATTCTCTTACGTTATTAATTCTTGTTTTCACTTTATTTGTTTATCTTGTTTCATCTCATATATTTTCTAAATATTATTGTAAGTTGGTTGTTCTTACTATTTAGGAATTTTTGTAGTTTATTTTTCATTTTACCTCATACATTTTCTAAATAATAGCGTAAGGTGATCTTACATATTTTTTGAATTTTGTAATTTGTTATCTCTTTTCTTTTCCATTGGTTTGCATGGTCGGTAATTTGAAAATCAGTCCCATTTCTCGGCGTTTATTTGCACTTAGTTTACCCACGGTCCATGATTTCATCCTCACTTGTTGTTCGGATCGCTCTGGTGTGTAGAACTATTTCCGTCCTTGTGAAATAGGTCTCTTCTACCTGGTACAGCCATTCTTCTAATACCATGTGTTCATTAGTATCAATGCCTACCTCGATCACTTTCTTATGTTGTTTATAGAACAAATATGTCAATGTTATATCCATCATTGGTGCTCTCACTGATATCTGATTATACATGTCTATTTCTGGTGCATTCATTTATCTTATAGACCTTCTTAATTTGTTACCCACTGTTTTGTTGTGAGTCGTTTCAATTTTGGGTATTTTTCATTTAAGTATAGTTTTGCTGAAGTTTTCATTCACTGGTTTGTTGTGAATCCCTTCTATAATTTCTTTTAGATTTCTCCTACAATCTTTATAATCCATTAATTTACTATGGTCGGTAATTGGTAAATTAAACACATCAATTAGTCCATGCTTCATCATCTCCACTTCTTCTCGTGTTTTTATTAGTTTCTTTTTACATATTTTTCCTATATCTTTTGTTTTCTTAATCTTCTTAATTATTTGGTTCTTCTTTACTCCTCTACGGTTGGTGTCTCTGTGCTTAATTTTCTCTTTGTTTTTGTTATTTTTCTTTTTAGCTAACCATGCCTTTGAGTCTTCTTTATTCTCTATTTCCTCCTCCTTCTCTTTTATTTTCTGAGTTATCGGTTCCCTGTTCTTATTCAACGTTTCTTTGATACCTTCAGAAGTTCTGTCTAGTGTTTCATTCAATCGTGTGAAACCCCTATCTAAAGTTTCATTAAGTTGATCTGCTTGATAATTTGTTTCTTCCCATTTCTTATTCATCCCCGTTTTTGTCTGCTTGACTTCTTCACGATACCCTATTATTATGTATCTTAATTCTTCTCTATTCTTCTCACTACTTTCCTTCAATTGTCGTTGGAGTGTTTCGCTATTATTCTCGATCTTGTTGTTCAGCGTTTCCAGATCTTTCTTTATCTGTTTCTTTAACTCCTCGCTCTTCTCTTCTAAGATCTCTTGGTTTCTCTTCACGGCTTCATGGTTACTTTCCATCTTACTATTCAGAGTTTCTATGTCCTCCTTGAGTTGTTTCTTTAATTCTTCATTATTTTGTCTTAAGAATTCCCTGTCTTCTTTTCTTTGTTCCTGGATTTTGTTATTCCCTTCCATAAGAATTCTTAACATCTCCTGCATGCTCAGGTCCTCTTTCTGAGTGGGTTTATTTGGTTGGTCCCCGACTATTACTTCTACTTCAGGTGCTGGTTGGGTTGGTTCCTCTTGTTGGTCCTCTTGGGCATCCTCTTCGATCATTTCCTCAATCATTTACATTTCTTCTTCGCCGGTATCCTCAGTCCTCTTCTTAGATTTTCCCCTGGTGATCATGGAGTGCTTCATAATTTCTTGTAACCGCCACTAGTCTTTAATTCTAGCCACACTAGTTGGTCGCCAATTTGTAATGAAGTGTTCCGTATGCCTCTTTTAAGCCACACGTTGTTGCATCAATTTGTAACGACGCGCTTTGTATGTACTCTGTAAAAGTGTGTTTCGTGTGTTCGCCTCACACGTTGTAGTCGTTCCTTTACGTTTATGCTGACGATGTCCGTCGCGATCTCACGAATTACTAGTACTCGCGAGTGCGAACCTTACCTGTCCTTTAATATGTGATTGTAATTCCCGGGTGGCGCCAAATTGTTTAAACTGAAAACAATAAAAAAAATATGACTATCAAGCGGTCGTTCTAGATGGTATGGCTGATTCGAATTACTCCCGCCATTTGCGAGTTTATTAATCTCGCTGGTAGTTCGCCGAGTTGCCGATGTCTAGCGCTTCCCGTCAATTTCGCTCGTTGCTAAAGTACACAAATCATATAATCCAATTTACCATGAAATAAAGAACGGTGGTTACAACTCTACTAGTTTATTAACTTGAAATTATCTGTTCTTCAATATTATACAAAATTATATATGTTTTTTAAACAAAGTTGCTCCAGCAATAAAAAGACAATTATTTCTCAAGGTTGGCGAAAGCTGATTCAGAACGATTTTATTTCGACATGCCATCGACAAATGTTCATTTTTCTTTCGTTCAATAAATCTGAGTTTTTTGGTTACGAAAAAATATTAATATGATTACAATAAAGTACACTACCTTACATTGATGGTACTTATAGGCCTATACTATTAGGTTTAATTAGAATTCGTTCCTGAAGTGTTAAAAAGTGTGTGTTAAAAGTTCGTAATTTTTACCCAGGTTATTTTCTGGTTTCATACAAGTTTAGTTTTTTATGAAATTAATCCTTGAAAGAAATTTGATTATCAGTTCGTAGTGAGAGTTAATTGTGTTGTGAGAAAAAGTTAATAAGTATTTATTCCATAAATTCGGGTAATTCAGCAATACTTATCAAATCGGTTGAATTAGTGTGAAGAGTTACTCAGTTTGAAATAGGTTGGGTCCCTTTTGGTCATCAATCTTCCATCATTTATGAATTTAAATTACGCCTGGCTTCTTTTTCGGATATGTTGGTCCAAATAATTAATTTTGAATTTATTAATCTGGTCTGTGGCCTCGGTTGATGGACTAGTTCCTCATCAGACTTCTTGCGTCTGCATGTTATAAATTTTGACTGCTTTTTTATTCTTTTAAATTAAAATTGAGTCGATTACGGTTTGGCGTCTATAGGCCTTGAGCGTCAATAATAACTTTTAACGGAATAATAATAAATAACGTTCGGTTGTTATGGCAACTGTCTGTCTCTCAATGGCTATTCATATTTTATGCCCATTGTTATAATATTTGAATTTTAATTCACAATGACTAAATATCTTCTGATTACTATTATTCTTCTGTCTTCTTATCTATGTATGAGATATTATCACAACTGTTTATATTTTCTTTTAAAGATCATTTTGACATCCCACAAAGCTGGGTTTGTTTATGTATTAAAGTTTTGACCATAATGTTAATATTATCTAATTACATTTCTTTCTTATTTTATGTTCTTAATTTAACTTTGACATCTTAATATGATTCACTAATTGTATTTAACTAGTTACTCGCCCGGGATTTTCTAATACAATAGTCAATTTCTTACAGTTAGTTTATTTTGGATTTATACAGTTAGGCATTTTCTAGGCCTAAGTAGTAATTGGCTATATCTTCTTATCTTACACAAATTAAAGATTATTTTACATTTACACATGTATTGCTTTGTGTCACAAATGACTTGTTTACTTTTTGAATTGATTTGGGTTATTTTATAATAATTGTATGTTCTCATTACTTTACAAAATCATGGCCTGTCTATTATTTTCTAATTGCTTTTCCAGTATTATTAGGTTTGTAAGAATTTATCTCCTTACTTATCTATATTGCCGTTTTTTATACTTTGTCTATTATTTACCATTACTTATAAAACATAACACAAAATCTAGGTTTATGGTCTGTATACTTTTTTCAGCCATATTCCTTCTCATAAACTTAATTGAACAAATCTTTTAACAGTTACTATGCTAATCTTATTTATATTTAGTTTATTCTTAATTATTTTGGTGACTAACATTATAACACCATTTATTTTATCTTACTAATTATCCCTTTGAACATAGGATGTTTTACTTATTTTGCACTTGTATTCTTTAGTATATTTTTCTTCTAAACTTTACTATATATTTTTTCTCTACCTAACCATTGTAACACTAATATTGTTAATCATTATAGGATGTTTACCCTGAATACCACTGTATTCCTAATATACAATCACTCTTAATTCTAATAACAATAATATTCTTATTCTCTGGCACTTTTCACCATTAAACTGTAGTGTTTATCACTCTATCTGTAGGGTTTTCTATTTATTTTGTGTTTACTCCGGCACTTTGCACTTTTTTATGGTACTTGAGTGTTACTAGTGGGTATTCCCTAATATTAATTTCTCTTTCTCACTTAATCACCTTCACTCCCTACCTATCTCTCACTTCTGGGTTTTTTATTGTTTTATTGACAATTATTAGTTATCTTGTTATATTATTAAGTTATTAGTTATACTGTTAACAAGTTTCATGCTCTGATTCACTCATCATTATACAGTTATTCATAACATTTAATATCTATTTCTCTGGCTAGTGTACTTTATTTGATTTTAATACTTATCATTTACATTTATTATTTGTTGGAGTCTTTTTCATTATCATTTGAGTTTAATATTTCTCATGTTCTTTCTTTATTATTTGTTTCTGTCTTTTTATATCTTCTCATTTTATTTCATTTATTTTTTGTTTTGTCTTTTTCATTTTTTTCTCATTTTATTTTCTTTATTGTTTGTTAGTGTCTTTTTCATTTACCTTCTCATTTTATTTCATTATTTGGGTCAATCACTTGGGTTGGGTCATAGTCATTTGTCTCGGCATAGTCATTTTATTTTCATTAGTTAAACATTTAATATAGTTGATTCATAGTTTTTTCCCTGGTATTGGGGTGGCTTTTTGTGTTGTAACATAATGCCTCTCCATCAAAATTGAGCATTTTGGTAAAACACTAGCATAGTTTTTTATGAAATTATCAGTTATGTATAATTTTTTCCTTTTTCTTCTTGTTTATTTCTTCTTTCTTGTTTCTCTTCTTACTTGTTCCACTCCTTTTTATTTAGTTATCTTTTAGATCTGTTTTTTCTTATTTCCATTAGTGCGTTCTCCCTGTTATATAATTTTTTCTCTAACTTTGAGTAGCTGGTTTCTTCCATTACTACCTTTTTTTTCTGAGATCAGAGGAACATCATCTCTGCTCAGATAATTGATTGCTGAGCCTATTCTCAGTCAATCTTAAATACCTTTTTGTCATCTTGTGACTTTCATTAATATTTTGAGGATTGTCCACTTCATGGTTCTTTAGATAATTTTAACTTTTTTCTACTCATTCTTCCTTCCACTGTACCTTTGCTATATATTCTGTTATATACTCACACAGTTGATTGTTTTTATTTATTTAGTTTTTAACTTCATTATTTCTAACTTTTAATTAGTTTGTTTTTCTTTTCTTCTTGTGATCATTTTAATTATTTTAGACATCTTTTCTTTTCATCTTATTACTTGCTGTATCTTTGCTTTATATTTTTACTTGTACCAGTTCTTCTTCTTCTTTTTTTTTTTTTTTTTTTTTTTTTGTTCTTCTGAATATTCTATATTCTTTATAATTTTATGTATTTGTCTTGGCAGTTCTTGCTTGGTTCTATATTTTTATTTATTTTAATTGGTCTCCTTTCTAATTCTCTTACGTTATTAATTCTTGTTTTCACTTTATTTGTTTATCTTGTTTCATCTCATATATTTTCTAAATATTATTGTAAGTTGGTTGTTCTTACTATTTAGGAATTTTTGTAGTTTATTTTTCATTTTACCTCATACATTTTCTAAATAATAGCGTAAGGTGATCTTACATATTTTTTGAATTTTGTAATTAGTTATCTCTTTTCTTTTCCATTGGTTTGCATGGTCGGTAATTTGAAAATCAGTCCCATTTCTCGGCGTTTATTTGCACTTAGTTTACCCACGGTCCATGATTTCATCCTCACTTGTTTTTCGGATCACTCTGGTGTGTAGAACTATTTCCGTCCTTGTGAAATAGGTCTCTTCTACCTGGTACAGCCATTCTTCTAATACCATGTGTTCATTAGTATCAATGCCTACCTCGATCACTTTCTTATGTTGTTTATAGAACAAATATGTCAATGTTATATCCATCATTGGTGCTCTCACTGATATCTGATTATACATGTCTATTTCTGGTGCATTCATTTATCTTATAGACCTTCTTAATTTGTTACCCACTGTTTTGTTGTGAGTCGTTTCAATTTTGGGTATTTTTCATTTAAGTATAGTTTTGCTGAAGTTTTCATTCACTGGTTTGTTGTGAATCCCTTCTATAATTTCTTTTAGATTTCTCCTACAATCTTTATAATCCATTAATTTACTATGGTCGGTAATTGGTAAATTAAACACATCAATTAGTCCATGCTTCATCATCTCCACTTCTTCTCGTGTTTTTATTAGTTTCTTTTTACATATTTTTCCTATATCTTTTGTTTTCTTAATCTTCTTAATTATTTGGTTCTTCTTTACTCCTCTACGGTTGGTGTCTCTGTGCTTAATTTTCTCTTTGTTTTTGTTATTTTTCTTTTTAGCTAACCATGCCTTTGAGTCTTCTTTATTCTCTATTTCCTCCTCCTTCTCTTTTATTTTCTGAGTTATCGGTTCCCTGTTCTTATTCAACGTTTCTTTGATACCTTCAGAAGTTCTGTCTAGTGTTTCATTCAATCGTGTGAAACCCCTATCTAAAGTTTCATTAAGTTGATCTGCTTGATAATTTGTTTCTTCCCATTTCTTATTCATCCCCGTTTTTGTCTGCTTGACTTCTTCACGATACCCTATTAGTATGTATCTTAATTCTTCTCTATTCTTCTCACTACTTTCCTTCAATTGTCGTTGGAGTGTTTCGCTATTATTCTCGATCTTGTTGTTCAGCGTTTCCAGATCTTTCTTTATCTGTTTCTTTAACTCCTCGCTCTTCTCTTCTAAGATCTCTTGGTTTCTCTTCACGGCTTCATGGTTACTTTCCATCTTACTATTCAGAGTTTCTATGTCCTCCTTGAGTTGTTTCTTTAATTCTTCATTATTTTGTCTTAAGAATTCCCTGTCTTCTTTTCTTTGTTCCTGGATTTTGTTATTCCCTTCCATAAGAATTCTTAACATCTCCTGCATGCTCAGGTCCTCTTTCTGAGTGGGTTTATTTGGTTGGTCCCCTACTATTACTTCTACTTCAGGTGCTGGTTGGGTTGGTTCCTCTTGTTGGTCCTCTTGGGCATCCTCTTCGATCATTTCCTCAATCATTTCCATTTCTTCTTCGCCGGTATCCTCAGTCCTCTTCTTAGATTTTCCCCTGGTGATCATGGAGTGCTTCATAATTTCTTGTAACCGCCACTAGTCTTTAATTCTAGCCACACTAGTTGGTCGCCAATTTGTAATGAAGTGTTCCGTATGCCTCTTTTAAGCCACACGTTGTTGCATCAATTTGTAACGACGCGCTTTGTATGTACTCTGTAAAAGTGTGTTTCGTGTGTTCGCCTCACACGTTGTAGTCGTTCCTTTACGTTTATGCTGACGATGTCCGTCGCGATCTCACGAATTACCAGTACTCGCGAGTGCGAACCTTACCTGTCCTTTAATATGTGATTGTAATTCCTGGGTGGCGCCAAATTGTTTAAACTGAAAACAATAAAAAAAATATGACTATCAAGCGGTCGTTCTAGATGGTATGGCTGATTCGAATTACTCCCGCCATTTGCGAGTTTATTAATCTCGCTGGTAGTTCGCCGAGTTGCCGATGTCTAGCGCTTCCCGTCAATTTCGCTCGTCGCTAAAGTACACAAATCATATAATCCAATTTACCATGAAATAAAGAACGGTGGTTACAACTCTACTAGTTTATTAACTTGAAATTATCTGTTCTTCAATATTATACAAAATTATATATGTTTTTTAAACAAAGTTGCTCCGGCAATAAAAAGACAATTATTTCTCAAGGTTGGCGAAAGCTGATTCAGAACGATTTTATTTCGACATGCCATCGACAAATGTTCATTTTTCTTTCGTTCAATAAATCTGAGTTTTTTGGTTACGAAAAAATATTAATAGGATTACAATAAAGTACACTACCTTACATTGATGGTACTTATAGGCCTATACTATTAGGTTTAATTAGAATTCGTTCGTGAAGTGTTAAAAAGTGTGTGTTAAAAGTTCGTAATTTTTACCCAGGTTATTTTCTGGTTTCATACAAGTTTAGTTTTTTATGAAATTAATCCTTGAAAGAAATTTGATTATCAGTTCGTAGTGAGAGTTAATTGTGTTGTGAGAAAAAGTTAATAAGTATTTATTCCATAAATTCGGGTAATTCAGCAATACTTATCAAATCGGTTGAATTAGTGTGAAGAGTTACTCAGTTTGAAATAGGTTGGGTCCCTTTTGGTCATCAATCTTCCATCATTTATGAATTTAAATTACGCCTGGCTTCTTTTTCGGATATGTTGGTCCAAATAATTAATTTTGAATTTATTAATCTGGTCTGTGGCCTCGGTTGATGGACTAGTTCCTCATCAGACTTCTTGCGTCTGCATGTTATAAATTTTGACTGCTTTTTTATTCTTTTAAATTAAAATTGAGTCGATTACGGTTTGGCGTCTATAGGCCTTGAGCGTCAATAATAACTTTTAACGCAATAATAATAAATAACGTTCGGTTGTTATGGCAACTGTCTGTCTCTCAATGGCTATTCATATTTTATGCCCATTGTTATAATATTTGAATTTTAATTCACAATGACTAAATATCTTCTGATTACTATTATTCTTCTGTCTTCTTATCTATGTATGAGATATTATCACAACTGTTTATATTTTCTTTTAAAGATCATTTTGACATCCCACAAAGCTGGGTTTGTTTATGTATTAAAGTTTTGACCATAATGTTAATATTATCTAATTACATTTCTTTCTTATTTTATGTTCTTAATTTAACTTTGACATCTTAATATGATTCACTAATTGTATTTAACTAGTTACTCGCCCGGGATTTTCTAATACAATAGTCAATTTCTTACAGTTAGTTTATTTTGGATTTATACAGTTAGGCATTTTCTAGGCCTAAGTAGTAATTGGCTATATCTTCTTATCTTACACAAATTAAAGATTATTTTATATTTACACATGTATTGCTTTGTGTCACAAATGACTTGTTTACTTTTTGAATTGATTTGGGTTATTTTATAATAATTGTATGTTCTCATTACTTTACAAAATCATGGCCTGTCTATTATTTTCTAATTGCTTTTCCAGTATTATTAGGTTTGTAAGAATTTATCTCCTTACTTATCTATATTGCCGTTTTTTATACTTTGTCTATTATTTACCATTACTTATAAAACATAACACAAAATCTAGGTTTATGGTCTGTATACTTTTTTCAGCCATATTCCTTCTCATAAACTTAATTGAACAAATCTTTTAACAGTTACTATGCTAATCTTATTTATATTTAGTTTATTCTTAATTATTTTGGTGACTAACATTATAACACCATTTATTTTATCTTACTAATTATCCCTTTGAACATAGGATGTTTTACTTATTTTGCACTTGTATTCTTTAGTATATTTTTCTTCTAAACTTTACTATATATTTTTTCTCTACCTAACCATTGTAACACTAATATTGTTAATCATTATGGGATGTTTACCCTGAATACCACTGTATTCCTAATATACAATCACTCTTAATTCTAATAACAATAATATTCTTATTCTCTGGCACTTTTCACCATTAAACTGTAGTGTTTATCACTCTATCTGTAGGGTTTTCTATTTATTTTGTGTTTATTCCGGCACTTTGCACTTTTTTATGGTACTTGAGTGTTACTAGTGGGTATTCCCTAATATTAATTTCTCTTTCTCACTTAATCACCTTCACTCCCTACCTATCTCTCACTTCTGGGTTTTTTATTGTTTTATTGACAATTATTAGTTATCTTGTTATATTATTAAATTATTAGTTATACTGTTAACAAGTTCATGCTCTGATTCACTCATCATTATACAGTTATTCATAACATTTAATATCTATTTCTCTGGTTAGTGTACTTTATTTGATATTACTTTATTTGATTTTAATACTTATCATTTACATTTATTATTTGTTTGAGTCTTTTTCATTATCATTTGAGTTTAATATTTCTCATTTTCTTTTCTTTATTATTTGTTTCTGTCTTTTTATATCTTCTCATTTTATTTCATTTATTTTTTGTTTTGTCTTTTTCATTTTCCTTCTCATTTTATTTTCTTTATTGTTTGTTAGTGTCTTTTTCATTTACCTTCTCATTTTATTTCATTTATTGGGTCAATCACTTGGGTTGGGTCATAGTCATTTGTCTCGGCATAGTCATTTTATTTTCATTAGTTAAACATTTAATATAGTTGATTCATAGTTTTTTCCCTGGTATTGGGGTGGCTTTTTGTGTTGTAACATAATGCCTCTCCATCAAAATTGAGCATTTTGGTAAAACACTAGCATAGTTTTTTATGAAATTATCAGTTATGTATAATTTTTTCCTTTT
Source organism: Magicicada septendecula (assembly GCA_034769895.1). Classification (NCBI taxonomy): domain Eukaryota; kingdom Metazoa; phylum Arthropoda; class Insecta; order Hemiptera; family Cicadidae; genus Magicicada; species Magicicada septendecula. Next base: position 916,084,662 of record CM068367.1, on the reverse strand, counting down.
TCTTCTTGTTTATTTCTTCTTTCTTGTTTCTCTTCTTACTTGTTCCACTCCTTTTTATTTAGTTATCTTTTAGATCTGTTTTTTCTTATTTCCATTAGTGCGTTCTCCCTGTTATATAATTTTTTCTCTAACTTTGAGTAGCTGGTTTCTTCCATTACTACCTTTTTTTTCTGAGATCAGAGGAACATCATCTCTGCTCAGATAATTGATTGCTGAGCCTATTCTCAGTCAATCTTAAATACCTTTTTGTCATCTTGTGACTTTCATTAATATTTTGAGGATTGTCCACTTCATGGTTCTTTAGATAATTTTAACTTTTTTCTACTCATTCTTCCTTCCACTGTACCTTTGCTATATATTCTGTTATATACTCACACAGTTGATTGTTTTTATTTATTTAGTTTTTAACTTCATTATTTCTAACTTTTAATTAGTTTGTTTTTCTTTTCTTCTTGTGATCATTTTAATTATTTTAGACATCTTTTCTTTTCATCTTATTACTTGCTGTATCTTTGCTTTATATTTTTACTTGTACCAGTTCTTCTTCTTCTTTTTTTTTTTTTTTTTTTTTTTTTTGTTCTTCTGAATATTCTATATTCTTTATAATTTTATGTATTTGTCTTGGCAGTTCTTGCTTGGTTCTATATTTTTATTTATTTTAATTGGTCTCCTTTCTAATTCTCTTACGTTATTAATTCTTGTTTTCACTTTATTTGTTTATCTTGTTTCATCTCATATATTTTCTAAATATTATTGTAAGTTGGTTGTTCTTACTATTTAGGAATTTTTGTAGTTTATTTTTCATTTTACCTCATACATTTTCTAAATAATAGCGTAAGGTGATCTTACATATTTTTTGAATTTTGTAATTAGTTATCTCTTTTCTTTTCCATTGGTTTGCATGGTCGGTAATTTGAAAATCAGTCCCATTTCTCGGCGTTTATTTGCACTTAGTTTACCCACGGTCCATGATTTCATCCTCACTTGTTTTTCGGATCACTCTGGTGTGTAGAACTATTTCCGTCCTTGTGAAATAGGTCTCTTCTACCTGGTACAGCCATTCTTCTAATACCATGTGTTCATTAGTATCAATGCCTACCTCGATCACTTTCTTATGTTGTTTATAGAACAAATATGTCAATGTTATATCCATCATTGGTGCTCTCACTGATATCTGATTATACATGTCTATTTCTGGTGCATTCATTTATCTTATAGACCTTCTTAATTTGTTACCCACTGTTTTGTTGTGAGTCGTTTCAATTTTGGGTATTTTTCATTTAAGTATAGTTTTGCTGAAGTTTTCATTCACTGGTTTGTTGTGAATCCCTTCTATAATTTCTTTTAGATTTCTCCTACAATCTTTATAATCCATTAATTTACTATGGTCGGTAATTGGTAAATTAAACACATCAATTAGTCCATGCTTCATCATCTCCACTTCTTCTCGTGTTTTTATTAGTTTCTTTTTACATATTTTTCCTATATCTTTTGTTTTCTTAATCTTCTTAATTATTTGGTTCTTCTTTACTCCTCTACGGTTGGTGTCTCTGTGCTTAATTTTCTCTTTGTTTTTGTTATTTTTCTTTTTAGCTAACCATGCCTTTGAGTCTTCTTTATTCTCTATTTCCTCCTCCTTCTCTTTTATTTTCTGAGTTATCGGTTCCCTGTTCTTATTCAACGTTTCTTTGATACCTTCAGAAGTTCTGTCTAGTGTTTCATTCAATCGTGTGAAACCCCTATCTAAAGTTTCATTAAGTTGATCTGCTTGATAATTTGTTTCTTCCCATTTCTTATTCATCCCCGTTTTTGTCTGCTTGACTTCTTCACGATACCCTATTAGTATGTATCTTAATTCTTCTCTATTCTTCTCACTACTTTCCTTCAATTGTCGTTGGAGTGTTTCGCTATTATTCTCGATCTTGTTGTTCAGCGTTTCCAGATCTTTCTTTATCTGTTTCTTTAACTCCTCGCTCTTCTCTTCTAAGATCTCTTGGTTTCTCTTCACGGCTTCATGGTTACTTTCCATCTTACTATTCAGAGTTTCTATGTCCTCCTTGAGTTGTTTCTTTAATTCTTCATTATTTTGTCTTAAGAATTCCCTGTCTTCTTTTCTTTGTTCCTGGATTTTGTTATTCCCTTCCATAAGAATTCTTAACATCTCCTGCATGCTCAGGTCCTCTTTCTGAGTGGGTTTATTTGGTTGGTCCCCTACTATTACTTCTACTTCAGGTGCTGGTTGGGTTGGTTCCTCTTGTTGGTCCTCTTGGGCATCCTCTTCGATCATTTCCTCAATCATTTCCATTTCTTCTTCGCCGGTATCCTCAGTCCTCTTCTTAGATTTTCCCCTGGTGATCATGGAGTGCTTCATAATTTCTTGTAACCGCCACTAGTCTTTAATTCTAGCCACACTAGTTGGTCGCCAATTTGTAATGAAGTGTTCCGTATGCCTCTTTTAAGCCACACGTTGTTGCATCAATTTGTAACGACGCGCTTTGTATGTACTCTGTAAAAGTGTGTTTCGTGTGTTCGCCTCACACGTTGTAGTCGTTCCTTTACGTTTATGCTGACGATGTCCGTCGCGATCTCACGAATTACCAGTACTCGCGAGTGCGAACCTTACCTGTCCTTTAATATGTGATTGTAATTCCTGGGTGGCGCCAAATTGTTTAAACTGAAAACAATAAAAAAAATATGACTATCAAGCGGTCGTTCTAGATGGTATGGCTGATTCGAATTACTCCCGCCATTTGCGAGTTTATTAATCTCGCTGGTAGTTCGCCGAGTTGCCGATGTCTAGCGCTTCCCGTCAATTTCGCTCGTCGCTAAAGTACACAAATCATATAATCCAATTTACCATGAAATAAAGAACGGTGGTTACAACTCTACTAGTTTATTAACTTGAAATTATCTGTTCTTCAATATTATACAAAATTATATATGTTTTTTAAACAAAGTTGCTCCGGCAATAAAAAGACAATTATTTCTCAAGGTTGGCGAAAGCTGATTCAGAACGATTTTATTTCGACATGCCATCGACAAATGTTCATTTTTCTTTCGTTCAATAAATCTGAGTTTTTTGGTTACGAAAAAATATTAATAGGATTACAATAAAGTACACTACCTTACATTGATGGTACTTATAGGCCTATACTATTAGGTTTAATTAGAATTCGTTCCTGAAGTGTTAAAAAGTGTGTGTTAAAAGTTCGTAATTTTTACCCAGGTTATTTTCTGGTTTCATACAAGTTTAGTTTTTTATGAAATTAATCCTTGAAAGAAATTTGATTATCAGTTCGTAGTGAGAGTTAATTGTGTTGTGAGAAAAAGTTAATAAGTATTTATTCCATAAATTCGGGTAATTCAGCAATACTTATCAAATCGGTTGAATTAGTGTGAAGAGTTACTCAGTTTGAAATAGGTTGGGTCCCTTTTGGTCATCAATCTTCCATCATTTATGAATTTAAATTACGCCTGGCTTCTTTTTCGGATATGTTGGTCCAAATAATTAATTTTGAATTTATTAATCTGGTCTGTGGCCTCGGTTGATGGACTAGTTCCTCATCAGACTTCTTGCGTCTGCATGTTATAAATTTTGACTGCTTTTTTATTCTTTTAAATTAAAATTGAGTCGATTACGGTTTGGCGTCTATAGGCCTTGAGCGTCAATAATAACTTTTAACGCAATAATAATAAATAACGTTCGGTTGTTATGGCAACTGTCTGTCTCTCAATGGCTATTCATATTTTATGCCCATTGTTATAATATTTGAATTTTAATTCACAATGACTAAATATCTTCTGATTACTATTATTCTTCTGTCTTCTTATCTATGTATGAGATATTATCACAACTGTTTATATTTTCTTTTAAAGATCATTTTGACATCCCACAAAGCTGGGTTTGTTTATGTATTAAAGTTTTGACCATAATGTTAATATTATCTAATTACATTTCTTTCTTATTTTATGTTCTTAATTTAACTTTGACATCTTAATATGATTCACTAATTGTATTTAACTAGTTACTCGCCCGGGATTTTCTAATACAATAGTCAATTTCTTACAGTTAGTTTATTTTGGATTTATACAGTTAGGCATTTTCTAGGCCTAAGTAGTAATTGGCTATATCTTCTTATCTTACACAAATTAAAGATTATTTTATATTTACACATGTATTGCTTTGTGTCACAAATGACTTGTTTACTTTTTGAATTGATTTGGGTTATTTTATAATAATTGTATGTTCTCATTACTTTACAAAATCATGGCCTGTCTATTATTTTCTAATTGCTTTTCCAGTATTATTAGGTTTGTAAGAATTTATCTCCTTACTTATCTATATTGCCGTTTTTTATACTTTGTCTATTATTTACCATTACTTATAAAACATAACACAAAATCTAGGTTTATGGTCTGTATACTTTTTTCAGCCATATTCCTTCTCATAAACTTAATTGAACAAATCTTTTAACAGTTACTATGCTAATCTTATTTATATTTAGTTTATTCTTAATTATTTTGGTGACTAACATTATAACACCATTTATTTTATCTTACTAATTATCCCTTTGAACATAGGATGTTTTACTTATTTTGCACTTGTATTCTTTAGTATATTTTTCTTCTAAACTTTACTATATATTTTTTCTCTACCTAACCATTGTAACACTAATATTGTTAATCATTATGGGATGTTTACCCTGAATACCACTGTATTCCTAATATACAATCACTCTTAATTCTAATAACAATAATATTCTTATTCTCTGGCACTTTTCACGATTAAACTGTAGTGTTTATCACTCTATCTGTAGGGTTTTCTATTTATTTTGTGTTTATTCCGGCACTTTGCACTTTTTTATGGTACTTGAGTGTTACTAGTGGGTATTCCCTAATATTAATTTCTCTTTCTCACTTAATCACCTTCACTCCCTACCTATCTCTCACTTCTGGGTTTTTTATTGTTTTATTGACAATTATTAGTTATCTTGTTATATTATTAAATTATTAGTTATACTGTTAACAAGTTCATGCTCTGATTCACTCATCATTATACAGTTATTCATAACATTTAATATCTATTTCTCTGGTTAGTGTACTTTATTTGATATTACTTTATTTGATTTTAATACTTATCATTTACATTTATTATTTGTTTGAGTCTTTTTCATTATCATTTGAGTTTAATATTTCTCATTTTCTTTTCTTTATTATTTGTTTCTGTCTTTTTATATCTTCTCATTTTATTTCATTTATTTTTTGTTTTGTCTTTTTCATTTTCCTTCTCATTTTATTTTCTTTATTGTTTGTTAGTGTCTTTTTCATTTACCTTCTCATTTTATTTCATTTATTGGGTCAATCACTTGGGTTGGGTCATAGTCATTTGTCTCGGCATAGTCATTTTATTTTCATTAGTTAAACATTTAATATAGTTGATTCATAGTTTTTTCCCTGGTATTGGGGTGGCTTTTTGTGTTGTAACATAATGCCTCTCCATCAAAATTGAGCATTTTGGTAAAACACTAGCATAGTTTTTTATGAAATTATCAGTTATGTATAATTTTTTCCTTTTTCTTCTTGTTTATTTCTTCTTTCTTGTTTCTCTTCTTACTTGTTCCACTCCTTTTTATTTAGTTATCTTTTAGATCTGTTTTTTCTTATTTCCATTAGTGCGTTCTCCCTGTTATATAATTTTTTCTCTAACTTTGAGTAGCTGGTTTCTTCCATTACTACCTTTTTTTTCTGAGATCAGAGGAACATCATCTCTGCTCAGATAATTGATTGCTGAGCCTATTCTCAGTCAATCTTAAATACCTTTTTGTCATCTTGTGACTTTCATTAATATTTTGAGGATTGTCCACTTCATGGTTCTTTAGATAATTTTAACTTTTTTCTACTCACTCTTCCTTCCACTGTACCTTTGCTATATATTCTGTTATATACTCACACAGTTGATTGTTTTTATTTATTTAGTTTTTAACTTCATTATTTCTAACTTTTAATTAGTTTGATTTTCTTTTCTTCTTGTGATCATTTTAATTATTTTAGACATCTTTTCTTTTCATCTTATTACTTGCTGTATCTTTGCTTTATATTTTTACTTGTACCAGTTCTTCTTCTTCTTTTTTTTTTTTTTTTTTTTTTGTTCTTCTGAATATTCTATATTCTTTATAATTTTATGTATTTGTCTTGGCAGTTCTTGCTTGGTTCTATATTTTTATTTATTTTAATTGGTCTCCTTTCTAATTCTCTTACGTTATTAATTCTTGTTTTCACTTTATTTGTTTATCTTGTTTCATCTCATATATTTTCTAAATATTATTGTAAGTTGGTTGTTCTTACTATTTAGGAATTTTTGTAGTTTATTTTTCATTTTACCTCATACATTTTCTAAATAATAGCGTAAGGTGATCTTACATATTTTTTGAATTTTGTAATTTGTTATCTCTTTTCTTTTCCATTGGTTTGCATGGTCGGTAATTTGAAAATCAGTCCCATTTCTCGGCGTTTATTTGCACTTAGTTTACCCACGGTCCATGATTTCATCCTCACTTGTTGTTCGGATCTCTCTGGTGTGTAGAACTATTTCCGTCCTTGTGAAATAGGTCTCTTCTACCTGGTACAGCCATTCTTCTAATACCATGTGTTCATTAGTATCAATGCCTACCTCGATCACTTTCTTATGTTGTTTATAGAACAAATATGTCAATGTTATATCCATCATTGGTGCTCTCACTGATATCTGATTATACATGTCTATTTCTGGTGCATTCATTTATCTTATAGACCTTCTTAATTTGTTACCCACTGTTTTGTTGTGAGTCGTTTCAATTTTGGGTATTTTTCATTTAAGTATAGTTTTGCTGAAGTTTTCATTCACTGGTTTGTTGTGAATCCCTTCTATAATTTCTTTTAGATTTCTCCTACAATCTTTATAATCCATTAATTTACTATGGTCGGTAATTGGTAAATTAAACACATCAATTAGTCCATGCTTCATCATCTCCACTTCTTCTCGTGTTTTTATTAGTTTCTTTTTACATATTTTTCCTATATCTTTTGTTTTCTTAATCTTCTTAATTATTTGGTTCTTCTTTACTCCTCTACGGTTGGTGTCTCTGTGCTTAATTTTCTCTTTGTTTTTGTTATTTTTCTTTTTAGCTAACCATGCCTTTGAGTCTTCTTTATTCTCTATTTCCTCCTCCTTCTCTTTTATTTTCTGAGTTATCGGTTCCCTGTTCTTATTCAACATTTCTTTGATACCTTCAGAAGTTCTGTCTAGTGTTTCATTCAATCGTGTGAAACCCCTATCTAAAGTTTCATTAAGTTGATCTGCTTGATAATTTGTTTCTTCCCATTTCTTATTCATCCCCGTTTTTGTCTGCTTGACTTCTTCACGATACCCTATTAGTATGTATCTTAATTCTTCTCTATTCTTCTCACTACTTTCCTTCAATTGTCGTTGGAGTGTTTCGCTATTATTCTCGATCTTGTTGTTCAGCGTTTCCAGATCTTTCTTTATCTGTTTCTTTAACTCCTCGCTCTTCTCTTCTAAGATCTCTTGGTTTCTCTTCACGGCTTCATGGTTACTTTCCATCTTACTATTCAGAGTTTCTATGTCCTCCTTGAGTTGTTTCTTTAATTCTTCATTATTTTGTCTTAAGAATTCCCTGTCTTCTTTTCTTTGTTCCTGGATTTTGTTATTCCCTTCCATAAGAATTCTTAACATCTCCTGCATGCTCAGGTCCTCTTTCTGAGTGGGTTTATTTGGTTGGTCCCCGACTATTACTTCTACTTCAGGTGCTGGTTGGGTTGGTTCCTCTTGTTGGTCCTCTTGGGCATCCTCTTCGATCATTTCCTCAATCATTTACATTTCTTCTTCGCCGGTATCCTCAGTCCTCTTCTTAGATTTTCCCCTGGTGATCATGGAGTGCTTCATAATTTCTTGTAACCGCCACTAGTCTTTAATTCTAGCCACACTAGTTGGTCGCCAATTTGTAATGAAGTGTTCCGTATGCCTCTTTTAAGCCACACGTTGTTGCATCAATTTGTAACGACGCGCTTTGTATGTACTCTGTAAAAGTGTGTTTCGTGTGTTCGCCTCACACGTTGTAGTCGTTCCTTTACGTTTATGCTGACGATGTCCGTCGCGATCTCACGAATTACTAGTACTCGCGAGTGCGAACCTTACCTGTCCTTTAATATGTGATTGTAATTCCCGGGTGGCGCTAAATTGTTTAAACTGAAAACAATAAAAAAAATATGACTATCAAGCGGTCGTTCTAGATGGTATGGCTGATTCGAATTACTCCCGCCATTTGCGAGTTTATTAATCTCGCTGGTAGTTCGCCGAGTTGCCGATGTCTAGCGCTTCCCGTCAATTTCGCTCGTTGCTAAAGTACACAAATCATATAATCCAATTTACCATGAAATAAAGAACGGTGGTTACAACTCTACTAGTTTATTAACTTGAAATTATCTGTTCTTCAATATTATACAAAATTATATATGTTTTTTAAACAAAGTTGCTCCAGCAATAAAAAGACAATTATTTCTCAAGGTTGGCGAAAGCTGATTCAGAACGATTTTATTTCGACATGCCATCGACAAATGTTCATTTTTCTTTCGTTCAATAAATCTGAGTTTTTTGGTTACGAAAAAATATTAATATGATTACAATAAAGTACACTACCTTACATTGATGGTACTTATAGGCCTATACTATTAGGTTTAATTAGAATTCGTTCCTGAAGTGTTAAAAAGTGTGTGTTAAAAGTTCGTAATTTTTACCCAGGTTATTTTCTGGTTTCATACAAGTTTAGTTTTTTATGAAATTAATCCTTGAAAGAAATTTGATTATCAGTTCGTAGTGAGAGTTAATTGTGTTGTGAGAAAAAGTTAATAAGTATTTATTCCATAAATTCGGGTAATTCAGCAATACTTATCAAATCGGTTGAATTAGTGTGAAGAGTTACTCAGTTTGAAATAGGTTGGGTCCCTTTTGGTCATCAATCTTCCATCATTTATGAATTTAAATTACGCCTGGCTTCTTTTTCGGATATGTTGGTCCAAATAATTAATTTTGAATTTATTAATCTGGTCTGTGGCCTCGGTTGATGGACTAGTTCCTCATCAGACTTCTTGCGTCTGCATGTTATAAATTTTGACTGCTTTTTTATTCTTTTAAATTAAAATTGAGTCGATTACGGTTTGGCGTCTATAGGCCTTGAGCGTCAATAATAACTTTTAACGGAATAATAATAAATAACGTTCGGTTGTTATGGCAACTGTCTGTCTCTCAATGGCTATTCATATTTTATGCCCATTGTTATAATATTTGAATTTTAATTCACAATGACTAAATATCTTCTGATTACTATTATTCTTCTGTCTTCTTATCTATGTATGAGATATTATCACAACTGTTTATATTTTCTTTTAAAGATCATTTTGACATCCCACAAAGCTGGGTTTGTTTATGTATTAAAGTTTTGACCATAATGTTAATATTATCTAATTACATTTCTTTCTTATTTTATGTTCTTAATTTAACTTTGACATCTTAATATGATTCACTAATTGTATTTAACTAGTTACTCGCCCGGGATTTTCTAATACAATAGTCAATTTCTTACAGTTAGTTTATTTTGGATTTATACAGTTAGGCATTTTCTAGGCCTAAGTAGTAATTGGCTATATCTTCTTATCTTACACAAATTAAAGATTATTTTACATTTACACATGTATTGCTTTGTGTCACAAATGACTTGTTTACTTTTTGAATTGATTTGGGTTATTTTATAATAATTGTATGTTCTCATTACTTTACAAAATCATGGCCTGTCTATTATTTTCTAATTGCTTTTCCAGTATTATTAGGTTTGTAAGAATTTATCTCCTTACTTATCTATATTGCCGTTTTTTATACTTTGTCTATTATTTACCATTACTTATAAAACATAACACAAAATCTAGGTTTATGGTCTGTATACTTTTTTCAGCCATATTCCTTCTCATAAACTTAATTGAACAAATCTTTTAACAGTTACTATGCTAATCTTATTTATATTTAGTTTATTCTTAATTATTTTGGTGACTAACATTATAACACCATTTATTTTATCTTACTAATTATCCCTTTGAACATAGGATGTTTTACTTATTTTGCACTTGTATTCTTTAGTATATTTTTCTTCTAAACTTTACTATATATTTTTTCTCTACCTAACCATTGTAACACTAATATTGTTAATCATTATGGGATGTTTACCCTGAATACCACTGTATTCCTAATATACAATCACTCTTAATTCTAATAACAATAATATTCTTATTCTCTGGCACTTTTCACCATTAAACTGTAGTGTTTATCACTCTATCTGTAGGGTTTTCTATTTATTTTGTGTTTACTCCGGCACTTTGCACTTTTTTATGGTACTTGAGTGTTACTAGTGGGTATTCCCTAATATTAATTTCTCTTTCTCACTTAATCACCTTCACTCCCTACCTATCTCTCACTTCTGGGTTTTTTATTGTTTTATTGACAATTATTAGTTATCTTGTTATATTATTAAATTATTTGTTATACTGTTAACAAGTTTCATGCTCTGATTCACTCATCATTATACAGTTATTCATAACATTTAATATCTATTTCTCTGGTTAGTGTACTTTATTTGATATTACTTTATTTGATTTTAATACTTATCATTTACATTTATTATTTGTTTGAGTCTTTTTCATTATCATTTGAGTTTAATATTTCTCATTTTCTTTTCTTTATTATTTGTTTCTGTCTTTTTATATCTTCTCATTTTATTTCATTTATTTTTTGTTTTGTCTTTTTCATTTTCCTTCTCATTTTATTTTCTTTATTGTTTGTTAGTGTCTTTTTCATTTACCTTCTCATTTTATTTCATTTATTGGGTCAATCACTTGGGTTGGGTCATAGTCATTTGTCTCGGCATAGTCATTTTATTTTCATTAGTTAAACATTTAATATAGTTGATTCATAGTTTTTTCCCTGGTATTGGGGTGGCTTTTTGTGTTGTAACATAATGCCTCTCCATCAAAATTGAGCATTTTGGTAAAACACTAGCATAGTTTTTTATGAAATTATCAGTTATGTATAATTTTTTCCTTTTTCTTCTTGTTTATTTCTTCTTTCTTGTTTCTCTTCTTACTTGTTCCACTCCTTTTTATTTAGTTATCTTTTAGATCTGTTTTTTCTTATTTCCATTAGTGCGTTCTCCCTGTTATATAATTTTTTCTCTAACTTTGAGTAGCTGGTTTCTTCCATTACTACCTTTTTTTTCTGAGATCAGAGGAACATCATCTCTGCTCAGATAATTGATTGCTGAGCCTATTCTCAGTCAATCTTAAATACCTTTTTGTCATCTTGTGACTTTCATTAATATTTTGAGGATTGTCCACTTCATGGTTCTTTAGATAATTTTAACTTTTTTCTACTCATTCTTCCTTCCACTGTACCTTTGCTATATATTCTGGTATATACTCACACAGTTGATTGTTTTTATTTATTTAGTTTTTAACTTCATTATTTCTAACTTTTAATTAGTTTGTTTTTCTTTTCTTCTTGTGATCATTTTAATTATTTTAGACATCTTTTCTTTTCATCTTATTACTTGCTGTATCTTTGCTTTATATTTTTACTTGAACTAGTCTTCTTCTTCTTTTTTTTTTTTTTTTTTGTTCTTCTGAATATTCTATATTCTTTATAATTTTATGTATTTGTCTTGGCAGTTCTTGCTTGGTTCTATATTTTTATTTATTTTAATTGGTCTCCTTTCTAATTCTCTTACGTTATTAATTCTTGTTTTCACTTTATTTGTTTATCTTGTTTCATCTCATATATTTTCTAAATATTATTGTAAGTTGGTTGTTCTTACTATTTAGGAATTTTTGTAGTTTATTTTTCATTTTACCTCATACATTTTCTAAATAATAGCGTAAGGTGATCTTACATATTTTTTGAATTTTGTAATTAGTTATCTCTTTTCTTTTCCATTGGTTTGCATGGTCGGTAATTTGAAAATCAGTCCCATTTCTCGGCGTTTATTTGCACTTAGTTTACCCACGGTCCATGATTTCATCCTCACTTGTTTTTCGGATCGCTCTGGTGTGTAGAACTATTTCCGTCCTTGTGAAATAGGTCTCTTCTACCTGGTACAGCCATTCTTCTAATACCATGTGTTCATTAGTATCAATGCCTACCTCGATCACTTTCTTATGTTGTTTATAGAACAAATATGTCAATGTTATATCCATCATTGGTGCTCTCACTGATATCTGATTATACATATCTATTTCTGGTGCATTCATTTATCTTATAGACCTTCTTAATTTGTTACCCACTGTTTTGTTGTGAGTCGTTTCAATTTTGGGTATTTTTCATTTAAGTATAGTTTTGCTGAAGTTTTCATTCACTGGTTTGTTGTGAATCCCTTCTATAATTTCTTTTAGATTTCTCCTACAATCTTTATAATCCATTAATTTACTATGGTCGGTAATTGGTAAATTAAACACATCAATTAGTCCATGCTTCATCATCTCCACTTCTTCTCGTGTTTTTATTAGTTTCTTTTTACATATTTTTCCTATATCTTTTGTTTTCTTAATCTTCTTAATTATTTGGTTCTTCTTTACTCCTCTACGGTTGGTGTCTTTGTGCTTAATTTTCTCTTTGTTTTTGTTATTTTTCTTTTTAGCTAACCATGCCTTTGAGTCTTCTTTATTCTCTATTTCCTCCTCCTTCTCTTTTATTTTCTGAGTTATCGGTTCCCTGTTCTTATTCAACGTTTCTTTGATACCTTCAGAAGTTCTGTCTAGTGTTTCATTCAATCGTGTGAAACCCCTATCTAAAGTTTCATTAAGTTGATCTGCTTGATAATTTGTTTCTTCCCATTTCTTATTCATCCCCGTTTTTGTCTGCTTGACTTCTTCACGATACCCTATTATTATGTATCTTAATTCTTCTCTATTCTTCTCACTACTTTCCTTCAATTGTCGTTGGAGTGTTTCGCTATTATTCTCGATCTTGTTGTTCAGCGTTTCCAGATCTTTCTTTATCTGTTTCTTTAACTCCTCGCTCTTCTCTTCTAAGATCTCTTGGTTTCTCTTCACGGCTTCATGGTTACTTTCCATCTTACTATTCAGAGTTTCTATGTCCTCCTTGAGTTGTTTCTTTAATTCTTCATTATTTTGTCTTAAGAATTCCCTGTCTTCTTTTCTTTGTTCCTGGATTTTGTTATTCCCTTCCATAAGAATTCTTAACATCTCCTGCATGCTCAGGTCCTCTTTCTGAGTGGGTTTATTTGGTTGGTCCCCGACTATTACTTCTACTTCAGGTGCTGGTTGGGTTGGTTCCTCTTGTTGGTCCTCTTGGGCATCCTCTTCGATCATTTCCTCAATCATTTCCATTTCTTCTTCGCCGGTATCCTCAGTCCTCTTCTTAGATTTTCCCCTGGTGATCATGGAGTGCTTCATAATTTCTTGTAACCGCCACTAGTCTTTAATTCTAGCCACACTAGTTGGTCGCCAATTTGTAATGAAGTGTTCCGTATGCCTCTTTTAAGCCACACGTTGTTGCATCAATTTGTAACGACGCTCTTTGTATGTACTCTGTAAAAGTGTGTTTCGTGTGTTCGCCTCACACGTTGTAGTCGTTCCTTTATGTTTATGCTGACGATGTCCGTCGTGATCTCACGAATTACCAGTACTCGCGAGTGCGAACCTTACCTGTCCTTTAATATGTGATTGTAATTCCCGGGTGGCGCCAAATTGTTTAAACTGAAAACAATAAAAAAAATATGACTATCAAGCGGTCGTTCTAGATGGTATGGCTGATTCGAATTACTCCCGCCATTTGCGAGTTTATTAATATCGCTGGTAGTTCGCCGAGTTGCCGATGTCTAGCGCTTCCCGTCAATTTCGCTCGTCGCTAAAGTACACAAATCATATAATGCAATTTACCATGAAATAAAGAACGGTGGTTACAACTCTACTAGTTTATTAACTTGAAATTATCTGTTCTTCAATATTATACAAAATTATATATGTTTTTTAAACAAAGTTGCTCCGGCAATAAAAAGACAATTATTTCTCAAGGTTGGCGAAAGCTGATTCAGAACGATTTTATTTCGACATGCCATCGACAAATGTTCATTTTTCTTTCGTTCAATAAATCTGAGTTTTTTGGTTACGAAAAAATATTAATAGGATTACAATAAAGTACACTACCTTACATTGATGGTACTTATAGGCCTATACTATTAGGTTTAATTAGAATTCGTTCGTGAAGTGTTAAAAAGTGTGTGTTAAAAGTTCGTAATTTTTACCCAGGTTATTTTCTGGTTTCATACAAGTTTAGTTTTTTATGAAATTAATCCTTGAAAGAAATTTGATTATCAGTTCGTAGTGAGAGTTAATTGTGTTGTGAGAAAAAGTTAATAAGTATTTATTCCATAAATTCGGGTAATTCAGCAATACTTATCAAATCGGTTGAATTAGTGTGAAGAGTTACTCAGTTTGAAATAGGTTGGGTCCCTTTTGGTCATCAATCTTCCATCATTTATGAATTTAAATTACGCCTGGCTTCTTTTTCGGATATGTTGGTCCAAATAATTAATTTTGAATTTATTAATCTGGTCTGTGGCCTCGGTTGATGGACTAGTTCCTCATCAGACTTCTTGCGTCTGCATGTTATAAATTTTGACTGCTTTTTTATTCTTTTAAATTAAAATTGAGTCGATTACGGTTTGGCGTCTATAGGCCTTGAGCGTCAATAATAACTTTTAACGGAATAATAATAAATAACGTTCGGTTGTTATGGCAACTGTCTGTCTCTCAATGGCTATTCATATTTTATGCCCATTGTTATAATATTTGAATTTTAATTCACAATGACTAAATATCTTCTGATTACTATTATTCTTCTGTCTTCTTATCTATGTATGAGATATTATCACAACTGTTTATATTTTCTTTTAAAGATCATTTTGACATCCCACAAAGCTGGGTTTGTTTATGTATTAAAGTTTTGACCATAATGTTAATATTATCTAATTACATTTCTTTCTTATTTTATGTTCTTAATTTAACTTTGACATCTTAATATGATTCACTAATTGTATTTAACTAGTTACTCGCCCGGGATTTTCTAATACAATAGTCAATTTCTTACAGTTAGTTTATTTTGGATTTATACAGTTAGGCATTTTCTAGGCCTAAGTAGTAATTGGCTATATCTTCTTATCTTACACAAATTAAAGATTATTTTACATTTACACATGTATTGCTTTGTGTCACAAATGACTTGTTTACTTTTTGAATTGATTTGGGTTATTTTATAATAATTGTATGTTCTCATTACTTTACAAAATCATGGCCTGTCTATTATTTTCTAATTGCTTTTCCAGTATTATTAGGTTTGTAAGAATTTATCTCCTTACTTATTTATATTGCCGTTTTTTATACTTTGTCTATTATTTACCATTACTTATAAAACATAACACAAAATCTAGGTTTATGGTCTGTATACTTTTTTCAGCCATATTCCTTCTCATAAACTTAATTGAACAAATCTTTTAACAGTTACTATGCTAATCTTATTTATATTTAGTTTATTCTTAATTATTTTGGTGACTAACATTATAACACCATTTATTTTATCTTACTAATTATCCCTTTGAACATAGGATGTTTTACTTATTTTGCACTTGTATTCTTTAGTATATTTTTCTTCTAAACTTTACTATATATTTTTTCTCTACCTAACCATTGTAACACTAATATTGTTAATCATTATGGGATGTTTACCATGAATACCACTGTATTCCTAATATACAATCACTCTTAATTCTAATAACAATAATATTCTTATTCTCTGGCACTTTTCACCATTAAACTGTAGTGTTTATCACTCTATCTGTAGGGTTTTCTATTTATTTTGTGTTTACTCCGGCACTTTGCACTTTTTTATGGTACTTGAGTGTTACTAGTGGGTATTCCCTAATATTAATTTCTCTTTCTCACTTAATCACCTTCACTCCCTACCTATCTCTCACTTCTGGGTTTTTTATTGTTTTATTGACAATTATTAGTTATCTTGTTATATTATTAAGTTATTAGTTATACTGTTAACAAGTTTCATGCTCTGATTCACTCATCATTATACAGTTATTCATAACATTTAATATCTATTTCTCTGGTTAGTGTACTTTATTTGATATTACTTTATTTGATTTTAATACTTATCATTTACATTTATTATTTGTTGGAGTCTTTTTCATTATCATTTGAGTTTAATATTTCTCATGTTCTTTCTTTATTATTTGTTTCTGTCTTTTTATATCTTCTCATTTTATTTCATTTATTTTTTGTTTTGTCTTTTTCATTTTTTTTCTCATTTTATTTTCTTTATTGTTTGTTAGTGTCTTTTTCATTTACCTTCTCATTTTATTTCATTATTTGGGTCAATCACTTGGGTTGGGTCATAGTCATTTGTCTCGGCATAGTCATTTTATTTTCATTAGTTAAACATTTAATATAGTTGATTCATAGTTTTTTCCCTGGTATTGGGGTGGCTTTTTGTGTTGTAACATAATGCCTCTCCATCAAAATTGAGCATTTTGGTAAAACACTAGCATAGTTTTTTATGAAATTATCAGTTATGTATAATTTTTTCCTTTTTCTTCTTGTTTATTTCTTCTTTCTTGTTTCTCTTCTTACTTGTTCCACTCCTTTTTATTTAGTTATCTTTTAGATCTGTTTTTTCTTATTTCCATTAGTGCGTTCTCCCTGTTATATAATTTTTTCTCTAACTTTGAGTAGCTGGTTTCTTCCATTACTACCTTTTTTTTCTGAGATCAGAGGAACATCATCTCTGCTCAGATAATTGATTGCTGAGCCTATTCTCAGTCAATCTTAAATACCTTTTTGTCATCTTGTGACTTTCATTAATATTTTGAGGATTGTCCACTTCATGGTTCTTTAGATAATTTTAACTTTTTTCTACTCATTCTTCCTTCCACTGTACCTTTGCTATATATTCTGTTATATACTCACACAGTTGATTGTTTTTATTTATTTAGTTTTTAACTTCATTATTTCTAACTTTTAATTAGTTTGTTTTTCTTTTCTTCTTGTGATCATTTTAATTATTTTAGACATCTTTTCTTTTCATCTTATTACTTGCTGTATCTTTGCTTTATATTTTTACTTGTACCAGTTCTTCTTCTTCTTTTTTTTTTTTTTTTTTTTTTTTGTTCTTCTGAATATTCTATATTCTTTATAATTTTATGTATTTGTCTTGGCAGTTCTTGCTTGGTTCTATATTTTTATTTATTTTAATTGGTCTCCTTTCTAATTCTCTTACGTTATTAATTCTTGTTTTCACTTTATTTGTTTATCTTGTTTCATCTCATATATTTTCTAAATATTATTGTAAGTTGGTTGTTCTTACTATTTAGGAATTTTTGTAGTTTATTTTTCATTTTACCTCATACATTTTCTAAATAATAGCGTAAGGTGATCTTACATATTTTTTGAATTTTGTAATTAGTTATCTCTTTTCTTTTCCATTGGTTTGCATGGTCGGTAATTTGAAAATCAGTCCCATTTCTCGGCGTTTATTTGCACTTAGTTTACCCACGGTCCATGATTTCATCCTCACTTGTTTTTCGGATCACTCTGGTGTGTAGAACTATTTCCGTCCTTGTGAAATAGGTCTCTTCTACCTGGTACAGCCATTCTTCTAATACCATGTGTTCATTAGTATCAATGCCTACCTCGATCACTTTCTTATGTTGTTTATAGAACAAATATGTCAATGTTATATCCATCATTGGTGCTCTCACTGATATCTGATTATACATGTCTATTTCTGGTGCATTCATTTATCTTATAGACCTTCTTAATTTGTTACCCACTGTTTTGTTGTGAGTCGTTTCAATTTTGGGTATTTTTCATTTAAGTATAGTTTTGCTGAAGTTTTCATTCACTGGTTTGTTGTGAATCCCTTCTATAATTTCTTTTAGATTTCTCCTACAATCTTTATAATCCATTAATTTACTATGGTCGGTAATTGGTAAATTAAACACATCAATTAGTCCATGCTTCATCATCTCCACTTCTTCTCGTGTTTTTATTAGTTTCTTTTTACATATTTTTCCTATATCTTTTGTTTTCTTAATCTTCTTAATTATTTGGTTCTTCTTTACTCCTCTACGGTTGGTGTCTCTGTGCTTAATTTTCTCTTTGTTTTTGTTATTTTTCTTTTTAGCTAACCATGCCTTTGAGTCTTCTTTATTCTCTATTTCCTCCTCCTTCTCTTTTATTTTCTGAGTTATCGGTTCCCTGTTCTTATTCAACGTTTCTTTGATACCTTCAGAAGTTCTGTCTAGTGTTTCATTCAATCGTGTGAAACCCCTATCTAAAGTTTCATTAAGTTGATCTGCTTGATAATTTGTTTCTTCCCATTTCTTATTCATCCCCGTTTTTGTCTGCTTGACTTCTTCACGATACCCTATTAGTATGTATCTTAATTCTTCTCTATTCTTCTCACTACTTTCCTTCAATTGTCGTTGGAGTGTTTCGCTATTATTCTCGATCTTGTTGTTCAGCGTTTCCAGATCTTTCTTTATCTGTTTCTTTAACTCCTCGCTCTTCTCTTCTAAGATCTCTTGGTTTCTCTTCACGGCTTCATGGTTACTTTCCATCTTACTATTCAGAGTTTCTATGTCCTCCTTGAGTTGTTTCTTTAATTCTTCATTATTTTGTCTTAAGAATTCCCTGTCTTCTTTTCTTTGTTCCTGGATTTTGTTATTCCCTTCCATAAGAATTCTTAACATCTCCTGCATGCTCAGGTCCTCTTTCTGAGTGGGTTTATTTGGTTGGTCCCCTACTATTACTTCTACTTCAGGTGCTGGTTGGGTTGGTTCCTCTTGTTGGTCCTCTTGGGCATCCTCTTCGATCATTTCCTCAATCATTTCCATTTCTTCTTCGCCGGTATCCTCAGTCCTCTTCTTAGATTTTCCCCTGGTGATCATGGAGTGCTTCATAATTTCTTGTAACCGCCACTAGTCTTTAATTCTAGCCACACTAGTTGGTCGCCAATTTGTAATGAAGTGTTCCGTATGCCTCTTTTAAGCCACACGTTGTTGCATCAATTTGTAACGACGCGCTTTGTATGTACTCTGTAAAAGTGTGTTTCGTGTGTTCGCCTCACACGTTGTAGTCGTTCCTTTACGTTTATGCTGACGATGTCCGTCGCGATCTCACGAATTACCAGTACTCGCGAGTGCGAACCTTACCTGTCCTTTAATATGTGATTGTAATTCCTGGGTGGCGCCAAATTGTTTAAACTGAAAACAATAAAAAAAATATGACTATCAAGCGGTCGTTCTAGATGGTATGGCTGATTCGAATTACTCCCGCCATTTGCGAGTTTATTAATCTCGCTGGTAGTTCGCCGAGTTGCCGATGTCTAGCGCTTCCCGTCAATTTCGCTCGTCGCTAAAGTACACAAATCATATAATCCAATTTACCATGAAATAAAGAACGGTGGTTACAACTCTACTAGTTTATTAACTTGAAATTATCTGTTCTTCAATATTATACAAAATTATATATGTTTTTTAAACAAAGTTGCTCCGGCAATAAAAAGACAATTATTTCTCAAGGTTGGCGAAAGCTGATTCAGAACGATTTTATTTCGACATGCCATCGACAAATGTTCATTTTTCTTTCGTTCAATAAATCTGAGTTTTTTGGTTACGAAAAAATATTAATAGGATTACAATAAAGTACACTACCTTACATTGATGGTACTTATAGGCCTATACTATTAGGTTTAATTAGAATTCGTTCCTGAAGTGTTAAAAAGTGTGTGTTAAAAGTTCGTAATTTTTACCCAGGTTATTTTCTGGTTTCATACAAGTTTAGTTTTTTATGAAATTAATCCTAGAAAGAAATTTGATTATCAGTTCGTAGTGAGAGTTAATTGTGTTGTGAGAAAAAGTTAATAAGTATTTATTCCATAAATTCGGGTAATTCAGCAATACTTATCAAATCGGTTGAATTAGTGTGAAGAGTTACTCAGTTTGAAATAGGTTGGGTCCCTTTTGGTCATCAATCTTCCATCATTTATGAATTTAAATTACGCCTGGCTTCTTTTTCGGATATGTTGGTCCAAATAATTAATTTTGAATTTATTAATCTGGTCTGTGGCCTCGGTTGATGGACTAGTTCCTCATCAGACTTCTTGCGTCTGCATGTTATAAATTTTGACTGCTTTTTTATTCTTTTAAATTAAAATTGAGTCGATTACGGTTTGGCGTCTATAGGCTTTGAGCGTCAATAATAACTTTTAACGGAATAATAATAAATAACGTTCGGTTGTTATGGCAACTGTCTGTCTCTCAATGGCTATTCATATTTTATGCCCATTGTTATAATATTTGAATTTTAATTCACAATGACTAAATATCTTCTGATTACTATTATTCTTCTGTCTTCTTATCTATGTATGAGATATTATCACAACTGTTTATATTTTCTTTTAAAGATCATTTTGACATCCCACAAAGCTGGGTTTGTTTATGTATTAAAGTTTTGACCATAATGTTAATATTATCTAATTACATTTCTTTCTTATTTTATGTTCTTAATTTAACTTTGACATCTTAATATGATTCACTAATTGTATTTAACTAGTTACTCGCCCGGGATTTTCTAATACAATAGTCAATTTCTTACAGTTAGTTTATTTTGGATTTATACAGTTAGGCATTTTCTAGGCCTAAGTAGTAATTGGCTATATCTTCTTATCTTACACAAATTAAAGATTATTTTACATTTACACATGTATTGCTTTGTGTCACAAATGACTTGTTTACTTTTTGAATTGATTTGGGTTATTTTATAATAATTGTATGTTCTCATTACTTTACAAAATCATGGCCTGTCTATTATTTTCTAATTGCTTTTCCAGTATTATTAGGTTTGTAAGAATTTATCTCCTTACTTATCTATATTGCCGTTTTTTATACTTTGTCTATTATTTACCATTACTTATAAAACATAACACAAAATCTAGGTTTATGGT
Organism: Magicicada septendecula; assembly: GCA_034769895.1. Classification (NCBI taxonomy): domain Eukaryota; kingdom Metazoa; phylum Arthropoda; class Insecta; order Hemiptera; family Cicadidae; genus Magicicada; species Magicicada septendecula. Next base: position 916,063,535 of record CM068367.1, on the reverse strand, counting down.
CTGTATACTTTTTTCAGCCATATTCCTTCTCATAAACTTAATTGAACAAATCTTTTAACAGTTACTATGCTAATCTTATTTATATTTAGTTTATTCTTAATTATTTTGGTGACTAACATTATAACACCATTTATTTTATCTTACTAATTATCCCTTTGAACATAGGATGTTTTACTTATTTTGCACTTGTATTCTTTAGTATATTTTTCTTCTAAACTTTACTATATATTTTTTCTCTACCTAACCATTGTAACACTAATATTGTTAATCATTATGGGATGTTTACCATGAATACCACTGTATTCCTAATATACAATCACTCTTAATTCTAATAACAATAATATTCTTATTCTCTGGCACTTTTCACCATTAAACTGTAGTGTTTATCACTCTATCTGTAGGGTTTTCTATTTATTTTGTGTTTACTCCGGCACTTTGCACTTTTTTATGGTACTTGAGTGTTACTAGTGGGTATTCCCTAAAATTAATTTCTCTTTCTCACTTAATCACCTTCACTCCCTACCTATCTCTCACTTCTGGGTTTTTTATTGTTTTATTGACAATTATTAGTTATCTTGTTATATTATTAAATTATTAGTTATACTGTTAACAAGTTTCATGCTCTGATTCACTCATCATTATACAGTTATTCATAACATTTAATATCTATTTCTCTGGTTAGTGTACTTTATTTGATATTACTTTATTTGATTTTAATACTTATCATTTACATTTATTATTTGTTTGAGTCTTTTTCATTATCATTTGAGTTTAATATTTCTCATTTTCTTTCTTTATTATTTGTTTCTGTCTTTTTATATCTTCTCATTTTATTTCATTTATTTTTTGTTTTGTCTTTTTCATTTTCCTTCTCATTTTATTTTCTTTATTGTTTGTTAGTGTCTTTTTCATTTACCTTCTCATTTTATTTCATTTATTGGGTCAATCACTTGGGTTGGGTCATAGTCATTTGTCTCGGCATAGTCATTTTATTTTCATTAGTTAAACATTTAATATAGTTGATTCATAGTTTTTTCCCTGGTATTGGGGTGGCTTTTTGTGTTGTAACATAATGCCTCTCCATCAAAATTGAGCATTTTGGTAAAACACTAGCATAGTTTTTTATGAAATTATCAGTTATGTATAATTTTTTCCTTTTTCTTCTTGTTTATTTCTTCTTTCTTGTTTCTCTTCTTACTTGTTCCACTCCTTTTTATTTAGTTATCTTTTAGATCTGTTTTTTCTTATTTCCATTAGTGCGTTCTCCCTGTTATATAATTTTTTCTCTAACTTTGAGTAGCTGGTTTCTTCCATTACTACCTTTTTTTTCTGAGATCAGAGGAACATCATCTCTGCTCAGATAATTGATTGCTGAGCCTATTCTCAGTCAATCTTAAATACCTTTTTGTCATCTTGTGACTTTCATTAATATTTTGAGGATTGTCCACTTCATGGTTCTTTAGATAATTTTAACTTTTTTCTACTCATTCTTCCTTCCACTGTACCTTTGCTATATATTCTGTTATATACTCACACAGTTGATTGTTTTTATTTATTTAGTTTTTAACTTCATTATTTCTAACTTTTAATTAGTTTGTTTTTCTTTTCTTCTTGTGATCATTTTAATTATTTTAGACATCTTTTCTTTCATCTTATTACTTGCTGTATCTTTGCTTTATATTTTTACTTGTACCAGTTCTTCTTCTTCTTTTTTTTTTTTTTTTTTTTTTGTTCTTCTGAATATTCTATATTCTTTATAATTTTATGTATTTGTCTTGGCAGTTCTTGCTTGGTTCTATATTTTTATTTATTTTAATTGGTCTCCTTTCTAATTCTCTTACGTTATTAATTCTTGTTTTCACTTTATTTGTTTATCTTGTTTCATCTCATATATTTTCTAAATATTATTGTAAGTTGGTTGTTCTTACTATTTAGGAATTTTTGTAGTTTATTTTTCATTTTACCTCATACATTTTCTAAATAATAGCGTAAGGTGATCTTACATATTTTTTGAATTTTGTAATTTGTTATCTCTTTTCTTTTCCATTGGTTTGCATGGTCGGTAATTTGAAAATCAGTCCCATTTCTCGGCGTTTATTTGCACTTAGTTTACCCACGGTCCATGATTTCATCCTCACTTGTTTTTCGGATCACTCTGGTGTGTAGAACTATTTCCGTCCTTGTGAAATAGGTCTCTTCTACCTGGTACAGCCATTCTTCTAATACCATGTGTTCATTAGTATCAATGCCTACCTCGATCACTTTCTTATGTTGTTTATAGAACAAATATGTCAATGTTATATCCATCATTGGTGCTCTCACTGATATCTGATTATACATGTCTATTTCTGGTGCATTCATTTATCTTATAGACCTTCTTAATTTGTTACCCACTGTTTTGTTGTGAGTCGTTTCAATTTTGGGTATTTTTCATTTAAGTATAGTTTTGCTGAAGTTTTCATTCACTGGTTTGTTGTGAATCCCTTCTATAATTTCTTTTAGATTTCTCCTACAATCTTTATAATCCATTAATTTACTATGGTCGGTAATTGGTAAATTAAACACATCAATTAGTCCATGCTTCATCATCTCCACTTCTTCTCGTGTTTTTATTAGTTTCTTTTTACATATTTTTCCTATATCTTTTGTTTTCTTAATCTTCTTAATTATTTGGTTCTTCTTTACTCCTCTACGGTTGGTGTCTCTGTGCTTAATTTTCTCTTTGTTTTTGTTATTTTTCTTTTTAGCTAACCATGCCTTTGAGTCTTCTTTATTCTCTATTTCCTCCTCCTTCTCTTTTATTTTCTGAGTTATCGGTTCCCTGTTCTTATTCAACGTTTCTTTGATACCTTCAGAAGTTCTGTCTAGTGTTTCATTCAATCGTGTGAAACCCCTATCTAAAGTTTCATTAAGTTGATCTGCTTGATAATTTGTTTCTTCCCATTTCTTATTCATCCCCGTTTTTGTCTGCTTGACTTCTTCACGATACCCTATTAGTATGTATCTTAATTCTTCTCTATTCTTCTCACTACTTTCCTTCAATTGTCGTTGGAGTGTTTCGCTATTATTCTCGATCTTGTTGTTCAGCGTTTCCAGATCTTTCTTTATCTGTTTCTTTAACTCCTCGCTCTTCTCTTCTAAGATCTCTTGGTTTCTCTTCACGGCTTCATGGTTACTTTCCATCTTACTATTCAGAGTTTCTATGTCCTCCTTGAGTTGTTTCTTTAATTCTTCATTATTTTGTCTTAAGAATTCCCTGTCTTCTTTTCTTTGTTCCTGGATTTTGTTATTCCCTTCCATAAGAATTCTTAACATCTCCTGCATGCTCAGGTCCTCTTTCTGAGTGGGTTTATTTGGTTGGTCCCCTACTATTACTTCTACTTCAGGTGCTGGTTGGGTTGGTTCCTCTTGTTGGTCCTCTTGGGCATCCTCTTCGATCATTTCCTCAATCATTTCCATTTCTTCTTCGCCGGTATCCTCAGTCCTCTTCTTAGATTTTCCCCTGGTGATCATGGAGTGCTTCATAATTTCTTGTAACCGCCACTAGTCTTTAATTCTAGCCACACTAGTTGGTCGCCAATTTGTAATGAAGTGTTCCGTATGCCTCTTTTAAGCCACACGTTGTTGCATCAATTTGTAACGACGCGCTTTGTATGTACTCTGTAAAAGTGTGTTTTGTGTGTTCGCCTCACACGTTGTAGTCGTTCCTTTACGTTTATGCTGATGATGTCCGTCGCGATCTCACGAATTACCAGTACTCGCGAGTGCGAACCTTACCTGTCCTTTAATATGTGATTGTAATTCCTGGGTGGCGCCAAATTGTTTAAACTGAAAACAATAAAAAAAATATGACTATCAAGCGGTCGTTCTAGATGGTATGGCTGATTCGAATTACTCCCGCCATTTGCGAGTTTATTAATCTCGCTGGTAGTTCGCCGAGTTGCCGATGTCTAGCGCTTCCCGTCAATTTCGCTCGTCGCTAAGGTACACAAATCATATAATCCAATTTACCATGAAATAAAGAACGGTGGTTACAACTCTACTAGTTTATTAACTTGAAATTATCTGTTCTTCAATATTATACAAAATTATATATGTTTTTTAAACAAAGTTGCTCCGGCAATAAAAAGACAATTATTTCTCAAGGTTGGCGAAAGCTGATTCAGAACGATTTTATTTCGACATGCCATCGACAAATGTTCATTTTTCTTTCGTTCAATAAATCTGAGTTTTTTGGTTACGAAAAAATATTAATATGATTACAATAAAGTACACTACCTTACATTGATGGTACTTATAGGCCTATACTATTAGGTTTAATTAGAATTCGTTCCTGAAGTGTTAAAAAGTGTGTGTTAAAAGTTCGTAATTTTTACCCAGGTTATTTTCTGGTTTCATACAAGTTTAGTTTTTTATGAAATTAATCCTTGAAAGAAATTTGATTATCAGTTCGTAGTGAGAGTTAATTGTGTTGTGAGAAAAAGTTAATAAGTATTTATTCCATAAATTCGGGTAATTCAGCAATACTTATCAAATCGGTTGAATTAGTGTGAAGAGTTACTCAGTTTGAAATAGGTTGGGTCCCTTTTGGTCATCAATCTTCCATCATTTATGAATTTAAATTACGCCTGGCTTCTTTTTCGGATATGTTGGTCCAAATAATTAATTTTGAATTTATTAATCTGGTCTGTGGCCTCGGTTGATGGACTAGTTACTCATCAGACTTCTTGCGTCTGCATGTTATAAATTTTGACTGCTTTTTTATTCTTTTAAATTAAAATTGAGTCGATTACGGTTTGGCGTCTATAGGCCTTGAGCGTCAATAATAACTTTTAACGGAATAATAATAAATAACGTTCGGTTGTTATGGCAACTGTCTGTCTCTCAATGGCTATTCATATTTTATGCCCATTGTTATAATATTTGAATTTTAATTCACAATGACTAAATATCTTCTGATTACTATTATTCTTCTGTCTTCTTATCTATGTATGAGATATTATCACAACTGTTTATATTTTCTTTTAAAGATCATTTTGACATCCCACAAAGCTGGGTTTGTTTATGTATTAAAGTTTTGACCATAATGTTAATATTATCTAATTACATTTCTTTCTTATTTTATGTTCTTAATTTAACTTTGACATCTTAATATGATTCACTAATTGTATTTAACTAGTTACTCGCCCGGGATTTTCTAATACAATAGTCAATTTCTTACAGTTAGTTTATTTTGGATTTATACAGTTAGGCATTTTCTAGGCCTAAGTAGTAATTGGCTATATCTTCTTATCTTACACAAATTAAAGATTATTTTACATTTACACATGTATTGCTTTGTGTCACAAATGACTTGTTTACTTTTTGAATTGATTTGGGTTATTTTATAATAATTGTATGTTCTCATTACTTTACAAAATCATGGCCTGTCTATTATTTTCTAATTGCTTTTCCAGTATTATTAGGTTTGTAAGAATTTATCTCCTTACTTATCTATATTGCCGTTTTTTATACTTTGTCTATTATTTACCATTACTTATAAAACATAACACAAAATCTAGGTTTATGGTCTGTATACTTTTTTCAGCCATATTCCTTCTCATAAACTTAATTGAACAAATCTTTTAACAGTTACTATGCTAATCTTATTTATATTTAGTTTATTCTTAATTATTTTGGTGACTAACATTATAACACCATTTATTTTATCTTACTAATTATCCCTTTGAACATAGGATGTTTTACTTATTTTGCACTTGTATTCTTTAGTATATTTTTCTTCTAAACTTTACTATATATTTTTTCTCTACCTAACCATTGTAACACTAATATTGTTAATCATTATGGGATGTTTACCATGAATACCACTGTATTCCTAATATACAATCACTCTTAATTCTAATAACAATAATATTCTTATTCTCTGGCACTTTTCACCATTAAACTGTAGTGTTTATCACTCTATCTGTAGGGTTTTCTATTTATTTTGTGTTTACTCCGGCACTTTGCACTTTTTTATGGTACTTGAGTGTTACTAGTGGGTATTCCCTAAAATTAATTTCTCTTTCTCACTTAATCACCTTCACTCCCTACCTATCTCTCACTTCTGGGTTTTTTATTGTTTTATTGACAATTATTAGTTATCTTGTTATATTATTAAATTATTAGTTATACTGTTAACAAGTTTCATGCTCTGATTCACTCATCATTATACAGTTATTCATAACATTTAATATCTATTTCTCTGGTTAGTGTACTTTATTTGATATTACTTTATTTGATTTTAATACTTATCATTTACATTTATTATTTGTTTGAGTCTTTTTCATTATCATTTGAGTTTAATATTTCTCATTTTCTTTCTTTATTATTTGTTTCTGTCTTTTTATATCTTCTCATTTTATTTCATTTATTTTTTGTTTTGTCTTTTTCATTTTCCTTCTCATTTTATTTTCTTTATTGTTTGTTAGTGTCTTTTTCATTTACCTTCTCATTTTATTTCATTTATTGGGTCAATCACTTGGGTTGGGTCATAGTCATTTGTCTCGGCATAGTCATTTTATTTTCATTAGTTAAACATTTAATATAGTTGATTCATAGTTTTTTCCCTGGTATTGGGGTGGCTTTTTGTGTTGTAACATAATGCCTCTCCATCAAAATTGAGCATTTTGGTAAAACACTAGCATAGTTTTTTATGAAATTATCAGTTATGTATAATTTTTTCCTTTTTCTTCTTGTTTATTTCTTCTTTCTTGTTTCTCTTCTTACTTGTTCCACTCCTTTTTATTTAGTTATCTTTTAGATCTGTTTTTTCTTATTTCCATTAGTGCGTTCTCCCTGTTATATAATGTTTTCTCTAACTTTGAGTAGCTGGTTTCTTCCATTACTACCTTTTTTTTCTGAGATCAGAGGAACATCATCTCTGCTCAGATAATTGATTGCTGAGCCTATTCTCAGTCAATCTTAAATACCTTTTTGTCATCTTGTGACTTTCATTAATATTTTGAGGATTGTCCACTTCATGGTTCTTTAGATAATTTTAACTTTTTTCTACTCATTCTTCCTTCCACTGTACCTTTGCTATATATTCTGTTATATACTCACACAGTTGATTGTTTTTATTTATTTAGTTTTTAACTTCATTATTTCTAACTTTTAATTAGTTTGTTTTTTTTTTTTTTTTTTTTTTTGTTCTGAATATTCTATATTCTTTATAATTTTATGTATTTGTCTTGGCAGTTCTTGCTTGTTCTATATTTTTATTTATTTTAATTGGTCTCCTTTCTAATTCTCTTACGTTATTAATTCTTGTTTTCACTTTATTTGTTTATCTTGTTTCATCTCATATATTTTCTAAATATTATTGTAAGTTGGTTGTTCTTACTATTTAGGAATTTTTGTAGTTTATTTTTCATTTTACCTCATACATTTTCTAAATAATAGCGTAAGGTATCTTACATATTTTTTGAATTTTGTAATTTGTTATCTCTTTTCTTTTCCATTGGTTTGCATGGTCGGTAATTTGAAAATCAGTCCCATTTCTCGGCGTTTATTTGCACTTAGTTTACCCACGGTCCATGATTTCATCCTCACTTGTTTTTCGGATCACTCTGGTGTGTAGAACTATTTCCGTCCTTGTGAAATAGGTCTCTTCTACCTGGTACAGCCATTCTTCTAATACCATGTGTTCATTAGTATCAATGCCTACCTCGATCACTTTCTTATGTTGTTTATAGAACAAATATGTCAATGTTATATCCATCATTGGTGCTCTCACTGATATCTGATTATACATGTCTATTTCTGGTGCATTCATTTATCTTATAGACCTTCTTAATTTGTTACCCACTGTTTTGTTGTGAGTCGTTTCAATTTTGGGTATTTTTCATTTAAGTATAGTTTTGCTGAAGTTTTCATTCACTGGTTTGTTGTGAATCCCTTCTATAATTTCTTTTAGATTTCTCCTACAATCTTTATAATCCATTAATTTACTATGGTCGGTAATTGGTAAATTAAACACATCAATTAGTCCATGCTTCATCATCTCCACTTCTTCTCGTGTTTTTATTAGTTTCTTTTTACATATTTTTCCTATATCTTTTGTTTTCTTAATCTTCTTAATTATTTGGTTCTTCTTTACTCCTCTACGGTTGGTGTCTCTGTGCTTAATTTTCTCTTTGTTTTTGTTATTTTTCTTTTTAGCTAACCATGCCTTTGAGTCTTCTTTATTCTCTATTTCCTCCTCCTTCTCTTTTATTTTCTGAGTTATCGGTTCCCTGTTCTTATTCAACGTTTCTTTGATACCTTCAGAAGTTCTGTCTAGTGTTTCATTCAATCGTGTGAAACCCCTATCTAAAGTTTCATTAAGTTGATCTGCTTGATAATTTGTTTCTTCCCATTTCTTATTCATCCCCGTTTTTGTCTGCTTGACTTCTTCACGATACCCTATTAGTATGTATCTTAATTCTTCTCTATTCTTCTCACTACTTTCCTTCAATTGTCGTTGGAGTGTTTCGCTATTATTCTCGATCTTGTTGTTCAGCGTTTCCAGATCTTTCTTTATCTGTTTCTTTAACTCCTCGCTCTTCTCTTCTAAGATCTCTTGGTTTCTCTTCACGGCTTCATGGTTACTTTCCATCTTACTATTCAGAGTTTCTATGTCCTCCTTGAGTTGTTTCTTTAATTCTTCATTATTTTGTCTTAAGAATTCCCTGTCTTCTTTTCTTTGTTCCTGGATTTTGTTATTCCCTTCCATAAGAATTCTTAACATCTCCTGCATGCTCAGGTCCTCTTTCTGAGTGGGTTTATTTGGTTGGTCCCCTACTATTACTTCTACTTCAGGTGCTGGTTGGGTTGGTTCCTCTTGTTGGTCCTCTTGGGCATCCTCTTCGATCATTTCCTCAATCATTTCCATTTCTTCTTCGCCGGTATCCTCAGTCCTCTTCTTAGATTTTCCCCTGGTGATCATGGAGTGCTTCATAATTTCTTGTAACCGCCACTAGTCTTTAATTCTAGCCACACTAGTTGGTCGCCAATTTGTAATGAAGTGTTCCGTATGCCTCTTTTAAGCCACACGTTGTTGCATCAATTTGTAACGACGCGCTTTGTATGTACTCTGTAAAAGTGTGTTTCGTGTGTTCGCCTCACACGTTGTAGTCGTTCCTTTACGTTTATGCTGACGATGTCCGTCGCGATCTCACGAATTACCAGTACTCGCAAGTGCGAACCTTACCTGTCCTTTAATATGTGATTGTAATTCCCGGGTGGCGCCAAATTGTTTAAACTGAAAACAATAAAAAAAATATGACTATCAAGCGGTCGTTCTAGATGGTATGGCTGATTCGAATTACTCCCGCCATTTGCGAGTTTATTAATCTCGCTGGTAGTTCGCCGAGTTGCCGATGTCTAGCGCTTCCCGTCAATTTTGCTCGTCGCTAAGGTACACAAATCATATAATCCAATTTACCATGAAATAAAGAACGGTGGTTACAACTCTACTAGTTTATTAACTTGAAATTATCTGTTCTTCAATATTATACAAAATTATATATGTTTTTTAAACAAAGTTGCTCCGGCAATAAAAAGACAATTATTTCTCAAGGTTGGCGAAAGCTGATTCAGAACGATTTTATTTCGACATGCCATCGACAAATGTTCATTTTTCTTTCGTTCAATAAATCTGAGTTTTTTGGTTACGAAAAAATATTAATATGATTACAATAAAGTACACTACCTTACATTGATGGTACTTATAGGCCTATACTATTAGGTTTAATTAGAATTCGTTCCTGAAGTGTTAAAAAGTGTGTGTTAAAAGTTCGTAATTTTTACCCAGGTTATTTTCTGGTTTCATACAAGTTTAGTTTTTTATGAAATTAATCCTTGAAAGAAATTTGATTATCAGTTCGTAGTGAGAGTTAATTGTGTTGTGAGAAAAAGTTAATAAGTATTTATTCCATAAATTCGGGTAATTCAGCAATACTTATCAAATCGGTTGAATTAGTGTGAAGAGTTACTCAGTTTGAAATAGGTTGGGTCCCTTTTGGTCATCAATCTTCCATCATTTATGAATTTAAATTACGCCTGGCTTCTTTTTCGGATATGTTGGTCCAAATAATTAATTTTGAATTTATTAATCTGGTCTGTGGCCTCGGTTGATGGACTAGTTACTCATCAGACTTCTTGCGTCTGCATGTTATAAATTTTGACTGCTTTTTTATTCTTTTAAATTAAAATTGAGTCGATTACGGTTTGGCGTCTATAGGCCTTGAGCGTCAATAATAACTTTTAACGGAATAATAATAAATAACGTTCGGTTGTTATGGCAACTGTCTGTCTCTCAATGGCTATTCATATTTTATGCCCATTGTTATAATATTTGAATTTTAATTCACAATGACTAAATATCTTCTGATTACTATTATTCTTCTGTCTTCTTATCTATGTATGAGATATTATCACAACTGTTTATATTTTCTTTTAAAGATCATTTTGACATCCCACAAAGCTGGGTTTGTTTATGTATTAAAGTTTTGACCATAATGTTAATATTATCTAATTACATTTCTTTCTTATTTTATGTTCTTAATTTAACTTTGACATCTTAATATGATTCACTAATTGTATTTAACTAGTTACTCGCCCGGGATTTTCTAATACAATAGTCAATTTCTTACAGTTAGTTTATTTTGGATTTATACAGTTAGGCATTTTCTAGGCCTAAGTAGTAATTGGCTATATCTTCTTATCTTACACAAATTAAAGATTATTTTACATTTACACATGTATTGCTTTGTGTCACAAATGACTTGTTTACTTTTTGAATTGATTTGGGTTATTTTATAATAATTGTATGTTCTCATTACTTTACAAAATCATGGCCTGTCTATTATTTTCTAATTGCTTTTCCAGTATTATTAGGTTTGTAAGAATTTATCTCCTTACTTATCTATATTGCCGTTTTTTATACTTTGTCTATTATTTACCATTACTTATAAAACATAACACAAAATCTAGGTTTATGGTCTGTATACTTTTTTCAGCCATATTCCTTCTCATAAACTTAATTGAACAAATCTTTTAACAGTTACTATGCTAATCTTATTTATATTTAGTTTATTCTTAATTATTTTGGTGACTAACATTATAACACCATTTATTTTATCTTACTAATTATCCCTTTGAACATAGGATGTTTTACTTATTTTGCACTTGTATTCTTTAGTATATTTTTCTTCTAAACTTTACTATATATTTTTTCTCTACCTAACCATTGTAACACTAATATTGTTAATCATTATGGGATGTTTACCATGAATACCACTGTATTCCTAATATACAATCACTCTTAATTCTAATAACAATAATATTCTTATTCTCTGGCACTTTTCACCATTAAACTGTAGTGTTTATCACTCTATCTGTAGGGTTTTCTATTTATTTTGTGTTTACTCCGGCACTTTGCACTTTTTTATGGTACTTGAGTGTTACTAGTGGGTATTCCCTAATATTAATTTCTCTTTCTCACTTAATCACCTTCACTCCCTACCTATCTCTCACTTCTGGGTTTTTTATTGTTTTATTGACAATTATTAGTTATCTTGTTATATTATTAATTTATAAGTTATACTGTTAACAAGTTTCATGCTCTGATTCACTCATCATTATACAGTTATTCATAACATTTAATATCTATTTCTCTGGTTAGTGTACTTTATTTGATATTACTTTATTTGATTTTAATACTTATCATTTACATTTATTATTTGTTTGAGTCTTTTTCATTATCATTTGAGTTTAATATTTCTCATTTTCTTTCTTTATTATTTGTTTCTGTCTTTTTATATCTTCTCATTTTATTTCATTTATTTTTTGTTTTGTCTTTTTCATTTTCCTTCTCATTTTATTTTCTTTATTGTTTGTTAGTGTCTTTTTCATTTACCTTCTCATTTTATTTCATTTATTGGGTCAATCACTTGGGTTGGGTCATAGTCATTTGTCTCGGCATAGTCATTTTATTTTCATTAGTTAAACATTTAATATAGTTGATTCATAGTTTTTTCCCTGGTATTGGGGTGGCTTTTTGTGTTGTAACATAATGCCTCTCCATCAAAATTGAGCATTTTGGTAAAACACTAGCATAGTTTTTTATGAAATTATCAGTTATGTATAATTTTTTCCTTTTTCTTCTTGTTTATTTCTTCTTTCTTGTTTCTCTTCTTACTTGTTCCACTCCTTTTTATTTAGTTATCTTTTAGATCTGTTTTTTCTTATTTCCATTAGTGCGTTCTCCCTGTTATATAATTTTTTCTCTAACTTTGAGTAGCTGGTTTCTTCCATTACTACCTTTTTTTTCTGAGATCAGAGGAACATCATCTCTGCTCAGATAATTGATTGCTGAGCCTATTCTCAGTCAATCTTAAATACCTTTTTGTCATCTTGTGACTTTCATTAATATTTTGAGGATTGTCCACTTCATGGTTCTTTAGATAATTTTAACTTTTTTCTACTCATTCTTCCTTCCACTGTACCTTTGCTATATATTCTGTTATATACTCACACAGTTGATTGTTTTTATTTATTTAGTTTTTAACTTCATTATTTCTAACTTTTAATTAGTTTGTTTTTCTTTTCTTCTTGTGATCATTTTAATTATTTTAGACATCTTTTCTTTTCATCTTATTACTTGCTGTATCTTTGCTTTATATTTTTACTTGTACCAGTTCTTCTTCTTCTTTTTTTTTTTTTTTTTTTTTTGTTCTTCTGAATATTCTATATTCTTTATAATTTTATGTATTTGTCTTGGCAGTTCTTGCTTGGTTCTATATTTTTATTTATTTAATTGGTCTCCTTTCTAATTCTCTTACGTTATTAATTCTTGTTTTCACTTTATTTGTTTATCTTGTTTCATCTCATATATTTTCTAAATATTATTGTAAGTTGGTTGTTCTTACTATTTAGGAATTTTTGTAGTTTATTTTTCATTTTACCTCATACATTTTCTAAATAATAGCGTAAGGTGATCTTACATATTTTTTGAATTTTGTAATTTGTTATCTCTTTTCTTTTCCATTGGTTTGCATGGTCGGTAATTTGAAAATCAGTCCCATTTCTCGGCGTTTATTTGCACTTAGTTTACCCACGGTCCATGATTTCATCCTCACTTGTTTTTCGGATCACTCTGGTGTGTAGAACTATTTCCGTCCTTGTGAAATAGGTCTCTTCTACCTGGTACAGCCATTCTTCTAATACCATGTGTTCATTAGTATCAATGCCTACCTCGATCACTTTCTTATGTTGTTTATAGAACAAATATGTCAATGTTATATCCATCATTGGTGCTCTCACTGATATCTGATTATACATGTCTATTTCTGGTGCATTCATTTATCTTATAGACCTTCTTAATTTGTTACCCACTGTTTTGTTGTGAGTCGTTTCAATTTTGGGTATTTTTCATTTAAGTATAGTTTTGCTGAAGTTTTCATTCACTGGTTTGTTGTGAATCCCTTCTATAATTTCTTTTAGATTTCTCCTACAATCTTTATAATCCATTAATTTACTATGGTCGGTAATTGGTAAATTAAACACATCAATTAGTCCATGCTTCATCATCTCCACTTCTTCTCGTGTTTTTATTAGTTTCTTTTTACATATTTTTCCTATATCTTTTGTTTTCTTAATCTTCTTAATTATTTGGTTCTTCTTTACTCCTCTACGGTTGGTGTCTCTGTGCTTAATTTTCTCTTTGTTTTTGTTATTTTTCTTTTTAGCTAACCATGCCTTTGAGTCTTCTTTATTCTCTATTTCCTCCTCCTTCTCTTTTATTTTCTGAGTTATCGGTTCCCTGTTCTTATTCAACGTTTCTTTGATACCTTCAGAAGTTCTGTCTAGTGTTTCATTCAATCGTGTGAAACCCCTATCTAAAGTTTCATTAAGTTGATCTGCTTGATAATTTGTTTCTTCCCATTTCTTATTCATCCCCGTTTTTGTCTGCTTGACTTCTTCACGATACCCTATTAGTATGTATCTTAATTCTTCTCTATTCTTCTCACTACTTTCCTTCAATTGTCGTTGGAGTGTTTCGCTATTATTCTCGATCTTGTTGTTCAGCGTTTCCAGATCTTTCTTTATCTGTTTCTTTAACTCCTCGCTCTTCTCTTCTAAGATCTCTTGGTTTCTCTTCACGGCTTCATGGTTACTTTCCATCTTACTATTCAGAGTTTCTATGTCCTCCTTGAGTTGTTTCTTTAATTCTTCATTATTTTGTCTTAAGAATTCCCTGTCTTCTTTTCTTTGTTCCTGGATTTTGTTATTCCCTTCCATAAGAATTCTTAACATCTCCTGCATGCTCAGGTCCTCTTTCTGAGTGGGTTTATTTGGTTGGTCCCCTACTATTACTTCTACTTCAGGTGCTGGTTGGGTTGGTTCCTCTTGTTGGTCCTCTTGGGCATCCTCTTCGATCATTTCCTCAATCATTTCCATTTCTTCTTCGCCGGTATCCTCAGTCCTCTTCTTAGATTTTCCCCTGGTGATCATGGAGTGCTTCATAATTTCTTGTAACCGCCACTAGTCTTTAATTCTAGCCACACTAGTTGGTCGCCAATTTGTAATGAAGTGTTCCGTATGCCTCTTTTAAGCCACACGTTGTTGCATCAATTTGTAACGACGCGCTTTGTATGTACTCTGTAAAAGTGTGTTTCGTGTGTTCGCCTCACACGTTGTAGTCGTTCCTTTACGTTTATGCTGACGATGTCCGTCGCGATCTCACGAATTACCAGTACTCGCGAGTGCGAACCTTACCTGTCCTTTAATATGTGATTGTAATTCCCGGGTGGCGCCAAATTGTTTAAACTGAAAACAATTAAAAAAATATGACTATCAAGCGGTCGTTCTAGATGGTATGGCTGATTCGAATTACTCCCGCCATTTGCGAGTTTATTAATCTCGCTGGTAGTTCGCTGAGTTGCCGATGTCTAGCGCTTCCCGTCAATTTCGCTCGTCGCTAAAGTACACAAATCATATAATGCAATTTACCATGAAATAAAGAACGGTGGTTACAACTCTACTAGTTTATTAACTTGAAATTATCTGTTCTTCAATATTATACAAAATTATATATGTTTTTTAAACAAAGTTGCTCCGGCAATAAAAAGACAATTATTTCTCAAGGTTGGCGAAAGCTGATTCAGAACGATTTTATTTCGACATGCCATCGACAAATGTTCATTTTTCTTTCGTTCAATAAATCTGAGTTTTTTGGTTACGAAAAAATATTAATATGATTACAATAAAGTACACTACCTTACATTGATGGTACTTATAGGCCTATACTATTAGGTTTAATTAGAATTCGTTCCTGAAGTGTTAAAAAGTGTGTGTTAAAAGTTCGTAATTTTTACCCAGGTTATTTTCTGGTTTCATACAAGTTTAGTTTTTTATGAAATTAATCCTTGAAAGAAATTTGATTATCAGTTCGTAGTGAGAGTTAATTGTGTTGTGAGAAAAAGTTAATAAGTATTTATTCCATAAATTCGGGTAATTCAGCAATACTTATCAAATCGGTTGAATTAGTGTGAAGAGTTACTCAGTTTGAAATAGGTTGGGTCCCTTTTGGTCATCAATCTTCCATCATTTATGAATTTAAATTACGCCTGGCTTCTTTTTCGGATATGTTGGTCCAAATAATTAATTTTGAATTTATTAATCTGGTCTGTGGCTTCGGTTGATGGACTAGTTCCTCATCAGACTTCTTGCGTCTGCATGTTATAAATTTTGACTGCTTTTTTATTCTTTTAAATTAAAATTGAGTCGATTACGGTTTGGCGTCTATAGGCCTTGAGCGTCAATAATAACTTTTAACGCAATAATAATAAATAACGTTCGGTTGTTATGGCAACTGTCTGTCTCTCAATGGCTATTCATATTTTATGCCCATTGTTATAATATTTGAATTTTAATTCACAATGACTAAATATCTTCTGATTACTATTATTCTTCTGTCTTCTTATCTATGTATGAGATATTATCACAACTGTTTATATTTTCTTTTAAAGATCATTTTGACATCCCACAAAGCTGGGTTTGTTTATGTATTAAAGTTTTGACCATAATGTTAATATTATCTAATTACACTTCTTTCTTATTTTATGTTCTTAATTTAACTTTGACATCTTAATATGATTCACTAATTGTATTTAACTAGTTACTCGCCCGGGATTTTCTAATACAATAGTCAATTTCTTACAGTTAGTTTATTTTGGATTTATACAGTTAGGCATTTTCTAGGCCTAAGTAGTAATTGGCTATATCTTCTTATCTTACACAAATTAAAGATTATTTTACATTTACACATGTATTGCTTTGTGTCACAAATGACTTGTTTACTTTTTGAATTGATTTGGGTTATTTTATAATAATTGTATGTTCTCATTACTTTACAAAATCATGGCCTGTCTATTATTTTCTAATTGCTTTTCCAGTATTATTAGGTTTGTAAGAATTTATCTCCTTACTTATCTATATTGCCGTTTTTTATACTTTGTCTATTATTTACCATTACTTATAAAACATAACACAAAATCTAGGTTTATGGTCTGTATACTTTTTTCAGCCATATTCCTTCTCATAAACTTAATTGAACAAATCTTTTAACAGTTACTATGCTAATCTTATTTATATTTAGTTTATTCTTAATTATTTTGGTGACTAACATTATAACACCATTTATTTTATCTTACTAATTATCCCTTTGAACATAGGATGTTTTACTTATTTTGCACTTGTATTCTTTAGTATATTTTTCTTCTAAACTTTACTATATATTTTTTCTCTACCTAACCATTGTAACACTAATATTGTTAATCATTATGGGATGTTTACCATGAATACCACTGTATTCCTAATATACAATCACTCTTAATTCTAATAACAATAATATTCTTATTCTCTGGCACTTTTCACCATTAAACTGTAGTGTTTATCACTCTATCTGTAGGGTTTTCTATTTATTTTGTGTTTACTCCGGCACTTTGCACTTTTTTATGGTACTTGAGTGTTACTAGTGGGTATTCCCTAATATTAATTTCTCTTTCTCACTTAATCACCTTCACTCCCTACCTATCTCTCACTTCTGGGTTTTTTATTGTTTTATTGACAATTATTAGTTATCTTGTTATATTATTAAATTATTAGTTATACTGTTAACAAGTTTCATGCTCTGATTCACTCATCATTATACAGTTATTCATAACATTTAATATCTATTTCTCTGGTTAGTGTACTTTATTTGATATTACTTTATTTGATTTTAATACTTATCATTTACATTTATTATTTGTTTGAGTCTTTTTCATTATCATTTGAGTTTAATATTTCTCATTTTCTTTCTTTATTATTTGTTTCTGTCTTTTTATATCTTCTCATTTTATTTCATTTATTTTTTGTTTTGTCTTTTTCATTTTCCTTCTCATTTTATTTTCTTTATTGTTTGTTAGTGTCTTTTTCATTTACCTTCTCATTTTATTTCATTTATTGGGTCAATCACTTGGGTTGGGTCATAGTCATTTGTCTCGGCATAGTCATTTTATTTTCATTAGTTAAACATTTAATATAGTTGATTCATAGTTTTTTCCCTGGTATTGGGGTGGCTTTTTGTGTTGTAACATAATGCCTCTCCATCAAAATTGAGCATTTTGGTAAAACACTAGCATAGTTTTTTATGAAATTATCAGTTATGTATAATTTTTTCCTTTTTCTTCTTGTTTATTTCTTCTTTCTTGTTTCTCTTCTTACTTGTTCCACTCCTTTTTATTTAGTTATCTTTTAGATCTGTTTTTTCTTATTTCCATTAGTGCGTTCTCCCTGTTATATAATTTTTTCTCTAACTTTGAGTAGCTGGTTTCTTCCATTACTACCTTTTTTTTCTGAGATCAGAGGAACATCATCTCTGCTCAGATAATTGATTGCTGAGCCTATTCTCAGTCAATCTTAAATACCTTTTTGTCATCTTGTGACTTTCATTAATATTTTGAGGATTGTCCACTTCATGGTTCTTTAGATAATTTTAACTTTTTTCTACTCATTCTTCCTTCCACTGTACCTTTGCTATATATTCTGTTATATACTCACACAGTTGATTGTTTTTATTTATTAATTTTTAACTTCATTATTTCTAACTTTTAATTAGTTTGTTTTTCTTTTCTTCTTGTGATCATTTTAATTATTTTAGACATCTTTTCTTTTCATCTTATTACTTGCTGTATCTTTGCTTTATATTTTTACTTGTACCAGTTCTTCTTCTTCTTTTTTTTTTTTTTTTTTTGTTCTTCTGAATATTCTATATTCTTTATAATTTTATGTATTTGTCTTGGCAGTTCTTGCTTGGTTCTATATTTTTATTTATTTTAATTGGTCTCCTTTCTAATTCTCTTACGTTATTAATTCTTGTTTTCACTTTATTTGTTTATCTTGTTTCATCTCATATATTTTCTAAATATTATTGTAAGTTGGTTGTTCTTACTATTTAGGAATTTTTGTAGTTTATTTTTCATTTTACCTCATACATTTTCTAAATAATAGCGTAAGGTGATCTTACATATTTTTTGAATTTTGTAATTTGTTATCTCTTTTCTTTTCCATTGGTTTGCATGGTCGGTAATTTGAAAATCAGTCCCATTTCTCGGCGTTTATTTGCACTTAGTTTACCCACGGTCCATGATTTCATCCTCACTTGTTGTTCGTATCGCTCTGGTGTGTAGAACTATTTCCGTCCTTGTGAAATAGGTCTCTTCTACCTGGTACAGCCATTCTTCTAATACCATGTGTTCATTAGTATCAATGCCTACCTCGATCACTTTCTTATGTTGTTTATAGAACAAATATGTCAATGTTATATCCATCATTGGTGCTCTCACTGATATCTGATTATACATGTCTATTTCTGGTGCATTCATTTATCTTATAGACCTTCTTAATTTGTTACCCACTGTTTTGTTGTGAGTCGTTTCAATTTTGGGTATTTTTCATTTAAGTATAGTTTTGCTGAAGTTTTCATTCACTGGTTTGTTGTGAATCCCTTCTATAATTTCTTTTAGATTTCTCCTACAATCTTTATAATCCATTAATTTACTATGGTCGGTAATTGGTAAATTAAACACATCAATTAGTCCATGCTTCATCATCTCCACTTCTTCTCGTGTTTTTATTAGTTTCTTTTTACATATTTTTCCTATATCTTTTGTTTTCTTAATCTTCTTAATTATTTGGTTCTTCTTTACTCCTCTACGGTTGGTGTCTCTGTGCTTAATTTTCTCTTTGTTTTTGTTATTTTTCTTTTTAGCTAACCATGCCTTTGAGTCTTCTTTATTCTCTATTTCCTCCTCCTTCTCTTTTATTTTCTGAGTTATCGGTTCCCTGTTCTTATTCAACGTTTCTTTGATACCTTCAGAAGTTCTGTCTAGTGTTTCATTCAATCGTGTGAAACCCCTATCTAAAGTTTCATTAAGTTGATCTGCTTGATAATTTGTTTCTTCCCATTTCTTATTCATCCCCGTTTTTGTCTGCTTGACTTCTTCACGATACCCTATTAGTATGTATCTTAATTCTTCTCTATTCTTCTCACTACTTTCCTTCAATTGTCGTTGGAGTGTTTCGCTATTATTCTCGATCTTGTTGTTCAACGTTTCCAGATCTTTCTTTATCTGTTTCTTTAACTCCTCGCTCTTCTCTTCTAAGATCTCTTGGTTTCTCTTCACGGCATCATGGTTACTTTCCATCTTACTATTCAGAGTTTCTATGTCCTCCTTGAGTTGTTTCTTTAATTCTTCATTATTTTGTCTTAAGAATTCCCTGTCTTCTTTTCTTTGTTCCTGGATTTTGTTATTCCCTTCCATAAGGATTCTTAACATCTCCTGCATGCCCAGGTCCTCTTTCTGAGTGGGTTTATTTGGTTGGTCCCCGACTATTACTTCTACTTCAGGTGCTGGTTGGGTTGGTTCCTCTTGTTGGTCCTCTTGGGCATCCTCTTCTATCATTTCCTCGATCATTTCCTCAATCATTTCCATTTCTTCTTCGTCCGTATCCTCAGTCCTCTTCTTAGATTTTCCCCTGGTGATCATGGAGTGTTTCATAATTTCTCGTAACCGCCACTAGTCTTTAATTCTAGCCACACTAGTTGGTTGCCAATTTGTATTGAAGTGTTCCGTATGCCTCTTTTAAGCCACACGTTGTTGCATCAATTTGTAACGACGCGCTTTGTATGTACTCTGTAAAAGTGTGTTTCGTGTGTTCGCCTCACACGTTGTAGTCGTTCCTTTACGTTTATGCTGACGATGTCCGTCGTGATCTCACGAATTACCAGTACTCGCGAGTGTGAACCTTACCTGTCCTTTAATATGTGATTGTAATTCCCGGGTGGCGCCAAATTGTTTAAACTGAAAACAATTAAAAAAATATGACTATCAAGCGGTCGTTCTAGATGGTATGGCTGATTCGAATTACTCCCGCCATTTGCGAGTTTATTAATCTCGCTGGTAGTTCGCCGAGTTGCCGATGTCTAGCGCTTGCCGTCAATTTCGCTCGTCGCTAAAGTACACAAATCATATAATGCAATTTACAATGAAATAAAGAACGGTGGTTACAACTCTACTAGTTTATTAACTTGAAATTATCTGTTCTTCAATATTTTACAAAATTATATATGTTTTTTAAACAAAGTTGCTCCGGCAATAAAAAGACAATTGTTTCTCAAGGTTGGCGAAAGCTGATGCAGAACGATTTTATTTCAACATGCCATCGACAAATGTTCATTTTTCTTTCGTTCAATAAATCTGAGTTCTTTTGGTTACGAAAAAATATTAATATGATTACAATAAAGTACACTACCTTACATAGATGGTACTTATAGGCCTATACTATTAGGTTTAATTAGAGTTCGTTCCAAAAGTGTTAAAAAGTGTGTGTTAAAAGTTCGTAATTTTTACCCAGGTTATTTTCTGGTTTCATACAAGTTTAGTTTTTTATGAAATTAATCCTTGAAAGAAATTTGATTATCAGTTCGTAGTGAGAGTTAATTGTGTTGTGAGAAAAAGTTAATAAGTATTTATTCCATAAATTCGGGTAATTCAGCAATACTTATCAAATCGGTTGAATTAGTGTGAAGAGTTACTCAGTTTGAAATAGGTTGGGTCCCTTTTGGTCATCAATCTTCCATCATTTATGAATTTAAATTACGCCTGGCTTCTTTTTCGGATATGTTGGTCCAAATAATTAATTTTGAATTTATTAATCTGGTCTGTGGCCTCGGTTGATGGACTAGTTCCTCATCAGACTTCTTGCGTCTGCATGTTATAAATTTTGACTGCTTTTTTATTCTTTTAAATTAAAATTGAGTCGATTACGGTTTGGCGTCTATAGGCCTTGAGCGTCAATAATAACTTTTAATGGAATAATAATAAATAACGTTCGGTTGTTATGGCAACTGTCTGTCTCTCAATGGCTATTCATATTTTATGCCCATTGTTATAATATTTGAATTTTAATTCACAATGACTAAATATCTTCTGATTACTATTATTCTTCTGTCTTCTTATCTATGTATGAGATATTATCACAACTGTTTATATTTTCTTTTAAAGATCATTTTGACATCCCACAAAGCTGGGTTTGTTTATGTATTAAAGTTTTGACCATAATGTTAATATTATCTAATTACATTTCTTTCTTATTTTATGTTCTTAATTTAACTTTGACATCTTAATATGATTCACTAATTGTATTTAACTAGTTACTCGCCCGGGATTTTCTAATACAATAGTCAATTTCTTACAGTTAGTTTATTTTGGATTTATACAGTTAGGCATTTTCTAGGCCTAAGTAGTAATTGGCTATATCTTCTTATCTTACACAAATTAAAGATTATTTTACATTTACACATGTATTGCTTTGTGTCACAAATGACTTGTTTACTTTTTGAATTGATTTGGGTTATTTTATAATAATTGTATGTTCTCATTACTTTACAAAATCATGGCCTGTCTATTATTTTCTAATTGCTTTTCCAGTATTATTAGGTTTGTAAGAATTTATCTCCTTACTTATCTATATTGCCGTTTTTTATACTTTGTCTATTATTTACCATTACTTATAAAACATAACACAAAATCTAGGTTTATGGTCTGTATACTTTTTTCAGCCATATTCCTTCTCATAAACTTAATTGAACAAATCTTTTAACAGTTACTATGCTAATCTTATTTATATTTAGTTTATTCTTAATTATTTTGGTGACTAACATTATAACACCATTTATTTTATCTTACTAATTATCCCTTTGAACATAGGATGTTTTACTTATTTTGCACTTGTATTCTTTAGTATATTTTTCTTCTAAACTTTACTATATATTTTTTCTCTACCTAACCATTGTAACACTAATATTGTTAATCATTATGGGATGTTTACCATGAATAACACTGTATTCCTAATATACAATCACTCTTAATTCTAATAACAATAATATTCTTATTCTCTGGCACTTTTCACCATTAAACTGTAGTGTTTATCACTCTATCTGTAGGGTTTTCTATTTATTTTGTGTTTACTCCGGCACTTTGCACTTTTTTATGGTACTTGAGTGTTACTAGTGGGTATTCCCTAATATTAATTTCTCTTTCTCACTTAATCACCTTCACTCCCTACCTATCTCTCACTTCTGGGTTTTTTATTGTTTTATTGACAATTATTAGTTATCTTGTTATATTATTAAATTATTAGTTATACTGTTAACAAGTTTCATGCTCTGATTCACTCATCATTATACAGTTATTCATAACATTTAATATCTATTTCTCTGGTTAGTGTACTTTATTTGATATTACTTTATTTGATTTTAATACTTATCATTTACATTTATTATTTGTTTGAGTCTTTTTCATTATCATTTGAGTTTAATATTTCTCATTTTCTTTTCTTTATTATTTGTTTCTGTCTTTTTATATCTTCTCATTTTATTTCATTTATTTTTTGTTTTGTCTTTTTCATTTTCCTTCTCATTTTATTTTCTTTATTGTTTGTTAGTGTCTTTTTCATTTACCTTCTCATTTTATTTCATTTATTGGGTCAATCACATATATAACATTTTCTCCTTGAGGCACTATATTATCTTTAGTATTTCAGATTTCTTTCAGCATGTTAATATGGTTCCCAACCAAGAAATATCACTTCTCTTTTGGTATTATATACATTCTATTTTATGAAACAGAACGAGATCTCTTCAAAGATTATAAAATGAAAACAGCAATATGCACTATTTACAGATTAACTTTGTGGAACAATATTTGAGAAGTAAGTGATTGCATGGTCAGATATCTAAGAAAGTAAAAAAAAAGGATTTTTTAATGAGCAGATGTTATATAGGCCAAACAATGTACTCAATAATAGTTTTTAACAACTTTTGTGACAGAGTTGAGTAGATAAATAATGAGGCATTATTTCAGAGAGTATATCACTCTTTAACTCTTATTTCACTATCTCTAATGATGTGCCATTAATTAAACACTGCAAACAAATTAATCTGTTTTCCTGAAAATATGTCTAGTATGGTGACAACAAAATTACTGTTATTTTTTGAAAATGGAAGAAACTGGTAATAACAAAGGAGAAAAAATAACACATACCCTAAACAAAGGTCACTTTCAAAAATATGTTTTTAAAATTATATCAATAAATATTATTAACATTTTTTCAGAAAACTTCTGGTGTGTGTTTATTATAGTATAAAAATGCAGATCAAATGTCAAATCTTTCTTGCAACCTCCTTAAACAGATCAACATAATAAGCATCTAAGTTTACAGGTGTCATATCTATTTCTGTTATTGTAAACCAAGTAGCTATGTGTTTCAAAACATCATGTACAAATGTAGGTTTTTGTACTGTATTAAAAAATTTTGTATATGCTGTATTAAAACGACATTTTAACCATTATAACTAAAATAAATTCTTCTATCACTGGCATATTTTATTCAAAGGTGTTATAATTTAATACATATAAGCAAAACAAAATTTACTTGTTTTGTTAGTTGTGCTGAGTTAATTTTTAAATTGTATAATATTTTGTATATCGCCATTAAAGCTCACATTATATTTTTAAATCCTTAAATTTTTAGTGACCATCAATCAATGAATGTTTTAGTGGATGGTTAGTGAGGATCAGTCAATAATACAAATTTTAGCTATTTTGCGTCGACGTTTCGACAATATTTATTGTCATCTTCAGGACCTGTATATGAAATACAATAGAAATATCAAACATAACGAAACAATTAAATATTTGGGTGAACGTGTTGGTGTATATGACTGTGTGCGTGCGTATGTATGTATCATTTTATATGTGAAGACTTATGATAGTTTGTTTACATCTTCAAATTATCTTTAAGAAAATGAGCAAATTATAGTATGAGAGAACTTAATTTATACAGTATTACAATTTAAATTACTAAATGTAATGTTATTTTAATTAATTAAACAAACAATAATCAACAATAGGATATTAGATTGGTACATAAATTGTTTATACCTACAACAGTCAACATATAGCAAAGTAATATATTACCGTACCTATAACTAAAACAGATTAGGGGATGTTCACTACGTAATTATTAAAAGTTATTTTTACCATGTTTCACTCCCTACTGGTGTTAACAAACAATCATAATTTAGAAACATACGATGTACACAATACTGTAAAACATTACGACTTAAATCAGATAGTTGACAAAGGTTACAAACAAAAGTTTCTGGTAAATTTTACTAACAGGTAAACTTGGATAATAATTGTAATCATATTATAAAATATAGTCAAAAGTACTATAGTATAATGTAATTTATGTATGTGTCCACAATCACCCTTCTCTCTCACCCATTATCCCCCTGCCAGTCCTTCTCACAGCCTCTCACTCTAACCTGAAATCGATCTATCACCCCACTCTCTCTCTCTCTCTCTCTCTCTCTCTCTCTCTCTCTCTCTCTCTCTCTCTCTCTCTCTCTCTCTCTCTCTCTCTCTCTCCCTCCCTTCCTCCCTCCCTCCCTCCCTCCCTCCCTCCCTCTCTCATTTGTCATTGTCCACGATTGGCACTCTAAACACTCACCATTTTTATTACACTATCATCCTCATATAAAATAGAGAATTATGCACACGATAACAGAAATGATATACCAACTTGTATTAAAGGATTACAGGCTTTATAACACAACATTATAGATAACAGATCTATTATATGAAAATGGTTATTACTTAATATTTACATTTTGTACAATGTTATTTACCTGGAACTTGGTCTATACAGAGTACCATAGTCAATGTAGTTCGTATATACGAGGGGGTACCCAAAAATAACCGGAATAGCGCTGCTATTGGCGGAGCTTATGTAGTACGCATTTCTCCCACTAGGCGAGTGTAGCGCAACTCGTTCCGAGTTCAGTGCCGTCATTGTTGTAGCCTGGGAAGGTTGCGTCCGGTCACAGTAATTCGTTTTGTAAAAGCAGTTTCGCTTGCTCCTCGTTTTTTGTCATGGCGGATTTAAGTGAACAGCGCGCTGCTGTGAAAGTTTGCTTCCTGCTTGGGAAAAACGCCGCAGAAACTGTTGTGATGTTGAAAACAACTTACAAGGATAGTGCTATGGGAAAAACTCAAGTGTACCAATGGTTTTCTCGTTTCAAAGAAGGTGAAATGTCAATTGATGACAAACCTCATTCTGGACGTCCATCAACTTCCAGAATTGACGAAAATGTTGAAAAAGTTCATGCAATCGTGCTTGAAGACCAACGACGGACCATTGAAGAGATTAGTAAGTTATCTGGAATAACTTGGAACTCGGTTCAGCGAATTTTGTCAGAAGATTTGGGGATGAGAAGGGTCACTGCAAAATTTGTGCCTCGGGTCCTGACTGAACAGCGAAAAGAGAATCGAATTGAAACATGCCGTGCATTGAAAGGCCAGCTCCGAACCGACCCAGATTTTTTTTCCAAGGTCATTACTGGTGACAAGTCATGGTGCTATGGTTACGACCCCGAAACTAAACAACAGTCAAGCCAGTGGAAAACTTCATTGTCGCCTCACCCAAAATAGCTCGTCAAGTGAAATCAAACATCAAGACGATGCTCATTTGTTTTTTCGATGTGAGAGGGGTAGTGCATTCTGAATTCATCCCACCAGGTCAGACTGTTAATCAGGCTTTCTATTTGGAGGTTTTAAAAAGATTGCGTAACAATGTGCGACAAAAAAGGCCCGATTTGTGGCAGACGAGGGACTGGTTTTTCCACCATGACAATGCACCTGCTCACGCAGCCATTTCAGTGCGCCAGTTTTTAGCAAAAAACAACATGACTCCCTTGCCCCACGACCCTTACTCACCTGACCTCGCTCCGTGCGATTTCTTCTTGTTTCCCTGAATGAAGAGGGACATGAAAGGACAACGTTTTGACGACGTGGAAGCGATAAAGAAAAAAACGAGGCAGGAGCTGTCGGCCATCACAACAGACGAGTTTGAAACATGTTTCCAGTAATGGGATCGCAGATTGGACAAATGTATTAAGTGTAATGGAGAGTACATTGAAGGTGATAAGTTTGTTTTGTAAAAAAAATTAAATACATAGCTTTAAAAAAAAAAATTCCGGTTATTTTTGGGTACCCCCTCGTATGTCGGTCATAATCTCTCTCACATGCTCTCACTATGCTCTCTCTCTCTCTCTCTCTCTCTCTCTCTCTCTCTCT
Source organism: Magicicada septendecula (assembly GCA_034769895.1). Classification (NCBI taxonomy): domain Eukaryota; kingdom Metazoa; phylum Arthropoda; class Insecta; order Hemiptera; family Cicadidae; genus Magicicada; species Magicicada septendecula. The sequence continues at coordinate 916,036,764 of CM068367.1, read as the reverse complement.
CTCTCTCTCTCTCTCTATTCTAAACAGATATATACCACAAATCTAACACGTAGACGTGTACATACACACACACTACCACTACATACGCGTACACACACACACACACACACACACACACACACACACACACACACAACAACAACAACCTCACAAGCCAACTACACATTCAAGAATCCATACATAAATATAACACTATTTTATTCTCTTATTTTTATCATCTAAGTGTAAATTATACACAACGGATATGCCCACTGTACTGAGTTTAAAACTGATCGAATATGTGTCTATAAAAATGTTATATGTTTCTTAGCTAATACTAAATAATATGATCAGTGAGACACTTACAATTGTTGCTGACGCCAAACACACAACTGTAAATTTTCCCTGACCAACACCTTATTATAAAGCAGAACAGACGACCCTTGTACATTTGTAGGAAATTAAGTAACATGTTTTCGGAAGACAGTTGAGAAAGATTTGCACTAGGGGGGAGTGTGACACTAATTAATATCTGATGACAAGCTGGCCATTAAAATGACCAACACATCCTGTAGGGAGACTACTGATTATTTCTTCAATTCATGTTTTGACGGTGTGTATAAGTTGAGCATAACTGGACGAGAGGTTTTGAGTATCAGTGCGAAAATTAATGGAGTGAGGGTCACTTTTTATTTGAATCATTTCCAGTACGCATCTTTTGACATATATACGAACTACATTGACTATGGTACTCTGTATAGACCAAGTTCCAGGTAAATAACATTGTACAAAATGTAAATATTAAGTAATAACCATTTTCATATAATAGATCTGTTATCTATAATGTTGTGTTATAAAGCCTGTAATCCTTTAATACAAGTTGGTAAATCATTTTTGTTATCGTGTGTATAATTCTCTATTTTATATGAGGATGTGAGGATGATAGTGTAATAAAAATGGTGAGTGTTTAGAGTGCCAATCGTGGACAATGACAAGTGAGAGAGAGAGAGAGAGAGAGAGAGAGAGAGAGAGAGAGAGAGAGAGAGAGAGAGAGAGAGAGAGAGAGAGAGTGGGGTGATAGATCGATTTCAGGTTAGAGTGAGAGGCTGTGAGAAGGACTGGCAGGGGTAAAATGGGCGAGAGAAAAGGGTGATTGTGGACACATACATAAATTACATTATTCTATAGTATTCTTGACTATATTTTGTAATATGATTACAATTATTATCCAAGTTTACCTGTTAGTAAAATTTACCAGAAACGTTTGTTTGTAACCTTTGTCAACTATCTGATTTAAGTTGTAATGTTTTACAGTATTGTGTACATTGTATGTTTCTAAATTATGATTGTTTGTTAACACCAGTAGGGAGTGAAACATGGTAAAAATAACTTTTAATAATTACATAGTGAACATCCCCTAATCTGTTTTAGTTATAGGTAATATATTACTTTGCTATATGTTAACTGCTGTAGGTATAAACAATTTATGTACCAATCTAATATCCAATTGTTGATTATTTTTTGTTTAATTAATTAAAATAATATTACATTTAGTAATTTAAATTGTAATACTGCATAAATTAAGTTCTCTCATACTATAATTTGCTCGTTTTCTTAAAGATAATTTGAAGATGTAAACAAACTATCATAAGTCTTCACATATAAAATGATACATACATACGCACGCACACAGTCACATACACCAACACGTTTACCCAAATATTTAATTGTTTCGTTATGTTTGATATTTCTATTGTATTTCATATACAGGTCCTGAAGATGACAATAAATATTGTCGAAACGTCGACGCAAAATAGCTAAAATTTGTATTATTGACCGATCCTCACTAACCATCCACTAAAACATTATATTTTTAAATTAGCCAAAATTAATTTTACAAAATGCAATATGATATTCTTTGATTTCATTGTCCATGGCGTGTCCGTTGATTAACTAAATATAGTTAAATCACTACCGACTCGGAACACAAAGTTTTTTATGGTATTTTATTTTTATGTCTGTATTTAATAGACAGTGCTCCCAGTGGCAGCCTCTGATGAAGCTTATAAAGCGAAAACTGGTTCAGGCTACAAGGTAAAACTTTTACGTTTTTACCCATAAAAAACTTTGTGTTCCGAGTCGGTAGTGATTTAATTATATTCAGCAATATGATAATTTAGATGATTTACCTAATTTTTGTAAAAAGAATTTAAATTATGAATTCCTTTGTAAGAGAAATTTGAGTATCCTTTGTAAGAGAAAATAGCAACAAAACTTAATTAGTTTAAAAGATAATACATTAAGAATCACTAAAGCATGTTCATCTAAAGCAGTGATTTCCAGCCCATGATATCTTTGTATGTGACCTATGACATTATCTTGGAAGACCGATTTAATAATTGCTCTATACGCTTTGATAAGTAAATGAATAATGGCACTATTTTAACTGAGAATGGTTTTGCACAAGAAACCTTTCTTGTGTCTTCATTATTACACTGCCATAATAAAGATTATATTGTTAAAGATATGTAATCAGATATGTTAAATGTGTAAATTGCTTCTTTCTACTTATTTACAATTCAATATTGCCTTTTTTAATTTTTAGTTATTTGCTGAAAATTTGTTGACCACTTATGACATAGCCAGCTGGTGGTATGTTCTTGAGTTTAAGTAGTTTAAGTATGGCCCTAAGTGGTTTAAAATGGAAACCACTGACCTATACCATGTATTAGTGGCTTACTTTTCTTACAAGTCAGTTTGTTCTAATCACTATTTACATCACTAATACATTAAGTTTTAAAGATTACCAAATTATGTATGATACTGATAAATTTTTGTTACAGAATAAATAGACACTGAAATCTGTAGAATAAACACGGATGGCAGAACACCATCGATCCTTTAAGAAAAGTCAATTGTAGGTTACTATCGCACCATACTTTTATGGTTATGTTATTGTTACTGACCTATTTATTTATGTTTGTAGTGAGTTTTGTTTTTTGGTGTTTAAAACAGTCTTCCTAGGGTCTCGTGTGTAAACAGTTCAGCTGTTTTTGAGTTTTCTTCCACACACACATGATGATGGTGAATGCTCAAAAGTCAAGACTTCATTCTCTAGGCAAAAATGTTGATTTTCCAAGTAAGTGTGTGAATGAAGAATCTATACAAGAAACTATATAGAGACAGCAGTTCCAGGCAATGATCCATTTCATTGAAAAATCAGTAAACAAACACTGGATTATTTTTAATGACACATGTATACACTAAATTCCTTGTAGTGCGGATTTTCCTAATTCTTTACAGCAATATGGCAAGAGTAAAACAGTTTTGTAATAATTTTTTTAAGGGTTTTAGTTAATGGAGAGAATGTTAATTGCGAATATCTTGTTTACTTTCCCAATCAAGGATCATTGTTTTATGCCTCTTGGTGATTCTCATTATTTGCAACATAAGGTTTCAATGACTGGAGTCATGCAGGCCAAAGCATAGCTGAACATGAGAATTCTGCATTGTACAATGGTTGCATATTAAATCTGAAAGACAGAGGGAATGTAATGAAAAGAATTGAAAGAAGGTTAATTAGCCAGTATAAACAGGAAGTTGCTTACAGAAGAAATGTATTACAAAGATTTATGTCTATGGTGAAAAAACTATCATCTCAAGGTCTAGCATTCCATGGAGGTGAAGAAAGAATTAATTACAGAATACAATTCCTTTTTGGCTGATATTATTGAAAGGTTTAGTTACCCGTGTAAAGGGTCTACTTCATACTTGTCACCACCATCCTATGAAGAACTGATACTGCTAATGAGAAAGTCAGTGAGTGCAAAAATAGAAGTGATCTGTCCAAAATATTTTACTAACATAGTGTATTCTACACCAGGTGTTCCCCCCATGACCATCGAGTGCAATTATTAGATATCTTATGTGACTATAATGATGGGCTTATTAGACAGGATGGGCTATCAGCCGAGAGGTTCTTATGCCTCATAAAAAATGTATGCTTCATAAATTTTCTGACTAGTAAACAACCTTCAGAAATAATCTTGCATATTTTATCAGCACATTGATAACTGTAGAGGCCAATTGTATGACAATGCATAGAATGTATGAGGAATATATTCAGGATTACAAGCTAGAATTAAGGAAAGAAACCCTCTGGTATTTTTTATTCCACGTTCAGCTCATTCATTGAATCTGGTTGACTCAAAGGCAGCAGGGTGTTCTAAAATTCCAATACTATTTTTTCAAGAAATACAAAAGCTATACAACTTGTTTTCTGATTCAATAGAATAGTGGAGCATATTAGAAAGATGTTTTGATTTTAATAATCTATGCCAATTATCCATTGCAATGCACACGATGATTATGTAAAAGCAGTGTTTTACCAATCCCACTGATTGAGAAGCAGTGTTTGCCACTTTTAAATCCATCACAGCAAAATGTGACAAGCAGTATCAGATGTGAAACTAAGGGACTTCTTAGACAGCTAAACTGTATTGAGGTAACTTTTATGTCATCAGTCTGGTATTGCATTCTTCATCAATTTAATAAAGCGATGAAAAAATTGCAAGATGGGTACATGGACATTTTGACTGTTATCAAACAGTGTATGTATCTCTCACTACATTTTTACAGCACTAAAGAACTCAGATTCAGAAGGATTTAGCAGAAATGAAACTTTTTCAAATCAGCAAGCAGAAATCTATTTCATCAGAGCATAAAGTTAAACATAAAGAGCAAAAAGAGTTGATAGAGCCAAAGCATGTCTCTGACATTCCAGCACTTTAGAAGCAGGTAATTTTTTCATGGTCTGGACCTTAGATACATGGCTATTTTCTTAAACTTATTTTTTAGACTCTAATGTTGTGGCTGCACTGATAATAAGAGAGGATCTCTTAAGAAAAAATGTGATTAATTTTTGTTTTTAGTGCGGAGGTAAAATTGAGCAAAGGGTGGTGGAAGGAAAAGTTTATGTCCATAGTCAAACTCAATCAGTAAAACCTTAGCCCTTTTGAAATGTTTTTTAAATGTTCATCTACTACTTTATTTTGCAACTTTTTGCATGTGAACGTTGAGTAATATTCTAGACAATCTGTCGCTTGTATTTCACTTGTGTTTGTTTAACGTTCATAGAAGTCACATATCAGCTTGTGGGTGACAAAATAAGTACAGAAAATGATTGCAGAAGAATCAATAGTGAAATTCATAATCCATTTTCAGACATGCTATATTCATTTCATTATAATAAATTCTGTACTGAGTGTCCAGAAAGGAATTTTCAAAATAAAGCATGTAACGACGCCAAAATTCTAAAAGAAATAAGCGCATCTTATTAAATCAAATATAAATAATAGTATAAATAAATAATGGAGCGCAATATTAATGACAAAACCCTAAGAGAAATTTAATAAACTAATTAGAAAATGAACTTGCTGAAGAAGAGTTGCAGTATAAAAACAGATAGAATAATATAAGTATAAATAAAACCACAAGAGGATATATTACAAGAGGTATTGAATAACAAAGGTGAATGACATTAAGGCTAATAAATCATTGAACTCTGAAGTGAAGTTATATAAAAGAGAAAGAAATCTACTTAAGAAATATACCAACAGTAATATTGAATATAATAAATAAATGGAGTTATTGGGAGGCAAGGTAGAATAAGAAAAAATATTCAGAAGATAAAAGATTCCAATGATGTGTATAATGATAAGATTTATAATTATTTTTATTTATAGAGTGTAGAAAGCTAAGGCACCACTCTAGAATTATTTTATGGGCAGCAGCCAAAGTGCACTGTACCAGGTATGTGAATGTTCGGATGAGCAATTGGACGTAAAAGGGCCACTCAACGCCGATATTCATTCATAATACCATATTAATATAGGGGGAATCATTTAACAATAGTATGGAATCAATGTGAATAAAAGAATGTAATATATAAATAGAATATACAATGAACCAAGAGAAAACTCAAGAATTACAATTCGTTAAAGCCACCAATACAAATAAATAAACTCCAGAGATAAAGAAGAAAATAATTGGTATCGATAAGAAAGGTAGGTTTCAATTTGCCTACAATAATGAAGAATTTGTTTAATAAATATCAATCTTATCACCAAGCAATATTAATACCATAATATGATACACTTCAACTGTTGAAGACATCAGCAAGCAATAACAACAAGTTATCAAACAAATCGAAATCAAAATAATTTAAAAGAAGAAACAAAAATAAATAAAAGTGTGAACCTATTTCAAAACCAAAAGTCCTACAACAGACATTACTATGACAGATTACTATACTATATAGACAGTACCCAGTTAGATTTGGAGTAGTCCATAAACAAATAAATAATGATAATAAATTTAATGAATAATGAATTAATCAAATAGAAAGTCATATAAAGTACAATACAAATTTAGAAGTAAATGTAAAATGTAATTAAGATGTGCTACAAATGTAATATAAAACAAGTGAAATTAATTGGTAAGAGGATGTGAGATACAGTGGTATTCAATTAAGAAGAACTGTGAGTGGATAGTAATTATAAACAATTATTTAATGAAATGAATTACTACTACTACTACTACTCTCCAGCACTACAGCCCATGGTGAGCCTTGGCCTCCGCTACGACCCGTCTCCACTCATCTCTGTCCACTGCCTTCAGTCTCCAGTTCCTAATGCCCATCTTTCTTAGATCTTCTTCCACGTCCTGCTGCCATCTTCTTCGAGGCCTTCCTCTTCTTCTTTTGCCCAGTATCGTTCCACTTAATATAGTTTTGGGCATCCTCGTAACATTCATACGGAATACGTGTCCCAGCCATCTAATTCTAGCTGATTTTATGTGTCTCACCAGGTCTTGTCCACCGATAAACTCATTTATTTCACCGTTATTTCGGATCCTATACATATTCCCTTCCTTCACCAGTCCAAATATCTGTCTCAAAATTCTTCTTTCAAAAATTCTTAGTGCACTTATATCCTTATTTACGAGAGTCCATGTCTCGGATGCATAAGTAACAACAGGTCTGATCAGTGTTTTGTATAACATCAATTTGGTTCTTGGAGTTAGAAGCTTTGATTTCAGTAATAACTAAAAAACAACTTGTACATAAAAGGTAAAATAATTATAAAAATAATATCCTATGACAACTAAATCTCAATTTGAACAGATATGACCAGAGTATTTATGTGTATCCAGGAAACAAAAAGAGAGAAAAAGAATGTTGTTGATTATTATTAAAAAATAATAAGCCAAGAAGGAGAGTTGAGTGTAAATTTTGAAAACAAGCTAAATATTTATACAAGAAACATATGAATATTATTAAAAAATAATATAATAGAAAGTAAAAAAACCTTATATCAAACTATAACAGAATATAAGATTCAAGTAATTGAAGAAACAGCTTAACAAACCAGCCTTTAAATCTTACTGATGACAAACAGAAGAACAACTACACTTGGATTGAATTAATAACAAGACACTGGACTTCAATCACAATATTCCAACAGAAGGCTTCGGACCACGAAAGTGACAAGATAAACATTTATTGATCACCAAAAGAAGTGGATTCCTTCATTTGGACAACATAAACAAACTGATATTGTAAAATTTTCATCACTGAGACCAGGAGGCTGTGTGAAACCGAACTGAACTGATAAACATTGTGTAACGTATATTTATTATTATAATTAATACTCAATTTATATTATTCATTATTATTATTGTTTTTAATGTAATGTACTTTCTGTACTTGTTTTTCTTTATAATCACTGAACCTTTATATCAGCCAAAAGAACCTAAAAATAATATTAACAAAGAGAAGAGAATCGACCCTGAGATTTCTAAATTATATTAATAGTTACACTATATAGACTGTAGCAATTTTTTTGAATAAAAATACAATATTATTATTATTATTATTACCAGATACCATTCCATGTGTTTTATTTATGTAGAAATAGAATTAACAAGTGTTACAAATTGATGTAAACAAAGAGAGGGATAAATTAATTTAAAACCCGTCTTGTTGTAATTTGACACATCCAAGGTGAGGCATAAAGAACCTGTAATTCCTGAAGGGTAATAAATTGGCGAACCCAGCAGTGGGGTAGCAGAAGATATTGATAAGGAAAATATACGTGTGGTTATAAATTGGCGTCCAACCTGTGAGGCTGTAATTAGGGAATCAATAGGCAAATAAATAATAAAATAATAACAAAATTCATTCCTAATTTTAGCTGGCGGCTGATATAGGTTCAATAAAACAACAGAAATGCACAAACGAGCAACATCAAAGAGGAGAGCAGCAGAAGCAGAGAAGGAGATTAGTATGGAAGACACGGAGGCGACACCAGTGGAAGATGTAGAGATGTTACTACCTCCTGCAGAACCTAACAAACCTACACAACAAAAGGAACAGCCCGAGAATACTACTCAAGTAAAGGATGTCAATTTCCAGGAAACCATGATGAGAGTGATGATGGAAATGAGTAAGAAAATGGAGGAGAATAGTAAGGAAATGAAGGAAGAATTGGGTAATAAAATCGGAGATACCAATAAGAAAATTGAGGAAAATAGTAAGAAGATGGAAAGTGACAACCAACAGTTGAGGGAAGAGTTAAAAAATGACAATAAATCCACGAGGGAAGAGTTAAAACAAATTAATACAGAGAATTTAAAACGAATCAATGAAAGGTTTGAAGAAAATTTTGAGAAACAAAAAGAAAATAATAGGCAAATGAATGAGAAAATAGACAGTATCAAAATAAGTTTGGGACAACAAATTAACGAAAAAATCGAAGACTTTGATAATAATATAAGACGATTTATAGACGAACAAAACCAAGAGCTGAGAGAAAATATTCATGGGAGGATGGAGCAGGTTAATGAGATGATTAACCAGAAGATGGATGGAAACACTGAAGAAAGGAGACAAGAGATAGCCAAAACAAATGAAAGAATAGAACAAATTAACGAAACCACTGAACAAAATAGAGTGAATTTATGTTCCAAGATAGATCAGGTAAAAGAAGATAGTCGTGTTCAAATATAGACGATACAAAGGGAACAAGTAGCATTATTATCGGAAATTAAACCTAACATAAACAAAGAAAATATTAAACACAGGGTAATGAAGTCAAAGAAAATGAGAAGAATGCATCCAAGGAATTTAATAAAAACACAGGAAGAATATGAGATGATGCACAGTGGTTTAATTAATGTAAGTAATATCCAAATGACCAATGATAAAGAAATTATGAATGTCAGAGATTATAGGAGGAGATTAAAAGTAATTTCAATAATGACTTACCATAAAACTATAGTTTACAACTTGGAAAAGACCATAGATAGATGGGAAATACCAGAGATAAAAATACGTGGGAAAATATCAATGATATCATTAGTCATTGATGTGTAGCGTTTTATTATTTCTCTTCGGAGGTCTATTTATTATTTTTTTCTTATTTGAACATTTTTTTTTATTAATGTTATACTATAATCAATATATATTATATATTGATAATATGTGTACAACAACTGGTTTTTGTTGTACCAATTATTATTTCCATCTAATTAACTTTAGATATTGTAATAATACTAATTAAATAAATATATGATGTGTGTTGATGATAATAAAGCTATTGTGGATTATGTTAGACTCCGATGCAATCAAGCCGCACTGTTTGCGCTAGCCAATTTGTAATAAAATAAATAAGATTGATGTGTGAATCGGTAAGTTGTAAGGTGTTTAATTGGTGTGTAATTGGTGTGGCTCTCGACGTCTTACTGGCCTGAAACACTTCCTTAAGTTTCCCAGCTGGTCGAGTCCCAATGGTAGCAAGACCGGTCGAGTAGCGTAAAGTTGATGAAGAAATATATATGCCCAGCTTCACCGAAAGTTTCAAAACAAAAATTATTGTTTTGAAGAAAATTTAAAAAGAATTATATTTATAAAAAAAAAATAATTTAAAAAAAAAATTTTTTATTTTATTAATTAATTAATTAGGATCAATTAATTAATATAGGGCTGTGAAGTTTTAAACAGTGTAATGCTCTACTGAAACTTTTTATTAAAGTTTCAGTATATTTTAAACAAGCTATCACCACTCATAAGACTGTCTGTAAACCAATCGATACTTGTTTACCTTTTTATTTTTTAGGTTATCTTCACTTACGGGTGGTAAAGTCCTTGTAGATTATCAATTAGAATTATCTTATTGGTAATTAGTATTATTGAAGAAATAAAGAACTATTAAGTATTGAAAAGTATTAATGTTTTTTATTAAGTAACAGCAATATTGACTCTTATCGATTAGTATCGATTCTCAGGATATCGAAAAAAGTTACAAGTATATGTTATAAAAATTATATAGGGTTCTTTAAACAGCCAGTTATTACCAAAGTCAGAGAAATCGGGCTAATATTTAAAAAGTATAACGTTACAATCAAATTAATAGTTATTAATAAACACAGACATTGAATAATAAATTGTAAATATAATAATTGTTTTCACCAAACAGCTGTGCTGAACCAAGAAGAGGCACTGGGATTGTCAAAGAAAGATGGCTGCCGTCAAGTCGATGAAAATGTTGCTCGTTGCTGCTGCATTCCAAATAATGTATTTTGACGTAATATTCCTGTTCTTGTGTCTGCAAATCTCTTGTTATATGTTGTGTAGTGACTGGTGTAGTGATTCTGGGTTGTATTTAGTATGTCTGTGTAATTATAAGTCAAACACTTTCTCCGATTCCGTCACTAATTTGGTTTAATGTATTATACAGTTTTCTAGTGTTTTATGGTGTTTTTCGGAGTAGATTTATATTGTTCTGTGTTATGGAGTGTTACTTGATCGTTTCTGTTATAATATGATAGTTTCAGACGTATTTTACAAGTCACTCGTGATTTCACAATAACTCACTATACACTCGCTTGTATGACGATTATAGGTTAGGTTATCCACGTTATTAAACGTATGTCATGTTAACCGTTCAACTACCAATAATTAACTAACTGTTTCCTTCAGTTTCAATTAAACTCTTAGCCCATATAATATTATCCTTAACATTGTTCAAAAATATTTTCACATCCTGTGTACATTTTACTATTTCATTATATGAATGCCTAAACTTTGGTTATTTGTCAATTTTATTCACTAGATTTGATTTAAATTAATCTTTCAGTTAATTCTGGTTATTTTCAGATTAAATAATGCCATTTTATAGTGTTTTCTGTCAAAAAAAATAGTAATTTCACTTTCAGTTTGGTATACTGTGAAGAGTCAAAACATCAAAATTTACTTCCTGTCATTATATAAATTCAGCCATTTTATCAGTTATATTTAATATTAATAATCCTATATTGTATTAAAAGGTTCCTATTCCCTTATTTTCTGGTAATTAATTGAATTAGTTGTATTCTGAAACATTATTCTGAAATATATGACTCCCATGTCTAAATTTCTGAGTTTAGTCATTTTATTTTTATTTATAATTCTGAATATAATTTATTAAAATCTCTCTAAATGGTATGTGCAATTATATGGCATGATCTCAAGTTTATTTTGTCTAAACCCCTTTTGTTTATTTGCTTTTAAATGAGTAATTTCTCTGTTTTGATGAAGTTTGGTTTCCATTCTTTTGGCCTATGATTTTTTTAACAATTTTTCTTACAAAATAATTTACAAACAATATATGATGTGTGATACCCTCTCTGACTTTTTACAAATAGTATTATAAATTAAACATGTTTTCAAATTACACAAAAACAATTAGTATTGGTTACAATACAAATAATAGTTAAACAGAATAAAGAACATTTTTTTTAAATAAATGGTTGTCTTCAAATCAGACATTTTGCAACAAAATTCCCATTTCCAACATGGAAACATGGTTTATAAAAAAGGTTTTGTACTAACTAACATCTTAATTACTCTCTACTATTTACAAGTGGTAATTATTTTTATAGTTCTGATGTTAGTTGTTTCAGACCCAAACAAATGGCCTTATATCTAATACATTTTTAAACATTCTTGTACTATATACATTAAAACCTTATATCTATATTCTTATTTCTAACTATTATTATAAGTAGGATTCTACAGTTTTTATACCGTCTTTTACATTGTCTTTGGGGAATTGTACCCTGTCATTAACAAATAAATAGTTATTAATTGTTCAAAAGGTATTATGAACTCTGTTTTTCTTTTTTCATGTAAAACAAAATGTTATTTTAAACAGATTCATGTCTTATGAACAACATATTGTCACAATACATATTTTAAGTCATTGAAAAATGCATATTTCATTGCATCCAATGTTTGTGATTGCCAAGAATGAAACACAAGGTTCATTTTTTATAATACCCAAAACTATCACTGGTTCACTTTGCACTTATATATTATGTTAATGCTAAATGGTCGTATAGTCTTATCAACATAATAAATTGGTTAGCGTTTTTTCAATGGAGATTTGTTCCATGGGTACTATATTATTGTTTCATCTTAGTTCACAGGAAACTTTTACTTTATACACTTCTCTCTCTTAAATTTATATACATGTAGTTTTTAATTCGTTATACTTTTATTTTTAAATATTTATTTTGGGGATATAGGGATTTGGGTGTCTTTTATAAGAGCATGACATCTTCTTCAGGATGCTGCCTTCTTCTTCTTTCATCAGTCTTCTTTTCTCCTGCCTTCTGGGACTGGTATCTTCTCCATCTTCTTCTTGCTGCCATCAGGTTTCTTGGGATCTTCTCCATCTTCTTCTTTATTACAGAAATACACAACCTGTATTGGTTGATCTTGGCTTATTTTAGGGTTTCTCTTCTATTTATTCTTCCTCGTTGTGGGTTTGGTCATATTGTGTACTGCTTTGTTATTTACTATTTTACCTTCCTGGGTTATACCTTGAAAACCTTTGGTTATGAGACTGGTCTTGGATGACTCATCACTAGTAACTCCTTTTATTTTAACTTGTATTTTCTTTATAATAATGATTTCTTTCCACAGTTGCTATGAATTAATCTATTTATATTAAACTTAATGCTTTCTTCCAACTTTAAATATTATAACTTCATTATTCTAATGATCAATTGCCATTCAATATTATGCATACATCTGTCACGCTACAGATTGCTCTCCTCCAGAAGTAATTATTTCAGACATGTTTATGGATGAAATAATTTCTTATGATAATTTCATCATTTCTTATAATTCATTTTCTTCTCCATTTTTATATCGACTTTTTTATATTAGAGTTTTATTAATTTTATATATATGGTTACTTGTCTTACTACTGTTCCTTTTCGGATAGTTAGTGTCTTCTGAGATATATTATTATTGTAATACATTTTCTTTCTATATCAACTTCGTGTTGTATCCTTGGGATATTAATTCCCTAACATTCCCTATCACGTGGGCTGGGGCAGATCAGAGGGGCACTGTACGCTACTTCTCTGCTGGCCATACACCACTTCTATAAATTGAGTACAGGGGCATATCCATCCCTGCTCAAAAACATAATGCTGCTGGAATTATCTTCAGTCAGTCATCGAATAAATAAATAAAAAGTAGTCTCATTTTCGACTAATAAAAATATCTTTGGATTCTCCACTTCGTAGTCTCTCAGATTATCTCACATTTTCTATCTTAATAAATCTTCATAATCATTATTATACTCATTACATATATATTTTTCCAAAACTCTTAACTTGTCTGATATATTTAATTTAATTATGGTTGAAAACCTTTCTTTTAATAATTCTGGTTACTGTTTACAGTGTAACTCTCTTTCTTCTTCATCTGAATTCTCTTTATACTTTCTTCTGGTTATTCATAGTATTAGCATGGTCTTTATAAATAGTCTTTCGTATTCATTATTTGAATGGTCTTAATATGTTATATTTAATTTTTTAACATTGTATCTTTACATTAGATATACAGGTTGTTATATTGATCATTTTATTTAAAAATTTTGGTTCTTTCCTTTCTCTTAGAAAGTTATTAATCCGTCTTCGCATTCATTAGCATTAATTCATTTATATTATATTTCATGTGGTATTTCTTCTCTTTGCATTTCATATAGGTCTTATTATTATCATTGGTTCAAAATCATCTTCTCCATACGTTTGGTATGAGTTGATTTTCTTTGCTCTTAATTAACTGTTTTCATTATCGTTTCATAGGTAATTAGTCTCTTTGCTTCCAAATTTTTTCTTCTCTTACACTCTTCTTTGTTATTCTTCTCTACCCCTTCAAATGCTATTGTGAATGTCTAGCATTTATTCTGGATTAACGTTAATTCTCTTTTCTGAATTAACCACTTTATTTTCTTCTCAATTCAATCATAATTGACACATAATTATTTTTTGGAACTTGGTTAGTTTTAATGTAAAATTCAAACTATTCTTTTTATTTAATTGAAAAATATTTCTCATAAATCCTTGTAATATGTTGATCTTATCTTGTTTCAAAGTACTGACGTTCTATCAACATTCAAATTCTGTTTATTTCATTTATTCCCAGAATTGTTTCATTCAGAAATGTTTATAGTACTGTGATCTTACTATTATCTCTGAATGTTTTGGTATTTCTCCAAATTCAAATTCTTCTTAATTATTTACCATAAAGTTTTCTCACAAACTTAGTTATAGTAAGTTGGTCTTACTTTATTTTTAAATTTTTTGTATAATTAAGTTCAAAATTCTCTCTCTTTCTCTTTCTTCCATAAAGTTTTGTTCTAAATTATCAGGTTGTAGTAAGAAGTACTTACTCAATTTTAAATTTTTATAATTATATTTCAATTCAAAAGTCTTTCTTTTTCTTTCTTCCATAAAGTTTGTTCCAAAATCATCAGGTTGTAAGTTGTACTTACATTATTTTAGGATTTTTTCAAATATAAATTCTAAATTCCTTCTTCTTATAATTTTCCAAAATGTTCTTCTCAAAATATTAGGTTGTAAGATGTACTTACATTATTTTAGGATTTTTAAAATAAAATATATATAAATTCAAAATTCTAAAACTCACAACTCATTCTTCATAATATTTCTTCATAGAAGCTTGATTGTACACTCCTTTGATTTTTCCTGAAACGATTTCCTTCAACTCATATGTATTGTTCTGTTTATCATTTACCACAACATATGGTCCGGTGTAAAGTAATAGTAGTTTTTTGGTTATGCCTTCTAAGGTGCTAGGCAGCTCTCTATTTTTTAGGAGTACTTTCTCACCCTCTTTATATGTTATAATTCACCCTATTGCCTTCTGGTATTTGGCTTGCCGTTTTTCCTGATCTTCTGCTACCTTATTGTAAAACTTCAACTGGTTGAATTTCCTATTGTTGTTCGTTGGAAATTCAATGATTTGTTCAATGTCTCGGGGAGTCGGCTTCTCATACATGGCTGAGTACGGTGGAATTCCTATAGCTGGATGGTGGGCGTAATTTAGGAATGTTTCTGTCGCTGCTAGGTACTCTTGCCACTTTTTCTGTTGGTTGTGACAGTACGTGCGCAAAATCCTACCCACTTCTCTTAGTACTCTCTCAGCCGGATTGCTACTTGGGTGGTAGACTGATGTCTTATATGTTTTGACCCCAAGTGCTAATAAAGTGTCTCGCCATCTCCTCCCCTTAAACTGTGTACCATGGACGGTAATAATAGAAAATGGTCTACCGATCTCTGGGATATACAAATCAATAATCACCGCCAAAACCTTTGCTGTCGTTGCCCGATTAACCGGATATACCTTTATATACTTGGTGTAGTGATCCATTATAATTACCAAGTATTTATATCTGTGCCGACCACCGCTACGGGGAAATGGCCCGCATATATCCAAAAACACTTTTTCCAGTTTTGCGTTGGAAGTTATCGGTATCATGATACCCTCTGTCTTTTCATTGTTTACTTTTGCACATTGGCAGATCTTACAGGACTTGATATATGTTCTCACCTTGCGGTTGATATTCTTGATCTTACAATTTTCCTCTAGAGCTTGTATCACTTTTAACGCTCCCATGTGACCATACCTGACATGGTAATCGATGATGACCTCCTTTTCGATTTGGTGTGGGATTATCACCTTCCATGTCTCATCGTCCAATGCGGTTTTTATGAATAAAATTCCCTTGTTAAGGTGGTAGTATTTAGAAATAGTTTCATAATTGGCTTCCAAACGACTCACAATGTTTTTCAGCTTAGGATCAGACTGCTGATGGGTTCGGATATTTATTAACAAAGCTTGTAAATCGGCTCTGGTCGTGAATATGTTATAAATTTTTACCAAGCTCTCCTTCTCCCCCTCGAAAGTCTGATCTTCTAGATTTATACGTGACAACACATCCGCTACCACGTTCTTCTTTCCTGGAATGTATTCCCATTTCAGGTCATATTCTTGTAGGGCGAGTACCCACCTAGCCAATCGGCCGTGACTCAATTTGCACCTACGAAGGAACGAGATGGATTTATGATCAGTTCGTACCGTGACTTGATATCCGAGAATGTACGTCCGGAACTTGCTGCATGCGAACACCACGCTCAACAATTCCTTTTCTGTCACACTGTAGTTCTTTTCGCACTGGTTCAGTGTGCGACTAGCGAAGCTTATTACCAGATGTTGTCCCTCCTCATCTTCCTGGTATAATGTCGTTCCTAAGCTTAGATCGCTAGCGTCACAGTTTAGAAAGAACGGTTTATTAAAATCTGGGTGACGAAGTATCACACTCTCCAGAAACTTCTCTTTTATCAATCGGAAAGTAATATCTTGATCTTCACCCCAAGTCCATTTGTTTTTTGCAGATAACTGTGGTTGAAACTTGGCGGTCAACTCGGAATATCGGCTCTGAAACTTCCTGTAATAGTTACAGAGTCCGAGGAAAGATTGCAATTGTTTCCTGTTTCTTGGTTGCGGGAACCTCTGAATTGCCTCCACTTTCTCTGCTGATGGGGTAATACCTCTGTCGTCTAGGTTGAAGCCTAAGAATTGTACCTTACGCGCTATGAATTTGGATTTCTCCAACTTCAGTGTTATGTTGTTCTGCGCTAGTTTGTTTAGTACAAATTCCACTCTGTAACAATGCTCCTCCCAGGTTCCGGATGTGATTAGTAAATCGTCAACATAGACGGTGGTAAATTGGAGCGCTTCTGGTCCCAAAATCTGGTCCATGCATGCCACAAATATGGCGACAGAATTGACAAGTCCGAAGGGCAGTCTCTTGAACTGGTAATTGCGCCCTTCGAAAATGAACGCTACATACTGGCAGCTTTGTGGATGCAGCTCTACCTGCCAATAACCACAGACCGTATCCCAGGTGCTAATAAAGTTAGTACCATGAAAACGCTTTAAGATTTCTTCTATTTCACCGGGAGATGTTCTGTCATTCACAATTGTCTTGTTCAACTCACGCGCATCTAAACAGAGCCGGACTTGTCCGTCTTTCTTCGGAACAGCAATAATTGGACTAGTGTAAGGTGATTGACTAATCTCAATTATGTCGTTTTCAATCATCTTGTTTATCTCTGTTCTCACGGCTTCTTTGAGCGACTGCGCTATTGGATATGACCTCCGGTTAAACTCTACGTTTTCTTTAAAACGAAGTTGGCACTGGTAGTTTTTTACCTTCCCTGGTTCATCAGAAAACACCACCTTGTATTTCTCATATATTGCAATTAGACGATCAGCCAGATGTGTTGGTATTTTCTCGTCATCGCTTCCGCACTGGAAATTCCGTATTTCTTGGATCTTAACTGACCATAAATCCTCTCCTCCATGATTGTATATTATGGGTTTAGAAAGAGGGCTGTTTCTAATAACATTTATTTTACGAAGTTGTTGATGTATAGGGCTGGGAAGTATAGTTGTGCCTCCTACCAGATCTGCGGTCCATGTTATTCCGTCTGGGAAAAGTGATACTTTATTTAAATTAAGATCGATTACTGCCGAATATCTACGAAGAATATCGCAACCGACTAAGATGTCAAATGGTAATCCAGTGGCGATTAAAAATTCCATGTCTAAAGCTATATCACGGCTAACGACACTTAAGGAAACTTGCTTCCTGATGGTTTTATTTTGGCGACCAGTTGCACCTACCAATACAATGTTGTTGACTGGTAACATTGGCAAAGTTTTACCACATGTACTCTGTATTCTCTCCAACTCATTGGAGTTTATTATTGAAATATTAGCTCCTGTGTCTATCATTATTCTAGCGGGAACTCCTTCCACCTCCGCTGTTATATAAATTATCTCATTATTACTGTTGCTGAGACTCTTCTCGTTCTCTTCCAAAAGTTCAGTTCGTATGTCTTTCAAATAATGGTTACTGATAATAGTGATGTTTTTATCATTGTTTGCTTGTTGCAAATCATCCTTTTCTAACCCAGGAAGTATAAGCAGTAACGGGTCATCGTTGTTGATTACTGCCTCCTCTCGTTTAAAGCATTTTGGTCATTGTTTAAGTTATTGTTGACCGAGGCATCGTTCGGGAAACTCTGGTTTGTTTCCTGACGTTCTGTACCCTGGTTGATGTTTAACACCCTGTTCGGTTGTCTGCCAAGATCTTCCAGGCTGGTACTTCGTCTTTCCTGTTCGTATCTTGGGCCGTCTCGTTCCGCACTCCGCCATCTTCGGTCAGCGCCGTGGAAGCTGCTCCTCCTCGGTTGATAATATCTCCTGGGTCCGCGATCTTCTGCTCTTATAAAATTTACCCTAGGGCGCGACACTCGGTTATTACTATTGCTATTATTATTATTACTAATATTATTATTATAGTAATTTCGGTTAGGTGGGTAAGGTCTGTCACCATTATTGTTGGGATATGGATTTCTCTGACTGTATGGAACATTATTATTTTGTTGATAAAAGTGGTTTCGATTATTTGGGTAGGGGTTGTTATTTCTCACGCCGTTAAAATTTCCGTTAAACTGGTTATTACGCGGCTGGTTGTTAGGGCCGTCGTAATTACTGGGCTGGTTCCGGTTATTTGTATGGTTATTGCCGTTATTGGGGTAAGTAGTCGGCCTTGCTTCTGGTCTCTCATTTCTCTTCCTGCTCTGCCGATAATACTCTTCATTCTCGTATCCCTCCAATAACTCAGTCATTCCCTGGATCGTCTTGATCTGACTACCTCTCCGGGCCCTGATAATGTCCTCATCATAGTGATAAGATATCTTATTCACTAAACATTCTTCTGGGATTGCTGGCTCAAGGTGCTTTGCCATACACACCTTCCCCAAGAAATATGCCGTCATACTGCTACCTAATTGTGACCTGTATCTTCCGTTACAAATATTGTCACGTATCAAGTTCTGGGTGGTCTCAGACCAGTATTTTGTCTTAAACATTTTCCGGAACTGTTGGTAGTCGGAAATTTCACTCCGGTTGGCCATCCACCAATTATCTGTTATGTCTCGGAAAGACTCGTCGAATATCTCCCTGCTATGGCTCCATTGGGTAATTTTATGCTTGGTCAAATATTCTTCTACCCTAGCTAGGAACTCCATCGGCTTGCGTTTGTATTGCCGGAAATTGAGCCACTCTCGGCTTTCGTTGACAGGCAATCCGGTGAAATGAGTCGGTCTGTTCCTTATTGCTTCCATCTCCTCTCGGCTTTGTCGCACCTGACCGGTGATATTGGCCATGGTCTCTTGTATATCATTACATCGTTCTGTGACCTGGTTTCGTACTTTTCCGAATTCTTCTTGATTTTCCTTTCTCTGTTCTTCTACCTTCCTTCGACTATGTTCTTCGATATTTGTGAACTTGATGTTCACCACTTCTTTAAACTCATTCACCTCCTTTTCGGTCTGGTTGCACTTTCCATCAATCTCTCGAATCTGTCGATTGACCATTATATTTTCTTCTTCCATCTTCTTATCCATCGCTTTTTTGTTAACCTTGATTTCCTTATTCATTTCTTCTCGCAACAATTCCATCCTTTCGTCCAGTTTGTCCAAATTCTCCTGATTGACTTCTCTTAATTCTTCTCTTAAAATTTGATTGTCCTCTCTCAATTCTTCCAACTTCTCCCCCATCTTCTCTTCCAACTTCTTGTTATCTTCTTTCATCTCTTCCTTCAATTGTCGGTTGTTCTTCTCTATCTTCTTCCTGGTTTCATCTATTTTCTGATTGGTATTTTCAATTTTATTAATCAACTCTTCTTTAGTCGCTTTGAATTCTTCCTTGAACGATTGGTTGTCTTCCTTCAATTCTTCCATGTTCTTGTTCATCCCAGTCAACTCTTCTTTTGTGGATTCATTATCCTTCTTCAATTCTTCCATCTTCTCTTCCATCTTCTTGCTGTTTTCTTCTATCTTCTCTTCCAGCTTCTTATTTGTTGTTTCGATCTTATTTCCTAAATCTTCTTTCAAGGACTGGTTATCACTCCCCATTTTCTTACTCAAGTCTTCCTTTAATTCCTTACTTGTGGATTCCATTTTCTTATTATTTTCGTCCATTTTCTTGTCCATTTTCTTACTCAAGTCTTCTTTCCATTCTTCCATCTTCTTATTTGTTGTTTGGTTGTCCTTCTCCCTATTCTGGTCCATTATCTTGAACATTTCCATAATTTTCTCCATCCTTACGTCTTCCATTGTTTTGGGTTTCTCCTGGATATTAACCTCTCCTGTCTGTGTTGGTATCTCCGGTTGTTCCGTTTGTTTGGACAACACCGATTGTAATACCTCTTCCACCTCTACTGGCGTTGCCTCTTTGTTGTCCATGTCAACTTCTATTTCTTTCTCGGCCTCCGCCGCCCGTTTCTTAGATGTTGCACGTCGTTGCATTTTCCCTCGAAATTCTCTGGCTTTGTAGCTGTTGCCTAGCTCCAACTAGTGATTGGGCAGAATTTATTGGCCTTCCAATCGCTAATTAAAGCCCCTAAAGTTGTGCGCCAATTTGTAATAATACTAATTAAATAAATATATGATGTGTGTTGATGATAATAAAGCTATTGTGGATTATGTTAGACTCCGATGCAATCAAGCCGCACTGTTTGCGCTAGCCAATTTGTAATAAAATAAATAAGATTGATGTGTGAATCGGTAAGTTGTAAGGTGTTTAATTGGTGTGTAATTGGTGTGGCTCTCGACGTCTTACTGGCCTGAAACACTTCCTTAAGTTTCCCAGCTGGTCGAGTCCCAATGGTAGCAAGACCGGTCGAGTAGCGTAAAGTTGATGAAGAAATATATATGCCCAGCTTCACCGAAAGTTTCAAAACAAAAATTATTGTTTTGAAGAAAATTTAAAAAGAATTATATTTATAAAAAAAAAATAATTTAAAAAAAAATTTTTAATTTTATTAATTAATTAATTAGGATCAATTAATTAATATAGGGCTGTGAAGTTTTAAACAGTGTAATGCTCTACTGAAACTTTTTATTAAAGTTTCAGTATATTTTAAACAAGCTATCACCACTCATAAGACTGTCTGTAAACCAATCGATACTTGTTTACCTTTTTATTTTTTAGGTTATCTTCACTTACGGGTGGTAAAGTCCTTGTAGATTATCAATTAGAATTATCTTATTGGTAATTAGTATTATTGAAGAAATAAAGAACTATTAAGTATTGAAAAGTATTAATGTTTTTTATTAAGTAACAGCAATATTGACTCTTATCGATTAGTATCGATTCTCAGGATATCGAAAAAAGTTACAAGTATATGTTATAAAAATTATATAGGGTTCTTTAAACAGCCAGTTATTACCAAAGTCAGAGAAATCGGGCTAATATTTAAAAAGTATAACGTTACAATCAAATTAATAGTTATTAATAAACACAGACATTGAATAATAAATTGTAAATATAATAATTGTTTTCACCAAACAGCTGTGCTGAACCAAGAAGAGGCACTGGGATTGTCAAAGAAAGATGGCTGCCGTCAAGTCGATGAAAATGTTGCTCGTTGCTGCTGCATTCCAAATAATGTATTTTGACGTAATATTCCTGTTCTTGTGTCTGCAAATCTCTTGTTATATGTTGTGTAGTGACTGGTGTAGTGATTCTGGGTTGTATTTAGTATGTCTGTGTAATTATAAGTCAAACACTTTCTCCGATTCCGTCACTAATTTGGTTTAATGTATTATACAGTTTTCTAGTGTTTTATGGTGTTTTTCGGAGTAGATTTATATTGTTCTGTGTTATGGAGTGTTACTTGATCGTTTCTGTTATAATATGATAGTTTCAGACGTATTTTACAAGTCACTCGTGATTTCACAATAACTCACTATACACTCGCTTGTATGACGATTATAGGTTAGGTTATCCACGTTATTAAACGTATGTCATGTTAACCGTTCAACTACCAATAATTAACTAACTGTTTCCTTCAGTTTCAATTAAACTCTTAGCCCATATAATATTATCCTTAACATTGTTCAAAAATATTTTCACATCCTGTGTACATTTTACTATTTCATTATATGAATGCCTAAACTTTGGTTATTTGTCAATTTTATTCACTAGATTTGATTTAAATTAATCTTTCAGTTCATTCTGGTTATTTTCAGATTAAATAATGCCATTTTATAGTGTTTTCTGTCAAAAAAAATAGTAATTTCACTTTCAGTTTGGTATACTGTGAAGAGTCAAAACATCAAAATTTACTTCCTGTCATTATATAAATTCAGCCATTTTATCAGTTATATTTAATATTAATAATCCTATATTGTATTAAAAGGTTCCTATTCCCTTATTTTCTGGTAATTAATTGAATTAGTTGTATTCTGAAACATTATTCTGAAATATATGACTCCCATGTCTAAATTTCTGAGTTTAGTCATTTTATTTTTATTTATAATTCTGAATATAATTTATTAAAATCTCTCTAAATGGTATGTGCAATTATATGGCATGATCTCAAGTTTATTTTGTCTAAACCCCTTTTGTTTATTTGCTTTTAAATGAGTAATTTCTCTGTTTTGATGAAGTTTGGTTTCCATTCTTTTGGCCTATGATTTTTTTAACAATTTTTCTTACAAAATAATTTACAAACAATATATGATGTGTGATACCCTCTCTGACTTTTTACAAATAGTATTATAAATTAAACATGTTTTCAAATTACACAAAAACAATTAGTATTGGTTACAATACAAATAATAGTTAAACAGAATAAAGAACATTTTTTTTAAATAAATGGTTGTCTTCAAATCAGACATTTTGCAACAAAATTCCCATTTCCAACATGGAAACATGGTTTATAAAAAAGGTTTTGTACTAACTAACATCTTAATTACTCTCTACTATTTACAAGTGGTAATTATTTTTATAGTTCTGATGTTAGTTGTTTCAGACCCAAACAAATGGCCTTATATCTAATACATTTTTAAACATTCTTGTACTATATACATTAAAACCTTATATCTATATTCTTATTTCTAACTATTATTATAAGTAGGATTCTACAGTTTTTATACCGTCTTTTACATTGTCTTTGGGGAATTGTACCCTGTCATTAACAAATAAATAGTTATTAATTGTTCAAAAGGTATTATGAACTCTGTTTTTCTTTTTTCATGTAAAACAAAATGTTATTTTAAACAGATTCATGTCTTATGAACAACATATTGTCACAATACATATTTTAAGTCATTGAAAAATGCATATTTCATTGCATCCAATGTTTGTGATTGCCAAGAATGAAACACAAGGTTCATTTTTTATAATACCCAAAACTATCACTGGTTCACTTTGCACTTATATAATTATGTTAATGCTAAATGGTCGTATAGTCTTATTAACATAATAAATTGGTTAGCGTTTTTCAATGGAGATTTGTTCCATGGGTACTATATTATTGTTTCATCTTAGTTCACAGGAAACTTTTACTTTATACACTCCTCTCTCTTAAATTTATATACATGTGGTTTTTATTTCGTTATACTTTTATTTTTAGATATTTATTTTGGGGATATAGGGATTTGGGTGTCTTTTATAAGAGCATGACATCTTCTTCAGGATGCTGCCCTCTTCTTCTTTCTTCAGTCTTCTTTTCTCCTGCCTTCTGGGACTGGTATCTTCTCCATCTTCGTCTTGTTGCCATCAGGTTTCTTGGGATCTTCTCCATCTTCTTCTTTATTACAGAAATACACAACCTGTATTGGTTGATCTTGGCTTATTTTAGGGTTTCTCTTCTATTTATTCTTCCTCGTTGTGGGTTTGGTCATATTGTGTACTGCTTTGTTATTTACTATTTTACCTTCCTGAGTTATACCTTGAAAACCTTTGGTTATGAGACTGGTCTTGGATGACTCATCACTAGTAACTCCTTTTATTTTAACTTGTATTTTCTTTATAATAATGATTTCTTTCCACAGTTGCTATGAATTAATCTATTTATATTAAACTTAATGCTTTCTTCCAACTTTAAATATTATAACTTCATTATTCTAATGATCAATTGCCATTCAATATTATGCATACATCTGTCACGCTACAATATTAAAGAACAATTTTTATTTCATCTTTTCTTCTACAGATCCAAAATTAACAATTTATTATTTTCAATCTCACAAAAACAGTCTCCTTGACAACGCCACCAATTTTCCATTACATCACTCATACAAATTCTGTTTTCATACATTTAGTTATACATATATAATTATTTATATTTAACATTTTATATCAATTATCATTATTACAAAACAATATAATAATTATTAACAAACAATATCATTATTATTAACAAAAAATATTAGAACAGAACCAATAATAAATATACAATTGTGATTCGGTACCGGGAATCGAACTCGGGTCCCCCGGTATCGTTACAATCCCTCCCCGCCTAAGTCTATTCAACTTTCGGCTTCCAACAAGGAGGGTGAAAATTGAATGACAATATTGGTTAGGTAACTCCGGCAAATTCAGGCCGTGCTGTTGTCTGTATGTCCACATCACTTTTTTGGCACATGGCCCTACTTAAACTATCAGCATTTTTGTGATATTTCCCGGCCTTATGAGTAATGACAAAATCAAATGATTGTAAGGCAAGTGCCCATCTCATTAATCGGGCATTTGCAGATCCCATAGTTTTTAAATAAATCAGAGGATTGTGGTCTGTTACAATAGTAAAAGTCAGTCCCCCATCTAAATATTGACGGAGTTTAAGAACGGCCCAGACGATGCCAGCGCATTCCTTTTCGGTCGTCGCATAATTTATTTCTGGCCCTTTCAGTTTTCTACTTAAAAAAATAACTGGATGTTCAGTTTCAAACTTTATTTCCAGTAAAGTACTGGATGATATAGAAGTGGCATCCCCTTCCTCTGTTACAATTATCTCTCCCTCATTAACTTTTTTCAACGGATCTATTTTTTGAATTTTCTGTCCTTCAGGTCCAGAAAGGATATTTATTGGAGCTGATGCCATTTCCACTTCTTTATCATTTTTTTCTTTTTGATGTCTTCTTACCTTTTCTTTCCACAACAGATGATATTACTTCTTTAACCAGTAGCTCAACTGTTTTATCTTCATTACATGTTTGAGTTGCAGGTAAAACATCAGTTGGAATGAAAGAGTTCAACAAGGAATTGTCTTCAGCTGTTTTGTTAGAGCACTGTTCAAACTGTTTTTGATCAATACCTTCATCCTTCGACTCGAACTGTGGTTGAACAATACTTTCACTTATCTCAGAGTACATGTCACTTGTACATACTCTTCCTTCTTCACATGGTTCATCAATAATTAGTCTCTCTATTTCATGCTCCAACTTTGAAATATTTTCTTCTACTATGTCTGCAGGTGTGCTTACTTTTGTTACTTTCTCAGTACTTCCACCTAATGCATGTGTATCTGCTGCAGATTTTTCAGTTCTTGATTCTTCCTGTTTAATTAACACATCAAGTTTTGTTCACCCGAACTTCGACATGTAACATCCTTTACTTCATCTGCCAGTTCATCAAGGGATGTATTCTCAACCTGAAATTCAGCTATAGCAACCTTAGTTATCTGAACCGTTTCAAGTTCAGATTGTAGCGTTTCATTATTTCTCTTCGGAGGTCTAGATTGTACTTCTTGGATCATCTCTAACAATTCGGAATCAGAATTTTGAGCAGCCATGAATTGTTCATGTGTCGTATTCAGTAGGAACAACATTTCACCCTGTTGATGACTGTCATTTTCTTCAAGGAGTCTATCTTCCTCTTTTGTTTCAGTCTCAACGGTTGATAGCTGATCATTTTGAATTTTTTCTTGTTCTGCTTGCTCTTTTACTTCTATTTCTCGCTTAACTAACATAGACTTTATGTTTATGGCATTCACAAATTCTAACAAATGTGCATTTGTGTTTTGTAAACTGCGCCGTTTCACTCCCCATCAAATAAATTCCTTCACAAGCTGGACTAGCTGTGACTGCAGCCTGAGCAAGTATTATCTTTTCAGGAATTTCCAAAGTGACATCTACTATTTGGCAACAGAAGGGTTCTGGAAATAATGGGGTGTTAAGCCATCTATGTTCGCCCGTGTAATGTTCAATGGATACATAATTTTGATGCACCACATCAATATCAGCACCTGTGTCCCGATGTATTTGAACTTGTCTACCGTTAACTTTCCCTTGACACTTGAATGGCATTACTTGCTTTTCTAAATCAGATTGAGAAATGCCTCCAACTTTCAAATCCTCTTTAGTCTCTTTCATAAAACTAGAGACCTCTTCAACTATTCCTGCTACATTTGAGGGTTCATTACTAGATAGTCTTTTAGGACACCTATTCCTCAAATGATCCAATGAATTACATAAATAACATCACATCTCTTTCCGTTTTTCAAATTCAGGTTTAAATTCACTTATCTTTGAATCTTCCCTTTTTTTAAGTTCCTTGTCTGGAACATAGGTTTAGGTTGCACCTTCAGAACATTTTTCGGATTCGACTCTATCTTAATATAATCCAAACTTGTTTTTTGGTTAAGACAAGTCCTCAAATCGTCATTTTTCTCTAGTTGTCTCTGTAACTCCAAAGGTGTACTTAAATTTAACCAATCTTGACTCAGCTGTTCTTTTATTTGGGTAGGAACCCGATATTTTAACTGATTTAAAATCATTAAATTTTTCAAGCTTTTGACATCAACTGCCTTCATTCCTTCAGTCCATCCTTCAAAATATATGGTCAATTGATATACAAAATCTGCCCAAGTCTGGTTCGGTAAGCGTCTAATATTAAAGAATTTTTGTCTGAGTTTTTCAGGGTTTAACTGATATTTTCTCATAAATAATTCTTTTACATAATCATAATTTTCTGCTAGCTCTATTGGTTCTCGATGAATGAGTTCTTTGATTACTATTGGTACAACACTAGTTAAAACAATAACCCAGTCTTCAAGAGGTATTTTCGAATGTACCATAGCATGTTCAAATCTTCGAAGGAAAATTGACACATCTTCCTCTTTTTCATCAAATATACCTACAACATCTTTTATATTATACAATTTTGGTTCTATAATTTTTCTAACTTCAACTTCAGTATTAGAAGTCTGTTGAATCCTCAATTTCTCTAACTCAAACTCTCTTTCTAATCTTTTTTCTTCTTTCACAGCTTCAGCTGCTAATCTTTTTTCTTCCTTCACAGCTTCAGCTGCTAATCTTTTTTCTTCCTTCACAGCTTCTTCCTTCACAGCTTTGGCTGCTAATCTTTTTTCTTCCTTCACAGCTTCAGCTGCTACTGTTTCACGTCTAACAATTTCTGTTTCTGTTTTCTGTAACAGATATTTGATTAATTCTTCATCGTAATCTTCATACGTTTGAATTAGACGAGTATAATCCTTCTTACTCATTCCTTCACGAATTTCAAGATCTAGATCGATCACAACTTCGTGCAAAACAACTTTTGGGTACCGTTGAATAAATGCCATTTTAATGAGATATTTTACTAAAAAAACAGTATACCACACGAACACACAGACAACATCAACAGCAAGAAACAAAACAAAACAAATCTGCCGGACTCACCCAAACACCTTGATGATCCGCCTTCAGGAGCTTCTTGTACATAAGTTGCCTTCAACTCGAACTGCAAGGACTGTCTCGTCTCGGCCTGGATTCTTCCTTCTTAGTTCCGACAAAATCCTCCGACGACATCCAGTTCACGTTCCTTCAGGACTTCTTGCCTCATGTTCAAATCAGCATCAATATGTATCTCCCTTTTCAGAATATTTTTTTATTCTTCTTAGCAACCGTTGTTATTTTTTAAATTTTTGTGTTATTTTCATATTTTCTGCACAAATTTTAAGATTATAATATCTACACCGCTGAGCACCAGTTTATACATTGTAGCGTTTCATTATTTCTCTTCGGAGGTCTATTTATTATTTTTTTCTTATTTGAACATTTTTTTTTATTAATGTTATACTATAATCAATATATATTATATATTGATAATATGTGTACAACAACTGGTTTTTGTTGTAACAATTATTATTTCCATCTAATTAACTTTAGATATTAAAGAACAATTTTTATTTCATCTTTTCTTCTACAGATCCAAAATTAACAATTTATTATTTTCAATCTCACAAAAACAGTCTCCTTGACAACGCCACCAATTTTCCATTACATCACTCCTACAAATTCTGTTTTCATACATTTAGTTATACATATATAATTATTTATATTTAACATTTTATATCAATTATCATTATTACAAAACAATATAATAATTATTAACAAACAATATCATTCTTATTAACAAAAAATATTAGAACAGAACCAATAATAAATATACAATTGTGATTCGGTACCGGGAATCGAAATCGGGTCCCCCGGTATCGTTACAGATGGACCAGTGACATATTGGTGTAATGAACAATATGATAGGGCGAGTCGAATAAGTGTTGCAGCAAAGGAAAGAATAACAGCAGGAGAAATGAAGTACAATGTAGAGGCAAGAGATGTCACAAGTACTGGAATAATTATAAAGACAATAATAGTCCGGAAAATAAGGGCAACTGAGATTATAGACCACGGCTAAATTAAATACCATACACCATCAAGAAAAGGGATGGATTTGATGATAACCGATAACAAAAAATACCATCAAAATTCTAAATTAAGTAAGATCAACTTACATGAATTATTTGAAATGACTATTATATAAACCATCAAAAGTCTAAATTAAGTAAGATCAACTTACATGAATTATTTGAAATGACTATTATATAAAACATCAAAATTCTAAATTAAGTAAGAACATCTTACCATGAGTTAAAGAAGAAATTATTTTGAATCTATTAAGAACAAAACATCAAAATTCTAAACTAAGTAAGATCAACTTACATGAATTATTTGAAATGATTATTATATAAAAAACGAATTTGATAACAAAAAATACTACCAAAATCTAAAATATGTAAGAACAATTTACAGCATACTTTGAAACAAAAAATATTATGAAGAATGAAACATAACATAAGAGATTATTTCTTCCATACCAAAGATCATGTTCAGAAATAATTACTTCTGAAGGAGGGCAATTATGTAACGACACCAAAATTCTAAAAGAAATAAGCACATCTTATTAAATCAAGCATAAATAATAGTATAAATAAATAATGGAGCGCAATATTAATGACAAAACCCTAAGAGAAATTTAATAAACTAATTAGAAAACGAACTTGCTGAAGAAGAGTTGCAGTATAAAAACAGATAGAATAATATAAGTATAAATAAAACCACAAGAGGATATATTACAAGAGGTATTGAATAACAAAGGTGAATGACATTAAGGCTAATAAATCATTGAACTCTGAAGTGAAGTTATATAAAAGAGAAAGAAATCTACTTAAGAAATATACCAACAGTAATATTGAATATAATAAATAAATGGAGTTATTGGGAGGCAAGGTAGAATAAGAAAAAATATTCAGAAGATAAAAGATTCCAATGATGTGTTTAATGATAAGATTTATAATTATTTTTATTTATAGAGTGTAGAAAGCTAAGGCACCACTCTAGAATTATTTTATGGGCAGCAGCCAAAGTGCACTGTACCAGGTATGTGAATGTTCGGATGAGCAATTGGACGTAAAAGGGCCACTCAACGCCGATATTCATTCATAATACCATATTAATATAGGCGGAATCATTTAACAATAGTATGGAATCAATGTGAATAAAAGAATGTAATATATAAATAGAATATACAATGAACCAAGAGAAAACTCAAGAATTACAATTCGTTAAAGCCACCAATACAAATAAATAAACTCCAGAGATAAAGAAGAAATTATTGGTATCGATAAGAAAGGTAGGTTTCAATTTGCCTATAATAATGAAGAATTTGTTTAATAAATATCAATCTTATCACCAAGCAATATTAATACCATAATATCATACACTTCAACTGTTGAAGACATCAGCAAGAAATAACAACAATTATCTAAACAAATCGAAATCAAAATAATTTAAAAGAAGAAACAAAAATAAATAAAAGTGTGAACCTATTTCAAAACCAAAAGTCCTACAACAGACATTACTATGACAGATTACTATACTATATAGACAGTACCCAGTTAGATTTGGAGTAGCCCATAAACAAATAAATAATGATAATAAATTTAATGAATAATGAATAAATCAAATAGAAAGTCATATAAAGTACAATACAAATTTAGAAGTAAATGTAAAATGTAATTAAGATGTGCTACAAATGTAATATAAAACAAGTGTAATTAATTGGTAAGAGGATGTGAGATACAGTGGTATTCAATTAAGAAGAACTGTGAGTGGATAGTAATTGTAAACAATTATTTAATGAAATGAATTACTAATCCATAGTAGCAGATGATACTGACATTAACATTTAGTTTTTTCTTTATTAGTGTTGAGTTATATAAGTTTAATAGATATTAATCACACGGACAATGGTTTAAAAGTGTGCATTCAGTTAAGCCCTGAAGGGAATTATAGTAATTAAAATATAATTGTCAATTAATAGTTTGTTTATATTTAAAGAAATTAATTAATATAAAACAAGTGTAAACAGGATCGATTATGAGTCTTCCAATATAAAAATATAATCAGTCAACATAGGCCTAGATGATTATGTTCAGTAAATAATAAATTATTCAAAAATATTGGTCAAATTACAAATAATTATAATATTTGGTATTAAAATTGTTCATAGTTTTGTCAGACAAAATAATATGTAAATTGTATTAAGTATTATGATGTAATAACTAAAAAACAACTTGTACATAAAAGGTAAAATAATTATAAAAATAATATCCTATGATAACTAAATCTCAATTTGAACAGATATGACCAGAGTATTTATATGTATCCAGGAAACAAAAAGAGAGAAAAAGAATGTTGTTGATTATTATTAAAAAATAATAAGCCAAGAAGGAGAGTTGAGTGTAAATTTTGAAAACAAGCTAAATATTTATACAAGAAACATATGAATATTATTAAAAAATAATATAATAGAAAGTAAAAAACCTTATATCAAACTATAACAGAATATAAGATTCAAGTAATTAAAGAAACAGCTTAACAAACCAGCCTTTAAATCTTACTGATGACAAACAGAAGAACAAATACACTTGGATTGAATTAATAACAAGACACTGGACTTCAATCACAATATTCCAACAGAAGGCTTCGCACCACGAAAGTGACAAGATAAACATTTATTGATCACCAAAAGAAGTGGATTCCTTCATTTGGACAACATAAACAAACTGATATTGTAAAATTTTCATCACTGAGACCAGGAGGCTGTGTGAAACCGAACTGAACTGATAAACATTGTGTAACGTATATTTATTATTATAATTAATACTCAATTTATATTATTCATTATTATTATTGTTTTTAATGTAATGTACTTTCTGTACTTGTTTTTCTTTATAATCACTGAACCTTTATATCAGCCAAAAGAACCTAAAAATAATATTAACAAAGAGAAGAGAATCGACCCTGAGATTTCTAAATTATATTAATAGTTACACTATATAGACTGTAGCAATTTTTTTGAATAAAAATACAATATTATTATTATTATTATTACCAGATACCATTCCATGTGTTTTATTTATGTAGAAATAGAATTAACAAGTGTTACAAATTGATGTAAACAAAGAGAGGGATAAATTAATTTAAAACCCGTCTTGTTGTAATTTGACACATCCAAGGTGAGGCATAAAGAACCTGTAATTCCTGAAGGGTAATAAATTGGCGAACCCAGCAGTGGGGTAGCAGAAGATATTGATAAGGAAAAAATACGTGTGGTTATAAATTGGCGTCCAACCTGTGAGGCTGTAATTAGGGAATCAATAGGCAAATAAATAATAAAATAACAAAATTCATTCCTAATTTTAGCTGGCAGCTGATATAGGTTCAATAAAACAACAGAAATGCACAAACGAGCAACATCAAAGAGGAGAGCAGCAGAAGCAGAGAAGGAGATTAGTATGGAAGACACGGAGGCGACACCAGTGGAAGATGTAGAGATGTTACTACCTCCTGCAGAACCTAACAAACCTACACAACAGAAGGAACAGCCCGAGAATACTACTCAAGTAGGGGATGTCAATTTCCAGGAGACCATGATGAGAGTGATGATGGAAATGAGTAAGAAAATGGAGGAGAATAGTTAGAAAATGGAGGAGAATAGTAAGGAAATGAAGGAAGAATTGGGTAATAAAATCGTAGATACCAATAAGAAAATTGAGGAAAATAGTAAGAAGATGGAAAGTGACAACCAACAGTTGAGGGAAGAGTTAAAAAATGATAATAAATCCACGAGGGAAGAGTTAAAGCAAATCAATACAGAGAATTTAAAACAAATCAATGAAAGGTTTGAAGAAAATTTTGAGAAACAAAAAGAAAATAATAGGCAAATGAATGAGAAAATAGACAGTATCAAAATAAGTTTGGGACAACAAATTAACGAAAAAATCGAAGACTTTGATAAGAATATAAGACGATTTATAGACGAACAAAACCAAGAGCTGAGAGAAAATATTCATGGGAGGATGGAGCAGGTTAATGAGATGATTAACCAGAAGATGGATGGAAACACTGAAGAAAGGAGACAAGAGATAGCCAAAACAAATGAAAGAATAGAACAAATTAACGAAACCACTGAACAAAATAGAGTGAATTTATGTTCCAAGATAGATCAGGTAAAAGAAGATAGTCGTGTTCAAATATAGACGATACAAAGGGAACAAGTAGCATTATTATCAGAAATTAAACCTAACATAAACAAAGAAAATATTAAACACAGGGTAATGAAGTCAAAGAAAATGAGAAGTATGCATCCAAGGAATTTAATAAAAACACAGGAAGAATATGAGATGATGCACAGTGGTTTAATTAATGTAAGTAATATCCCAATGACCAATGATAAAGAAATTATGAATGTCAGAGATTATAGGAGCAGATTAAAAGTAATTTCAATAATGACTTACCATAAAACTATAGTTTACAACTTGGAAAAGACCATAGATAGATGGGAAATACCAGAGATAAAAATACGTGGGAAAATATCAATGATATCATTAGTCATTGATGGACCAGTGACATATTGGTGTAATGAACAATATGATAGGGTGAGTCGAATAAGTGTTGCAGCAAAGGAAAGAATAACAGCAGGAGAAATGAAGTACAATGTAGAGGCAAGAGATGTCACAAGTACCGGAATAATTATAAAGTCAATAATAGTACGGAAAATAAGGGCAACTGAGATTATAGATCACGGCTAAATTAAATACCATACACCATCAAGAAAAGGGACGGATTTGATGATAACCGATAACAAAAAATACCATCAAAATTTTAAATTAAGTAAGATCAACTTACATGAATTATTTGAAATGACTATTATATAAAACATCAAAATTCTAAATTAAGTAAGAACATCTTACCATGAGTTAAAGAAGAAATTATTTTGAATCTATTAAGAACAAAACATCAAAATTCTAAACTAAGTAAGATCAACTTACATGAATTATTTGAAATGATTATTATATAAAAAACGAATTTGATAACAAAAAATACTACCAAAATCTAAAATATGTAAGAACAATTTACAGCATACTTTGAAAAAAAAAAAAATATTATGACGAATGAAACAGAAATTATTTTTTCCATACCAAAGATCATGTTCAGAAATAATTACTTCTGAAGGAGGGCAATTATGTAACGACACCAAAATTCTAAAAGAAATAAGCGCATCCTATTAAATCAAGCATAAATAATAGTATAAATAAATAATGGAGCGCAATATTAATGACAAAACCCTAAGAGAAATTTAATAAACTAATTAGAAAATGAACTTGCTGAAGAAGAGTTGTAGTATAAAAACAGATAGAATAATATAAGTATAAATAAAACCACAAGAGGATATATTACAAGAGGTATTGAATAACAAAGATGAATGACATTAAGGCTAATAAATCATTGAACTCTGAAGTGAAGTTATATAAAAGAGAAAGAAATCTACTTAAGAAATATACCAACAGTAATATTGAATATAATAAATAAATGGAGTTATTGGGAGGCAAGGTAGAATAAGAAAAAATATTCAGAAGATAAAAGATTCCAATGATGTGTATAATGATAAGATTTATAATTATTTTTATTTATAGAGTGTAGAAAGCTAAGGCACCACTCTAGAATTATTTTATGGGCAGCAGCCAAAGTGCACTGTACCAGGTATGTGAATGTTCGGATGAGCAATTGGACGTAAAAGGGCCACTCAACGCAGATATTCATTCATAATACCATATTAATATAGGGGGAATCATTTAACAATAGTATGGAATCAATGTGAATAAAAGAATGTAATATATAAATAGAATATACAATGAACCAAGAGAAAACTCAAGAATTACAATTTGTTCAAGCCACCAATACAAATAAATAAACTCCAGAGATAAAGAAGAAAATAATTGGTATCGATAAGAAAGGTAGGTTTCAATTTGCCTATAATAGTGAAGAATTTGTTTAATAAATATCAATCTTATCACCAAGCAATAATATCATAATATCATACACTTCAACTGTTGAAGACATCAGCAAGCAATAACAACAAGTTATCTAAACAAATCGAAATCAAAATAATTTAAAAGAAGAAACAAAAATAAATAAAAGTGTGAACCTATTTCAAAACCAAAAGTCCTACAACAGACATTACTATGACAGATTACTATACTATATAGACAGTACCCAGTTAGATTTGGAGTAGCCCATAAACAAATAAATAATGATAATAAATTTAATGAATAATGAATGAATCAAATAGAAAGTCATATAAAGTACAATACAAATTTAGAAGTAAATGTAAAATGTAATTAAGATGTGCTACAAATGTAATATAAAACAAGTGTAATTAATTGGTAAGAGGATGTGAGATACAGTGGTATTCAATTAAGAAGAACTGTGAGTGGGATAGTAATTATAAACAATTATTTAATGAAATGAATTACTAATCCATAGTAGCAGATGATACTGACATTAACATTTAGTTTTTTCTTTATTAGTGTTGAGTTATATAAGTTTAATAGATATTAATCACACAGATAATGGTTTAAAAGTGTGCATTCAGTTAAGCCCTGAAGGGAATTGTAGTAATTAAAATATAATTGTCAATTAATAGTTTGTTTATATTTAAAGAAATTAATTAATATAAAACAAGTGTAAACAGGATCGATTATGAGTCTTCCAATATAAAAATATAATCAGTCAACATAGGCCTAGATGATTATGTTCAGTAAATAATAAATTATTCAAAAATATTGGTCAAATTACAAATAACTATAATATTTGGTATTAATATTGTTCATAGTTTTGTCAGATAAAATAATATGTAAATTGTATTAAGTATTATGCTTATCTAAAAATGAACTTTTTCTTGTGAAACTTACTGTTTTTCGTTGGACGCGTTTCGGCGTACGTATCCGCCTTCTTCAGCTTCGAGTCAGACTGCCATCATTTTGTAACGGTTGTTGTGTGGAAGGTGTAGTGGGGGTGGTGTGTGGAGGAAGAGGATTGGCGCGGGGATTCAACTTAATGTTTGTTTTTTGTATAATTGTGTCAAAAAGTGTATGTGATTTATATTGTAATTGATCGTTAAGTATGTTGTTTGGTTGTGTTGTGTGGTGTTTATATATTTCGTATTGTTCAGTTGTGTTGAGTTTTCGACCTTTGGGTAGGTAATGTAAAATTTCAAGATTAGTGTCTATGTTGGTGTAACTGTGGTTTTCTGTGTGTATGTGTGTGGCAAATGCGGAGTGTATATTGTTGTTGGTTAAAGCTTTTAAGTATTCAGAATAACGGGATGAAAAAGATCTTCCGGTCTGGCCTATGTAGAAACTATTGCAGTCATTACAATTTAATTTGTAAACACCTGTTTTGTTATATTTGTCTATGTCTGTGTTTGTATTATTGATGTGTTTTTTGATGGTATTGGTTGTTCTGTATGCTATTTTGTATTTGTGTTTTCTGAATGTGTTGGCGATTTTGTGTTTGTAGGAGTTGTGGTAAGTGAGTGTGATGTATTTATTGTGTTGTGTGTTGATGGTATTTTGTGTTTTGTTGTTTTTGTTTTTGATGCGTTTGTGTAGTGTGTTTATTAAATTAGAGTTGTAACCATTTTTGATTGCTATGGATTTTATTGTGTTGAGTTTGTCGGTGTAATCTTGTTTATTTAAGGGTATTTTGGTTAGTCTATGGAGCATATGGTTGAAGGCCCCATGTTTATGTTGTGTTGGGTGGTTTGATGTGTTGTGTATAACCATGTCAGTTGTGGTTGGTTTCCTGTATATTTTGTACGTGTGTGTATTGTTAGTTTTGTTAATTGTTAGGTCTAGAAAATTTATGCTATTGTTTTGTTCAATTTCCAGTGTAAATTTTAATTTGTGGTGTATAGTGTTTATGTATTTGTGGAAGTTTTCAACTTGTCTTGTGTTGCCTTTGAATAAAAGTAATATATCTTCTACATACCTGTGCCAGTATATAATTTTGTTAGTGTATTTGTTGTTGTTTATTATGTGGTTCTGTTCTATGTTGTGTATATATATTTCTGCTAGTATTCCTGATATGGGGGACCCATCGGGAGACCTTCTGTTTGTGTGTATATCTTGTTATTGTATGTAAAGTAATTTTGTTCAGTTATTATTTTGGTAAGTGTGATGATTTCTTGTATGTGTGTTTCAGGTGTGTTGTTTTGTCTGAGTAGTTGTTCTAGTGTTTGGATGGTTTCTTTGATGGGGACATTAGTGTATAGATTGGTTATATCAAAGGTGCCAGAGTTGAGTTATGTGGGATGTGGATGTGTTCAGTTTTCCTGACTAGGTCGATGTTAATTTTGATAGATGTGTTGTTACTGAGATTAATGTTTTCTCTGATTATTTTGTCTAGTTGTTTTGCGATTTTGTGGGAGGGTGCCTGTGTAACTGAACAAAATTACTTTTAATATTAATACCATAATATCATACACTTCAACTGTTGAAGACATCAGCAAGCAATAACAACAAGTTATCTAAACAAATCGAAATCAAAATAATTTAAAAGAAGAAACAAAAATAAATAAAAGTGTGAGCCTATTTCAAAACCAAAAGTCCTACAACAGACATTACTATGACAGATTACTATACTATATAGACAGTACCCAGTTAGATTTGGAGTAGTCCATAAACAAATAAATAATTATAATAAATTTAATGAATAATGAATGAATCAAATAGAAAATCATATAAAGTACAATACAAATTTAGAAGTAAATGTAAAATGTAATTAAGATGTGCTACAAATGTAATATAAAACAAGTGTAATTAATTGGTAAGAGGATGTGAGATACAGTGGTATTCAATTAAGAAGAACTGTGAGTGGATAGTAATTATAAACAATTATTTAATGAAATGAATTACTAATCCATAGTAGCAGATGATACTGACATTAACATTTAGTTTTTTCTTTATTAGTGTTGAGTTATATAAGTTTAATAGATATTAATCACACAGATAATGGTTTAAAAGTGTGCATTCAGTTAAGCCCTGAAGGGAATTGTAGTAATTAAAATATAATTGTCAATTAATAGTTTGTTTATATTTAAAGAAATTAATTAATATAAAACAAGTGTAAACAGGATCGATTATGAGTCTTCCAATATAAAAATATAATCAGTCAACATAGGCCTAGATGATTATGTTCAGTAAATAATAAATTATTCAAAAATATTGGTCAAATTACAAATAACTATAATATTTGGTATTAAAATTATTCATAGTTTTGTCAGACAAAATAATATGTAAATTGTATTAAGTATTATGATGTAATAACTAAAAAACAACTTGTACATAAAAGGTAAAATAATTATAAAAATAATATCCTATGACAACTAAATCTCAATTTGAACAGATATGACCAAAGTATTTATATGTATCCAGGAAACAAAAAGAGAGAAAAAGAATGTTGTTGATTATTATTAAAAAATAATAAGCCAAGAAGGAGAGTTGAGTGTAAATTTTGAAAACAAGCTAAATATTTATACAAGAAACATATGAATATTATTAAAAAATAATATAATAGAAAGTAAAAAAACCTTATATCAAACTATAACAGAATATAAGATTCAAGTAATTAAAGAAACAGCTTAACAAACCAGCCTTTAAATCTTACTGATGACAAACAGAAGAACAACTACACTTGGATTGAATTAATAACAAGACACTGGACTTCAATCACAATATTCCAACAGAAGGCTTCGGACCACGAAAGTGACAAGATAAACATTTATTGATCACCAAAAGAAGTGGATTCCTTCATTTGGACAACATAAACAAACTGATATTGTAAAATTTTCATCACTGAGACCAGGAGGCTGTGTGAAACCGAACTGAACTGATAAACATTGTGTAACGTATATTTATTATTATAATTAATACTCAATTTATATTATTCATTATTATTATTGTTTTTAATGTAATGTACTTTCTGTACTTGTTTTTATTTATAATCACTGAACCTTTATATCAGCCAAAAGAACCTAAAAATAATATTAACAAAGAGAAGAGAATCGACCCTGAGATTTCTAAATTATATTAATAGTTACACTATATAGACTGTAGCAATTTTTTTGAATAAAAATACAATATTATTATTATTATTACCAGATACCATTCCATGTGTTTTATTTATGTAGAAATAGAATTAACAAGTGTTACAAATTGATGTAAACAAAGAGAGGGATAAATTAATTTAAAACCCGTCTTGTTGTAATTTGACACATCCAAGGTGAGGCATAAAGAACCTGTAATTCCTGAAGGGTAATAAATTGGCGAACCCAGCAGTGGAGTAGCAGAAGATATTGATAAGGAAAATATACGTGTGGTTATAAATTGGCGTCCAACCTGTGAGGCTGTAATTAGGGAATCAATAGGCAAATAAATAATAAAATAATAACAAAATTCATTCCTAATTTTAGCTGGCGGCTGATATAGGTTCAATAAAACAACAGAAATGCACAAACGAGCAACATCAAAGAGGAGAGCAGCAGAAGCAGAGAAGGAGATTAGTATGGAAGACACGGAGGCGACACCAGTGGAAGATGTAGAGATGTTACTACCTCCTGCAGAACCTAACAAACCTACACAACAAAAGGAACAGCCCGAGAATACTACTCAAGTAAAGGATGTCAATTTCCAGGAAACCATGATGAGAGTGATGATGGAAATGAGTAAGAAAATGGAGGAGAATAGTAAGGAAATGAAGGAAGAATTGGGTAATAAAATCGGAGATACCAATAAGAAAATTGAGGAAAATAGTAAGAAGATGGAAAGTGACAACCAACAGTTGAGGGAAGAGTTAAAAAATGACAATAAATCCACGAGGGAAGAGTTAAAGCAAACCAATACAGAGAATTTAAAACGAATCAATGAAAGGTTTGAAGAAAATTTTGAGAAACAAAAAGAAAATAATAGGCAAATGAATGAGAAAATAGACAGTATCAAAATAAGTTTGGGACAACAAATTAACGAAAAAAACGAAGACTTTGATAAGAATATAAGACGATTTATAGACGAAGAAAACCAAGAGCTGAGAGAAAATA
Source organism: Magicicada septendecula (assembly GCA_034769895.1). NCBI lineage: Eukaryota > Metazoa > Arthropoda > Insecta > Hemiptera > Cicadidae > Magicicada > Magicicada septendecula. Next base: position 915,996,722 of record CM068367.1, on the reverse strand, counting down.
TTCATGGAAGGATGGAGTGAATTTATGTTCCAAGATAGATCAGGTAAAAGAAGATAGCCGTGTTCAAATATAGACGATACAAAGGGAACAAGTAGCATTATTATCAGAAATTAAACCTAACATAAACAAAGAAAATATTAAACACAGGGTTAATGAAGTCAAAGAAAATGAGAAGAATGCATCCAAGGAATTTAATAAAAACACAGGAAGAATATGAGATGATGCACAGTGGTTTAATTAATGTAAGTAATATCCCAATGACCAATGATAAAGAAATTATGAATGTCAGAGATTATAGGAGCAGATTAAAAGTAATTTCAATAATGACTTACCATAAAACTATAGTTTACAACTTGGAAAAGACCATAGATAGATGGAAAATACCAGAGATAAAAATACGTGGGAAAATATCAATGATATCATTAGTCATTGATGGACCAGTGACATATTGGTGTAATGAACAATATGATAGGGTGAGTCGAATAAGTGTTGCAGCAAAGGAAAAAATAACAGCAGGAGAAATGAAGTACAATGTAGAGGCAAGAGATGTCACAAGTGCCGGAATAATTATAAAGACAATAATAGTCCGGAAAAAAAGGGCAACTGAGATTATAGACCACGGCTAAATTAAATACCATACACCATCAAGAAAAGGGACGGATTTGATGATAACCGATAACAAAAAATACCATCAAAATTCTAAATTAAGTAAGATCAACTTACATGAATTATTTGAAATGACTATTATATAAAACATCAAAATTCTAAATTAAGTAAGAACATCTTACCATGAGTTAAAGAAGAAATTATTTTGAATCTATTAAGAACAAAACATCAAAATTCTAAACTAAGTAAGATCAACTTACATGAATTATTTGAAATGATTATTATATAAAAAACGAATTTGATAACAAAAAATACTACCAAAATCTAAAATATGTAAGAACAATTTACAGCATACTTTGAAAAAAAAAAAAATATTATGACGAATGAAACAGAAATTATTTTTTCCATACCAAAGATCATGTTCAGAAATAATTACTTCTGAAGGAGGGCAATTATGTAACGACACCAAAATTCTAAAAGAAATAAGAGCATCCTATTAAATCAAGCATAAATAATAGTATAAATAAATAATGGAGCGCAATATTAATGACAAAACCCTAAGAGAAATTTAATAAACTAATTAGAAAATGAACTTGCTGAAGAAGAGTTGCAGTATAAAAACAGATAGAATAACATAAGTATAAATAAAACCACAAGAGGATATATTACAAGAGGTATTGAATAACAAAGGTGAATGACATTAAGGCTAATAAATCATTGAACTCTGAAGTGAAGTTATATAAAAGAGAAAGAAATCTACTTAAGAAATATACCAACAGTAATATTGAATACAATAAATAAATGGAGTTATTGGGAGGCAAGGTAGAATAAGAAAAAATATTCAGAAGATAAAAGATTCCAATGATGTGTATAATGATAAGATTTATAATTATTTTTATTTATAGAGTGTAGAAAGCTAAGGCACCACTCTAGAATTATTTTATGGGCAGCAGCCAAAGTGCACTGTACCAGGTATGTGAATGTTCGGATGAACAATTGGACGTAAAAGGGCCACTCAACGCCGATATTCATTCATAATACCATATTAATGTAGGGGGAATCATTTAACAATAGTATGGAATCGATGTGAATAAAAGAATGTAATATATAAATAGAATATTGTAACATGACATAAGGTAGTGAAGATCCAATTGTATTTAATTATAAAATAAAAAGCTGAAGATAAGAGTAAGAGGCAAAAACTTATAAACTTAAAGATCAATAACCCAGTAACCCATAAATGACAAATGACTATTAACCTGACAATGACCTGACACAGTAGATCGGATAAATACCAAAGGAACCAAGAGACAATGAAGAAGCAGCCAAGACCTAAGTGCAATCAAATAATCCCAAATAATGACCAGTATATTGTAAATTAAATAATGAACTGATATTTGTAGTATATGAAATTTAACTAGGATAATAAGATTAATGGAAGGTAATAATATCACATATATCTTGTTGATAAAAGAATGTACTTATATAATATAAGGTAGGGAGTTAGAAACTAACCATATCCCAAACTAATAGTAATGATAATGGCCAAAGACAATATACACTGCTTTGAGCCAAATAAAAAGCAATATTTAAGTAATAACTAAAAGTGATCAGAGGGATTTGGAAGTAAATTAGTTATTCATGATCATAATCACACAGTGATATAAAGTAATCAGACAAATCGTGTGAATAAACAAATGAGTAAGTTAAAAATGTGTGTAAAATTAAATAAGTGGTGAAGTGCTGGGTATAGCATATAACGGAACAAAGTGAGAATGATAATAATTAAAGAAACCTTCTAATGAAAGGAAAAGTGCAGTGGGGGTGTAGAATAAAATATTATATAAGCAAACTATAATAAACAGATAAACAATTTTTGATAAACTGTACATTAGTAAGTAAGATTAAACTGATTGTGATATTATAAATTTAGGTAATAGGATGTCAGAATTATATAATAAGGTAAGAATTAAGTTATCAGAATGAGTAGTAAAATAAGAAGGATAGACACTGTATTTAAGTGAAGGGATTAGTAGATAAAACATTTCGAGTAAGGCACAGTTTAACAGTAGTATTGTAAGAGTTTTATTATTGTTCAAAAACCATAGAATGTAGTAAATTATAGGATAAGCAAGATAACAGTAGAAGAAAGAAAAGGTAGTTAAAAGTTATTTCAGGCTAGAACCTGACAAGGAATCTTTCATAATAAGAATTAGAGTTAGGAATACTGATGTTTATTGTTTGTTTTGTTTATAAAATTGTATTAGAATTACCAGATATGTTATTAAGAAATGTTAGGTGGGAGTAGAATAAAATCTAGGCTCTAGGCCAACTGTCGAATATAAATTTAGTAATTTTGAGAACAAATAATAATCCAAAGTTAAGGCAGAATATGCCAAATGGTTAAACCGATTAAGTGAGTATTCCTAGTACCAAAATATATGAATAACAACTAATTTTGAATAAAATATATGTAAAATATAAATATGGAAAATAGTAAAAATGTAATTAGCTATTCAAAAGTGGGCATGAGGGATATCAAATTGATCATCATGAAAATTTAGGAAGAATGGTACTCATGTAATAACTCTAGCTATTAGTATAAGATAGTAATCTTCATTTGAAGATATTTTGGTAAATTTAGACTAAAAAAGACGTTAAATCATAACAATGACTTAAGTTAATAACCAATGAAAATTAGCATAATTTATTAGGTAACCATATCAACAAGAATTTTATTGCCAAAAAACCGTTAGATTTTCAGTAATGTATTATTGACCCACGCTGAGAGTGGATCGAGGAGCTCTCGTATTAAAATTTTTATTATTAAAGTAAATTCGAACCTAATTTAAACCAGATGGAGATAACAACAATAGTCCAGAGAATCCTGAACAAAATTTCGTTTAATAAAAATTAATTAACAAACCATAATTATCTGAAGAAGACGGAACGATGCAGTGAAGAAGAGAGACGACAACGGACACCAAATGAGGATCATTGGAACATCTTAATAGAAGAAGACGGACGACAACTGAAGGAATACGAGGCCTGAGTCAGCGAGGAGAAACATCGAGACGAGGGAAATAAACTTCTGGAGAGTATAAGAAGACGACAGCCCAGGAGTTATCCATAGAAGAAGACGACATCAGGATCTTCAGCAGGAAAACCGATGAGTATAAACATTATCCCATAATCGAATTCACAAATTTTTGGTCTGAATTAATAAATAACTATTTCACTTCACTGATCACTATTCCGAGTCAAAAATAAATGCTTTGTTAAATTCACTATTTAAACTTTAATCGATTAGCAATTATTAAAAGTAAAATATAATAAATAATTGACGAACCTTTTGATAACTAAATTTGACAAACGAAACCTAACCCAAAATTTCTTTACAAGTTTTCATTGGTAATTACTTAATTGAATATAATGATATATTAATTTGTTTATGTAACTAGGATTAAGAATTGTTATAACTTTGTGTGTGTTAGCCGTAAGTATATATTTCTGTAGCCGAAAGGACTTTAACACCCCTGAGAAAAATAATATATAACTTGTAAATTAACGTCAAGGTAGAATTGTATACAAACACTGAACTGAGCAAGTACCAACCGAACAAGTGTAATAGCCGGTGCAGAAAACGAATTTGATGTACTATAAAGTAATTGAAATATTCTAAAAGGTTAATAAATGTTCTCAATCTGCAATTCTGTATGTTTGATTCAATTAATTTATAATAACAACTAAGAATTATTGAAGTGAAAGCGTTAAAGCAAAACGCTAGCCGAGTCAACACTGCAGAAAGCCGTGCGCCAATCAGGTGGCGAGGCGGCAACATTTGAATGCAGCAGAGCGAAATACGGTTTACCCGTAAATGATAAGAGAAGTTACATTTTGACACAATTAATACTACATAACATTATCATTAAAACTTTACAACCCACATAAACGTTTAGTTACAAAGTGGCTTCCATCGCGGGGCTTGAACAATAGTGGGCCACATAAACGACTAGTTACAAAGTGGCGCGCCAACTAGTAGGGCTAGAATAGTTAAGGAAACATACCTTTAAACTTTACAGATTCTAGCGGCGACTACGGAAATGGAACCGGCAAAACAAGGGACGAGACTCCAGACGAAGCTACGCGAAAAGGAGGCGGAAGAGGAAGCAAGGAGATTAGAAAAGGAGATCGAGAAAGGTGCCAGAATGGAGGAAAAGGAAATAACTTCGGTAGAAGATGGAGAAAAAATATTAGCTCCTGTGGAACCAGATAAACCCACACCACAGAAGAACCTGACCTTACAGGACATGGTAAGGCTAATGGGCGAGCTCAGAAAAACAATGGAGAAGAATATGGATAGAGATAGAGAAGAAAGGAAGAAAATTACGGACAAGGGATTTAAGTCAATTGATGACAATTTTAAAAAGATGAATGAAAAATCGGACAGATTTAACGAGGAATTAAGACAACCTTGGGATAGTGGCTTCGAGGAAGTGCATGAAACACTGGACAGAGTTTCTGAAGATATTAAAGAAACAGTGAATGAGAACAAGGAACCGGTAGATACGAAAACAGAAGATAGTAAGAAGGAAGCAGAATTAAAAGAAGACAAAAGCATACTGTTATCTACAAATAAAAATAACAGCCACAAGGAGAATATCCAAATCATGGAGGTGACGACTAAGAAGAGTGAATACTTGGAAATGAAGACCAAGGAAATAAGAAAAATATATAGAAAGAAAATAATAAATACCAGAGAAGAATTGGAGATGATGAAGAATGGACTACTTGAGATGTGGAATGTACTAATTAACGACCAGAATGAAATGATGAATTTTAAAAAGAACAGAAGGAACTTACTAGAAACTTTAGAAAAGAATCACTACAAAATAGTGTGTAACAAAATGAGCAGGAGAAGACGCTTAATAGACATGCATAATCCAATGTCAACGATAGCATCTACAAAGGAAATAGCATTGACATATTCGTTGTGTAAACAAGATAATGAAATGATTGAGATAGCAATGGAAACAAGTGAAAACTTTCCGACAGAACCATTTAAATACAGAATAATAGCAAGAAAGTGGACACGAACAGAAGTCATTCTGAAAACGACAGCAATCCGAACAGGAGCAACTCATATAATCATGGACCATGGTTAAACCAAGTGTGGAGGAACACTGAGAGATGGGACTGATTTTAAGTAAACTGACCATGCAAACCAACTAATGTATAAATGAGAAGATTAACTTACAAGAAAAAAGGAGTGTATATAACAGGGTCCATTGTATAGTAAAATAAATACCCTATCTCATATTGAAAGATAACAAAAACAATACCTATGTCATAAGTGAGATCACAACTAAAAAAATAAAAGGGACTTATAACCAGTCTTCTTTAAAAAAGTATTATGAACCAGTGTCAGAAAATTAAAGAGAATTTTGAAAGTAACAATTATCAAAATTCAAAAATAAATGTAAGCACAACTTACAATAAGTATTTGATGGAACTATTATTATTATAAATGAAAGGGAATTTAGAAGAAAGATAAGCTAAATTCAAAACAAAGTAAGGCTAAACTTACGACCAAGTGTGAAACAAAATGTGTAAACACATGTAATTTTGAAAATATGTATAATGAAATATCATAAAAATTGAGATATAAAATAATTAAATGTTACACAAATAATGATGACGCTACATAACATCATTAACCAACCCTATCACAAAAAGGGGATAAATAAAAATTAATGTTTCACAAAAGAAGAGACAAAACAATCAAATAAAAAATAACACTGGCAGATTAACTGAACAATCAATGAAAAAATATAAGTGAGCCAGAAGCCAGCTACAATGTTAATTTTAAATATCAATGAGCATTAAAGTGATGACAAATAGAATCACTACCATATAAAATAAGCTAGTAAAACAATGCAAAATGCCTATTAAATATCGCCATAAGCTTAAACAAAGGAATCCAAATAAGTTATTGAGATGAAAAAGTCATGAAATGTATAAAAGAGAGAATAATTAATCCCAAAAGTGTTTTATTGTATTAATATTATATGAGTCGGAAATGAACGACTATTATTATAATTATTATGAATATTATTATATGATGATTTTATGTTGAGATACGTCCAACAATTTTTTTATATTATTGAGCAGATAGGCAAGGCCTCTGAACTCAAAATGAGTATAAATGGATAGCAGAGTAATAGAGCCACACGTGCCCTCTGGCTAGTACCAATTTATATGAAGGAGAGAGAAGAAAAATTTTAGGGAAATAGAACATAAAAGGGAATAATAAAGAAAGAAAATAATACCAATTATCATATTATGAACCATGACTTAATAAAGAATGAATACAAAAGAAGTAGCGATTGATGAATTCCTGAATCATAACAACATGATAAAATGAACTATATTGATGATTTCAGAAAAAATCTAATAATCTTTGTTTCGAAATAATCAATTTTGGTGGCGATGCATTATGTAACATGACATAAGGTAGTGAAGATCCAATTGTATTTAATTATAAAATAAAAAGCTGAAGATAAGAGTAAGAGGCAAAAACTTATAAACTTAAAGATCAATAACCCAGTAACCCATAAATGACAAATGACTATTAACCTGACAATGACCTGACACAGTAGATCGGATAAATACCAAAGGAACCAAGAGACAATGAAGAAGCAGCCGAGACCTAAGTGCAATCAAATAATCCCAAATAATGACCAGTATACTGTAAATTAAATAATGAACTGATATTTGTAGTATATGAGATTTAACTAGGATAATAAGATTAATGGAAAGTAATAATATCACATATATCTTGTTGATAAAAGAATGTACTTATATAATATAAGGTAGGGAGTTAGAAACTAACCATACCCCAAACTAATAGTAATGATAATGGCCAAAGACAATAAACACTGCTTTGAGCCAAATAAAAAGCAATATTTAAGTAATAACTAAAAGTGATCAGAGGGATTTGGAAGTAAATTAGTTATTCATGACCATGATCACACAGTGATATAAAGTAATCAGACAAATCGTGTGAATAAACAAGTGAGTAAGTTAAAAATGTGTGTAAAATTAAATAAGTGGTGAAGTGCTAGGTATAGCATATAACGGAACAAAGTGAGAATGATAATAATTAAAGAAACCTTCTAATGAAAGGAAAAGTGCAGTGGGGGTGTAGAATAAAATATTATATAAGCAAACTATAATAAACAGATAAACAATTTTTGATAAACTGTACATTAGTAAGTAAGATTAAACTGATTGTGATATTATAAATTTAGGTAATAGGATGTCAGAATTATATAATAAGGTAAGAATTAAGTTATCAGAATGAGTAGTAAAATAAGAAGGATAGACACTGTATTTAAGTGAAGGGATTAGTAGATAAAACATTTCGAGTAAGGCACAGTTTAACAGTAGTATTGTAAGAGTTTTATTATTGTTCAAAAACCATAGAATGTAGTAAATTATAGGATAAGCAAGATAACAGTAGAGGAAAGAAAAGGTAGTTAAAAGTTATTTCAGGCTAGAACCTGACAAGGAATCTTTTATAATAAGAATTAGAGTTAGGAATACTGATGTTTATTGTTTGTTTTGTTTATAAAATTGTATTAGAATTACCAGATATGTTATTAAGAAATGTTAGGTGGGAGTAGAATAAAATCTAGGCTCTAGGCCAACTGTCGAATATAAATTTAGTAATTTTGAGAACAAATAATAATCCAAAGTTAAGGCAGAATATGCCAAATGGTTAAACCGATTAAGTGAGTATTCCTAGTACCAAAATATATGAATAACAACTAATTTTGAATAAAATATATGTAAAATATAAATATGGAAAATAGTAAAAATGTAATTAGCTATTCAAAAGTGGGCATGAGGGATATCAAATTGATCATCATGAAAATTTAGGAAGAATGGTACTCATGTAATAACTCTAGCTATTAGTATAAGATAGTAATCTTCATTTGAAGATATTTTGGTAAATTTAGACTAAAAAAGACGTAAAATCATAACAATGACTTAAGTTAATAACCAATGAAAATTAGCATAATTTATTAGGTAACCATAGCAACAAGAATTTTATTGCCAAAAAACCGTTAGATTTTCAGTAATGTATTATTGACCCACGCTGAGAGTGGATCGAGGAGCTCTCGTATTAAAATTTTTATTATTAAAGTAAATTCGAACCTAATTTAAACCAGATGGAGATAACAACAATAGTCCAGAGAATCCTGAACAAAATTTCGTTTAATAAAAATTAATTAACAAACCATAATTATCTGAAGAAGACGGAACGATGCAGTGAAGAAGAGAGACGACAACGGACACCAAATGAGGATCATTGGAACATCTTAATAGAAGAAGACGGACGACAACTGAAGGAATACGAGGCCTGAGTCAGCGAGGAGAAACATCGAGACGAGGGAAATAAACTTCTGGAGAGTATAAGAAGACGACAGCCCAGGAGTTATCCATAGAAGAAGACGACATCAGGATCTTCAGCAGGAAAACCGATGAGTATAAACATTATCCCATAATCGAATTCACAAATTTTTGGTCTGAATTAATAAATAACTATTTCACTTCACTGATCACTATTCCGAGTCAAAAATAAATGCTTTGTTAAATTCACTATTTAAACTTTAATCGATTAGCAATTATTAAAAGTAAAATATAATAAATAATTGACGAACCTTTTGATAACTAAATTTGACAAACGAAACCTAACCCAAAATTTCTTTACAAGTTTTCATTGGTAATTACTTAATTGAATATAATGATATATTAATTTGTTTATGTAACTAGGATTAAGAATTGTTATAACTTTGTGTGTGTTAGCCGTAAGTATATATTTCTGTAGCCGAAAGGACTTTAACACCCCTGAGAAAAATAATATATAACTTGTAAATTAACGTCAAGGTAGAATTGTATACAAACACTGAACTGAGCAAGTACCAACCGAACAAGTGTAATAGCCGGTGCAGAAAACGAATTTGATGTACTATAAAGTAATTGAAATATTCTAAAAGGTTAATAAATGTTCTCAATCTGCAATTCTGTATGTTTGATTCAATTAATTTATAATAACAACTAAGAATTATTGAAGTGAAAGCGTTAAAGCAAAACGCTAGCCGAGTCAACACTGCAGAAAGCCGTGCGCCAATCAGGTGGCGAGGCGGCAACATTTGAATGCAGCAGAGCGAAATACGGTTTACCCGTAAATGATAAGAGAAGTTACATTTTGACACAATTAATACTACATAACATTATCATTAAAACTTTACAACCCACATAAACGTTTAGTTACAAAGTGGCTTCCATCGCGGGGCTTGAACAATAGTGGGCCACATAAACGACTAGTTACAAAGTGGCGCGCCAACTAGTAGGGCTAGAATAGTTAAGGAAACATACCTTTAAACTTTACAGATTCTAGCGGCGACTACGGAAATGGAACCGGCAAAACAAGGGACGAGACTCCAGACGAAGCTACGCGAAAAGGAGGCGGAAGAGGAAGCAAGGAGATTAGAAAAGGAGATCGAGAAAGGTGCCAGAATGGAGGAAAAGGAAATAACTTCGGTAGAAGATGGAGAAAAAATATTAGCTCCTGTGGAACCAGATAAACCCACACCACAGAAGAACCTGACCTTACAGGACATGGTAAGGCTAATGGGCGAGCTCAGAAAAACAATGGAGAAGAATATGGATAGAGATAGAGAAGAAAGGAAGAAAATTACGGACAAGGGATTTAAGTCAATTGATGACAATTTTAAAAAGATGAATGAAAAATCGGACAGATTTAACGAGGAATTAAGACAACCTTGGGATAGTGGCTTCGAGGAAGTGCATGAAACACTGGACAGAGTTTCTGAAGATATTAAAGAAACAGTGAATGAGAACAAGGAACCGGTAGATACGAAAACAGAAGATAGTAAGAAGGAAGCAGAATTAAAAGAAGACAAAAGCATACTGTTATCTACAAATAAAAATAACAGCCACAAGGAGAATATCCAAATCATGGAGGTGACGACTAAGAAGAGTGAATACTTGGAAATGAAGACCAAGGAAATAAGAAAAATATATAGAAAGAAAATAATAAATACCAGAGAAGAATTGGAGATGATGAAGAATGGACTACTTGAGATGTGGAATGTACTAATTAACGACCAGAATGAAATGATGAATTTTAAAAAGAACAGAAGGAACTTACTAGAAACTTTAGAAAAGAATCACTACAAAATAGTGTGTAACAAAATGAGCAGGAGAAGACGCTTAATAGACATGCATAATCCAATGTCAACGATAGCATCTACAAAGGAAATAGCATTGACATATTCGTTGTGTAAACAAGATAATGAAATGATTGAGATAGCAATGGAAACAAGTGAAAACTTTCCGACAGAACCATTTAAATACAGAATAATAGCAAGAAAGTGGACACGAACAGAAGTCATTCTGAAAACGACAGCAATCCGAACAGGAGCAACTCATATAATCATGGACCATGGTTAAACCAAGTGTGGAGGAACACTGAGAGATGGGACTGATTTTAAGTAAACTGACCATGCAAACCAACTAATGTATAAATGAGAAGATTAACTTACAAGAAAAAAGGAGTGTATATAACAGGGTCCATTGTATAGTAAAATAAATACCCTATCTCATATTGAAAGATAACAAAAACAATACCTATGTCATAAGTGAGATCACAACTAAAAAAATAAAAGGGACTTATAACCAGTCTTCTTTAAAAAAGTATTATGAACCAGTGTCAGAAAATTAAAGAGAATTTTGAAAGTAACAATTATCAAAATTCAAAAATAAATGTAAGCACAACTTACAATAAGTATTTGATGGAACTATTATTATTATAAATGAAAGGGAATTTAGAAGAAAGATAAGCTAAATTCAAAACAAAGTAAGGCTAAACTTACGACCAAGTGTGAAACAAAATGTGTAAACACATGTAATTTTGAAAATATGTATAATGAAATATCATAAAAATTGAGATATAAAATAATTAAATGTTACACAAATAATGATGACGCTACATAACATCATTAACCAACCCTATCACAAAAAGGGGATAAATAAAAATTAATGTTTCACAAAAGAAGAGACAAAACAATCAAATAAAAAATAACACTGGCAGATTAACTGAACAATCAATGAAAAAATATAAGTGAGCCAGAAGCCAGCTACAATGTTAATTTTAAATATCAATGAGCATTAAAGTGATGACAAATAGAATCACTACCATATAAAATAAGCTAGTAAAACAATGCAAAATGCCTATTAAATATCGCCATAAGCTTAAACAAAGGAATCCAAATAAGTTATTGAGATGAAAAAGTCATGAAATGTATAAAAGAGAGAATAATTAATCCCAAAAGTGTTTTATTGTATTAATATTATATGAGTCGGAAATGAACGACTATTATTATAATTATTATGAATATTATTATATGATGATTTTATGTTGAGATACATCCAACAATTTTTTTATATTATTGAGCAGATAGGCAAGGCCTCTGAACTCAAAATGAGTATAAATGGATAGCAGAGTAATAGAGCCACACGTGCCCTCTGGCTAGTACCAATTTATATGAAGGAGAGAGAAGAAAAATTTTAGGGAAATAGAACATAAAAGGGAATAATAAAGAAAGAAAATAATACCAATTATCATATTATGAACCATGACTTAATAAAGAATGAATACAAAAGAAGTAGCGATTGATGAATTCCTGAATCATAACAACATGATAAAATGAACTATATTGATGATTTCAGAAAAAATCTAATAATCTTTGTTTCGAAATAATCAATTTTGGTGGCGATGCATTATGTAACATGACATAAGGTAGTGAAGATCCAATTGTATTTAATTATAAAATAAAAAGCTGAAGATAAGAGTAAGAGGCAAAAACTTATAAACTTAAAGATCAATAACCCAGTAACCCATAAATGACAAATGACTATTAACCTGACAATGACCTGACACAGTAGATCGGATAAATACCAAAGGAACCAAGAGACAATGAAGAAGCAGCCGAGACCTAAGTGCAATCAAATAATCCCAAATAATGACCAGTATACTGTAAATTAAATAATGAACTGATATTTGTAGTATATGAGATTTAACTAGGATAATAAGATTAATGGAAAGTAATAATATCACATATATCTTGTTGATAAAAGAATGTACTTATATAATATAAGGTAGGGAGTTAGAAACTAACCATACCCCAAACTAATAGTAATGATAATGGCCAAAGACAATAAACATTGCTTTGAGCCAAATAAAAAGCAATATTTAAGTAATAACTAAAAGTGATCAGAGGGATTTGGAAGTAAATTAGTTATTCATGACCATGATCACACAGTGATATAAAGTAATCAGACAAATCGTGTGAATAAACAAGTGAGTAAGTTAAAAATGTGTGTAAAATTAAATAAGTGGTGAAGTGCTAGGTATAGCATATAACGGAACAAAGTGAGAATGATAATAATTAAAGAAACCTTCTAATGAAAGGAAAAGTGCAGTGGGGGTGTAGAATAAAATATTATATAAGCAAACTATAATAAACAGATAAACAATTTTTGATAAACTGTACATTAGTAAGTAAGATTAAACTGATTGTGATATTATAAATTTAGGTAATAGGATGTCAGAATTATATAATAAGGTAAGAATTAAGTTATCAGAATGAGTAGTAAAATAAGAAGGATAGACACTGTATTTAAGTGAAGGGATTAGTAGATAAAACATTTCGAGTAAGGCACAGTTTAACAGTAGTATTGTAAGAGTTTTATTATTGTTCAAAAACCATAGAATGTAGTAAATTATAGGATAAGCAAGATAACAGTAGAGGAAAGAAAAGGTAGTTAAAAGTTATTTCAGGCTAGAACCTGACAAGGAATCTTTTATAATAAGAATTAGAGTTAGGAATACTGATGTTTATTGTTTGTTTTGTTTATAAAATTGTATTAGAATTACCAGATATGTTATTAAGAAATGTTAGGTGGGAGTAGAATAAAATCTAGGCTCTAGGCCAACTGTCGAATATAAATTTAGTAATTTTGAGAACAAATAATAATCCAAAGTTAAGGCAGAATATGCCAAATGGTTAAACCGATTAAGTGAGTATTCCTAGTACCAAAATATATGAATAACAACTAATTTTGAATAAAATATATGTAAAATATAAATATGGAAAATAGTAAAAATGTAATTAGCTATTCAAAAGTGGGCATGAGGGATATCAAATTGATCATCATGAAAATTTAGGAAGAATGGTACTCATGTAATAACTCTAGCTATTAGTATAAGATAGTAATCTTCATTTGAAGATATTTTGGTAAATTTAGACTAAAAAAGACGTAAAATCATAACAATGACTTAAGTTAATAACCAATGAAAATTAGCATAATTTATTAGGTAACCATAGCAACAAGAATTTTATTGCCAAAAAACCGTTAGATTTTCAGTAATGTATTATTGACCCACGCTGAGAGTGGATCGAGGAGCTCTCGTATTAAAATTTTTATTATTAAAGTAAATTCGAACCTAATTTAAACCAGATGGAGATAACAACAATAGTCCAGAGAATCCTGAACAAAATTTCGTTTAATAAAAATTAATTAACAAACCATAATTATCTGAAGAAGACGGAACGATGCAGTGAAGAAGAGAGACGACAACGGACACCAAATGAGGATCATTGGAACATCTTAATAGAAGAAGACGGACGACAACTGAAGGAATACGAGGCCTGAGTCAGCGAGGAGAAACATCGAGACGAGGGAAATAAACTTCTGGAGAGTATAAGAAGACGACAGCCCAGGAGTTATCCATAGAAGAAGACGACATCAGGATCTTCAGCAGGAAAACCGATGAGTATAAACATTATCCCATAATCGAATTCACAAATTTTTGGTCTGAATTAATAAATAACTATTTCACTTCACTGATCACTATTCCGAGTCAAAAATAAATGCTTTGTTAAATTCACTATTTAAACTTTAATCGATTAGCAATTATTAAAAGTAAAATATAATAAATAATTGACGAACCTTTTGATAACTAAATTTGACAAACGAAACCTAACCCAAAATTTCTTTACAAGTTTTCATTGGTAATTACTTAATTGAATATAATGATATATTAATTTGTTTATGTAACTAGGATTAAGAATTGTTATAACTTTGTGTGTGTTAGCCGTAAGTATATATTTCTGTAGCCGAAAGGACTTTAACACCCCTGAGAAAAATAATATATAACTTGTAAATTAACGTCAAGGTAGAATTGTATACAAACACTGAACTGAGCAAGTACCAACCGAACAAGTGTAATAGCCGGTGCAGAAAACGAATTTGATGTACTATAAAGTAATTGAAATATTCTAAAAGGTTAATAAATGTTCTCAATCTGCAATTCTGTATGTTTGATTCAATTAATTTATAATAACAACTAAGAATTATTGAAGTGAAAGCGTTAAAGCAAAACGCTAGCCGAGTCAACACTGCAGAAAGCCGTGCGCCAATCAGGTGGCGAGGCGGCAACATTTGAATGCAGCAGAGCGAAATACGGTTTACCCGTAAATGATAAGAGAAGTTACATTTTGACACAATTAATACTACATAACATTATCATTAAAACTTTACAACCCACATAAACGTTTAGTTACAAAGTGGCTTCCATCGCGGGGCTTGAACAATAGTGGGCCACATAAACGACTAGTTACAAAGTGGCGCGCCAACTAGTAGGGCTAGAATAGTTAAGGAAACATACCTTTAAACTTTACAGATTCTAGCGGCGACTACGGAAATGGAACCGGCAAAACAAGGGACGAGACTCCAGACGAAGCTACGCGAAAAGGAGGCGGAAGAGGAAGCAAGGAGATTAGAAAAGGAGATCGAGAAAGGTGCCAGAATGGAGGAAAAGGAAATAACTTCGGTAGAAGATGGAGAAAAAATATTAGCTCCTGTGGAACCAGATAAACCCACACCACAGAAGAACCTGACCTTACAGGACATGGTAAGGCTAATGGGCGAGCTCAGAAAAACAATGGAGAAGAATATGGATAGAGATAGAGAAGAAAGGAAGAAAATTACGGACAAGGGATTTAAGTCAATTGATGACAATTTTAAAAAGATGAATGAAAAATCGGACAGATTTAACGAGGAATTAAGACAACCTTGGGATAGTGGCTTCGAGGAAGTGCATGAAACACTGGACAGAGTTTCTGAAGATATTAAAGAAACAGTGAATGAGAACAAGGAACCGGTAGATACGAAAACAGAAGATAGTAAGAAGGAAGCAGAATTAAAAGAAGACAAAAGCATACTGTTATCTACAAATAAAAATAACAGCCACAAGGAGAATATCCAAATCATGGAGGTGACGACTAAGAAGAGTGAATACTTGGAAATGAAGACCAAGGAAATAAGAAAAATATATAGAAAGAAAATAATAAATACCAGAGAAGAATTGGAGATGATGAAGAATGGACTACTTGAGATGTGGAATGTACTAATTAACGACCAGAATGAAATGATGAATTTTAAAAAGAACAGAAGGAACTTACTAGAAACTTTAGAAAAGAATCACTACAAAATAGTGTGTAACAAAATGAGCAGGAGAAGACGCTTAATAGACATGCATAATCCAATGTCAACGATAGCATCTACAAAGGAAATAGCATTAACATATTCGTTGTGTAAACAAGATAATGAAATGATTGAGATAGCAATGGAAACAAGTGAAAACTTTCCGACAGAACCATTTAAATACAGAATAATAGCAAGAAAGTGGACACGAACAGAAGTCATTCTGAAAACGACAGCAATCCGAACAGGAGCAACTCATATAATCATGGACCATGGTTAAACCAAGTGTGGAGGAACACTGAGAGATGGGACTGATTTTAAGTAAACTGACCATGCAAACCAACTAATGTATAAATGAGAAGATTAACTTACAAGAAAAAAGGAGTGTATATAACAGGGTCCATTGTATAGTAAAATAAATACCCTATCTCATATTGAAAGATAACAAAAACAATACCTATGTCATAAGTGAGATCACAACTAAAAAAATAAAAGGGACTTATAACCAGTCTTCTTTAAAAAAGTATTATGAACCAGTGTCAGAAAATTAAAGAGAATTTTGAAAGTAACAATTATCAAAATTCAAAAATAAATGTAAGCACAACTTACAATAAGTATTTGATGGAACTATTATTATTATAAATGAAAGGGAATTTAGAAGAAAGATAAGCTAAATTCAAAACAAAGTAAGGCTAAACTTACGACCAAGTGTGAAACAAAATGTGTAAACACATGTAATTTTGAAAATATGTATAATGAAATATCATAAAAATTGAGATATAAAATAATTAAATGTTACACAAATAATGATGACGCTACATAACATCATTAACCAACCCTATCACAAAAAGGGGATAAATAAAAATTAATGTTTCACAAAAGAAGAGACAAAACAATCAAATAAAAAATAACACTGGCAGATTAACTGAACAATCAATGAAAAAATATAAGTGAGCCAGAAGCCAGCTACAATGTTAATTTTAAATATCAATGAGCATTAAAGTGATGACAAATAGAATCACTACCATATAAAATAAGCTAGTAAAACAATGCAAAATGCCTATTAAATATCGCCATAAGCTTAAACAAAGGAATCCAAATAAGTTATTGAGATGAAAAAGTCATGAAATGTATAAAAGAGAGAATAATTAATCCCAAAAGTGTTTTATTGTATTAATATTATATGAGTCGGAAATGAACGACTATTATTATAATTATTATGAATATTATTATATGATGATTTTATGTTGAGATACGTCCAACAATTTTTTTATATTATTGAGCAGATAGGCAAGGCCTCTGAACTCAAAATGAGTATAAATGGATAGCAGAGTAATAGAGCCACACGTGCCCTCTGGCTAGTACCAATTTATATGAAGGAGAGAGAAGAAAAATTTTAGGGAAATAGAACATAAAAGGGAATAATAAAGAAAGAAAATAATACCAATTATCATATTATGAACCATGACTTAATAAAGAATGAATACAAAAGAAGTAGCGATTGATGAATTCCTGAATCATAACAACATGATAAAATGAACTATATTGATGATTTCAGAAAAAATCTAATAATCTTTGTTTCGAAATAATCAATTTTGGTGGCGATGCATTATGTAACATGACATAAGGTAGTGAAGATCCAATTGTATTTAATTATAAAATAAAAAGCTGAAGATAAGAGTAAGAGGCAAAAACTTATAAACTTAAAGATCAATAACCCAGTAACCCATAAATGACAAATGACTATTAACCTGACAATGACCTGACACAGTAGATCGGATAAATACCAAAGGAACCAAGAGACAATGAAGAAGCAGCCGAGACCTAAGTGCAATCAAATAATCCCAAATAATGACCAGTATACTGTAAATTAAATAATGAACTGATATTTGTAGTATATGAGATTTAACTAGGATAATAAGATTAATGGAAAGTAATAATATCACATATATCTTGTTGATAAAAGAATGTACTTATATAATATAAGGTAGGGAGTTAGAAACTAACCATACCCCAAACTAATAGTAATGATAATGGCCAAAGACAATAAACACTGCTTTGAGCCAAATAAAAAGCAATATTTAAGTAATAACTAAAAGTGATCAGAGGGATTTGGAAGTAAATTAGTTATTCATGACCATGATCACACAGTGATATAAAGTAATCAGACAAATCGTGTGAATAAACAAGTGAGTAAGTTAAAAATGTGTGTAAAATTAAATAAGTGGTGAAGTGCTAGGTATAGCATATAACGGAACAAAGTGAGAATGATAATAATTAAAGAAACCTTCTAATGAAAGGAAAAGTGCAGTGGGGGTGTAGAATAAAATATTATATAAGCAAACTATAATAAACAGATAAACAATTTTTGATAAACTGTACATTAGTAAGTAAGATTAAACTGATTGTGATATTATAAATTTAGGTAATAGGATGTCAGAATTATATAATAAGGTAAGAATTAAGTTATCAGAATGAGTAGTAAAATAAGAAGGATAGACACTGTATTTAAGTGAAGGGATTAGTAGATAAAACATTTCGAGTAAGGCACAGTTTAACAGTAGTATTGTAAGAGTTTTATTATTGTTCAAAAACCATAGAATGTAGTAAATTATAGGATAAGCAAGATAACAGTAGAGGAAAGAAAAGGTAGTTAAAAGTTATTTCAGGCTAGAACCTGACAAGGAATCTTTTATAATAAGAATTAGAGTTAGGAATACTGATGTTTATTGTTTGTTTTGTTTATAAAATTGTATTAGAATTACCAGATATGTTATTAAGAAATGTTAGGTGGGAGTAGAATAAAATCTAGGCTCTAGGCCAACTGTCGAATATAAATTTAGTAATTTTGAGAACAAATAATAATCCAAAGTTAAGGCAGAATATGCCAAATGGTTAAACCGATTAAGTGAGTATTCCTAGTACCAAAATATATGAATAACAACTAATTTTGAATAAAATATATGTAAAATATAAATATGGAAAATAGTAAAAATGTAATTAGCTATTCAAAAGTGGGCATGAGGGATATCAAATTGATCATCATGAAAATTTAGGAAGAATGGTACTCATGTAATAACTCTAGCTATTAGTATAAGATAGTAATCTTCATTTGAAGATATTTTGGTAAAATTAGACTAAAAAAGACGTTAAATCATAACAATGACTTAAGTTAATAACCAATGAAAATTAGCATAATTTATTAGGTAACCATAGCAACAAGAATTTTATTGCCAAAAAACCGTTAGATTTTCAGTAATGTATTATTGACCCACGCTGAGAGTGGATCGAGGAGCTCTCGTATTAAAATTTTTATTATTAAAGTAAATTTGAACCTAATTTAAACCAGATGGAGATAACAACAATAGTCCAGAGAATCCTGAACAAAATTTCGTTTAATAAAAAATTAATTAACAAACCATAATTATCTGAAGAAGACGGAACGACGCAGTGAAGAAGAGAGACGACAACGGACACCAAATGAGGATCATTGGAACATCTTAATAGAAGAAGACGGACGACAACTGAAGGAATACGAGGCCTGAGTCAGCGAGGAGAAACATCGAGACGAGGGAAATAAACTTCTGGAGAGTATAAGAAGACGACAGCCCAGGAGTTATCCATAGAAGAAGACGACATCAGGATCTTCAGCAGGAAAACCGATGAGTATAAACATTATCCCATAATCGAATTCACAAATTTTTGGTCTGAATTAATAAATAACTATTTCACTTCACTGATCACTATTCCGAGTCAAAAATAAATGATTTGTTAAATTCACTATTTAAACTTTAATCGATTAGCAATTATTAAAAGTAAAATATAATAAATAATTGACGAACCTTTTGATAACTAAATTTGACAAACGAAACCTAACCCAAAATTTCTTTACAAGTTTTCATTGGTAATTACTTAATTGAATATAATGATATATTAATTTGTTTATGTAACTAGGATTAAGAATTGTTATAACTTTGTGTGTGTTAGCCGTAAGTATATATTTCTGTAGCCGAAAGGACTTTAACACCCCTGAGAAAAATAATATATAACTTGTAAATTAACGTCAAGGTAGAATTGTATACAAACACTGAACTGAGCAAGTACCAACCGAACAAGTGTAATAGCCGGTGCAGAAAACGAATTTGATGTACTATAAAGTAATTGAAATATTCTAAAAGGTTAATAAATGTTCTCAATCTGCAATTCTGTATATTTGA
This sequence comes from Magicicada septendecula, assembly GCA_034769895.1. Classification (NCBI taxonomy): domain Eukaryota; kingdom Metazoa; phylum Arthropoda; class Insecta; order Hemiptera; family Cicadidae; genus Magicicada; species Magicicada septendecula. The sequence goes on along the minus strand of CM068367.1, from coordinate 915,976,260 downwards.
TTCAATTAATTTATAATAACAACTAAGAATTATTGAAGTGAAAGCGTTAAAGCAAAACGCTAGCCGAGTCAACACTGCAGAAAGCCGTGCGCCAATCAGGTGGCGAGGCGGCAACATTTGAATGCAGCAGAGCGAAATACGGTTTACCCGTAAATGATAAGAGAAGTTACATTTTGACACAATTAATACTACATAACATTATCATTAAAACTTTACAACCCACATAAACGTTTAGTTACAAAGTGGCTTCCATCGCAGGGCTTGAACAATAGTGGGCCACATAAACGACTAGTTACAATATACAATGAACCAAGAGAAAACTCAAGAATTACAATTTGTTAAAGCCACCAATACAAATAAATAAACTCCAGAGATAAAGAAGAAAATAATTGGTATCGATAAGAAAGTAGGTTTCAATTTGCCTATAATAATGAAGAATTTGTTTAATAAATATCAATCTTATCACCAAGCAATATTAATACCATAATATCATACACTTCAACTGTTGAAGACATCAGCAAGCAATAACAACAAGTTATCTAAACAAATCGAAATCAAAATAATTTAAAAGAAGAAACAAAAATAAATAAAAGTGTGAACCTATTTCAAAACCAAAAGTCCTACAACAGACATTACTATGACAGATTACTATACTATATAGACAGTACCCAGTTAGATTTGGAGTAGTCCATAAACAAATAAATAATGATAATAAATTTAATGAATAATGAATGAATCAAATAGAAAGTCATATAAAGAACAATACAAATTTAGAAGTAAATGTAAAATGTAATTAAGATGTGCTACAAATGTAATATAAAACAAGTGTAATTAATTGGTAAGAGGATGTGAGATACAGTGGTATTCAATTAAGAAGAACTGTGAGTGGGATAGTAATTATAAACAATTATTTAATGAAATGAATTACTAATCCATAGTAGCAGATGATACTGACATTAACATTTAGTTTTTTCTTTATTAGTGTTGAGTTATATAAGTTTAATAGATATTAATCACACGGACAATGGTTTAAAAGTGTGCATTCAGTTAAGCCCTGAAGGGAATTATAGTAATTAAAATATAATTGTCAATTAATAGTTTGTTTATATTTAAAGAAATTAATTAATATAAAACAAGTGTAAACAGGATCGATTATGAGTCTTCCAATATAAAAATATAATCAGTCAACATAGGCCTAGATGATTATGTTCAGTAAATAATAAATTATTCAAAAATATTGGTCAAATTACAAATAACTATAATATTTGGTATTAAAATTGTTCATAGTTTTGTCAGATAAAATAATATGTAAATTGTATTAAGTATTATGATGTAATAACTAAAAAACAACTTGTACATAAAAGGTAAAATAATTATAAAAATAATATCCTATGACAACTAAATCTCAATTTGAACAGATATGACCAGAGTATTTATGTGTATCCAGGAAACAAAAAGTGAGAAAAAGAATGTTGTTGATTATTATTAAAAAATAATAAGCCAAGAAGGAGAGTTGAGTGTAAATTTTGAAAACAAGCTAAATATTTATACAAGAAACATATGAATATCATTAAAAAATAATATAATAGAAAGTAAAAAAACCTTATATCAAACTATAACAGAATATAAGATTCAAGTAATTAAAGAAACAGCTTAACAAACCAGCCTTTAAATCTTACTGATGACAAACAGAAGAACAAATACACTTGGATTGAATTAATAACAAGACACTGGACTTCAATCACAATATTCCAACAGAAGGCTTCGGACCACGAAAGTGACAAGATAAACATTTATTGATCACCAAAAGAAGTGGATTCCTTCATTTGGACAACATAAACAAACTGATATTGTAAAATTTTCATCACTGAGACCAGGAGGCTGTGTGAAACCGAACTGAACTGATAAACATTGTGTAACGTATATTTATTATTATAATTAATACTCAATTTATATTATTCATTATTATTATTGTTTTTAATGTAATGTACTTTCTGTACTTGTTTTTCTTTATAATCACTGAACCTTTATATCACCCAAAAGAACCTAAAAATAATATTAACAAAGAGAAGAGAATCGACCCTGAGATTTCTAAATTATATTAATAGTTACACTATATAGACTATAGCAATTTTTTTGAATAAAAATACAATATTATTATTATTATTATTACCAGATACCATTCCATGTGTTTTATTTATGTAGAAATAGAATTAACAAGTGTTACAAATTGATGTAAACAAAGAGAGGGATAAATTAATTTAAAACCCGTCTTGTTGTAATTTGACACATCCAAGGTGAGGCATAAAGAACCTGTAATTCCTGAAGGGTAATAAATTGGCGAACCCAGCAGTGGGGTAGCAGAAGATATTGATAAGGAAAAAATACGTGTGTGGTTAAAGCCCGTTACGTCTTTCTCCTGTTATGGGATTGTCAAGTACTCCTTTATAAACATTCTGTCTTTGTTTGATACCTTATAAAGCCTATTATTTGTTTGCCTCTGTTTTTAGAAAACTAGTATGAATTTTGTTTTACTTTTACCTGAATGTTACAAATTCTTTTAAGAATTATTTTAAATAAATTGATAATAAATTTTCTATATAGCAATCATCTTCAGCCACCTATTAAAAAGTACTACTCCTACAAGCTATCATATTGTTTTGATTATACTTCATGTTTTTTACATTTGTGACCATACCCGCAGATAGATAGAGGTCTTGAAAATACTTTGTATCTTACCAATAATAGCTATCAGTCTTTCTGGCAATCCAGAGTAACAGAAGGCTTTTTCAGACATCATTTCTGAATGAAATTAAATATATTTTTCTCATCAATTACTTCATTTGCATTTTGACAAAGACATCCTTGATTTTCATGGTAGTTTTTTTTTCACAAATTTAATTTTTGTCTATTTTTTCAACCTTTATTGTTTGTGTTGGAATAGGTTTACTGCCATTGCCTTCATTTTCATGATTAGATCACTGTCATTACTTGAAAGAGGTCATTAACAGGCTGTTCACTTCTTCATTCATTTTTTTATTTACTCAAGTAGAACTGTGTTCCAAAAATATTATTTTTCACACCCAACTTATTCGTATCTAATCAAACGTCAACATTTCACATATTATGAAGGCTTACAAAACTGATACATTCAAAGTCCAAATCTGTGGCTATTATTCGAAAAATATACTAACAATAGTCTTTTCAGGGTGCCAACACAAGCTCACAAAAATCCCCATAGTGCAGTCTGTTTTAAAGCTAGAGCTGTGAAATTGTGAAAGCTGTGAACTTGAGAAGTCTTTATTGAATTCAACTATTCAACTATAAACAAATGAATATTTGTCAACTGGCTTGTGGCACACTCTGTAAATCTATGTATAGTAACTATATGATAATTAGCACATTATTAAAATCTAACAATTACATTACATAGCAGACATTAAGTAAACATACACCTACTGTATGATGAGGAACTTTATGTTTGTATATTTTTTAGGCCTACACAGTAAAAATGATATAAATTTCTTGATCATAAATAGTATCTGCAAATCCTCACCTTGTGTGTAGCAAGCCACAACAACACATGTTAAGTTTTCTTTACGAACTTTACATGAAAACATGTCCATATTTATGCATCTATTTCATTTTGTTCAAATACAGAAAAAAATGATCCTTAACACAATAAACAATCTACACTATTAGAAAATTATACTGTTGGTTAATGTAAAAACGAAATTTATTTGAAATAACAGTAATGGAAAGTCAATGTGCATGATGGAGACTCTGTCTGTACCGAAACATAAAAATAAATGAGGACCAAGACACTTATGAAGTTTAAATTAGTATTTTATAGAGTGTAGATTCAATTTATAGACTATATACCTCATTACATGTGTTTCTAATTGCTGAAACAGATTAAGTTCTAATAAACATTAATTTGTAGGATATCACACCTCTTCCAATGCATATATGTTCATTTCTCTAAATATAGTATATTACCATCATCCTCTGTCACATTAATTCACTCACAAATATAATATATCCTTTAATCCACTCATACTTTTAAATCCAAGATAACTTTTAATTTTTTTTTTTTTAATGCATTCTAGAAAGATAAATTTTGTTTACTGTACAAATAAATAAGGTATATGACTAAATATCACTATTATATTGACGACTCGGAACACTAAGTTTTTATAAGTAAAAACGTGAAGTTTTACCTTACAGCCTAAACCGGCTTTCACCTATAGAAGGCTTCATCAGAGGCTGTCGTTAGTAGCGTTGTTCGTCTTGTTGTTGGCGACGAGATAATGTTTCGAAAGATCGAAGCTGTGTGTGTGTGTTGAGATGTGTTCGAATAATGCGTGCGATTTGAATTGTGTCTGTTCGTTTAGGATGTCGTTTTTATTTGTTTTTGTGTGTTTGTATATTTCTAATTGTTCTAGAGTGTCTAGTTTTCGGCCTTTTGTGTGTACGTGTAGTATGTTCATGTTATTGTCGATGTTTTTATATGTGTGGTTTGCTTCAATGAGGTGGTTTGCGAAGGTAGATTCTGTAGTGGTGTGGAGTGCTTTTGTGTGTTCAATGTATCTCTGTTTGAAGCTACGTCCTGTTTGGCCTATGTAGAATTTATTGCAATTTGAACAATCCAATCACCCAATACAACACAAACTAGCTGCTTTTAGAACCATGATACATAGACTTAACAACATCCCCTTAGATGAAATAGACTACAAAGACGAACTAAACACGATAAAATATCTAGCAGAATCTAACGGTTATGACAGAACAATAGTCAGTAAACTCCTACACAAAACACAAAACAAACAACAGACAAAGACAGAAAACAACAAATTCATAACACTAACATACATCAACAAACAAACTGAAAAAATTGCCCACAAATTCAAAAAAAGCAGGATACAGAATCGCTTACAAAACTACTAACAAAACAGAACACACACTATCAAAACGCACGCCCAAAGCACAAAACAAATTCGATCTACCCGGTGTATATAAACTAAACTGTTCAAATTGCAATAAATTCTACATAGGCCAAACAGGACGTAGCTTCAAACAGAGATACATTGAACACACAAAAGCACTCCACACCACTACAGAATCTACCTTCGCAAACCACCTCATTGAAGCAAACCACACATATAAAAACATCGACAATAACATGAACATACTACACGTACACACAAAAGGCCGAAAACTAGACACTCTAGAACAATTAGAAATATACAAACACACAAAAACAAATAAAAACGACATCCTAAACGAACAGACACAATTCAAATCGCACGCATTATTCGAACACATCTCAACACACACACACACAGCTTCGATCTTTCGAAACATTATCTCGTCGCCAACAACAAGACGAACAACGCTACTAACGACAGCCTCTGATGAAGCCTTCTATAGGTGAAAGCCGGTTTAGGCTGTAAGGTAAAACTTCACGTTTTTACTTATAAAAACTTAGTGTTCCGAGTCGTCAATATAATAGTGATATTTAGTTAAGTAACGGACACGTCATGGACAACGAAATCCAAGAATTTAAGGTATATGTGTACATAATGTTAATATCCAGAGAGTCAAGTGCTATCAAACAAATGTTATTTCATTTCACATCCCTATAAGCTACATATTTTCCTTTTCTATCAGATGATTGACGAGGCGTACTAAGGTCAAAAGCCTTATGAGGACTTATGAATTAAAAGCTGAACTGACCTTGTATAAAATATCACACATACTATATGAGCAATCATCACGACCATGTCTCCTTTATGTATTAGGCAGCATCTTTTCCTCAGGCTACCTAGTCCTTCCACTTTACACCTTGTACCTGAGGCCCTTACTGCTACTGGTGTTAAACGATTTATAGCCCACTCTGTTTTATGCAAATAATGGTTGTCACTAGACGTTTATCACTTTTTTCTTAATTTTTTGAACTATGAAACGGTACTGTAAACTGTCATTCCACGTGATTAAATGCAGACTGATTACTTCTAGCGGTGGTGTGAAGTGAGCTTTGTCATGCCAGCTTATCGTCCCCGCCAATGTGGGTGAATCCTTACAGGAGTCAGTTGGAGCAATCAAACACGAAAGACCTTACTTGTACACATAATTGTTCAAATGGGCCCCGCATCCTAACACCTTTGATACGCATAATCGCGCTACAATGCAAAAAAAAACTGAAATTTATTAAGCCAGACAACCCACAGACATGCCAGGTCGCTAAAACACCTGTCGTAACTTCTGTCTGTCTCTCAACATGATAGCACACCATTACGTCACCTACACTTACAAGGTACAGAAACAAATGAATACTTTGTTCTATGAAAATGTGAGCCAATTAAACAAATAATAATTTATGGCTTCCTGAAACAAAACAACGTCTGTTGTTTACGAGCTGCTTGGTACAATTTATTAAATGGCTAGAGTGCTATGTCGCAAAATTTAAGTGGCATTTTGTAGTGATTAAATTTCAATAGCGGCCTTTATTGTGTACAAGAATAAACACAATATAAGTCCTCAGTTGGAGAACAGTTGGCGAAATTTGTAATTCCATCTTGTTGTATAGAAATTCTGGATAACCTGGGTTGCACTACTTCCTCCAAAACGTCCGTTTGTAGAGATGAGTGTGAAAAAATTGATGGAATGGCAGACAGATTTTGAAAAAACTCTGTTGTTTACAGTTGTTGCTTTTCTAACAGCAAATTAAGTTGTTGAGCGTAACAGTGTACAAAATATGTGAACGGATACACTTCTCTAATTTTTCCCTGTACACAACCAACAGAACCACACATAACATTAGCACCATTATAAGTCTGAGCTATTAACTTGTCCTTTGATGTGTGCAGAAGAGGATTGATGTTATCCATTATGCACTTTGCTAAGGTTTCTGCACATTTACCTTCAGGACTGAGAAATCCCCAAAACCTTTCTTACATCGACCCCTTAAACACCTACAAACTAATACCATTTGACCGTGGTATCACACACGGACCGAGGAGAATCACACACACATACACACACACACACGGATAGTGTCGAATGTATTTTTTACAGGGGGGATAAAAATATGTAAACATACGCGGGGGCACCGTCTGGAAAATATTTTGCCAATCCTGAAAACTGGTTCTGGTTACAGCCTGGAAGGGTAGGCCTACCGTACTAACGTCATTGTTTTGGAGGGGTGAATGCGCTCGTGTAGCATACTACGTGTGTGATAAACTAAAATTTATTTTAAGGAGATTTTAAAGAGATCGGGACAATTCAAGTGATAAATAATCACCATGCATAAATCCAATTTGCGTACGTAGGCGAGCGGCGAAAATAGAATGTGATAGCGATTTAGCGATGAGTGTTCTGCGTACACGTAGGCTGATCACGTGTCTTGTATTGCCGTTGGTATAGTTCTACGTGTTAAAACGCTTAAATTACATAAAGATAAGATAACATAAGTGCATTTCCAGCGAATTATGCTGTCATTAAAATGTGTGAAGTAGAACTACGAAAGCACTCATTTATTTTGTGAAATTGAAACAATAAAACAAATTTAACAAATATTTACTTTATATTAAAAAGTCTTACTGCACCCAAATAAAGTGACCACAAAGCCATCTTCAGAAAAGGAGTCAGATTTTTGTAAAGACTTATAAAACGTTTTACGACTCACGAGTTTATTAGATATATGAGGGTAAAACGCATCACCAAAACGGATAAACCGAAGAATAAATTTGTGTTTTAGGTATTCAAGCCTATATAAAACAACGCAAAAACGTCAATTAATGTAGAATTCTAAGGAGTAATCCTCTACATAAAATTCAAACAAAAGAAAAGATTGTTAAAACAATGACAGTTTCATCGTATATTACAAAATATTAAATTTTTTTAGAATTAAAATAATATTTACGGGAGTTCAAGAGTATGTCAGTATAACTGATTCTGGAGTTCTTTGATCACGTTATAGTACTCACGAAAATACTTTATCTTATTGGATGCAATTACGAACAATGCGGAAAAGGAAGCCACGGAGTCATTTAAAATTCCAAACACAATTACAATTACGTACAGTATTAATACGGTAAAATCCCTTTAAGTCAAACCACGTACGACTTTACGAACGTGAGAAGGTACATTTATTTCAAAAATCTAATGCTGTAGTATGTATTTGGGTTAAAAATAATTAGCCTAAAGTAACTAATATAAATGTCTAGGTAAAAAATATATGTAACAAATATGATGATATCATGCCCCTTCCAATTAATGCTTAGCTGTACAAATGCCAGCTTACCGTCATCACTCTTACTCATTCCCTCACACAATAGACTACACGCACAAAACATATTAATAACTTCCTTCAGTAACTTCCTGTAAGTAATAATTCATTATTAGTGCCATAATGAAGCCTATCAGTTTTATATTGTTATATTTTTTTTCTAAAATACTAAATTGTCTAAAAAGTCTTTACTTCCATGTTCCTTAAGGAAATGGAAGTATGGTGATGGCAAAAAAAATTCGTGTTCGAGATTATCGCAGATTCTGATTGTACTACACTCAAACATTAAAAAAAGTCATTTTTCGAAAAGTGTCTGTGTGTGTGTGTCTGTCTATCTTGTGTATATGTGTCTGTCTGTAGATTTTTTTTCTATGGTAACGATAACAGCCGCAAATTCAAACTGAATCAAATCATTTTTTGCATACAGCCCTCATTTGTAGAGTACTCACGACCTATTGTTTTTGGTGAAGATCGGTTGAGGGAAAGGGGTAGTTTACCTGCAACGTTTTTTTTTAATCAAGGGTAATTGTTTTCTATGGCAAACGATAACAGCCGCAAATTCAAACAGAATCAACTACTCTTTTGCATACAGCCCTGAATTTTAGAGTTCTCAAGACCTATTGTTTCTGGTGAAGATCGGTTAAGGGAAAGGGGTAGTTTACCTGCAACGTTTTATGTTTTAACAAGGGTATTTTATATGGCAAACGATAACAGCCGCAAATTCAAACAGAATCAAATGAATATTTGCATACAGCCCTGAATTGTAGAGTTCTCAAGACCTATTGTTTTAGGTGAAGATCGGTTAAGGGAAAGGGGTAGTTTACCTGATACGTTTTATGTTTTAAAAGGGTATTTTCTATGGCGAACGATAAGAGCCGCAAATTCAAACAGAATCAAACAATTGTTTGCATACAGCCCTGATTTGTAGACTACTCAAGGAAGACCTGTTGTTTTTGGTGAAGATCGGTTAATGGAAAGGGGTAGTTTACCTGCAAATGTAGAATCAAATAATGTTTTGCATACAGCCCTGGATTGTAGAGTGCTCAGGACCTATTGTTTTTGGTGAAGATCGGTTAAGGGAATGGGGTAGTTTACCTGCAACGGTTTTTTTTTAAACAAGGGTAATTTTTCACTATGGCAAACGATAACAGCCGCAAATTCAAACAGAATCGACTACTCTTTTGCATACAGCCCTGAATTATAGAGTTCTCAAGACCTATTGGTTTTGGTGAAGATCGGTTAAGGGAAAGGGGTAGTTTACCTGCAACATTTTATATTTTAACAAGGGTATTTCAACCAAATACACTGTTACTCACCGTCTATGGCCTTTCCGTAATGTTTTTTCGTGTTTACATGTTTCGAGGCACTTGCCTCATCATCAGAACTTATAAAAACCAATCTATGTCATAAATGATGACATTTGTCAAAATATTAAAAACACAATACGGCAATTAAACTATGTACATAACTTGCTTTAAAAATGTTAGGTGTGCCTTGCAAGACAACACGCGCCGTACTGACCACACACCGTTAAAAATGTTAGGTGTGCCGTCTTGCAAGGCACACCTAACATTTTTAAAGCAAGTTATGTACATAGTTTAATTGCCGTATTGTGTTTTTAATATTTTGACAAATGTCATCATTTATGACATAGATTGGTTTTTATAAGTTCTGATGATGAGGCAAGTGCCTCGAAACATGTAAACACGAAAAAACATTACGGAAAGGCCATAGACGGTGAGTAACAGTGTATTTGGTTAACAAACACGTGGCTTGGGACTACAATAGGATTTATTCCATTTAAATCAAAAAGGGTATTTTCTATGGCAAACGATAAAAGCCGCAAATTCAAACAGAATCAACTAGTCTTTTGCATACAGCCCTGAATTATAGAGTTCTCAAGACCTATTGGTTTTGGTGAAGATCGGTTAAGGGAAAGGGGTAGTTTACCTGCAACATTTTATATTTTAACAAGTGTATTTTTTATGACAAACGATAAAAGCCGCAAATGTAAACAGAATCAAATAATGTTTTGCATACAGCCCTGATTTGTAGACTACTCAAGGAAGACCTGTTGTTTTTGGTGAAGATCGGTTAATGGAAAGGGGTAGTTTACCTGCAACGTTTTATGTTTTAACAAGGGTAATTTTTTCTATAACGAAAGATGACTGCCGTAAATTCAAAGAAAATCAAATATTTTTTTGCATACCTTCCTAAATTGTAGAGAGCTCAAGGCCTGTTGATTCTGGTGAAGATCGGTAAAGGGAAAGGGGTAGTTTACCTGAAACATGTTATGTTGTAACAAGAGAAATGTTTCCATGACGAACGATAACTGCCGCAAATTGAAACAGAATCAAATATTTTTTTGCATGCATCCCTGGATTGCAGAGGACTGAAGGTCTATTGATTTTGGTGAAGATCGGTTTAGAGAAACGGGTAGTTTACCTGCAACATTTTAGGTTTTAACAAGAGTAAAGTACTTAATTTTGATAAATAAAGTATCTTGATAAGAAGCTCATAATAATCCACTGTAGAAACGTAGATGAAATATCTATAAATGAAGAGGTTAGGTGAACGGGGTGGGGGTAATTTTCTATAAATGAAAATTATAGTTGAAGGGGGAGGGGAGAATTTTTTATGTGTACTACGTTATCGGCAACAAAGAAGTAGTTCTTTGTTAAAATTCCTTCCCGGGGTGTTAAGCCGTAGTCCAATGTTTTCTGCAAAACCAGACTTTTCGGCAGTGCCATCGACTTCCATCTCAGTGAAAATCGAGTGCGAAAACGTGAGGTGGTATACGTTAGTGACCACAGTACTGTGGTTTAAGGTTGAAGCAATAAGTAGAAAGAAGTAGTTTCTATGGAAATATTTCATTTCGAATATGATTTTAAATATAAATCTTAGAACATGGAAGTCCTGTATGGTTCTCCATACCGATATTTCCTATTATAATTCCTTAACGACTGCCTCAAAGTTTACCGGTATAATTCCACGGGCTATTCTAACAGGTAGATCTTGTTCATATCATATTACTATGAAACAGACAGGTATAATAATAATAATAATAAATAATTATTTGTTGTTTTCTTTTAACGGAATCATAACCATCATTCTTATCACCTCATACTTATTAGAGCAGTGTTCCTTAACCGCTGGGCTTTGGTATTAGCTAATCCGGGCGCGAGAATTTATAGAATTTGCTATTTTATTTTGCTAAACGTGTTGTCATTTTCCATACAAAAAAGTGTCCTAATGTCCTAAGTTGCTTACGGCTGTGCCATAATTAATTATTAGTACTTGTATTAGTTTAATGTACGATTTTTTTTAATTAGAAAGAGATTTGCGAGTAAATTTTTGAGAAAAGATTTCGCCCTACAAATAAAGAATTTATCGGGTTATGGTTATTGTCTTAATAGGGTTTTCAATCAAACTTCAGTGACAAGTCTTGCCCAATTCGCTGTACCATAGTAGGTAATTGCATTATTTCTCCATCATGCAAAGGAAGGTCGATACAGATTCTTGGCTTCAATCAAGCAGTATTTTGTCCATCTGCCGCGCCATCTGTATTTAGTAAATTATATCATCTTTGTTTTATAGTTATCTATCCACTTAATTGCTTGCTTCTTTGTCAGTGGCGTGTCGAGAATTTGACCTGGGGGGGGGATCCGGAGTCCGGCTTCATACAAAAGAAAAGAAACAAGTTAAACTAATCAATATTACTGTACTATCTTTAAAGTGGCTGAAAAACGTGTGATAACATCCTGAAATCAATCCCATTAAAGTAAACAGTAATAACACAATAAACATAAGCGTTACTGAAACATTGTTGAGAAGACAATGTCTGAATTGTTTTTCCTATAGCCTATTTCATATTTCAAACGTATACGTAAATGCTGTGTAATAAACCTGTTTGTATATTTAAAAAAGACTTACCAGCTGAAAAACAGCGAAAGAAAATTAAAATAGTTTAAAAATTAAGATTTTAACAAAATTCGTCAACTTTTTTTTGACCCTCTGGGGGAGTCCCCTCCCGTTGGACCTCCCCCCTCCGTAAATACGCCCGTGTTTTTGTTATTCCCAGTGTAGACTTTTTCACGCTTCTCTCTGCAGCTGCATTTCAGGAAGCATACAGTGAATAAAAATATGCCTTTTAGGCCATAAGAGCAGTCTCCTTTACGAGCCCGAGTTTAATATCCGTTGTTGTTTTGGTTTCCGAGTGTGGTCCATTATTGGTTGTGTTCTTCACTCAGACGTTTGTGGTAATCTTTGTTTACAGTGACAGTGATGATCTGACTGACTCTCAGACCTGCCGAGTGGCGAACTTCAGGCTTGTTGCCAGGCCTAAGAATATATAATGTTTTTTCTAACAGGCCCAGCTCCGGCCGTTTATAGTGGATCTCTGTAGTTCAGAATATGCCAGAAAAAAAATTGTTTTAAAATTATTTTTTTCTGTTACCTGGCCATATTCGTTACTTGCGTAATCTGGTTATGCTGGGTTTGGCGGAGACTCTTGCCGCTCGTAATACTGCATCAACCAAACAGATAACAGTTGGAAGCCTGTGATGTAATAATGTGTTCTTACAACTGTGGCACTGCCCGACACTATATCTGTGGACCAATCAGATTGTCGAATTAGTAAAATGGCGTTAAAGTGAACTCGGCGTGGCCACAATTAGTATTCGTCAGCTTCAGCTTATCATCTGCAATGAAGCCAACCCGTCATTCTGCTGTCGGTGTAGCTGTTGCAGAAACATGTCAACATTGGAGGAGATACAAAAAACAATAGTAACGACTGATAACAGTTGCTTTGATTGCCGACGTTAACGGTTTAAATGAGGGAGTTATAGGTCTATGTAAAAATTGTAAGCAAGACACCGTACGGCAGCGATCAGAGAACCAAGAGGCGGACTATTGCCTCCCGTGACAGCCTTCCGTCGACGAGGCTTTGAAAGTTGCGCTTAAGCGTAGCGATAAATTATGATAGCACAGGATCAGCGTAGTAAACATCGTTAGTAAACATGATAACGATCTTTTTATTTAGTTTTACAGTTTAGCTGAAAGCAGAGGAAACAGGTATCCCAAGCGAGTTGATGACTATTTGGAAACCGTCTCGGTAGTTCACGTCGTTGACAATTAGGGAAGATTCTAATATATTTCACTTCGTTGGACTATGAAAAATAAGTCTGCTTAATTACAGGTTGTCTCGTATTATAATAAACCGTTTGGTAAGTACTACCGCGGCAGTGATCACTTTCCAATTTTCATATCAGTCAACGAGCGTATCGTATCGAGCTTAAAGAACGCTAATAGTGCTAAATCTCCCGGAAGAAACGTGACTGTTAATTTTCAAGCAGAAAGTATTGTCTGTGGAAAGTTAGTTACTATAATATGAAAGTAACATTTCCAAACGAAGATTTCCTTCAGTTTGTATAGAAGCCCTTCGTTCCAGATACATTTAAACTTCTTTTGTACATCTAATAAGACAATGACATATTGAAATATCCACCCTTCTTGCCCTCGCAGCAGCCCTCTCTCGCTATGTGAGCGAAAAGAGGAGAGAGACAGACAGACAGAGAGAGACAGAGACAGAGACAGACAGATTTCCTCTGGGATGTGTCCACTGCTGAAACTATTTGGCGAAGGGATTAGTGGAACAATTTCTGGGAGCCGGTGACAGCGCGTCGAGCGATAGTGTTCATAATCATGACCCTCCTAAACTGTCGCATGATAACGTGCCAAGTAACGACGTGATCTATGATGGGGGCAATGGCCAGAGGACAACTCCGAGAGAGAGAAAGTACCTCAACCGGGCAAGCAATATGCTGCGCATTACGATATCCAAACCTTTGTGTACCGCGTTATGTTGTGCCGCCGCCCAGTTACAACAGACATGACTGTTGTAAACGCGGTTCTATCTAATCGTTCCTTGCAAACGTTGTACTCTAACCGATGCTTGAATTTCAGATCTCCTGCCATGATCACTCATTGGTGTGGTACCGGAAACAGGTACAATCCTCGAACAGCAATTTCCTCTGAGACCATGTTAAAAAACCGCCCGAAAGGACCCTGCCATTATTTCCATGGATCTCAACCTAGTTAACCTACATTTATGATTATTTAAACATTGGTTTTTAATTAATCCACTGTCACGTATATTTGCTCATTTAAACTCAACTATGCTTTTAAAATTTGAAAACGGCAGCGTACACTTCCAACGCGTGTGTGTGTGTGTGTGTGTGCGCGCGCGCGCGCTCGACCTTCCAGACACGATTGTGGTTTTCCTGGGGAAAAAATTTATGAAGTAGCTTTACATGCAGGTAACAACCTGAAGAATCAGTTGCGAGTATTGCATATACGAGTATATTTCTCCCACAATAAGTTTGATAATGTCAGATGCAAAGATATGCAGGCGCTTATAGTGATCAAAATTTTAAAAATTTATAATTTCTTGATCAAGTGGCACGCTCACACACTCGAGTTGACAAACCCAGGCCCAAGCCGTAAATAAGAACGAATTAGGGACACGTCAGACCCGACACCAGTGCGAAGACAATGAGAAAAACGGCTGAGTACACGCCACAATATAATATAAGGAACGTCGTTGACAGCACGAAGTTAGCTACGATTTACAGTGTCAAACAAACGAAGACAAAAGGCATAGTCCAGCAGCCTGGTTACGCAGAAATGAAATGGAACACATGCTGTGGGGTTGAGTTGTAACGAGCACACGTTTGAACGTTACACCCAGTAACAAAGGGTGCAGAGAAATCTCGACAAATATGTAGACAATAGAACGGACATTCAATGAATACTAGAAATACACACAGCCCAGCATGAAAACAAACCTTGACATCCAACCAGATTTACAACTAGAAAGCGTGGGACCCGTCCAGGGAGGACATCCAACGAAGAGTTGATAATCGGCGGAACGAGCGAAGGGTAAATGAACAATTGACCAAGACACTGCAGACTCTTAACAAAAGCTGTCAGAGTGCCTCGACAACGTGGAAACAAAGGTTGATAGACAGGCGAGGGAATTGCTCTAGTTTCTGAGAATCAGCACAACGTTCGTCGCTGGAATATTCCGGGGATGTCGACGACCAACCAGCGTTTGGCATCTTCCTAAGGAACTGGTGGAGAGAGTAATAACAACTCGAACGACGAATCGAAAACCGAAGACAAAATTCTACAAGGTGGTAGGAATTTAGGGAACCTATCAACGACGGAAGAAAGCGTGGAAATGTGGAAGTTGCCTTCTGGGATAGTATGTTTGATAAAAACTGTTTGCGAGGACGCGGAGCCCAGTAGTAGTTGGAGTAGTAATAACAGTAGTAATTGAAATAGTTTACGCGACTTACTCAACTTTTAACTCAGTGAAATTGTAACCAAGTCGCGGTCTTAAATGAAATTAGACACTCAATTCAATCGCAATTCTACAAAGCGTATGTTCGACAGTTATATGAGTTACCGATAATCAACAGTGCGAATAGACATAACTATCGTAAATACCAGTGACTCTAAACTACGACCGACACGCAACATAATAATACAAGTGAGTAACAATCCGAGAGTAAAACAGTGGGTGACAGTTCAAACACTATTCCACCATAATGATTCTCAATTTTGAGCATCTGAACTGAGTGAATCGACACGAACACTATTACGCACATTGCATACACTACATCCAAGGTAGATGAAATAGTTAGCTACATGAACACGCACACAGCAAACTCTAAAAGCAAACCATTTTAATGACGATGATAGCATCTTAACACTTGAACCCATAAAACACTTGACGCCAGCGGGGATTCCAACACCACACTATACATAACGAGAGTGGGGAAATTCAGTGGAGTGAAAGTGAAGTGTTCTTCGATCAACAGAAATTAGGATGTACGAGGAATCCACCAGCGGATGTCATCTTACACCGATGGAATTTGTGGATAAACCTTTTGCAAGATAAGCCTTTATGTTTCTTAAATCCTAGTTGATACATACTACTGCACTGTCTCTTCTTTTCAAAGAGCTACTCCCGAGAGATTTCTGTAAATTTATATAAATCATAAATTTAATAATGTTAATATTAAAGTCATTCATCTGAGCATAATGAACGCATTTAGCTAGGGATAAAATATATTTGATTGCTTATTGTTTGTATATGTCTAATATTGTGTTGTATTTGATTATACTATATGTCTTGTTTTTCAGGAAACAACGAACGAATAATATTGTGATTTTGTTATTATGTGTTTTAATTATGTATTTGCAGGACATAATTTCATTTGTGGTTCAGTAATTTACTTAATCAATGATATAATAAATAAGTAATTATTATCTATATACTTATATCTTGCGTTCATTATTGCAATTAACCTTGACAATTAATAAATCACGTTCCAAGTGATTTCATAAAGAGTCTCAGAATTATGCTAATTATCAATGGACACAACCAAATCGACCATTGAAATGTCAGATTAACATGCTCATGTAAATCATATTGATTTGATAACTATATTGAGTCAAATCCGACAAATATAATTTACTTTCCATATGTGTGTTAAATATAAATGTTACCCAAGGAAAGTGGGGCTTTATGCATGTCAATTACAACCCTATTTGGTTAAATATAATTAGTATACGAATTTAATTAGACCCAATTTATTCATTTATTATCGGATAATTTAATAATTCATAATAATTAGCATAATTGCACTAAACGCTTACGCAACGTGCCATTCGTATACAAACAAGTGCGATTATCTTTGTACTGCGATATTAAAAATTATATTGTCAATATGAAGTGTGAAGTGCTGTAGATAGAAAGTTTTTCGAAAATGAACACTAATTTCGATAATCTTTCTCCCGAATTAAGTCCGACCAAAATCACAAAAACGTATTCGTTTGCAATACGTTTGTAGAATTTCAAAAGTTCTGTTTTTTTTTCTTTTTTTTTAATATTGTACCGCTTGCAATGTATACAAGTCTCATTCACCTAAAACGTTTGTAAAAAATTGTTTGTTGTAAGAAAACTTTATACAAAGAAACGTGAAGAGAACGCGAAACCGTAGTACTGCCAGAAGACTGCTTCAATTCTGGGAAACAAACGTTTGCAGAGACGCCACCCACCTGTAATAAAAATAAACATCCGATGAGTTGGCTATCCGACCAGCTACCGTATCGCAAAGCGGGAAACAAAAATGCAAGGGGTCAAAACTTTAGCACCAAACCCTTAAAAAAGGGTCAAAAATTTGAAAAAATTGTAAAAATCCACGCTGGGTGTCAGACTAAAGGGAAATACGTTAAGTAAAACCGAATATAGTGTACTGTACTGTAAATATTTTGTTAACTGTAGGGGCAACGCAAGTCAACAATTTTTGAAGTCAAAATTTTAAGTCTATGTGGGGCATCAAGTTAAGAAGAATTTTATTCAAAATAAAACCTCAGTGTTTTAATAAATTGACAAAATTAATATATATTTCAGTACTCCTTGCATATCTCGGTCTATGTTTTGCAAAAAAAAATTATATTGTTATCAGTTATGTATATTTGTGAAAGTATTAGATATAGGTCTATAGGCGTATCATTTAATGGAAACATAGGCTACATAAAAATAAAAACGGCGACTAAATTATTTGCGATTTAAGTATTATGGTTGTAGACTTAACTAAAAAAAAAAAAAAAAAAACAATACAGTAGTTCGCAACTTTTATTGTTTATTGTATTTACAATTATTTTTACTAAAAAAAAATAGAGAAATCCGGGTTTTTTTTAATTTTTCAGATATCTAATACTGAAATTTATCTAATAAAAATGTATTTCGTTCAAAATGTGAGCGACTAGGGGAGCTTAGTAGTAATAACTGTGTTACAGTTAACACATTTCTATAAACTACTGCTATCACTAATAGGTCTATAAACAAAAATCTTCTTAACAGTGACACTATGTCAATAATAATAAAAATAATAATAATAACAACAATAATTCTTTTGTTTCATTAAATTTTATTTGGATATCCTTAAGGAAATGGAAGTATGGTGATGGCAAAAAAAATCGTGTTCGAGATTATTGCAGATTCTGATTGTACTACCCTCAAAACATGAAAAAAAGTCATTTTTCGAAAAGTGGCTGTGTGTGTGTCTGTCAGTCTATCTGTCTGTCTGTCTATCTGCCTGTCTGCCTGTGTGTCTATGTCTGTAGATTTTTTTCTATGGCAAACGATAACAGCCGCAAATTCAAACAGAATCAAATAATTTTTTGCATACAGCCCTGATTTGTAGAGTACTCACGACATATTGTTTTTGGTGAAGATCGGTTGAGGGAAAGAGGTAGTTTACCGGCAACGGTTTTTTTAATTAAGGGAAATTTTTTTTTTTTGGCAAACGATAACAGCCGCAAATTCAAACAGAAACAAATATTGTTTCGCATACAGCCCTGAATTGTAGAGTTCTCAAGACCTATTGGTTTTGGTGAAGATCGGTTAAGGGAAAGGGGTAGTTTACCGGCAACGTTTTATATTTTAACAAGGGTATTTTCTATGGCAAACGATAAAAGCCGCAAATTCAAACAGAATCAACTACTCTTTTGCATACAGCCCTAAATTATAGAGTTCTCAAGACCTATTGGTTTTGGTGAAGATCGGTTAAGGGAAAGGGGTAGTTTACCTGCAACATTTTAAATTTTAACAAGGGTATTTTCTATGGCAAACGATAAAAGTCGCAAATGTAAACAGAATCAAATAATGTTTTGCATACAGTCCTGAATTGTAGAGTTCTCAAGACCTATTGTTTTTGGTGAAGATCGGTTAAGGGAAAGGGGTAGTTTACCAGCAACGTTTTATGTTTTAAAAGGATATTTTCTATGACAAACGATAAGAGCCGCAAATTAAAACAGAATCAAACAATTTTATGCATACATCCCTGATTTGTTCAGTACTCATGACCTATTGTTTTTGGTGAAGATCGGTTAATGGAAAGGGGTAGTTTCCCTGCAACGTTTTATGTTTTAATAGGGTATTTTCTATGGCAAGCGGTAAGAGTCGCAAATTCAAACAAAATCAAATATTTTTTTGCATACAGCATTGATTTGTAGAGTACACAAGACCTATTGTTTTTGGTGAAGATCGGTTAATAGAAAGAGGTAGTTTACGGGCAACATTTGTTTTTATCAAGGGTAATTTTACTTCCATGTTCCTTAAGGAAATGGAAGTATGGTGATGGCAAAAAAAATCGTGTTCGAGATTATTGCAGATTCTGATTGCACTACACTCAAAACATGAAAAAAAGTCGTTTTTCGAAAAGTGTGTGTGTGTGTGTGTGTGTGTGTGTGTGTGTGTGTGTGTGTGCGTGTGTGTGTGTGTGTGTGTGTGTAGATTTTTTTCTATGGCAAACGATAACAGCCGCAAATTCAAACAGAATCAAATAATTTTTTGCATACAGTCCTGCTTTGTAGAGTACTCACCACCTATTGTTTTTGGTGAAGATCGGTTAAGGGAAAGGGGTAGTTTACCAGCAACATTTTTTTTTTAATCAAGGGTAATTATTTTCTATGGCAAACTATAACGGCCGCAAATTCAAACAGAATCAACTACTCTTTTGCATACAGCCCTGAATTATAGAGTTCTCAAGACCTATTGTTTTTGGTGAAGTTCGGTTAAGGGAAAGGGGTAGTTTACCTGCAACGGTTTTTTTATCGGGGTAATTTTTTCTATGGCAAACGATAACAGCCGCAAATTCGAACAGAATACACTACTCTTTTGCATACAGCCCTGAATTGTAGAGTTCTCAAGTCCTATTGATGTTGGTGAAGATCGGTTTAGGGAAAGGGGTAGTTTACCAGCAACATTTTATGTTTTAACAAGGGTAATTTTTTATATGACGATCGATAACTGCCGCAAATTCAGACAGAATCAAATGATTATTTGCATACAGCCCTCCATTTTAGAGATCTCAAGACCTACGGTTTTTTGGTGAAGATCGGTTAAGGGAAAGGGGTAGTTTACCTGCAACGGTTTTTTATCAATGGTAATTTTTTATATGAAAAATTATAGTTGATGGTGGAGGGGAGAATTTTTTATGTGTACTACGTTATCGGCAACAAAGAAGTAGTTTTTTGTTAAAACTGCTTCCCGGGCTGTTTAGCCGTAGTCCAATGTTTTCTGTAAAACCAGACTTTTCTGCAGTGCCATCGACTGCCATCATCAGTGAAAATCGAGTGCGAAAACGTGAGGTGGTATACGTTTGTGACCACAGTACTGTGGTTAATGCTGAAGCAATAAGTAGAAAGACGTAGTTTCTATGGAAATATTTCATTTCGAAATATCGGTATGGAGAACCATACATGACTTCCATATTCTAAGATTTATATTTAAAATCATTTTCAGCCAAACAGCCAGGCTGTGTCTTACCTGCCTTTTTATTGCTGTATTAAATGAAAAATATTATATTACATTAAAATGAAAAAATTATAATTTTATTCCCTGGCAACAAAATTATTTTATTTTTAACACTTACCATTGTTTCAAAAAGTTTAAATAAATTTTCAAGTACTTTACTCTTGTTAAAACGTAAAAGGTTGCTGGTAAACTACCCCTTTCCCTTAACCGATCTTCACCAAAATCGAAAGTCATTGAGACCTCTACACTTCAGGGAAGTATACAAAAAATTATTTGATTCTGTTTGAATTTGCGGCTGTTATCGTTTGCCATAGAAAATACGCTTGATAAAAAAACGTTGCAGGTAAACTACCCCTTCCCCTTAACCGATCTTCACCAAAAACAATAGGTCTTGAGTACTCTACAAATCAGGGCTGTATGCAAAACCTTATTTGATTCTGTTTGAATTTGCGGCTGTTATCGTTTGCCATAGAAAATACCCTTCTTAAAAAAACGTTGCAGGTAAACTACCCCTTTCCCTCAACCGATCTTCACCAAAAACAATAGGTCGCGAGTACTCTGCAAATCAGGGCTGTATGCAAAAAATTATTTGATTCTGTTTGAATTTGCGGCAGTTATCGTTTGCCATAGAAAAAAAATCTACAGACAGACAGATAGACAGACAGACAGACAGACAGACAGACACACAGACACTTTTCGGAAAACGACTTTTTTTCATGTTTTGAGTGTAGTATAATCAGAATCTGCAATAATCTCGAACACGATTTTTTTTGCCATCACCATACTTCCATTCCTTAAGGAATATGGAAGTAATATGATTTTAAATATAAATCATAGAACATGGAAGTCATGTATGGTTCTCCATACCGATATTTTTTTATGACGAACGATAACTGCCGTAAATTCAAACAGAATCAACTACTCTTTTGCATACATTTTTGAGTTATACAGAGCTCAAGGTCTCTTGATTTTGTTGAAGACCGGTTAAGGGAAAGGGGTAGTTTACCTGCAACGTTTTATATTTTAACAAGGGTATTTATTATGGCAAACGATAAGAGCCGCAAATTCAAACAGAATCAAATAATGTTTTGCATACAGCCCTGAATTGTAGAGTACTCAAGACCTATTGTTTTTGGTGAAGATCGGTTGAGGGAAAGAGGTAGTTTACCTGCAACGGTTTTTTTAATTAAGGAAAATTTTTTTATGTTTTATGTTTTTTCAAGGGTATTTTCTATGGCAAACGATATCAGCCGCAAACTCAAACATAATCAAATAAATTTTTGCATGCAGCCCTGATTTGTAGAGTACTCAAGACATATTGTTTTTGGTGAAGATCTTTTACGGTAAAGGGGTAGTTTACCGGCAATGGTTTTTTATCAAGGTAATTTTTTTCTATGGCAAACGATAAGAGCCGCAAATTCAAACAGAATCAAATGATGTTTTGCATACAGGCCTGTATTGTAGAGTTCTCAATACTTATTGGTGTTGGTGAAGATCAGTTAAGGGAAAGGGGTATTTTACCTGCAACATTTTATGTTTTGACAAGGGTAATTTTTTATATGACGAACGATAACTGCCTTAAATTCACACAGAATCAACTACGTTTTTGCATACCTTTTTGAACTAAAGAGAACTCAAGGTCTGTTGATTTTGTTGAAGATCGGTTAAGGGAAAGGGGTAGTTTATCAGCAACGTTTTATGTTTAAAAAGGTTAATTTTTTTATGACGAACGATAACTGCCGAAAATTCAAAAAGAATCAAATAATTTTTTGCACACTTTCCTTACTTTTAGAGAACTCAAGGTCTGTTGATTTTGGTGAAGATCGGTTAAGGGAAAGGGGTAGTTTACCTGCAACATTTTAAGTTGTAACAAGAGAAATGTTTCCATGACGAACGATAACTGCCGCAC
This sequence comes from Magicicada septendecula, assembly GCA_034769895.1. Classification (NCBI taxonomy): domain Eukaryota; kingdom Metazoa; phylum Arthropoda; class Insecta; order Hemiptera; family Cicadidae; genus Magicicada; species Magicicada septendecula. The sequence continues at coordinate 915,953,670 of CM068367.1, read as the reverse complement.
ATTCAAACAGAATCAAATATTTTTTTGCATGCATCCCTGAATTGTAGAGGACTGAAGGTCTATTGATTTTGGAGAAGATCGGTTAAGAGAAAGGGGTAGTTTACCTGAAACATTTTATGATTTAACGAGAGTAAAGTACTTAATTTTTATAAATAAAGTATCCTGATAAGAAGCTCATAATATCCACTGTAGAAACGTAGATGAAATATCTATAAATGAAGAGGTTAGGTGAACGGGGTGAGGGTAATTTTCTATTATTAAAAATTATAGTTGATGGTGGAGGGGAGAATTTTTTATGTGTACTACGTTATCGGCAACAAAGAAGTAGTTTTTTGTTAAAACTGCTTCCCGGGCTGTTTAGCCGTAGTCCAATGTTTTCTGTAAAACCAGACTTTTCTGCAGTGCCATCGACTGCCATCATCAGTGAGGTGGTATACGTTTGTGACCACAGTACTGTGGTTAATGCTGAAGCAATAAGTAGAAAGACGTAGTTTCTATGGAAATACTTCATTTCGAATATGATTTTAAATATAAATCATAGAACATGGAAGTCATGTATGGTTCTCCATACCGATATTTTTTTATTACGAACGATAACTGCCGTAAATTCAAACAGAATCAACTACTCTTTTGCATACCTTTTTGAGTTATACAGAGCTCAAGGTCTCTTGATTTTGTTGAAGACCGGTTAAGGGAAAGGGGTAGTTTACCTGCAACGTTTTATATTTTAAAAAGGGTATTTATTATGGCAAACGATAAGAGCCGCAAATTCAAACAGAATCAAATAATGTTTTGCATACAGCCCTGAATTGTAGAGTACTCAAGACCTATTGTTTTTGGTGAAGATCGGTTGAGGGAAAGAGGTAGTTTACCTGCAACGGTTTTTTTAATTAAGGAAAATTTTTTTTTTTGGCAAACGATAACAGCCGCAAATTCAAATAGAAACAAATATTGTTTCGCATACAGCCCTGAATTGTAGAGTTCTCAAGACCTATCGGTTTTGGTGAAGATCGGTTAAGGGAAAGGGGTAGTTTACCAGCAACGTTTTATATTTTAACAAGGGTATTTTCTATGGCAAACGATAAAAGCCGCAAATTCAAACAGAATCAACTACTCTTTTGCATACAGCCCTAAATTATAGAGTTCTCAAGACCTATTGGTTTTGGTGAAGATCGGTTAAGGGAAAGGGGTAGTTTACCTGCAACATTTTAAATTTTAACAAGGGTATTTTCTATGGCAAACGATAAAAGCCGCAAATGTAATCAGAATCAAATAATGTTTTGCATACAGTCCTGAATTGTAGAGTTCTCAAGACCTATTGTTTTTGGTGAAGATCGGTTAAGTGAAAGGGGTAGTTTACCAGCAACGTTTTATGTTTTAAAAGGATATTTTCTATGACAAACGATAAGAGCCGCAAATTAAAACAGAATCAAACAATTTTATGCATACATCCCTGATTTGTTCAGTACTCATGACCTATTGTTTTTGGTGAAGATCGGTTAATGGAAAGGGGTAGTTTCCCTGCAACGTTTTATGTTTTAATAGGGTATTTTCTATGGCAAGCGGTAAGAGTCGCAAATTCAAACAAAATCAAATATTTTTTTGCATACAGCATTGATTTGTAGAGTACACAAGACCTATTGTTTTTGGTGAAGATCGGTTAATGGAAAGAGGTTGTTTACGGGCAACATTTGTTTTTATCAAGGGTAATTTTACTTCCATGTTCCTTAAGGAAATGGAAGTATGGTGATGGCAAGAAAAATCGTGTTCGAGATTATTGCAGATTCTGATTGTACTACACTCAAAACATGAAAAAAAGTCGTTTTTCGAAAAGTGTGTGTGTGTGTAGATTTTTTTCTATGGCAAACGATAACAGCCGCAAATTCAAACAGAATCAAATAATTTTTTGCATACAGTCCTGCTTTGTAGAGTACTCACCACCTATTGTTTTTGGTGAAGATCGGTTAAGGGAAAGGGGTAGTTTACCAGCAACATTTTTTTTTTAATCAAGGGTAATTATTTTCTATGGCAAACTATAACAGCCGCAAATTCAAACAGAATCAACTACTCTTTTGCATACAGCCCTGAATTATAGAGTTCTCAAGACCTATTGTTTTTGGTGAAGATCGGTTAATGGAAAGGGGTAGTTTCCCTGCAACGTTTTATGTTTTAATAGGGTATTTTCTATGGCAAGCGGTAAGAGTCGCAAATTCAAACAAAATCAAATATTTTTTTGCATACAGCATTGATTTGTAGAGTACACAAGACCTATTGTTTTTGGTGAAAATCGGTTAATGGAAAGAGGTAGTTTACGGGCAACATTTGTTTTTATCAAGGGTAATTTTACTTCCATGTTCCTTAAGGAAATGGAAGTATGGTGATGGCAAAAAAAATCGTGTTCGAGATTATTGCAGATTCTGATTGTACTACACTCAAAACATAAAAAAAGTCGTTTTTCGAAAAGTGTGTGTGTGTGTGTGTGTGTGTGTGTGTGTGTGTGTGTGTGTGTGTGTGTGTGTGTGTGTGTGTGTGTGTGTAGATTTTTTTCTATGGCAAACGATAACAGCCGCAAATTCAAACAGAATCAAATAATTTTTTGCATACAGTCCTGCTTTGTAGAGTACTCACCACCTATTGTTTTTGGTGAAGATCGGTTAAGGGAAAGGGGTAGTTTACCAGCAACGTTTTTTTTTTAATGAAGGGTAATTATTTTCTATGGCAAACTATAACAGCCGCAAATTCAAACAGAATCAACTACTCTTTTGCATACAGCCCTGAATTATAGAGTTCTCAAGACCTATTGTTTTTGGTGAAGATCGGTTATGGGAAAGGGGTAGTTTACCTGCAACGGTTTTTTTATCGGGGGTAATTTTTTTCTATGGCAAACGATAACAGCCGCAAATTCGAATAGAATACACTACTCTTTTGCATACAGCCCTGAATTGTAGAGTTCTCAAGTCCTATTGATGTTGGTGAAGATCGGTTTAGGGAAAGGGGTAGTTTACCAGCAACATTTTATGTTTTAACAAGGGTAATTTTTACTTCCATATTCCTTAAGGAATGGAAGTATGGTGATGGCAAAAAAAATCGTGTTCGAGATTATTGCAGATTCTGATTGTACTACACTCAAAACATGAAAAAAAGTCGTTTTCCGAAAAGTGTCTGTGTGTCTGTCTGTCTGTCTGTCTGTCTGTCTGTCTGTCTGTGTGTGTGTCTGTCTGTCTATAGATTTTTTCTCTATGGCAAACGATAACTGCCGCAAATTCAAACAGAATCAAATAATTTTTTGCATGCAGCTCTGATTTGCAGAGTACTCGCGACCTGTTGTTTTTGGTGAAGATCGGTTGAGGGAAAGGGGTAGTTTACCTGCAACGGTTTTTTTTTAGCAAGGGTAATTTTGTTTGTTTGGCAAACGATAACAGCCGCAAATTCATACAGAATGAAATAATGTTTCGCATACAGCCCTGAATTGTAGAGTTCTCAAGGTCTTTTGATTTTGGTGAAGATCGGTTAAGGGAAAGGGGTAGTTTACCTGTAACGTTTTATGTTTTAACAAGGGTATTTCTTATGGCAAACGATAACAGCCGCAAATTCAAACAGAATCAAAAGATTATTTGCATACAGCCCTAAATTATAGAGTTCTCAAGACCTGTTGTTTTTGGTGAAGATAGGTTGAGGGAAAGTGGTAGTTTACCTGCAACATTTTTTTAAAAAGGGTATTTTCTATGGCAAACGATAATAGCCGCAAATTCAAACAGAATCAAATAATGTTTTGCGTACAGCCCTGATTTGTAGAGTACTCAAGACCTATTGTTTCTGGTGAAGATCGGTTAAGGGAAAGGGGTAGTTTACCGGTAACGTTTTATGTTTTAACAAGGGTATTTCTAATGGCAAACGATAACAGCCGCAAATTCAAACAGAATCAAAAGATTATTTGCATACAGCCCTAAATTGTAGAGTTCTCAAGACCTGTTGTTTTTGGTGAAGATCGGTTGAGGTAAAGGGGTAGTTTACCTGCAACGTTTTTTTAACAAGGGTATTTTCTATGGCAAACGATAACAGCCGCAAATTCAAACAGAATCAAATAATGTTTTGCATACAGCCCTGATTTGTAGAGTACTCAAGACCTATTGTTTTTGGTGAAGATCGGTTAAGGGGAAGGGGTAGTTTACCTGCAACGTTTTTTTATCAAGCGTATTTTCTATGGCAAACGATAGCAGCCGCAAATTCAAACAGAATCAAATAATTTTTAGCATACGTCCCTGAATTGTAGAGGTCTCAATGACTTTCGATTTTGGTGAAGATCGGTTAAGGGGAAGGGGTAGTTTACCAGCAACCTTTTACGTTTTAACAAGAGTAAAGTACTTGAAAATTTATTTAAACTTTTTGAAACAATGGTAATTGTTAAAAATAAAATAATTTTGTTGCCAGGCAATAAAATTATAATTTTTTCATTTTAATGTAATATAATATTTTTCATTTAATACAGCAATAAAAAGGCAGGTAAGACACAGCCTGGCTGTTTGGGTGAAAATGATTTTAAATATAAATCTTAGAATATGGAAGTCATGTATGGTTCTCCATACCGATATTTTATATGACGATCGATAACTGCCGCAAATTCAAACAGAATCAAATGATTATTTGCATACAGCCCTCCATTTTAGAGATCTCAAGAACTACGGTTTTTTGGTGAAGATCGGTTAAGGGAAAGGTGTAGTTTACCTGCAACGGTTTTTTATCAAGGGTAATTTTTACTTCCATATTCCTTAAGGAATGGAAGTATGGTGATGGCAAAAAAAATCGTGTTCGAGATTATTGCAGATTCTGATTCTACTACACTCAAAACATGAAAAAAAGTCGTTTTCCGAAAAGTGTCTGTGTGTCTGTCTGTCTGTCTGTCTGTCTGTCTGTCTGTCTGTCTGTCTGTCTGTCTGTGTGTCTGTCTGTCTATAGATTTTTTTTCTATGGCAAACGATAACTGCCGCAAATTCAAACAGAATCAAATAATTTTTTGCATACAGCCCTGATTTGCAGAGTACTCGCGACCTATTGTTTTTGGTGAAGATCGGTTGAGGGAAAGGGGTAGTTTACTTGCAACGGTTTTTTTTTAGCAAGGGTAATTTTGTTTGTTTGGCAAACGATAACAGCCGCAAATTCAAACAGAATCAAATAATGTTTCGCATACGGCCCTGAATTGTAGAGTTCTCAAGACCTGTTGATTTTGGTGAAGATCGGTTAAGGGAAAGGGGTAGTTTACCTGTAACGTTTTATGTTTTAACAAGGGTATTTCCTATGGCAAACGATAACAGCCGCAAATTCAAACAGAATCAAAAGATTATTTGCATACAGCCCTAAATTGTAGAGTTCTCAAGACCTGTTGTTTTTGGCGAAGATCGGTTGAGGGAAAGGGGTAGTTTACCTGCAACGTTTTTTTAACAAGGGTATTTCCTATGGCAAACGATAACAGCCGCAAATTCAAACAGAATCAAATAATGTTTTGCATACCGCCTTGATTTGTAGAGTACTCAAGACCTATTGTTTTTGGTGAAGATCGGTTAAGGGGAAGGGGTAGTTTACCTGCAACGTTTTTTTATCAAGCGTATTTTCTATGGCAAACGATAACAGCCGCAAATTCAAACAGAATCAAATAATTTTTTGCATACGTCACTGAATTGTAGAGGTGTCAAAGACTTTCGATTTTGGTGAAGATCGGTTAGGGAGAAGGGGTAGTTTACATGCAACCTTTTACGTTTTAACAAGAGTAAAGTACTTGAAAATTTATTTAAACTTTTTGAAACAATGGTAATTGTTAAAAATAAAATAATTTTGTTGCCAGGCAATAAAATTATAATTTTATTAGCCTGGCTGTTTGGCTGAAAATGATTTTAAATATAAATCTTAGAATATGGAAGTCATGTATGGTTCTCCATACCGATATTTTATATGGTAAACGATAATAGCCGCAAATCCAAACAGAATCAAATAATGTTTTGCATAGAGTCCTGAATTGTAGAGTTCTCAAGATTTGTTGGTTTTGGTGAAGATCGGTTAAGGGAATAGGGTAGTTTACAAGGAACATTTTATGTTTTAACAAGGGTAATTTTTTATATGACGAACGGTAACTGCCGTACATTAAAACAGAATCAACTACTCTTCTGCATACCTTTTTGAATTATACGGAACTCAAATTCTGTTAATTTTGTGGAAGATCGGTTAAGGGAAAAGGGTAGTTTACCTGCAACGTTTTATGTTTTAACAAGGGTATTTTCTATGGCAAACGATATCAGCCGCAAACTCAAACATAATCAAATAAATTTTTGCATGCAGCCCTGATTTGTAGAGTACTCAAGACATATTGTTTTTGGTGAAGATCTTTTACGGTAAAGGGGTAGTTTACCGGCAATGGTTTTTTATCAAGGGTAATTTTTTTCTATGGCAAACGATAAGAGCCGCAAATTCAAACAGAATCAAATGATGTTTTGCATACAGGCCTGTATTGTAGAGTTCTCAATACTTATTGGTGTTGGTGAAGATCGGTTGAGGGAAAGGGGTATTTTACCTGCAACATTTTATGTTTTGACAAGGGTAATTTTTTATATGACGAACGATAACTGCCTTAAATTCACACAGAATCAACTACGTTTTTGCATACCTTTTTGTACTAAAGAGAACTCAAGGTCTGTTGATTTTGTTGAAGATCGGTTAAGGGAAAGGGGTAGTTTATCAGCAACGTTTTATGTTTTAAAAAGGTTAATTTTTTTTGACGAACGATAACTGCCGAAAATTCAAAAAGAATCAAATAATTTTTTGCACACTTTCCTTACTTTTAGAGAACTCAAGGTCTGTTGATTTTGGTGAAGATCGGTTAAGGGAAAGGGGTAGTTTACCTGCAACATTTTAAGTTGTAACAAGAGAAATGTTTCCATGACGAACGATAACTGCCGCACATTCAAACAGAATCAAATATTTTTTTGCATGCATCCCTGAATTGTAGAGGACTGAAGGTCTATTGATTTTGGAGAAGATCGGTTAAGAGAAAGGGGTAGTTTACCTGAAACATTTTATGATTTAACGAGAGTAAAGTACTTAATTTTTATAAATAAAGTATCCTGATAAGAAGCTCATAATAATCCACTGTAGAAACGTAGATGAAATATCTATAAATGAAGAGGTTAGGTGAACGGGGTGAGGGTAATTTTCTATTATTAAAAATTATAGTTGATGGTGGAGGGGAGAATTTTTTATGTGTACTACGTTATCGGCAACAAAGAAGTAGTTTTTGTTAAAACTGCTTCCCGGGCTGTTTAGCCGTAGTCCAATGTTTTCTGTAAAACCAGACTTTTCTGCAGTGCCATCGACTGCATCATCAGTGAAAATCGAGTGCGAAAACGTGAGGTGGTATACGTTTGTGACCACAGTACTGTGGTTAATGCTGAAGCAATAAGTAGAAAGACGTAGTTTCTATAGAAATATTTCATTTCCAATATGATTTTAAATATAAATCATAGAACATGAAAGTCATGTATGGTTCTCCATACCGATATTTTTTTATGACGAACGATAACTGCCGTAAATTCAAACAGAATCAACTACTCTTTTGCATACCTTTTTGAGTTATACAGAGCTCAAGGTCTCTTGATTTTGTTGAAGACCGGTTAAGGGAAAGGGGTAGTTTACCTGCAACGTTTTATATTTTAACAAGGGTATTTTCTATGGCAAACCATAAAAGCCGCAAATTCAAACAGAATCAACTACTCTTTTGCATACAGCCCTAAATTATAGAGTTCTCAAGACCTATTGGTTTTGGTGAAGATCGGTTGAGGGAAAGAGGTAGTTTACCTGAAACGGTTTTTTTAATTAAGGAAAATTTTTTTTTTTGGCAAACGATAAGAGCCGCAAATTCAATCAGAATCAAATAATGTTTTGCATACAGCCCTGAATTGTAGAGTACTCAAGACCTATTGTTTTTGGTGAAGATCGGTTGAGGGAAAGAGGTAGTTTACCGGCAACGGTTGTTTAATTAAGGAAAATTTTTTTTTCGGCAAACGATAACAGCCGCAAATTCAAACAGAAACAAATATTGTTTCGCATACCGCCCTGAATTGTAGAGTTCTCAAGACCTATTGGTTTTGGTGAAGATCGGTTAAGGGAAAGGGGTAGTTTACCTGCAACATTTTAAATTTTAACAAGGGTATTTTCTATATCAAACGATAAAAGCCGCAAATGTAAACAGAATCAAATAATGTTTTGCATACAGTCCTGAATTGTAGAGTTCTCAAGACCTATTGTTTTTGGTGAAGATCGGTTAAGGGAAAGGGGTAGTTTACCAGCAACGTTTTATGTTTTAAAAGGATATTTTCTATGACAAACGATAAGAGCCGCAAATTAAAACAGAATCAAACAATTTTATGCATACATCCCTGATTTGTTCAGTACTCATGACCTATTGTTTTTGGTGAAGATCGGTTAATGGAAAGGGGTAGTTTCCCTGCAACGTTTTATGTTTTAATAGGGTATTTTCTATGGCAAGCGGTAAGAGTCGCAAATTCAAACAAAATCAAATATTTTTTTCATACAGCATTGATTTGTAGAGTACACAAGACCTATTGTTTTTGGTGAAGATCGGTTAATGGAAAGAGGTAGTTTACGGGCAACATTTGTTTTTATCAAGGGTAATTTTACTTCCATGTTCCTTAAGGAAATGGAAGTATGGTGATGGCAAGAAAAATCGTGTTCGAGATTATTGCAGATTCTGATTGTACTACACTCAAAACATGAAAAAAAGTCGTTTTTCGAAAAGTGTGTGTGTGTGTAGATTTTTTTCTATGGCAAACGATAACAGCCGCAAATTCAAACAGAATCAAATAATTTTTTGCATACAGTCCTGCTTTGTAGAGTACTCACCACCTATTGTTTTTGGTGAAGATCGGTTAAGGGAAAGGGGTAGTTTACCAGCAACATTTTTTGTTTAATGAAGGGTTATTATTTTCTATGGCAAACTATAACAGCCGCAAATTCAAACAGAATCAACTACTCTTTTGCATACAGCCCTGAATTATAGAGTTCTCAAGACCTATTGTTTTTGGTGAAGATCGGTTAAGGGAAAGGGGTAGTTTACCTGCAACGGTTTTTTTATCGGGGGTAATTTTATCTATGGCAAACGATAACAGCCGCAAATTCGAACAGAATACACTACTCTTTTGCATACAGGCCTGAATTTTAGAGTTCTCAAGTCCTATTGATGTTGGTGAAGATTGGTTTAGGGAAAGGGGTAGTTTACCAGCAACATTTTATGTTTTAACAAGGGTAATTTTTTATATGACGATCGATAACTGCCGCAAATTCAAACAGAATCAAATGATTATTTGCATACAGCCCTCCATTTTAGAGATCTCAAGACCTACGGTTTTTTGGTGAAGATCGGTTAAGGGAAAGGGGTAGTTTACCTGCAACGGTTTTTATCAAGGGTAATTTTTTATATGGTAAACGATAATAGCCGCAAATCCAAACAGATGCAAATAATGTTTTGCATAGAGTCCTGAATTGTAGAGTTCTCAAGATTTGTTGGTTTTGGTGAAGATCGGTTAAGGGAATAGAGTAGTTTACAAGGAACATTTTATGTTTTAAAAAGGGTAATTTTTTATATGACGAACGGTAACTGCCGTACATTAAAACAGAATCAACTACTCTTCTGCATACCTTTTTGAATTATACGGAACTCAAATTCTGTTAATTTTGTTGAAGATCGGTTAAGGGAAAAGGGTAGTTTACCTGCAACGTTTTATGTTTTAACAAGGGTATTTTCTATGGCAAACGATATCAGCCGCAAACTCAAACATAATCAAATAAATTTTTGCATGCAGCCCTGATTTGTAGAGTACTCAAGACATATTGTTTTTGGTGAAGATCTTTTACGGTAAAGGGGTAGTTTACCGGCAATGGGTTTTTATCAAGGGTAATTTTTTTCTATGGCAAACGATAAGAGCCGCAAATTCAAACAGAATCAAATGATGTTTTGCATACAGGCCTGTATTGTAGAGTTCTCAATACTTATTGGTGTTGGTGAAGATCGGTTAATGGAAAGGGGTATTTTACCTGCAACATTTTATGTTTTGACAAGGGTAATTTTTTATATGACGAACGATAACTGCCTTAAATTCACACAGAATCAACTACGTTTTGCATACCTTTTTGAACTAAAGAGAACTCAAGGTCTGTTGATTTTGTTGAAGATCGGTTAAGGGAAAGGGGTAGTTTATCAGCAACGTTTTATGTTTTAAAAAGGTTAATTTTTTTATGACGAACGATAACTGCCGAAAATTCAAAAAGAATCAAATAATTTTTTGCACATTTTCCTTACTTTTAGAGAACTCAAGGTCTGTTGATTTTGGTGAAGATCGGTTAAGGGAAAGGGGTAGTTTACCTGCAACATTTTAAGTTGTAACAAGACAAATGTTTCCATGACGAACGATAACTGCCGCACATTCAAACAGAATCAAATATTTTTTTGCATGCATCCCTGAATTGTAGAGGACTGAAGGTCTATTGATTTTGGAGAAGATCGGTTAAGAGAAAGGGGTAGTTTACCTGAAACATTTTATGATTTAACGAGAGTAAAGTACTTAATTTTTATAAATAAAGTATCCTGATAAGAAGCTCATAATAATCCACTGTAGAAACGTAGATGAAATATCTATAAATGAAGAGGTTAGGTGAACGGGGTGAGGGTAATTTTCTATTATTAAAAATTATAGTTGATGGTGGAGGGGAGAATTTTTTATGTGTACTACGTTATCGGCAACAAAGAAGTAGTTTTTTGTTAAAACTGCTTCCCGGGCTGTTTAGCCGTAGTCCAATGTTTTCTGTAAAACCAGACTTTTCTGCAGTGCCATCGACTGCCATCATCAGTGAAAATCGAGTGCGAAAACGTGAGGTGGTATACGTTTGTGACCACAGTACTGTGGTTAATGCTGAAGCAATAAGTAGAAAGACGTAGTTTCTATGGAAATATTTCATTTCGAATATGATTTTAAATATAAATCATAGAACATGGAAGTCATGTATGGTTCTCCATACCGATATTGTTTTATGACGAACGATAACTGCCGTAAATTCAAACAGAATCAACTACTCTTTTGCATGCAGCCCTAAATTATAGAGTTCTCAAGACCTATTGGTTTTGGTGAAGATCGGTTCAGGGGAAGAGGTAGTTTACCTGCAACGGTTTTTTTAATTAAGGAAAATTTTTTTTTTTGGCAAACGATAAGAGCCGCAAATTCAATCAGAATCAAATAATGTTTTGCATACAGCCCTGAATTGTAGAGTACTCAAGACCTATTGTTTTTGGTGAAGATCGGTTGAGGGAAAGAGGTAGTTTACCGGCAACGGTTTTTTTAATTAAGGAAAATTTTTTTTTTTGGCAAACGATAACAGCCGCAAATTCAAACAGAAACAAATATTGTTTCGCATACCGCCCTGAATTGTAGAGTTCTCAAGACCTATTGGTTTTGGTGAAGATCGGTTAAGGGAAAGGGGTAGTTTACCAGCAACGTTTTATATTTTAACAAGGGTATTTTCTATGGCAAACGATAAAAGCCGCAAATTCAAACAGAATCAACTACTCTTTTGCATACAGCCCTAAATTATAGAGTTCTCAAGACCTATTGGTTTTGGTGAAGATCGGTTAAGGGAAAGGGGTAGTTTACCTGCAACATTTTAAATTTTAACAAGGGTATTTTCTATGGCAAACGATAAAAGCCGCAAATGTAAACAGAATCAAATAATGTTCTGCATACAGTCCTGAATTGTAGAGTTCTCAAGACCTATTGTTTTTGGTGAAGATCGGTTAAGGGAAAGGGGTAGTTTACCAGCAACGTTTTATGTTTTAAAAGGATATTTTCTATGACAAACGATAAGAGCCGCAAATTAAAACAGAATCAAACAATTTTATGCATACATCCCTGATTTGTTCAAACTCATGACCTATTGTTTTTGGTGAAGATCGGTTAATGGAAAGGGGTAGTTTCCCTGCAACGTTTTATGTTTTAACAGGGTATTTTCTATGGCAAGCGGTAAGAGTCGCAAATTCAAACAAAATCAAATATTTTTTTCATACAGCATTGATTTGTAGAGTACACAAGACCTATTGTTTTTGGTGAAGATCGGTTAATGGAAAGAGGTAGTTTACGGGCAACATTTGTTTTTATCAAGGGTAATTTTACTTCCATGTTCCTTAAGGAAATGGAAGTATGGTGATGGCAAGAAAAATCGTGTTCGAGATTATTGCAGATTCTGATTGTACTACACTCAAAACATGAAAAAAAGTCGTTTTTCGAAAAGTGTGTGTGTGTGTAGATTTTTTTCTATGGCAAACGATAAGAGCCGCAAATTCAAACAGAATCAAATAATTTTTTGCATACAGTCCTGCTTTGTAGAGTACTCACAACCTATTGTTTTTGGTGAAGATCGGTTAAGGGAAAGGGGTAGTTTACCTGCAACGGTTTTTTTATCGGTGGTAATTTTTTCTATGGCAAACGATAACAGCCGCAAATTCTAACAGAATACACTAATCTTTTGCATACAGCCCTGAATTGTAGAGTTCTCAAGTCCTATTGATGTTGGTGAAGATCGGTTTAGGGAAAGGGGTAGTTTACCAGCAACATTTTATGTTTTAACAAGGGTAATTTTTTATATGACGATCGATAACTGCCGCAAATTCAAACAGAATCAAATGATTATTTGCATACAGCCCTCCATTTTAGAGATCTCAAGACCTACGGTTTCTTGGTGAAGATCGGTTAAGGGAAAGGGGTAGTTTAGCAGCAACGGTTTTTTATCAAGGGTAATTTTTTATATGGTAAACGATAATAGCCGCAAATCCAAACAGAATCAAATAATGTTTTGCATAGAGTCCTGAATTGTAGAGTTCTCAAGATTTGTTGGTTTTGGTGAAGATCGGTTAAGGGAATAGGGTAGTTTACAAGGAACATTTTATGTTTTAACAAGGGTAATTTTTTATATGACGAACGGTAACAGCCGTACATTAAAACAGAATCAACTACTCTTCTGCATACCTTTTTGAATTATACGGAACTCAAATTCTGTTAATTTTGTTGAAGATCGGTTAAGGGAAAAGGGTAGTTTACCTGCAACGTTTTATGTTTTAACAAGGGTATTTTCTATGGCAAACGATATCAGCCGCAAACTCAAACATAATCAAATAAATTTTTGCATGCAGCCCTGATTTGTAGAGTACTCAAGACATATTGTTTTTGGTGAAGATCTTTTACGGTAAAGGGGTAGTTTACCGGCAATGGTTTTTTATCAAGGGTAATTTTTTCTATGGCAAACGATAAGAGCCGCAAATTCAAACAGAATCAAATGATGTTTTGCATACAGGCCTGTATTGTAGAGTTCTCAATACTTATTGGTGTTGGTGAAGATCGGTTAAGGGAAAGGGGTATTTTACCTGCAACATTTTATGTTTTGACAAGGGTAATTTTTTATATGACGAACGATAACTGCCTTAAATTCACACAGAATCAACTACGTTTTTGCATACCTTTTTGAACTAAAGAGAACTCAAGTTCTGTTGATTTTGTTGAAGATCGGTTAAGGGAAAGGGGTAGTTTATCAGCAACGTTTTATGTTTTAAAAAGGTTAATTTTTTTATGACGAACGATAACTGCCGAAAATTCAAAAAGAATCAAATAATTTTTTGCACACTTTCCTTACTTTTAGAGAACTCAAGGTCTGTTGATTTTGGTGAAGATCGGTTAAGGGAAAGGGGTAGTTTACCTGCAACATTTTAAGTTGTAACAAGAGAAATGTTTCCATGACGAACGATAACTGCCGCACATTCAAACAGAATCAAATATTTTTTTGCAAGCATCCCTGAATTGTAGAGGACTGAAGGTCTTTTGATTTTGGAGAAGATCGGTTAAGAGAAAGGGGTAGTTTACCTGAAACATTTTATGATTTAACGAGAGTAAAGTACTTAATTTTTATAAATAAAGTATCCTGATAAGAAGCTCATAATAATCCACTGTAGAAACGTAGATGAAATATCTATAAATGAAGAGGTTAGGTGAACGGGGTGAGGGTAATTTTCTATTATTAAAAATTATAGTTGATGGTGGAGGGGAGAATTTTTTATGTGTACTACGTTATCGGCAACAAAGAAGTAGTTTTTTGTTAAAACTGCTTCCCGGGCTGTTTAGCCGTAGTCCAATGTTTTCTGTAAAACCAGACTTTTCTGCAGTGCCATCGACTGCCATCATCAGTGAAAATCGAGTGCGAAAACGTGAGGTGGTATACGTTTGTGACCACAGTACTGTGGTTAATGCTGAAGCAATAAGTAGAAAGACGTAGTTTCTATGGAAATATTTCATTTCGAATATGATTTTAAATATAAATCATAGAACATGGAAGTCATGTATGGTTCTCCATACCGATATTTTTTATGACGAACGATAACTGCCGTAAATTCAAACAGAATCAACAACTCTTTTGCATACCTTTTTGAGTTATACAGTGCTCAAGGTCTCTTGATTTTGTTGAAGACCGGTTAAGGGAAAGGGGTAGTTTACCTGCAACGTTTTATATTTTAACAAGGGTATTTATTATGGCAAACGATAAGAGCCGCAAATTCAAACAGAATCAAATAATATTTTGCATACAGCACTGAATTGTAGAGTACTCAAGACCTATTGTTTTTGGTGAAGATCGGTTAAGGGAAAGGGGTAGTTTACCAGCAACGTTTTATATTTTAAAAGGATATTTTCTATGACAAACGATAAGAGCCGCAAATTCAAACAGAATCAACTACTCTTTTGCATACAGCACTGAATTATAGAGTTCTCAAGACCTATTGTTTTTGGTGAAGATCGGTTGAGGGAAAGGGGTAGTTTACCTGCAACATTTTAAGTTGTAACAAGAGAAATGTTTCCATGACGAACCATAACTGCCGCACATTCAAACAGAATCAAATATTTTTTTGCATGCATCCCTGAATTGTAGAGGACTGAAGGTCTTTTGATTTTGGAGAAGATCGGTTAAGAGAAAGGGGTAGTTTACCTGAAACATTTTATGATTTAACGAGAGTAAAGTACTTAATTTTTATAAATAAAGTATCCTGATAAGAAGCTCATAATAATCCACTGTAGAAACGTAGATGAAATATCTATAAATGAAGAGGTTAGGTGAACGGGGTGAGGGTAATTTTCTATTATTAAAAATTATAGTTGATGGTGGAGGGGAGAATTTTTTATGTGTACTACGTTATCGGCAACAAAGAAGTAGTTTTTTGTTAAAACTGCTTCCCGGGCTGTTTAGCCGTAGTCCAATGTTTTCTGTAAAACCAGACTTTTCTGCAGTGCCATCGACTGCCACCATCAGTGAAAATCGAGTGCGAAAACGTGAGGTGGTATACGTTTGTGACCACAGTACTGTGGTTAATGCTGAAGCAATAAGTAGAAAACGTAGTTTCTATGGAAATATTTCATTTCGAATATGATTTTAAATATAAATCATAGAACATGGAAGTCATGTATGGTTCTCCATACCGATATTGTTTTATGACGAACGATAACTGCCGTAAATTCAAACAGAATCAACTACTCTTTTGCATACCTTTTTGAGTTATACAGAGCTCAAGGTCTCTTGATTTTGTTGAAGACCGGTTAAGGGAAAGGGGTAGTTTACCTGCAACGTTTTATATTTTAACAAGGGTATTTAATATGGCAAACGATAAGAGCCGCAAATTCAAACAGAATCAAATAATGTTTTGCATACAGCCCTGAATTGTAGAGTACTCAAGACCTATTGTTTTTGGTGAAGATCGGTTGAGGGAAAGAGGTAGTTTACCTGCAACGGTTTTTTTAATTAAGGGAAATTTTTTTTTGGCAAACGATAACAGCCGCAAATTCAAACAGAAACAAATATTGTTTCGCATACAGCCCTGAATTGTAGAGTTCTCAAGACCTGTTGGTTTTGGTGAAGATCGGTTAAGGGAAAGGGGTAGTTTACCTGCAACGTTTTATATTTTAACAAGGGTATTTTCTATGGCAAACGATAAAAGCCGCAAATTCAAACAGAATCAACTACTCTTTTGCATACAGCCCTAAATTATAGAGTTCTCAAGACCTATTGTTTTTGGTGAAGATCGGTTAAGGGAAAGGGGTAGTTTACCAGCAACGTTTTATGTTTTAAAAGGATATTTTCTATGACAAACGATAAGAGCCGCAAATTAAAACAGAATCAAACAATTTTATGCATACATCAATGATTTGTTCAATACTCATGACCTATTGTTTTTGGTGAAGATCGGTTTATGGAAAGGGGTAGTTTCCCTGCAACGTTTTATGTTTTAATAGGGTATTTTCTATGGCAAGCGGTAAGAGTCGCAAATTCAAACAAAATCAAATATTTTTTTGCATACAGCATTGATTTGTAGAGTACACAAGACCTATTGTTTTTGGTGAAGATCGGTTAATGGAAAGAGGTAGTTTACGGGCAACATTTGTTTTTATCAAGGGTAATTTTACTTCCATGTTCCTTAAGGAAATGGAAGTATGGTGATGGCAAAAAAAATCGTGTTCGAGATTATTGCAGATTCTGATTGTACTACACTCAAAACATGAAAAAAGTCGTTTTTCGAAAAGTGTGTGTGTGTGTGTGTGTGTGTGTGTGTGTGTGTGTGTGTGTGTGTGTAGATTTTTTTCTATGGCAAACGATAACAGCCGCAAATTCAAACAGAATCAAATAATTTTTTGCATACAGTCCTGCTTTGTAGAGTACTCACCACCTATTGTTTTTGGTGAAGATCGGTTAAGGGAAAGGGGTAGTTTACCAGCAACATTTTTTTTTTAATAAAGGGTAATTATTTTCTATGGCAAACTATAACAGCCGCAAATTCAAACAGAATCAACTACTCTTTTGCATACAGCCCTGAATTATAGAGTTCTCAAGACCTATTGTTTTTGGTGAAGATCGGTTAAGGGAAAGGGGTAGTTTACCTGCAACGGTTTTTTTATCGGGGGTAATTTTTTTCTATGGCAAACGATAACAGCCGCAAATTCGAACAGAATACACTACTCTTTTGCATACAGGCCTGAATTGTAGAGTTCTCAAGTCCTATTGATGTTGGTGAAGATCGGTTTAGGGAAAGGGGTAGTTTACCAGCAACATTTTATGTTTTAACAAGGGTAATTTTTTATATGACGATCGATAACTGCCGCAAATTCAAACAGAATCAAATGATTATTTGCATACAGCCCTCCATTTTAGAGATCTCAAGACCTACGGTTTTTTGGTGAAGATCGGTTAAGGGAAAGGGGTAGTTTACCAGCAACGGTTTTTTATCAAGGGTAATTTTTTATATGGTAAACGATAATAGCCGCAAATCCAAACAGAATCAAATAATGTTTTGCATAGAGTCCTGAATTGTAGAGTTCTCAAGATTTGTTGGTTTTGGTGAAGATCGGTTAAGGGAATAGGGTAGTTTACAAGGAACATTTTATGTTTTAACAAGGGTAATTTTTTATATGACGAACGGTAACTGCCGTACATTAAAACAGAATCAACTACTCTTCTGCATACCTTTTTGAATTATACGGAACTCAAATTCTGTTAATTTTGTTGACGATCGGTTAATGGAAAAGGGTAGTTTACCTGCAACGTTTTATGTTTTAACAAGGGTATTTTCTATGGCAAACGATATCAGCCGCAAACTCAAACATAAACAAATAAATTTTTGCATGCAGCCCTGATTTGTAGAGTACTCAAGACATATTGTTTTTGGTGAAGATCTTTTACGGTAAAGGGGTACTTTACCGGCAATGGTTTTTTATCAAGGGTAATTTTTTTCTATGGAAAACGATAAGAGCCGCAAATTCAAACAGAATCAAATGATGTTTTGCATACAGGCCTGTATTGTAGAGTTCTCAATACTTATTGGTGTTGGTGAAGATCGGTTAAGGGAAAGGGGTATTTTACCTGCAACATTTTATGTTTTGACAAGGGTAATTTTTTATATGACGAACGATAACTGCCTTAAATTCACACAGAATCAACTACGTTTTTGCATACCTTTTTGAACTAAAGAGAACTCAAGGTCTGTTGATTTTGTTGAAGATCGGTTAAGGGAAAGGGGTAGTTTATCAGCAACGTTTTATGTTTTAAAAAGGTTAATTTTTTTATGACGAACGATAACTGCCGAAAATTCGAAAAGAATCAAATAATTTTTTGCACACTTTCCTTAATTTTAGAGAACTCAAGGTCTGTTGATTTTGGTGAAGATCGGTTAAGGGAAAGGGGTAGTTTACCTGCAACATTTTAAGTTGTAACAAGAGAAATGTTTCCATGACGAACGATAACTGCCGCACATTCAAACAGAATCAAATATTTTTTTGCATGCATCCCTGAATTGTAGAGGACTGAAGGTCTATTGATTTTGGAGAAGATCGGTTAAGAGAAAGGGGTAGTTTACCTGAAACATTTTATGATTTAACGAGAGTAAAGTACTTAATTTTTATAAATAAAGTATCCTGATAAGAAGCTCATAATAATCCACTGTAGAAACGTAGATGAAATATCTATAAATGAAGAGGTTAGGTGAACGGGGTGAGGGTAATTTTCTATTATTAAAAATTATAGTTGATGGTGGAGGGGAGAATTTTTTATGTGTACTACGTTATCGGCAACAAAGAAGTAGTTTTTTGTTAAAACTGCTTCCCGGGCTGTTTAGCCGTAGTCCAATGTTTTCTGTAAAACCAGAACTTTCTGCAGTGCCATCGACTGCCACCATCAGTGAAAATCGAGTGCGAAAACGTGAGGTGGTATACGTTTGTGACCACAGTACTGTGGTTAATGCTGAAGCAATAAGTAGAAAGACGTAGTTTCTATGGAAATATTTCATTTCGAATATGATTTTAAATATAAATCATAGAACATGGAAGTCATGTATGGTTCTCCATACCGATATTTTTTATTACGAACGATAACTGCCGTAAATTCAAACAGAATCAACTACTCTTTTGCATACCTTTTTGAGTTATACAGAGCTCAAGGTCTCTTGATTTTGTTGCAGACCGGTTAAGGGAAAGGGGTAGTTTACCCGCAACGTTTTATATTTTAACAAGGGTATTTATTATGGCAAACGATAAGAGCCGCAAATTCAAACAGAATCAAATAATGTTTTGCATACAGTCCTGAATTGTAGAGTACTCAAGACCTATTGTTTTTGGTGAAGATCGGTTGAGGGAAAGAGGTAGTTCACCTGCAACGGTTTTTTTAATTAAGGGAAATTTTTTTTTTGGCAAACGATAACAGCCGCAAATTCAAACAGAAACAAATATTGTTTCGCATACAGCCCTGAATTGTAGAGTTCTCAAGACCTATTGGTTTTGGTGAAGATCGGTTAAGGGAAAGGGGTAGTTTACCTGCAACGTTTTATATTTTAACAAGGGTATTTTCTATGGCAAACGATAAAAGCCGCAAATTCAAACAGAATCAACTACTCTTTTGCATACAGCCCTAAATTATAGAGTTCTCAAGACCTATTGTTTTTGGTGAAGATCGGTTAAGGGAAAGGGGTAGTTTACCAGCAACGTTTTATGTTTTAAAAGGATATTTTCTATGACAAACGATAAGAGCCGCAAATTAAAACAGAATCAAACAATTTTATGCATACATCCCTGATTTGTTCAATACTCATGACCTATTGTTTTTGGTGAAGATCGGTTTATGG
Source organism: Magicicada septendecula (assembly GCA_034769895.1). NCBI lineage: Eukaryota > Metazoa > Arthropoda > Insecta > Hemiptera > Cicadidae > Magicicada > Magicicada septendecula. Next base: position 915,933,920 of record CM068367.1, on the reverse strand, counting down.
AAAGGGGTAGTTTCCCTGCAACGTTTTATGTTTTAATAGGGTATTTTCTATGGCAAGCGGTAAGAGTCGCAAATTCAAACAAAATCAAATATTTTTTTGCATACAGCATTGATTTGTAGAGTACACAAGACCTATTGTTTTTGGTGAAGATCGGTTAATGGAAAGAGGTAGTTTACGGGCAACATTTGTTTTTATCAAGGGTAATTTTACTTCCATGTTCCTTAAGGAAATGGAAGTATGGTGATGGCAAAAAAAATCGTGTTCGAGATTATTGCAGATTCTGATTGTACTACACTCAAAACATGAAAAAAAGTCGTTTTTCGAAAAGTGTGTGTGTGTGTGTGTGTGTGTGTGTAGATTTTTTTCTATGGCAAACGATAACAGCCGCAAATTCAAACAGAATCAAATAATTTTTTGCATACAGTCCTGCTTTGTAGAGTACTCACCACCTATTGTTTTTGGTGAAGATCGGTTAAGGGAAAGGGGTAGTTTACCAGCAACATTTTTTTTTTAATAAAGGGTAATTATTTTCTATGGCAAACTATAACAGCCGCAAATTCAAACAGAATCAACTACTCTTTTGCATACAGCCCTGAATTATAGAGTTCTCAAGACCTATTGTTTTTGGTGAAGATCGGTTAAGGGAAAGGGGTAGTTTACCTGCAACGGTTTTTTTATCGGGGGTAATTTTTTTCTATGGCAAACGATAACAGCCGCAAATTCGAACAGAATACACTACTCTTTTGCATACAGGCCTGAATTGTAGAGTTCTCAAGTCCTATTGATGTTGGTGAAGATCGGTTTAGGGAAAGGGGTAGTTTACCAGCAACATTTTATGTTTTAACAAGGGTAATTTTTTATATGACGATCGATAACTGCCGCAAATTCAAACAGAATCAAATGATTATTTGCATACAGCCCTCCATTTTAGAGATCTCAAGACCTACGGTTTTTTGGTGAAGATCGGTTAAGGGAAAGGGGTAGTTTACCTGCAACGGTTTTTTATCAAGGGTAATTTTTTATATGGTAAACGATAATAGCCGCAAATCCAAACAGAATCAAATAATGTTTTGCATAGAGTCCTGAATTGTAGAGTTCTCAAGATTTGTTGGTTTTGGTGAAGATCGGTTAAGGGAATAGGGTAGTTTACAAGGAACATTTTATGTTTTAACAAGGGTAATTTTTTATATGACGAACGGTAACTGCCGTACATTAAAACAGAATCAACTACTCTTCTGCATACCTTTTTGAATTATACGGAACTCAAATTCTGTTAATTTTGTTGAAGATCGGTTAAGGGAAAAGGGTAGTTTACCTGCAACGTTTTATGTTTTAACAAGGGTATTTTCTATGGCAAACGATATCAGCCGCAAACTCAACCATAATCAAATAAATTTTTGCATGCAGCCCTGATTTGTAGAGTACTCAAGACATATTGTTTTTGGTGAAGATCTTTTACGGTAAAGGGGTAGTTTACCGGCAATGGTTTTTTATCAAGGGTAATTTTTTTCTATGGCAAACGATAAGAGCCGCAAATTCAAACAGAATCAAATGATGTTTTGCATACAGGCCTGTATTGTAGAGTTCTCAATACTTATTGGTGTTGGTGAAGATCGGTTAAGGGAAAGGGGTATTTTACCTGCAACATTTTATGTTTTGACAAGGGTAATTTTTTATATGACGAACGATAACTGCCTTAAATTCACACAGAATCAACTACGTTTTTGCATACCTTTTTAAACTAAAGAGAACTCAAGTTCTGTTGATTTTGTTGAAGATCGGTTAAGGGGAAGGGGTAGTTTATCAGCAACGTTTTATGTTTTAAAAAGGTTAATTTTTTTATGACGAACGATAACTGCCGAAAATTCAAAAAGAATCAAATAATTTTTTGCACACTTTCCTTACTTTTAGAGAACTCAAGGTCTGTTGATTTTGGTGAAGATCGGTTAAGGGAAAGGGGTAGTTTACCTGCAACATTTTAAGTTGTAACAAGAGAAATGTTTCCATGACGAACGATAACTGCCGCACATTCAAACAGAATCAAATATTTTTTTGCATGCATCCCTGAATTGTAGAGGACTGAAGGTCTGTTGATTTTGGAGAAGATCGGTTAAGAGAAAGGGGTAGTTTACCTGAAACATTTTATGATTTAACGAGAGTAAAGTACTTAATTTTTATAAATAAAGTATCCTGATAAGAAGCTCATAATAATCCACTGTAGAAACGTAGATGAAATATCTATAAATGAAGAGAGTAGGGGGAAAATGACAGTTCTAACGCACAAAGGAATGCCGCCTTTCTTAAAAAACCTAAAAAACGATAAAAAACAAGATCAAAGAGATGCCGCCGTTCCCGCGGTCCAAGATTTTTTCCCACGCTCTCCCCACCACCCTGGACCCGCAGTATCCGCGAATTTTCGCGAAAATAATTTTTTATATGCAGCCTTTCGCGAGCCTAAATCACTTTCACTTTCTAATTTCCGCGAATATAATTTTTTATATGCCGCCTTTCGCGAGCCTAGATCACTTTCACTTTCTACTGGACCACAGCATCCGCGACTTTTTCGCTGATCTGTGTCAAGATCCGCGACTTTTTCGCGTATCTGGACCACAGCATCCGCGAATATAATTTTTTATTTTTTTATATGCCGCCTTTCGCGAGCTTAGATCACTTTCACTTTCTATCATTATAGTGTATATATTAAATATATGATCGGGGAGTACCAACCTTGCATGAGTTCAAATTTGTTATAATGTATATTAAATCTATATGATCAGGTTTACCAACCTATGGTGGGGGGTTTCGACTTGATGAATTATAGTGTATATATTAAATATATGATCAGGGTTACCAACCTTGCATGAGTTCAAATTTGTTGTGTGTTATAATGTATATTAAATCTATATGATCAGGTTTACCAACCTATGTATGGGTTCAAACTTGATATGTGTGTGTATTATAGTGTATATTAAAATATATGATCAGGGTTACCAATCCTGCATTATTGTGTGTGTGTGTGTATAGAACAGATCTGCCAACATTTTTCTTCGGTGGGAAATTCAAACTATATTATAGTAAATTGTTGACGACGACTTCGATATCAACTCTCTCTCCCCTCCTCTCTCTTTGTCTCTAGACACAGTTGTCATCAGTTTTACATAAGCGTCGTGCTACTTATGGATTATTGTAATTAGCGATACTAAAATGTAATCACCAGGAAATATATATTTATCACCTATCTCGTGGCGTCCTTTTTTGACACATGACAGTCATTGACTACGATTTAGAAATTAATATACTGCCAAGTCTGTGTGTGTGTGTGGTAAAGTGTTACGCATAAAAAAATCTCCTTGAAATAAGGTATTTTCAAAAGTTTTGTGTACACACACACACATTGTATAATAATTTTCGTAATTGTAAGATACAACCTGCAAATTATTAAAATGTCTCTCTCACACATTTCTGATTACTATACAAATAATTGGATGCATATTCGAAGATTTCCCTTATTCAAACGATTTGTATGTGTGTACACGAACTTAAATACAGACGATTGTAATTTTAAAAATTCATTTTTTGCATTAAATATATATCGTAAACAATGAAATAATAATATTTCGTCATTGTAAGATTTTAATAAAACAATTATCAGTTTAAATAATAATTTTCATGATTGTAAGATACAACCTACAAATTATTAAAATGTCTCTCTCACACACATTTCTGATTACTATACAAATAATTGCATGCATATTCGGAGTACGTTGACAGCGAAACAAGTCTATGCACACACACACACATACACACAACGATACTGAATTAGATATAGTTATTATTCACTAAATTAAACCAGAGGTCATTAACCTTCAGAGGACGTCCTACATTCTAATTTCACACCTGCTAGTCATTAGCAGTGATTAGGATTATAAAGTATTTACTCTAAAAACGGACAACTCTACTTTCTAATTTGACACCTGTCAAGCATTAACACCGCTTACAGTAATTACTCTGAAAACGGACACACACACACACACACACGTGCTTTCCCCACAGCAGTGTACACTATATATACGCTAAGTAAGTTAGCGGCAATTTCTTATTTGTCGACTTGTACTGCACGTATTACGTGTCTTCCAGTATACACATCTTCTTTTGAAAGACTGTTTGTACGTCTTCAGTGTAGACAACGCACATACTAGTTTGGCTGATACTGTACGTGTCTTCCAGTATACACATCTTCTTTTGGTAAGTGTATAGATTTTATTTAAACGTAAAAATTATCAAGTGCATTATTTATTGAATTTAATACATGTGTGTGTGTACGCGTGTGTATGATCAAATTACAATTTCTGAAAATATATTCTTACTGTATTTTTATAGTGGCAATTTCTCACCAACGTGTGCTGATACATCTTTTTTTTAATAGTTGAAAGACTGTTTGTACGCCTTCAGTGTTGACAACGCACATGTACAGATTTTATTTAATTTTAATTTTAATGTATGTGCAGATTTTTATTTAAACGTAAAAATTATTTGCATTATCAAGCGTGTTATTGAATTTAATACATGTGTGTGTGTGTGTGTGTATGATCAAATTATTATGTCTGTTACAAATTTTCTGAAAAATTGCTTTAAACAAACGTTTTTAATGTAAAAAATTTAGAAAGTAGGTCACAGCGTATGATGACATTTATATCTCTCTCTAATTCTGTTGTGGACATACATAGCTGTAAGCAGTGACTATCTCCTTATGAATGCGGAATGTAGACTTTCCTAAAATTATTTGCATTAAAACATTATCAAACGCATTATTGAATTTAATACATGTGTGTGTGCGCGTGATGATCAAATTATTATGGAGTGGGTTATACAAATAATAATAAAGTGTGTGTAATATATATATACATTTATTAAAATACATACACACAGCTCCAAGATTATATTAAACAGTTTTACAATTAAAAATACATACACAGCTCCAAGATTATATTGTTACAAGTATGAAAATATATCTAAACTAATATTTACAATTTTAAAAAAAAACATACACAGTTCCAAGATTATATTGTTACAAGTATTAAAATATATCTAAACTAGTTTTACAATTAAAAATACATACACACACATAGCTCCAATATTATAATGTTACAAATATGATGAAAATATATATATTTAAAACTAGTATTTACAAAATATGTATAAAATAAGACTTAAACACGTCTATGTACTGTGTTGGACAATGGTGTATATTCTACAAGCGAATCATGTAGTATCATACAGTAGGCGGTTGTCTGTCTAGGAAAATTCATTGACGATTCAAATTCTAAACGTACATCAACTGCTGAAGACTTAAGTGTTTCGTCTTGCTTGCTACAATCGAAAACAACCAGCGGGGCTTTTGATTTGAATAATTCCGGTGTCAGTACTGGGCTGCCGTCTAAACGGTGGTAATACGAACTTTGAAAACTGGCGTACATATTGTACAATAATGCAAAACGGTCTTTCCCAATATCCAAGTTTAAATTATCGTAAGGATAATACTTGTCGTTTAGAAACAGTCTCGCATTGATCACGTTACAGTGATCGAATTCATCAGCGTGTGCTGTCAGTACATTTTTTCTTGCTGTCTGAAACGCTAACACAACAAAGCGTGGTTTTTCCAGCTGACTCGAGGTCTTGACAATCCAATTCTGCCTTTTAGTCTGTGGTAAGGCAGGATACTCGTGCAACTCCCAGGTCCTAAAAGGCATAGTTATCGGGTGGTCTTTCTCTATGAGTCGTAACAGTGGTAATCTGTACACATTAGCTACATGTACATAAGGCATTTTCCAGTAAACTTTATCTAGTTCAAGAACACAATTAGCAGTCGTTTGTCCGCTTACTAAAACCATAGCATTTATGTCGGTAGAAGCGCGTAGGAGTATAAGTTCTTGTTTCACGTTCAGCACGATGCGTGTATAGTCTTCTGCGAATCCCATTAGCATTTTCAGTGGTATACAAAAATTGAATTCGCCGTCATCATTCACTTTTAATATGTTCGTGGTCGGTGCCACCCAACCTGCGTTTTCCATTGCGTTACGTGCGTTGTTGTTGAGTGATAGAAAAGTTTTAATAGTTGACGTAACACCGACGTTTCTGGTATGGTCCACTACCACACCGGCCAACTCGTAACGAATCTCTTCAAAGAGAAATGCTATAGCATTGTTCACCAGTTCCACATTCAGTGCAGTATCTGCAGCCGCACTAGGGTTCTTTTTAACCAACTTGCCTTCGATGTAGAGGAAACTTTCTGACGGCAGTGTAAAGACGTCCTGTTGTTGTATTGGCACACGTATTTCATCATTGTTTCCATATCTTGTTGTTGCGTACGGTGCGTGTGAGTGAAATGAAAAGTGTGTGATACTGTCTTCAAAGAACGGTTGCTGCTCCACTGATAATATTCCACTCGCCATGTTACTTGTTTACAACAACAAAACCCAGTGAAATCAGGAAACGGCGGTTAACTGACGTTAATCGTTTCAGTTTCGAACGAGTACTGATGCGTTTCCTAACTGATCTTTCTTCTTCTTTTATTACTGACGACGACTGTGGTAGCAGCGGTGGCGAAGAAACAAAGTACAAACCCATGTCTATAGTCGTTTTAGATGTAAACGCACAGTGATGACTTCTCCGCGAAAATCTATTACGTCACCGTCCTGATCGTGTAAAGATAATGTTATGTTGTCCAAACGACTCACATTCACAGGTAGGTATATGACGTTTGTAGGCGATTCAATTATTTTGAATCCTGGTTCGACTGACGGATAGAACGAGTGCAGTGTGTGCTCGGTTTTACCGTTCTTGTATGATCCTTGCGCTATATTACACCTTATCAGTATACTGTTCACTTTTATAATGTTAACTGTGGCGTCAGACGTGTGAGTTTTATTCGCTTCAAGCAGACGCTTTCCCTTGAAACCCAACATATCACCGATACCGTTCACTGTTTGTTGAAAGTCAATATCCAGTGCACAAGTCAGCTCACATTTCAGTGTATTGTTGTTAGGACGTAGACTAATCTTTGAGTCTCCTAACTGCTTTTTGAGGAAGGCTTCTATGTCACCGATTTCATAAGCACCTGTAGGTAAAGTTATCAAGTCCCACGTTGTTCCGTCTCGTAGTACTGGAAACACGTTGTTTTTTCCTTCAATCACGTTCGGTATACTGTTGTATGTAGTAAAGTCCAATAGACCTACATACCATTCGCCGTTTGTTAGTTCGAGAGGCGGGAAAAAGTCACATACAAAAGCAGCAGCATTCGTACCTGTTAAGGTGACCGACAGCGAAGACATCTTGTCGCTTACTGATCACTCGCGCGTTAAGAAGTCCAAACATAAATGCCCGCAGATGACTGTGTGTGGTGGCTGTTCACGTTCGTAATTGTAGTAAATGTCAGTGTCGGTTCCAAAATACTGTGTCAGCTCAAGAGGTGGCTGCATATTACCATACGCATCATAGTAGTAAACTTGTTTGTTTCGCTTCTTGTAGCAAACCCAGTGCGTACCAGGTCCTTCTGCACTGTCTAGATTAACAACTGCACTCTCATTCTTCCATGGTCGTGTGTGTGGTAAAGTGTTACGCATAAAAACTCCTCTGAAATAAGGTATTTTCAAAAGTTTTGCGTACACATACAAATCACTGTCAGACAATGCACGCACTGGTATGCAAATTAGTTTTTTTGTCTGTAAGGACGTAGGTATAGACCTGACGCTATTTTTTTATTGTTACGTTTATGTCTTGGGACTGTTTTGCGTTTGCAGGTCGTTTTGCGTTTGTTCACGGATTGACGTTTAATTCCTGAACCCTTCTTCTTCTTGTTTTTTCTGCAACCACTACGCGAGCTCCCTCCACCCACTGCCGATTTCGCCTTCATCGCTGCCGCTACGGCCGCCGCGTACGCTCTTTCGCTGATGCCTGAATTCAAAGCTTTCACTCGATCCCACGCCTTGCCGGCTAGCACACGATCCGCTACGCGTCTTCGTTCGTTGTCCTTGTACTTAGCGTAAGCGATATCGTGTTCGCGACAGGCTTCGTCCAACTCGTTGATTCCGCGCTCGCCACGCGCCAATCTCTCTTTGAGTTTTGTTCCAGGTCCACAGAATCGGTAGCCCGGTAGGTGTAATTCTACTGGTAATGCGTCCACCGCTCGATTAATCAAAGTAGGTACTGACGAAACGATAGCGGGCACAGTGTTTTTAAGTATTTTTCCAATTACACCACGCCCCATTCTTCTTTTCTTACGAAGTACGTGCATTCTTGTAAACAGATCTCCAATCCTTGATTTCCGTTTCTGTATCGAGAACGTCTATTAAACGCCCCACCTCTTCAATATATTCAGACAGGACTGAACGCTGTGTCGTGCTGTCTTGATATTTATAGACAAACTTTATTAGATTGATTATATGAGCGTGAAATACCTGAGTGACCTTGTACAATTCGGTCTTTATATGTAATTTTAATTCGTGCATTTGTCGTACAGTGACTGCGTCTTTGTCATTGACACCGTTCGCTATATTCGTAATTTTTCTTCCGGCAGCGTAGAAAGTATCGTTTTGCAAACTGATTGTGTGTGCATGTAAAAATTCCAAATTCACTGCGTCTTTGAAGTCAACAGGCGCTTGCACACGCGTTAGTCGACAGTCATTAACGATTACGTTACCTGCACGATCTTTTTTCAAACTCTTCTCGTCTACGTATCGTTTTGTGGCTGCATCTCTTGATTTAAGCGGATCGTTTAGCCTTATTATTCGATGATCTTTTGCGTCTACGGTAGCGTTGTCGTCGTTCTTGTACTGTAAGCATGTGTCCTTTACGTACTGTAAAGAAACAACATCGTGCAACTCTTCAGGATCACCCAAGTTGCATATCTTTTTGTTTTTCACATCAAAGTGACCGTCGTTAGTCACTCCTAAACCGATATCCTCACGCAGACTTCGATGAGTTTCTTTTCGCACTCTTACAGCGCTGTCGTGTCTACCGAACTTGTCTACACTCATATTTATGAACAAGAACTGATGGTTATAGAACGGTGCGTCTGCTTTTATATGATAATGCCAGTTTCACGTAATTCTTCCAATATCGAAACGATTTCATTCCTATGACCAGTATGGCCGCTATTTTGAGACGCCATTAACAGTCTCAATCTATTAACCAACTCGTTAGGATCATCCCAATGCACGTAATCGATTTCAGTGTTCGGTTTCATCTCCATATAGCCACTCCCTGTACGTTTTCGTGCAAACAATTTAGATATTACTAGTCAGTACTTGACGCCACTGTTACTGTTTATTCGCGTATTGTGTTTATATTTTTGTTTGTGTCCGTTGGTTGCTAGTAGTATAGACTTATATTTCCTCATATCATCCTTGTTGTATTTTTTCGGTAGTTTCATAAACAAAAGTTCATACAGACCAGGTGTACCCTCGTAAATTTTTCCTTTGACATGAAAGTTGTTGTTATCATCGATTTTTACATTTGAATCACCTATCATAAATTTACCACCTTCGTATCGAACACCATACATGCGATCTATAATCCGTTTACAGTCCGCCGATTCACACAAACGCATATATTTGTTTGCTAATGAATCCTCGCTGAAATGTGAAGCGTTAGGGTTCCAGGCGTCCTCTTCACCGAAATGAGAAGCGTTATGACTCTGCATACCACTTTCGTTTTCTGTTATTACGTGTTGTGTAGGCTCTTCTTGTTTTATCTGCTCCTCCTCCTCCTCCTCCTCCTCCTCCTCCTCCTCCTCCTCCTCCTCCTCCTCCTCCATCATGTCACCACTTAACTTTCGTGAAATAGCTTCTAACGGTTCCAGAATCGGTCTGTAATTTTTTCTAAACACCTCGTCGCTTTCTCTGATACCGTGTTGTAATGCATGATATTTTTTCCTTATGTTGTCGCTTATCGTGTCTATATCATACGCGAGTCGTTCCTCCTTATTCATTGCCATCGTGTGTTAGCAAGAGGACTGATTACATTACTACAGTGCAACCACTTTTATACTTCGTCGGAAACAATTATGAATCGATCAAAGCCGATTCTATATCTACCTTCATTTATTGACGAGTCTTTGTCTATGACTAGAAATCCATAACGATCCTTCCACGCTTCCATGCAGACGTCTTTGAAAGCATCATATTTCATATCTATGTTAACGTGATCATTGTATGCATGTCGTAAATTTAGATCGTCTTGTTTGAACAATATCAACAAGTTAGCGTTGTCACGTACCAATTGTTTCGGTATCTGGCTATATGTCTGGCATAGATAGAATGTGTCCACACCGCTATGTCTCCCCATAGCAAAATACTTTCGAATATTGTTTTGTCTTTCACACGATACGTCATCGAATACGATAACAGAGTCGAGACCAGTGATTTCACTCGGTAGCGGGACTTCTTCGTTCTCGCTGTATGCATGATAACCTAAACCTTCATCAGCGAGTGATTTCATCACTGTTTCTAGCATTCTGTATTTTGGTTGAAATAATGATTTTGAAAACACGTATACGTTGCGGAAACGTAGTCCGTTGGCATCAAACAGTAGGTTGAATAGCACATTTGATTTCCCACAGGAACTTGGGCCTGTAACGATACAGCGAATACTGTTCGGTAATAGCGGGCCATGTTTACGCTTAGCACTACCTTCGTCACCAGCCAAAAAGTCCATATCCTTTATTGGTAATTTGTTTGCTTGCTGTACAATCTTCATCTTTGTGAATACCGAAAGCATACTGTTTTCATCACGTGCTGTCACCTTTTTTTATATTAGATCTTTCTTATGTATCCACGCATCGTGTTTACCATCGAAACCGAGCCAACGAACACGCACTCTGTCACCTTTGTGTTGTAACACCTTTTCCACTAGGTATACGTCGCCGACTTTGGACTTACTAATCTCGTGCTCGTAAAAACCACCTTTCAACACTTTGTTTAGATGATCTTTTAGCAGATAAGTGACGGGGATAGTAGTGGATTGTACTTTATCCACAGTGAATATTTCGTTAGTCCAATTCGGCGTATAACCTTTGGCGAACGTCATTTTGTGCTTACTTATACGAACACGGTCACCGACTTTAAATTTGGGTGGTTTCGTTGGACTGATTTTAGGCGCTGTGTTCTTCCTTATTCGTTCCAACACTATATGTTCGTTGGCGTCATTCACTTCACTCGGTTTCATACCAATGGTTCTGTGTGTTGTATTGTTGTACGATTTCAGTAATGTAGGTAGTAGATCCAACCAGCGGTAGTGTTCTTGTTCACTGAAAGCTCGATACATGTGTGTCTTCAGTGTGCGATTAAAACGTTCCACTATGGAAGCTTTTTTCTCACTGTAGGTTGAGTAATGTTTCACATTATACTTTTTTAGCAACGCTTGTACTGTGCTGTTGTAATACTCCTTCCCGTTGTCTGTCTGTAAATATTTCATTCGATTAGCAGTTAGTATAGGCTCTAGTGCATGCTTTACTTCTTTTCCTGTCTTTGTTTTCAATGGTACAGCGTACGCGTACTTGCTAAACGCATTGATCACTGTCATCATGTACTTGTACCCTTTGTTCACTCGAGCGTATGGTATCATCTCCACAAGATCCGCCTGGTACAAGTCGTGTAGACCCTTCAATTCAACCGCGCGCCTAACGAAATTCCTTCTCGCTGCTCTGTGTAGCTCTAGAGCTATAGTCTTGCGTGCGTTGTTCATGGTTTAAGATACACTAACATAATACCGGCGTTAGAAATACTATATATATCTATAACAGTTTCTTTGTTTTTCAGTATTCATTCACACATCTGAATATCATCATGGCTGACCTTCAACAGAATCCAGAACAACATCAGCAGGAACAGGGACATCCTCAACAAGGTAAAAATTTTTTTAAATACCAATTGTCTCTCTCTATAATTATGCAGCAAACCAAATTTGTTTGATATGAATTAACATGTATAAGATAGTCTCTTGACGTTGTTTAGAAATTGATATGACGATGAAAATTTTTTATGTTCTGACATAGGTTTGTCACCTTCTCCCCAATGTATTGTCTCTTGACATCGTTTAGAAATTGACATGACGGAGAAAATTTTTCATGTTCCACCATAGGTATGTCACCTTCTCTCCAATGAACTAATTCAATTCCACAACAAAAGCATTTAACTCTATCGTCTATGAATGACATACTATGTCCACAAACATCATAATTTAGCGGATAGTAGTAAAACCCGGCAAACGCTAACTCGTCGGGACTGACAAACGTCACTTCCCAATACTTGAACGATTTTCTTCTTTCACTTTCAATGCTAAAATCAGGAGTAGCTGTCATCTTCACAGTTTGCAATAAACTAACGTATTACTAACGTGTACTATCTATTTACCTCAAACATGAATTTGTGTGTGTGTGTGTGTGTGTGTGTGTGTGTGTGTGTGTGTGTGTGTGTGTGTGTGTGTGTGTGTGTGTGTGTGTGTGTGTGTGTGTGTGTGTGTGTGTGTGTGTGTGTGTGTGTGTGTGTGTGTGTGTGTGTGTGTGTGTGTGTGTGTGTTATTCATCATTCCTATTAGCTAATACATGTGTTTCTATTGTTTCAGATATGACACGATTTCGACTTCCAGTGCTTTTTCGACGACAACGGAAAATATATTGTGAAGGAACTGTCAATCATGGACGTTCTGAGATTTGCTGGTAGACATTGGATTTTGACACCGCCTGCTACATCCGTTACGAATCCCAAATACGTTAGGACAAACCACTGGTTAACAACAAATTATCATAGACTTAGATGGAGCGAAGGAGAGACACCATACGACAATCTTGTTTCATTGTTAACATCACATACACGTATATATAAAAATATGTGTTTGTGAAGGGTTTTGAGAAAAAACGTTTTTTGCAATCAAAGATAATACACAATAATATCATCAATCTCGATGACTTTGGTTGTCCTAAAAACATACCGTATATAATTCATGGAACAGAATGTCTTAGACATTTCAATTCTTCTGACCGTTGTGCCAACTATAAGGTGCATGCTATTCGGGAATGGATGATTCATGATTTTTGCTTTAAACAAACATTTTTAATGTAACAAATTTAGAAAGTAGGTCACCGCGAATGATGACATTTATATCTCTCTCTCTCTCATTCTGTTGTGGACATGTACATACATGCATAGCTGTAAGCAGTGACTATTTTCTTATGAAAATGGACTTTCCTAATGACATTGTTATATTTTTGGTGTCTCTAATTTCGTCTGTGGGACATGTTCATACATGCAAATGAAAGTGGGACACCGACGTTACCACCACCACCACTATCACATTGTACTGTCCTTTTGTGTCGAATATTCTGTCATTGTTTGGTTCTCTCTGGTTTGATACAGACGTGTTCACTAGTGTCTTCTAATAATGTCGTTTCTTGTAAAGTTTAATGCTGTAAGTGCTATCGAGTACAAACGATGTTCAGAATTGATAGTGAATAAAAAATATCCCATCATGGTCTTAACAAATGTGGACACAAAATATGGGAACTCTGTGCTTGCTACGTTGGAGGATGGCGACCGTCACTATCGTGTCTATCTTCCCAAGAGGTATGCAGGTGTCTTCACGAATGAGGAGCTCAGACATATCAAACCTAAAGAACTACATTTAGTGTATCGAGGGACGAGAAATCAAACAACACAAGTAGAGATTGAGTCCTAACGTCGTAAGTAGCAATCGTGTTAACAAACAATTTATTGATGTGTGTGTGTGTGTGTGTGTGTGTGTGTGTGTGTGTGTGTGTGTGTGTGTGTGTGTGTAGTTTCAACTCACTGTACTTAACACTTTAATAATTGAATTTGTATGTACATGATAAATGTATCATTGATTCTATTTAGTTTCGTTGAATAATAGTTGGTTCGATTAGAAATTATTTGAAAGTACATTACCTTTATGCGATAAATGTATCATTGATTCTAAGTAGTATTTACAAATTTCCAGTGAATAATATTTGGTTTGGTTTGATTAGAAATTATTTGAAAGTACATTAACTTATGAAAAATGACATATACTTGAAAAAGTTTACTTACTTAACACATTTGATTCTTTCCACTAACTGTGTGTGTGTGTGCATGTGATAATTGAATATTATCGTATCAGTGATTCTAATATCGACTGTATTGTTATGTTACAGATAAACTTCCTTGTGAACTGTATCTACAGCCGTGAAATTATTATTTATTTAAAAATCTTACAATGTCAAAAATTATTATTAATATTTATTTTATATAACAATGTTTGTTTGTGATATATGTATATTTAATCAATGTAAAATGTATTTTGAATAATTGTATTATAACGGTTTGTAAACTATATTTTAAGTTTGTGTACAGTGCTGTAAATAAATATTTAATCATTTAAAACAATATTATTATTAATATTTTATATATAACAATGTTTGTGATATATGTATATTTAATCAATAATTGTATTATAGCGGTTTGTAACCTATATATTTTATGTTTGTGTACAGTGTTGTAAATATATATATTTAATTATTTAAAACAAATTATGGTTTATTTTAATTTATTTCATTATAAACCTTCGAATATGCATCCAATTATTTGTATAGTAATCAGAAATGTGTGAGAGAGACATTTTAATAATTTGCAGGTTGTATCTTACAATTACGAAAATTATTATACAATGTGTGTGTACACAAAACTTTTGAAAATACCTTATTTCAAGGAGATTTTTTTATGCGTAACACTTTACCACACACACACACACACACAGACTTGGCAGTATATTAATTTCTAAATCGTAGTAATCAGAAATGTGTGTGAGAGAGACATTTTAATAATTTGTAGGTTGTATCTTACAATCATGAAAATTATTATTTAAACTGATAATTGTTTTATTAAAATCTTACAATGACGAAATATTATTATTTCATTGTTTACGATATATATTTAATGCAAAAAATGAATTTTTAAAATTACAATCGTCTGTATTTAAGTTCGTGTACACACATACAAATCGTTTGAATAAGGGAAATCTTCGAATATGCATCCAATTATTTGTATAGTAATCAGAAATGTGTGAGAGAGACATTTTAATAATTTGCAGGTTGTATCTTACAATTACGAAAATTATTATACAATGTGTGTGTGTACACAAAACTTTTGAAAATACCTTATTTCAAGGAGATTTTTTTATGCGTAACACTTTACCACACACACACACAGACTTGGCAGTATATTAATTTCTAAATCGTAGTCAATGACTGTCATGTGTCAAAAAAGGACGCCACGAGATAGGTGATAAATATATATTTCCTGGTGATTACATTTTAGTATCGCTAATTACAATAATCCATAAGTAGCACGACGCTTATGTAAAACTGATGACAACTGTGTCTAGAGACAAAGAGAGAGGAGGGGAGAGAGAGTTGATATCGAAGTCGTCGTCAACAATTTACTATAATATAGTTTGAATTTCCCACCGAAGAAAAATGTTGGCAGATCTGTTCTATACACACACACACACAATAATGCAGGATTGGTAACCCTGATCATATATTTTAATATACACTATAATACACACACATATCAAGTTTGAACCCATACATAGGTTGGTAAACCTGATCATATAGATTTAATATACATTATAACACACAACAAATTTGAACTCATGCAAGGTTGGTAACCCTGATCATATATTTAATATATACACTATAATTCATCAAGTCGGAACCCCCCACCATAGGTTGGTAAACCTGATCATATAGATTTAATATACATTATAACAAATTTGAACTCATGCAAGGTTGGTACTCCCCGATCATATATTTAATATATACACTATAATGATAGAAAGTGAAAGTGATCTAAGCTCGCGAAAGGCGGCATATAAAAAAATAAAAAATTATATTCGCGGATGCTGTGGTCCAGATACGCGAAAAAGTCGCGGATCTTGACACAGATCAGCGAAAAAGTCGCGGATGCTGTGGTCCAGTAGAAAGTGAAAGTGATCTAGGCTCGCGAAAGGCGGCATATAAAAAATTATATTCGCGGAAATTAGAAAGTGAAAGTGATTTAGGCTCGCGAAAGGCTGCATATAAAAAATTATTTTCGCGAAAATTCGCGGATACTGCGGGTCCAGGGTGGTGGGGAGAGCGTGGGAAAAAATCTTGGACCGCGGGAACGGCGGCATCTCTTTGATCTTGTTTTTTATCGTTTTTTATGTTTTTTAAGAAAGGCGGCATTCCTTTGTGCGTTAGAACTGTCATTTTCCCCCTACTGAAAAGGTTAGGTGAACGGGGTGAGGGTAATTTTCTATTATTAAAAATTATAGTTGATGGTGGAGGGGAGAATTTTTTATGTGTACTACGTTATCGGCAACAAAGAAGTAGTTTTTTGTTAAAACTGCTTCCCGGGCTGTTTAGCCGTAGTCCAATGTTTTCTGTAAAACCAGACTTTTCTGCAGTGCCATCGACTGCCATCATCAGTGAAAATCGAGTGCGAAAACGTGAGGTGGTATACGTTTGTGACCACAGTACTGTGGTTAATGCTGAAGCAATAAGTAGAAAGACGTAGTTTCTATGGAAATATTTCATTTCGAATATGATTTTAAATATAAATCATAGAACATGGAAGTCATGTATGGTTCTCCATACCGATATTTTTTTATGACGAACGATAACTGCCGTAAATTCAAACAGAATCAACTACTCTTTTGCATACCTTTTTGAGTTATACAGAGCTCAAGGTCTCTTGATTTTGTTGAAGACCGGTTAAGGGAAAGGGGTAGTTTACCTGCAACGTTTTATATTTTAACAAGGGTATTTATTATGGCAAACGATAAGAGCCGCAAATTCAAACAGAATCAAATAATGTTTTGCATACAGCACTGAATTGTAGAGTACTCAAGACCTATTGTTTTTGGTGAAGATCGGTTGAGGGAAAGAGGTAGTTTACCTGCAACGGTTTTTTTAATTAAGGGAAATTTTTTTTTTGGCAAACGATAACAGCCGCAAATTCAAACAGAAACAAATATTGTTTCGCATACAGCCCTGAATTGTAGAGTTCTCAAGACCTATTGGTTTTGGTGAAGATCGGTTAAGGGAAAGGGGTAGTTTACCTGCAACGTTTTATATTTTAACATGGGTATTTTCTATGGCAAACGATAAAAGCCGCAAATTCAAACAGAATCAACTACTCTTTTGCATACAGCCCTAAATTATAGAGTTCTCAAGACCTATTGGTTTTGGTGAAGATCGGTTAAGGGAAAGGGGTAGTTTACCTGCAACATTTTAAATTTTAACAAGGGTATTTTCTATGGCAAACGATAAAAGCCGCAAATGTAAACAGAATCAAATAATGTTTTGCATACAGTCCTGAATTGTAGAGTTCTCAAGACCTATTGTTTTTGGTGAAGATCGGTTAAGGGGAAGGGGTAGTTTACCAGCAACGTTTTATGTTTTAAAAGGATGTTCTCTATGACAAACGATAAGAGCCGCAAATTAAAACAGAATCAAACAATTTTATGCATACATCCCTGATTTGTTCAGTACTCATGACCTATTGTTTTTGGTGAAGATCGGTTAATGGAAAGGGGTAGTTTCCCTGCAACGTTTTATGTTTTAATAGGGTATTTTCTATGGCAAGCGGTAAGAGTCGCAAATTCAAACAAAATCAAATATTTTTTTGCATACAGCATTGATTTGTAGAGTACACAAGACCTATTGTTTTTGGTGAAGATCGGTTAATGGAAAGAGGTAGTTTACGGGCAACATTTGTTTTTATCAAGGGTAATTTTACTTCCATGTTCCTTAAGGAAATGGAAGTATGGTGATGGCAAAAAAAATCGTGTTTGAGATAATAGCAGATTCTGATTGTACTACACTCAAAACATGAAAAAAAGTCGTTTTTCGAAAAGTGTGTGTGTGTGTGTGTGTGTGTGTGTGTGTGTGTGTGTGTGTGTGTGTAGATTTTTTTCTATGGCAAACGATAACAGCCGCAAATTCAAACAGAATCAAATAATTTTTTGCATACAGTCCTGCTTTGTAGAGTACTCACCACCTATTGTTTTTGGTGAAGATCGGTTTAGGGAAAGGGGTAGTTTACCAGCAACATTTTTTTTTTAATCAAGGGTAATTATTTTCTATGGCAAACTATAACAGCCGCAAATTCAAACAGAATCAACTACTCTTTTGCATACAGCCCTGAATTATAGAGTTCTCAAGACTTATTGTTTTAGGTGAAGATCGGTTAAGGGAAAGGGGTAGTTTACCTGCAACGGTTTTTTTATCGGGGGTAATTTTTTTCTATGGCAAACGATAACAGCCGCAAATTCAAACAGAATCAAATAATGTTTCGCATACAGCCCTGAATTGTAGAGTTCTCAAGATCTTCTGATTTTGGTGAAGATCGGTTAAGGGAAAGGGGTAGTTTACCTGTAACGTTTTATGTTTTAACAAGGGTATTTCCTATGGCAAACGATAACAGCCGCAAATTCAAACAGAATCAAAAGTTTATTTGCATACAGCCCTAAATTGTAGAGTTCTCAAGACCTATTGTTTTTGGTGAAGTCGGTTGAGGGAAAGGGGTAGTTTACCTGTAACGTTTTATGTTTTAACAAGGGTATTTCCTATGGCAAACGATAACAGCCGCAAATTCAAACAGAATCAAAAGATTATTTGCATACAGCCCTAAATTGTAGAGTTCTAAAGACCTATTGTTTTTGGTGAAGATCGGTTGAGGGAAAGGGGTAGTTTACCTGCAACGTTTTTTTAACAAGGGTATTTTCTATGGCAAACGATAACAGCCGAAAATTCAAACAGAATCAAATAAAGTTTTGCATACAGTCCTGATTTGTAGAGTACTCAAGACCTATTGTTTTTGGTGAAGATCGGTTAAGGGGAAGGGGTCGTTTACCTGCAACGTTTTTTTATCAAGCGTATTTTCTATGGCAAACGATAACAGCCGCAAATTCAAACAGAATCAAATAATTTTTTGCATACGTCCCTCAATTGTAGAGGTCTCAAGGACTTTCGATTTTGGTGAAGATCGGTCAAGGGGAAGGGGTAGTTTACCTGCAACCTTTTACGTTTTAACAAGAGTAAAGTACTTGAAAATTTATTTAAACTTTTTCAAACAATGGTTGGTTTATTGCCAAGCAATAAAATTAAAATTTTTTCATTTTAATGTAAATCATGTATAAGAGAAAATATATCGCGCTTGGCAGGCGATATTAAGATTTAAATATAAATCTTAGAATATGGAAGTCATGTATGGTTCTCCATACCGATATTTACTTCCATATTCCTTAAGGAATGGAAGTATGGTGATGGCAAAAAAAATCGTGTTCGAGATTATTGCAGATTCTGATTCTACTACACTCAAAACATGAAAAAAAGTCGTTTTCCGAAAAGTGTCTGTGTGTGTGTGTGTGTGTGTGTGTCTGTGTGTCTGTGTGTCTGTCTGTGTGTGTGTCTGTCTGTAGATTTTTTTTCTATGGCAAACGATAACTGCCGCAAATTCAAACAGAATCAAATAATTTTTTGTATACAGCCGTGATTTGTAGAGGACTCGCGACCTATCGTTTTTGGTGAAGATCGGTTGAGGGAAAGGGGTAGTTTACCTGCAACGGTTTTTTTTTATCAAGGGAAATTTTTTTTTGTTGGCAAACGATAACAGCCGCAAATTCAAACAGAATCAAATAATGTTTCGTATACAGCCCTGAATTGTAGAGTTCTCAAGACCTTTTGTTTTTGGTGAAGATCGGTTAAGGGAAGGGGGTAGTTTACCTGTAACGTTTTATGTTTTAACAAGGGTATTTCCTATGGCAAACGATAACAGCCGCAAATTCAAACAGAATCAAAAGATTATTTGCATACAGCCCTAAATTGTAGAGTTCTCAAGACGTATTGTTTTTGGTGAAGATCGGTTAAGGGAAAGGGGTAGTTTACCTACAACGTTTTTTTAACAAGGGTATTTTCTATGGAAAACGATAACAGCCGCAAATTCAAACAGAATCAAATAATTTTCTGCATACAGGCCTGATTTGTAGCGTACTCAAGACGTATTGTTTTTGGTGAAGATCGGTTGAGGGGAAGGGGTAGTTTACCTGCCACGTTTTTTATCAAGCGTATTTTCTATGGCAAACGATAACTGCCGCAAATTCAAACAGAATCAAATAATTTTTTGCATACAGCCCTGATTTGTAGAGTACTCGCGACCTATTGTTTTTGGTAAAGATCGGTTGAGGGGAAGGGGTAGTTTATCTGCAACGGTTTTTTTATCAAGGGAAATTTTTTTTTTTTGGCAAACGATAACAGCCGCAAATTCAAACAGAATCAAATAATGTTTCGCATACAGCCCTGAATTGTAGAGTTCTCAAGATCTTCTGATTTTGGTGAAGATCGGTTAAGGGAAAGGGGTAGTTTACCTGTAACGTTTTATGTTTTAACAAGGGTATTTCCTATGGCAAACGATAACAGCCGCAAATTCAAACAGAATCAAAAGTTTATTTGCATACAGCCCTAAATTGTAGAGTTCTCAAGACCTATTGTTTTTGGTGAAGTCGGTTGAGGGAAAGGGGTAGTTTACCTGCAACGTTTTTTTAACAAGGGTATTTCCTATGGCAAACGATAACAGCCGCAAATTCAAACAGAATCAAAAGATTATTCGCATACAGCCCTAAATTGTAGAGTTCTCAAGACCTCTAGTTTTTGGTGAAGATCGGTTGAGGGAAAGGGGTAGTTTACCAGCAACGTTTTTTTAACAAGGGTATTTTCTATGGCAAACGATAACAGCCGCAAATTCAAACAGAATCAAATAATGTTTTGCATACAGCCCTGATTTGTAGAGTACTCAAGACCTATTGTTTTTGGTGAAGATCGGTTAAGGGGAAGGGGTAGTTTACCTGCAACGTTTTTTTATCAAGCGTATTTTCTATGGCAAACGATAGCCGCAAATTCAAACAGAATCAAATAATTTTTTGCATACGTCCCTGAATTGTAGAGGTCTCAATGACTTTCGATTTTGGTGAAGATCGTTTAAGGGGAAGGGGTAGTTTACCTGCAACCTTTTACGTTTTAACAAGAGTAAAGTACTTGAAAATTTATTTAAACTTTTTGAAACAATGGTAATTGTTAAAAATACAATAATTATTTTGTTGCCAGGCAATAAAATTATAATTTTTTCATTTTAATGTAATATAATATTTTTCATTTAATACAGCAATAAAAAGGCAGGTAAGACACAGCCTGGCTGTTTGGGTGAAAATGATTTTAAATATAAATCTTAGAATATGGAAGTCATGTATGGTTCTCCATACCGATATTTCCTTAAGAAATGGAAGTATGGTGATGGCAAAAAAAATCGTGTTCGAGATTATTGCAGATTCTGATTCTACTACACTCAAAACATGAAAAAAAGTCGTTTTCCGAAAAGTGTCTGTGTGTGTGTCTGTGTGTCTGTCTGTCTGTCTGTCTGTGTGTCTGTCTGTGTGTGTGTCTGTAGATTTTTTTTCTATGGCAAACGATAACTGCCGCAAATTCAAACAGAATCAAATAATTTTTTGCATGCAGCGCTGATTTGCAGAGTACTCGCGACCTATTGTTTTTGGTGGAGATCGGTTGAGGGAAAGGGGTAGTTTACCTGCAACGGTTTTTTTTTAGCAAGGGTAATTTTGTTTGTTTGGCAAACGATAACAGCCGCAAATTCAAACAGAATCAAATAATGTTTCGCATACAGCCCTGAATTGTAGAGTTCTCAAGACCTATTGTTTTTGGTGAAGATCGGTTGAGGGAAAGGGGTAGTTTACCTGCAACCTTTTTTTAACAAGGGTATTTTCTATGGCAAACGATAACAGCCGCAAATTCAAACAGAATCAAATAATGTTTTGCATACAGCCCTGATTTGTAGAGTACTCAAGACCTATTGTTTTTGGTGAAGATCGGTTAAGGGGAAGGCGTAGTTTACCTGCAACGTTTTTTTATCAAGCGTATTTTCTATGGCAAACGATAACAGCCGCAAATTCAAACAGAATCAAATAATGTTTTGCATACGTCCCTGAATTGTAGAGGTCTCAATGACTTTCGATTTTGGTGAAGATCGGTTAAGGGAAAGGGGTAGTTTACCTGCAACATTTTAAGTTGTAACAAGACAAATGTTTCCATGACGAACGATAACTGCCGCACATTCAAACAGAATCAAATATTTTTTTGCATGCATCCCTGAATTGTAGAGGACTGAAGGTCTATTGATTTTGGAGAAGATCGGTTAAGAGAAAGGGGTAGTTTACCTGAAACATTTTATGATTTAACGAGAGTAAAGTACTTAATTTTTATAAATAAAGTATCCTGATAAGAAGCTCATAATAATCCACTGTAGAAACGTAGATGAAATATCTATAAATGAAGAGGTTAGGTGAACGGGGTGAGGGTAATTTTCTATTATTAAAAATTATAGTTGATGGTGGAGGGGAGAATTTTTTATGTGTACTACGTTATCGGCAACAAAGAAGTAGTTTTTTGTTAAAACTGCTTCCCGGGCTGTTTAGCCGTAGTCCAATGTTTTCTGTAAAACCAGACTTTTCTGCAGTGCCATCGACTGCCATCATCAGTGAAAATCGAGTGCGAAAACGTGAGGTGGTATACGTTTGTGACCACAGTACTGTGGTTAATGCTGAAGCAATAAGTAGAAAGACGTAGTTTCTATGGAAATATTTCATTTCGAATATGATTTTAAATATAAATCATAGAACATGGAAGTCATGTATGGTTCTCCATACCGATATTTTTTTATGACGAACGATAACTGCCGTAAATTCAAACAGAATCAACTACTCTTTTGCATACCTTTTTGAGTTATACAGAGCTCAAGGTCTCTTGATTTTGTTGAAGACCGGTTAAGGGAAAGGGGTAGTTTACCTGCAACGTTTTATATTTTAACAAGGGTATTTATTATGGCAAACGATAAGAGCCGCAAATTCAAACAGAATCAAATAATGTTTTGCATACAGCCCCGAATTGTAGAGTACTCAGGACCTATTGTTTTTGGTGAAGATCGTTTAAGGGAAAGGGGTAGTTTACCAGCAACGTTTTTTTATCAAGGGTAATATTTTTTGTTTGGCAAACGATAACAGCCGCAAATTCAAACAGAATCAAATAATGTTTTGCATACAGCCCTGAATTGTAGAGGACTGAAGGTTTGTTGATTTTGGTGAAGATCGGTTTAGAGAAAGGTGTAGTTTACCTGCAACGTTGTATGTTTTACCAAGGGTAATTTTTCTATGACGAACGATAACTGCCGTAAATTCAAAGAAAATCAAATATTTTTTTGGATACCTTCCTAAATTGTAGAGAGCTCAAGGCCTGTTGATTTTGGTGAAGATCGGTTAAGGGAAAGGGGTAGTTTACCTGAAACATGTTATGTTGTAACAAGACAAATGTTTCCATGACGAACGATAACTGCCGCAAATTGAAACAGAATCAAATATTTTTTTGCATGCATCCCTGCATTGTAGAGGACTGAAGGTCTATTGATTTTCGTGAAGATCGGTTTAGAGAAACGGGTAGTTTACCTGCAACGTTTTATGTTTTAACAAGCGTAAAGTACTTAATTTTGATAAATAAAGTATCTTGATAAGAAGCTCATAATAATCCACTGTAGAAACGTAGATGAAATATCTATAAATGAAGAGGTTAGGTGAACGGGGTGGGGGTAATTTTCTATAAATGAAAATTATAGTTGAAGGTGGAGGGGAGAATTTGTATGTGTACTACTTAATCGGCAACAAAGAAGTAGTTCTTTGTTAAAATTCCTTCCTGGGCTGTTTAGCCGTAGTCCAACGTTTTCTGCAAAACCAGACTTTTCGGCAGTGCCATCGACTTCCATCTCAGTGAAAATCGAGTGCGAAAACGTGAGGTGGTATACGTTAGTGACCACAGTACTGTGGTTTAAGGCTGAAGCAATAAGTAGAAAGAAGTAGTTTCTATGGAAATATTTCATTTCGAATATGATTTTAAATATAAATCTTAGAACATGGAAGTCCTGTATGGTTCTCCATACCGATATTTTATTACTACGACCAAAATCATTACACTGTGAACTTGCGCAACTCATTGTGGAACGCTGATGACACATGTGTTGGTCTACTGGGTTTTAGTACTGCGCCATTGAATGCAGACGAGCTGAATACCTTATCGCCTCGGCGATGGTCTCTTGCTTGTTAAATTTGCATGATACAAAATTAATTTGCAACTTTAACTGCAAGTCACGTTGGACCTAAACAAAAAACACACAGCTGCTATGGTGAGAAATACTAGCATTATTAATTTATATACTAAGGCAGAACGTTTTTGAAAAAATTACAGTAGAAATCGTTTATAACGTCTTCCAACGGTCCGCGGAATATAGGCGTGATAAACAAGTGATCGCTAAACGTGGTAATCACTCATGACATACTTTTGAGCTCTTTTCCTTTTGTTTGTTGTGCTTTAATTTTCTTGTCACCATTGTTTATTAAAGTACGGTAAAATAATGAAACACGAGTTTTTATGGACAGGCGTTTTTTCAACAGAGTAGGCCTATTTATTGTAGGCAGAGGTCTCTGTCACTTTTTTATTTTTCAATGGCGGATTTTTATTCAATTCTCATGTCGGTATTGTTGCATCTTACGTTGTTGAAACCAAATTCCGTAGCTTCATCCCTGGAATTTACTTGTTTATAACGACGCCCCCGAGGGGGGCCTGGGGTTTTGACACCCCCGGGGGCGTGCAGAACGGGCGAATGCCGTCATTCCTGGTGGCTCCGATCTCTGCCTTCCCCCAACTGACATCCGCTGCCTCATCGCCGCCGGTAATTCGGCTGGATTGGGGCCGATTGACACCGGGCTAAGGTGGTTCTCTGGCGAACGGGAACCAGGGTTGCCTCGTCCCTGGCATGTAGCCGCAGTAGGACACATCCCTGTCCCAGTGGTCCTAGCCAAAATCATGTGCGGTGCACCATAGTA
The DNA here is from genome assembly GCA_034769895.1 of Magicicada septendecula. NCBI lineage: Eukaryota > Metazoa > Arthropoda > Insecta > Hemiptera > Cicadidae > Magicicada > Magicicada septendecula. Next base: position 915,908,888 of record CM068367.1, on the reverse strand, counting down.
GAAAGCAAGCCTCCACGCGGCGACACTGTTCTGTTGGGAGAGTACCGTTCAGTGCGTAACGTCGCGACTTGAGTCTGCAGACTGACGAGCGTGAAACCACTCGGGCAACTTCGGCTACCTTCGTTCTCATCTATGCCCGCCTATATTCTGTTGTCAGATGTGAGAGGTAAACGTTTGGTTAAAGTTTTGTGTGTTTATTTTAGCACAATAATTTCATTAAGTTCACGGCTTCAAATACGTAAACTCAAGTGTACATTTTTCGTGTATTCAAGTGTCTGTGTGTATTCGTGTAAAGTTTAATTCGTGTATAACCTACCTATAGGCATTTCGATGTTTCATTTTAAAGTTTTAATTGTTATTTTATTTTTAGTGTAACAGTTTGAAATTTGTACAGGTTATTCATCACACTTTCAGATTGTTATGGCACTAGAACAATAAATTTATAAATTTACAAAATTTATAATTTTCTAAATCTTTTAAATAAAAAGCTAATGTTCCTGCGTTCTGATTGGTCATCGTTTTTGTTATCGTCTGCAACTGCAGAACGTTCAGTTCTGTGTTTACAGAGAAAAAATACATTTAATATTAAAATGAACGTTGATTGAAAGGTATAAAGGTAACTATATAATTCTCGAAGATAAATAATAAACACGATTGAGAATTAATTCATATGATATCGTTTCTTACATTTATTACCCTGAATTGTATATTTTGTTTCAGCGTTTATCACTCCAGAAACAAAAATAACTGATTAATTTGACTCCAGATAAATACGAAACCAACCTGCGAAGTTAGTGCACAGGTAAAGAGGAGTTTTACCACAACTGATTACAGCAATATATATCAAAACCAACATTGTGAGTACAAAAAACTGAACCTAAAAACCGGCAAAACAGTATAAAATAAGTTTTCTTAATAAACGTATATTTCATATACTAATGCGACGATGTAGTCAAAAGGTTCATATTTACCTGGGGAGCCACTGAAATTGTGTTTGTTTCTGGAGGAAACAAAGGTTAAAACAAAAACTACAATTCAGGGTAATTAATGGAGTACAACGATATGGTTAAATTAATTCTATATTGTTTTAATATTTAACTGTGACCACAATCAATATTCATTTTAAAATTCAATTCATCCGCTATGCACACAGGCAAAACCCGATCTGGATAAAAAATACGTGGATTTCATTATACACGTAAGTGTGGAGTGAACGGGTTGACGAGAGACTAGACAATAGCGGCGGTTGAACAGTAACGAAGTTGCCGATTGGCTTCACGTTCGTCAGTCTGCAGACTCAAGTAACGTCGCGTAGCTGGCTGAACCCCGCCAGGTGGGCTTGGGTCTTGCACCACGGTGGTTGTGAGGTGGGCTATATTGTTGATTACCGGTGGCTTCATCTCCTTCCGCGACCCCTGCCTTCATCTCCTTCCTGGCGCATGCTGCCATGGGGTAGCCGATTTTCGCCGGCATCAGGGTTGACGATCGGAATAAAGCGTGCGTTCGGCGTTGGGAAGCGCGAGGGTCTGTGCAACCTGCGTTGCCAGAGTACAGGTCTGTGTAGCGTACTCGAGTACGGTGGCTGGCCCCTAACGTTTGCTTGTCTGGGTGCCGAAACGGCGCTTCCACGAGGCCCCCGCTGGGCATCATTGTGTTTTGTACGGACATTTGCCTTTGCACAATACAACGGCTAAGTTCGTTAATCTCCAGCCCCGCTCGTTGACGTATCCATCGAATAAAGAGCGGGGATTTATCCTGGTAAGCGCAAGTGGTTTTCGTGGTGGTGACTGATTAAGAGGGTCCCTTCGGGAAACAGTGCAGGAATACGCTCCTCTCCCAACAAATCGTGTTTATAACAACGTTTAAACGTTTTTATCAGTGCTTCTTATCAGTGCTGTTTTTTCCGTTCTTTTGTAATTTGACGAATTATTTTTTTAACCTATCGTAATTTTAACCCCATTTTCCCCAAATCGTGGAAACAGGTGAATGCGATAAAAACATATTTTCCTAAGCGCCACTCTTGCCTGCTTGTAATACCAACATTATCCTACACCAGTCTATGAAAGATAAGTGTAACATGCTGAAAGACTGTTTCTCAGTATGTTTAATTGTTACAATCGATGAGAGATTGTTTGTAGTGTAATATCTAGTCTCTACAGTCAGTTTTGTCGTTATGGCCGATATTTCTTTCGCTGAGGTGATACATATTTACAGTCAACCAAAAGTATGGTCGTCATAGCCGATTAGTTGTTAAAACCGACGTCGAAATAATTTATTTCTACTGTATTTATTTTCTGTTTGTTTTTTTTTTCTTCAGAATTTCGTCAAGTATAAATTGTTATCAACAAATTTGTTTTTCTTTTCTGTTTTTACTTTTTTTTTAATATATAAGGAAGAGAATATGAAAAAATGAAACCTTTTAATATTTTCAACTATATTCGGTAACGAATTACGAACGTTCTGGGCTGTCCTTCGTGCAACGTTTAACATTTCACACTTAATTTTACATATGCTATGTATATTTTCGTATATCTCGATTGCCTTTTGAATAAATAAATGAAGCAAAATTCAATAGATAAAATGGTAAAATGTGATACGGTAAGAGTCGTTCATAGACTACGCCGGGCAAAATCCTCTACCCTTCTAATGGCATCAACTGCGCTTGTGGCCTGTTAAACAGAATTAGTCAGCTGCGCCATTGCGCCGATGGTCAATTCTCCACATATCTGCATGCCTGTGTGCGTACGCGCACGTTTGCACAGGCGCTGGGCTTGTTGACAGATTAACTTTATCACTTGTATAAACTTTTCTTTAAGTTACGACGTGCACTACAAACAACACTTGTTGGTTGCACGTTCAAAAATACAAATACAGTACGATATAATGTAATACAAAATATTACGTAGACTTTTTACATTATGATTGAACGAATCTGAAATATCTTTGCAAAAAATAGAATAAATATCGGAAAAGACGAAAGAAATTATTGTATACTCCACCGCACAAGGTCCTCCCGCTCCCGCCAACTTAAAAGTTTTTAAAAGTGGTTTTAGAACCTTCATTAAGCCTCTTAGGCCTGGTTAACCGCCTTGAATTGTTCCAGAAGCGTTATTTTTATTGGTTTTTATTTTTATGCATTCTGTATTGTTTTTATTTGATTTTTTAATTGTTTTTCTCTTTTAATTGCTTTTTATTTTTTATTTCTACAGGAAATGTTGTTCTCCTGAGTTCGTCGATTCTAAGCACGCCATATTGTTCCTTAAATCGTTTTTGCTTTTCTCTTTGTACTATTGGAAATAATTCTTCGGCATAGATATTCTCTCAAATCATGGTTGTGAATTCTAGATCCACGAGGATCACTGCTTAGGAGTCTCACGGTATATTTTTGCCGTACAGATTTGCGGTCTTATTGGTCCATATCTCCGTTTCTAGCCGTATGATGCCTTTGTCGTTTTTTCTAAACGTGAAATTTTTATAAAACAGAAGAACAGTCCCCCGTTAACTCAAGACTCTCTAGGTTGCTAAATTCACTTACAGAAGGGAATGAATATCTGATGGAGAGGGCAGGAGAGAGAGAGAGAGAGAGAGAGAGAGAGAGAGAGAGAGAGTGCTCTACGCGCACTAGTGTGTGTGTGTGTGTGTGTGTGCACGCGCGTGTGTGCGCGTGCGACCGGGCATAATCGATGGGCACCCACAGAAACATTTCTTGAATGAGCAATTAGGGTGCAATGCTGTAACAGTAAACTCAAGAAGGGTAATTTACGTTATCTATACCTGACACACTGCCCCACTGTCATTGCTGTAAGAAACACTTCTAAAAAATAGTATTTATTGTAATAGTTCACAATTCCCGTTCAGTATGCACGCGCGCGGGTTCATTTTACGAGTAGATATAAATGTACAGTATACACGCATCGCACGAAAAATCGCATCAACACGTGCGCGCGCGTGCAAAATTAATCTCCTACATTCAAATGATATTTTTGTTATATATTTTAATATTTTTATTATGTTCACTTTTTTTAATTATATTGAACTAAGGAATAGGTATTTAGGATATATTTAAGGATTACTCGGAAGGATAAAATTTGTCATTTGCATTTATTATGTCTAAGAGCTATTTATATCCATGCGTGTCTAAGATAATTTATATGTCTAATTATTAATTATCTATTAATAATAATAATTATTATTATATTAATTTATATATGTCTAAGATCTTTTATCCATACGTGTAAATTTCTCCACTGATACTCAATAAAGTATTTCTCGAATCTCACACCTACCTACTCGTCTTCGCATATCTCTCTTCAACTATTATTTGATTAATTGAATATATCTTACTAGTAGGCCTATGCTCCCTGAGCTGCAGAATTCCTTCACTGTTTTGAACGAAGTACATTTATTATTACACAAATACCGAGATTAGATAATTCAGTTATGGGAAAAATTACAAAAAATCCCGATTTCTCTACCATTTCTTTAGTAATATAACGATTGTAGAGCACAAAATCACACATGAATACTAAAAATTCAGAACATTCGGATTTGGGTTAAAATTCCTTTTAGTCTGACAACCTGCTGGATTTTCACAATTTTTTTCAAATTTTGTATGCCTTTTTTGGGACCTGGTGTCAAAAATGTTGAAATTTACAAAACTCAACACTAACGCTCAGATGTTAGTTACAATTCTCTTTAATTTGATATCCCACATGAATTTTTTGGCATTTTAAAATTTTTGAAATTTTAAAAAATGAACACTATATTCAGACTGTCGTTTGAATCCCCTTCCCTTTAATTTGATACGCCACATTGACTTTTGCGACTTTTTTACAATTCTAACCCCCTAAATGTTTGCCTGCCCCTAATTTTTGGAGTGATCGTTCTATAAAACAACAGGGACACGCATAAAAGTGTGGACATAAAACATTCTATAAAAGTGTGGACAGGCATGCCAAGTCTTACGAAAACTTTGATGCGTTCAAATTTGTCGTGAGACACACCTCAGATAATTATTTTCTAAGTTAAGGCGTTTTAGTTATTGAATTTGTGATAAATAATAGTAATAGTAATTAGTAAATAGGCATAATTAAAAAAAAATATTAATTCAGATGTTCAAAACGTAATCTTTTGCAGTGTCTGTAAAAGTTTGAACCTGTAACCAATGGAGATTCGTCAAATCTTATTTAAAAAGATTTATAAATTACTTATTGAAAACTAAATTATTGGTTTTCTTTTACATGGAAAAAGGTGCTGGTGGGGGGCGGAAACGTAAGAAATGTAGTGGGTACATTACAGTGAGATACAGAGAGAGAGAGAGAGAGAGAGAGAGAGAGAGAGAGAGAGTGAGGGGGGAGCGAGAGAGATGTGTATGTACGTAAATTAGTGCATTTGTAAACGGCAAAAGTGCATGTGCGTGTATGTGATCTGAACAATGACTATATTCAGAAGTACAGGCTCAGTGTATAAGGAACAAGATGTTCTGTTCCCAAAATGTTGAGTCCAATACTTGCAGATACAGGAGGTGTTCGCAACAAGACTTTCCGAGGATAGCAGCCCTATTTTTAACTCAGGGAACATTTTCTGCCCCCACACTATCACTTTTATATAAAACATATGTACCGTTTTCTCAGAATCAGTTCCCCCCCCCCCACACACACGCGCAGAGATACCCATAGACGTACAAAGTACGCCGCGTACCTGCTATCGGATTTTATAACTGTATCTACACATTGTCTTATAGGACAATGAACTCGAGATGTATTAAAAAGTAACCTTATCTAATTCATAAATACAACAACTGTAGGCCTGTGTATTATGTTATTATATTATTATTATTTCACTTTACCTTTTCAGAAAATTAATCTTCCAGGAATATCATTCCGAATATCAATAGTATTTTAATATTAAATGCATACATTTCAGCTCAGAATGTATTTGAAGAAAGATAAATTAAAACAGTAATATTTTACTGTTTTACGTTGTAAAACAAAAATTCATTTTAAACGCTTTATAAACATAAATAAAACAGAAACATTATACAGATTTTCGTTCTGCATTGCAGTTTTTTGGAATTTGCATTAATGAAACAATCTTCGTTCAAATTTTCCGGTTAAATAATTGTACCAACGTAACGTGTAACTGAGACTGAAGTTACGAATACAAGTGGAGAAACAATTCGCAAGTTGGCATCGGCGCATGCGCAGTAGGATTCGTTGCAGCAAATCTGGAGAGAGGTTTGGTTTTCTTGTTCAGAAGTTATATTGTCAACGATTTGATCCTTCTTTTGTGTAGTACACGTCTTGCCGTGATTCCTTTCTGCAGTAAGTATAAAGAAGCTACCAATTTTTCTTCATCATTCATGAAAAATTCTAAGAACGCTATTAAATTATACATCACAATACAGAAGTAAATTGTTGCAGTTTGCGATTCAAGTCTATTGCACAGTATTCGCTTATACCCGCCTTGACAGTTGCTTGTTTGCCCCAAACTTATTGTAATTACAAATAATTTAATGATGACGAATTCGCATATTGAACAGTATAAAAGGTGTGTGTGTGTGTGTGTGTGTGTGTGCGCGCGCGCGCGCGCGCGTATGTGGCTGCGTGCATGTGCGTGTGTATGAGTGCGCATGCTTACATGGTGAAGAAACGAAACGATATTTTTTTAAACAAATTTGTTTAATAAATCAGGGTTTCATTCAATAATGTTATCGTTTTCAAATAACGTACAGATGTAAGAATGCTGTTGCGAAATACTAGTTACGTATTGATCGAGCCGAATAAAACTGGGCGTATGTTTTCACAAACGCAACATGACAATGAACCTTATTGAAATGTAGCGCTTGACAGCCGTGAATCATTTTGAGTAACAATGATCGAGCTTTTCCAAATGTTATAGAATGTATTACTGATAAACATTCAGAAAAAATGTTATGTTCAGAAGGACATAACAATTAACAATATTGATATTCTATGACACTGTAAATATTCAAAAATAAATATAACCCGAATGGAGCAAAACTCGTCTACCCGCTACCCTGTACACTGTGGTGCGCCGACCGCTATTGTTTACCACAGCCGTGCTAACTGTGTCGTGTATTCGTTGCATACTGTAATTACGCTACTTGTAAGAATACATTGTTAAGTATGTCATATTTAACAGCAAACTTTCGTTCTCACGATGTTGTAAAAATTGTCGATCGTGTTCGTCAGCAACCGTGACTTTACGTAGACAAAATTGTTTATTAATTATTATTATTATTATTAGGGGGGTTGGGCAAGCGTAAACGATTTCTCTCAGCAGTTCTGCTTCCATTACTCCTTCAATGATACGGAACTCGAACCGTGTTGAAGAATTCTATATAGGCCAAACCTAATTGCCAATTACTTTTCTTCTTCGATATACTATACATTTTTATGAAAAAAGAAGGTGAAAGAGTAAAAGTTCCTTGAAATTCGTTTTCATGTCGAAGACGTTGTTAGCTTTATTACAGTACTATACTGTTTCCAGCAACGATGTCAAACTGCATGTCAGCGAGGAGCCGCATCAGATCGCCAAAATGCGGGAGCAGACAGCACTTCGGTTGATCCTTTGAAATATAATATTTTTGGTTATCGCTTATTATTCTTAATTGTTTAAAGTAACGTAACACTTCCACACAGCCGAAGCTGGATGATATTTTTTTAATTGAGATTTAACGACCTACTTCATATTTCTAACGATGTAGTGCAGCGTTTGGCGTTTGACGTTCCTAAATTCATAATGCCTATTGTTTGTCTTCTTCTTTCTGGTTTGGTGCTCAGTACGAAACTTTTGACATCCGTACAGAAGAACCAGTTATGTGTTGTAATGTATGTCCCTTGAAACCTTGTTTTCAACTTCTGTGAATTGTACCGAATGTCTTCCGAAATCTGTTTACAGTAGACAGCCGATAACCGAACTAATTGATTCTATTTTCCGATTATGACACATTGAAATAACAGTCAGTATAAAACCATAAAACAAGTATGCGCCCACGCGTTTTAAATCAATTACTATCTGAAGTGTAATTACGTTTATCCATTTACTTAAGCAAATAAAAACATTGTCACGGTGCACTCGGCTGTGGCTGCCTCCGTTGTTGAGTGCACCGTGCGCCTGTCTGCATTGGGAAAAGAGAATTTGTTTTCATTAGTTACTGTACATATCCACATAAACATATAACACAAACAGGACGGTTTTGCGGACACAGTTATAGTATGTGAGCGCCGACATCGACACCCAGGTAATAATAGACGTTCAGTGGTTGCACTCGTTCCGTTTACCATTATCAATCGGTACTGGCCTTGTACTTACCGGTATACTATTCGTATACTTATGTGGAGTGCAGGTGAGTATAGTAGAACAGAATTTGTATACAATTCATTAGTGCCTGTAGGAACAGCTAGAATACAACACGCTTTATAAAATCGCGCGTATTGGAAATAACATTTTGGTACAGACGTTCCCTCAATAATCTACTTCGGATTGTTAACGGTCCGGATTATTGACATTCGGATTTTTGAATCGTATTCTCAAGATTATTATATAATTACCATACTCTAATATTCAATACATAAATAAACAGAATCCAATCACGTAAAGGGTTCCAATTTCGTTTTACTTGTTGACACCGCCATGTTACAAAACGTAGCGTTATCATTACCATCGATGCCTGTATATGGCTATGGCTACCTTATTCATGCATTACAGTGGGATGCCTGTATATGGCTACCTTATTCATGCATTACAGTGGGATGCCTGTATATGGCTACCTTATTCATGCATTACATTTACGTCGTTTGTGGAGTATCTGACACATGATCTAAACCCATAGTGTTTCTTCCCTTACACATTAGATTTTGTCCACTAATTGCCTTCAGTCTGTTTAATTATATTTTTCCTGGCATATATTTTATATCTTTATAGTTATTGCAGTGATCGTTGTTCCGTTTTGGAATTACAAGCGTCATTCGCCAGGTATCTGAAATCTACTTTCTGTTCCAGCAAATGCTGTCAAAGTGCAAGAGTTTTCTCAGCAATAGTCCGATAGGTCCTGTTCCTATGCGACTCCTGCTCTAATTTTGAATTGTTATAGAATTTCCGGTGTATATCGTCGTCTTCTGTCGTGCGATTTTCCCCTACGGTTCTTTATGTCGTAAAGCTATAATACAGTGTTCTTTCTAATCCATTCTTTCAGTAGGCAACGGCTTGTCTTAATTGTATATCGTTTTCAGTTTTACTAATTAATTTATTCCTAAACTTCCGTCTACTTAAACAGACAGACAAAATTTGCGTTGGGCGTTTTGTGCCCTGATGTGTGCGTTGTCCGGGTCGTAGCCACCTTATTCCAGCGCAGCGCGGCCAGTTGTTAACAGCACAGGCAATTACGATATGGCGTGCAAAAGATGGGCGCTTGCACAGCTCACGGTTCCCGTGCCTGGGACAAAACGCAGCCAAAGCGGCTCGAGCAGGGCCGTTCATCCAGGACTTTTGTTAAGTTTTATAGTAATAAGGGTACCATGAGCAACAACGATTACATGCCAAGGTAATGGTATCGACCTTTCTGGTCTAGATTCATCGTGTTCTGTTAAACTAGAAGCTCTTGTTGGAGTTGTGGTTCTTCATCACGCATGTCGGTGTTGCGAGAGCAGAGACTATGAGCCCTCTTCTGAGCTTGTCACGTCCTCGTCTGTGCCTGGATGTAGTATCAGATCGCAGTTAACCCGGAGCAAAGACTACAGTATACAAAGACCACATTCAATTAAAATGTGCAGTCAAAACTGAAATTCCAGTCAGCAGAATACGCTTCACAGTGTAAGGCGAGGCGCCCACAGACGTGGCGTGACGTCGCTGGGATAAATAACATTGGTTAGTAAATAGACTAACGCCAAAAGAAGTGACGTGGCAGCTGCGCCTCTTCATATCCGCCACTCGATTACATCGTGTTCTATTTTCACCACGTCCACGTCCGTTTCTGTACTGTGTTTTCAGAGTGATTCGCAAAACAGACTGGAGAATTAAGTATCACAAATAAATAATTATAATCATAAATAATAATAAAGTGTAATCATGTGCGACGACCAGGATTTCAATATTAATTTTATGCAACTCGTTGAGCAGCATCTGTGCTTATATGACCACACCTCGCCGGATTACCACCGTACCAGAGCCCAAGATCAAGCTTGGATTGCAATAGCAAATGAAATCAAGGAGAATGGTAGATTCATTGCAAGACAATGGTACCTGATTCCAAGACAAGGTGGAAAAACCTGCGAGGAAGATACATAAAACACCTACGAGAACACACGCCGTCAGGATCAGGTACTGTAAATAAGAAGCCGAATTGTACTGTACTAGTTGGCCGAATTTATGGTTTTTCTTGAGCCATTTACAAAATCCCGCCAAACGAAAAGTAACGTAAGTCAGGCAAACGACGAAAGAGTGAGTGAAGAGATCTTACACGAAACGGCATCTTTTACGGATGAGGATCCTCCCCAGATTCAAATGGAACGTCAGTCTGTAGCACCACTTCATCAGGAAGAAAAAGAATAGGAAGAAGAAGAACGCCGATCAAGGGAAATAAATCGTGCCTCTTTACAACTCTCAAAAAACAAATATCGAAAAGTTTCTGATCAATTACTGTCGCTACAAGACGTCAACAGATCAGCAATGGAAAATTTGTCCGCAAAAAAACAGACAGTGGGAAAATATGGTGATGCAGACTGTTCATTTTTAATGAGCGTATTACCGGATATGAGAAAAATGACGGAGGAGCAAAAGCCAGGTTTCAAAATCGGAATTTTAACTATGGCAGGAAATATATTAAGTGAAAACCCACCAGCAAATGATTCCTATCAAGACTTATTGCCTGGTTCGTCAACTATGGCAGGAAATAAAATATATTAGGTGAAAAATGTTTCATATGAAGACTTCTCGCCTGGTTCGTCAACTTCGCATGCTTCCGGTTACAAACAATATCAGCCTGGTAATACAGTCACTCATCGCACACTCCTTATTACTACTGAGCAAGGAAACACTTACTGATGCATTGCGTACCTTAAATGATGGTTGGGTCGGTTAAATGATGGTTGGATATTACAAGAATGTGTTGCATACAAATTTAAAGCATTTAAAAATATTCTTCATGTGAACATGTTCTGCAATTTATTTTGAACAATCTGTAGGCTATACCGTAAACAATTTTTCGTATTTTCTTCTATCAAAATTATAATAATTGTGTGTACCTATGTATTCTTGTTACATCCCACATCTTGAAATGACTAATTTATAACGAAATAATTAATAAGATTTAACTTACACAGTGATAAATTTACAAACACTGTACTTTCAGTGGATGCGTTTCCAAGGATGGTTTCGTATCATCAACACTTGCTACCGTTTGGAACCACACACCACATGCAGCTTTTGATACCACAAACGGTATAAAAAGTGCTGATGATACGAGGCCATCCTCGTGAATTGCGTCCACTTTAAGTACAGTGTTCTTATAGTTATCTTTCTGTAACGTTAAATTTTATTAATTATCTTTTTATGAGTATTATGCACTTTCATTCCTGAAGCGGACGCATTGAATTGTGGTTTACTACCGTTCAGATAAATAGTTATTAGTACTTCCGTGAATCATTGGCACTCAAATATAAAACGCACAGTACCAAAACATAGTTCAGTATTTGAAACGATATAAAAAAATATGTGTGCTGGTAAATACTTTATGTCGATAATGTTGATGGTAAATTTTGTGGTAGTTTTTGAGTAAGCATAGAAATAACTGAAAATGTGTCCACTTCAGGTACAACATTATTGTTATTTGTTATCGATTTCTGACAACTTAATGCTATTAAAATACGTTCTTCAGGCGTTATAGAAAGCCTCCAGTTCGTATCCTTTTTACTAATTTCTGGACGTAACTTTCTACTAAAACACTCAATTTTTCCCTCTTCATTCTATAAAATGATTTGAACTTCACATCGTACGATGTCTCGTCGTACCTTAAACACATTAAACGCACCGCAATTTTTCTTCTTCCGCCAATATGGATGTATCCAAAATCGCCTTCTTTTATGAACTGCTTTGTTTAAAATATTTACATTTGCCAAATGGACAAGCGCTAAAACATCTTCGTCATCGGAGGACGACATTTACGACTGATGTGACAGCAACAGCCGCCGCCTACCCTGTTGGCGTTAAGACACGTCACCGCCACGTCGCTTTAAATAATCGCCACCCGTCCGTCGGTCGCCACTGCCACGTCGCCGCCACTTTGTATTTTGCCACCTCTGTGGGCGCCTGGCCTAAAGCTGCAATATCACAGCTGCAACTTGGGTTTCGGGTTTCAGGATTCAAAAAAGTACTTACTTTAAAGATGGTACCAAGTTCTTCCTGTGACAGGACACAAAAAAAAACACTGGAAATGATGCTTACATCGTTAAATGCTACTCTTTGTGCTAATCGTTGTGCAGCTACTTAAAACTTTATCACAAACTGTGTCTAAGTGAACTGATCCTTCTAACGAAGACGCCAACACAGAAACAAAATTCTGTTTAGTAAAGACGTATTAAGAAAATGAGGTAATTTCAAAATTATCAAAAGTAATGAAAAAGGCGCCGCATTTTCAGTACTGTAATCTAGATAACCTTTGTAACTGTCTTGAATGTGGAATGACAGAACGTCTGCTAGACTTTAGCATGTGTTGAAAAATGTTACGCCAGATTAAAAACGCTGTGACGCATGAAGAAAATGACGACATTGAAATGGACTACAATGAGGAAGCCTTTCACTGTATCGACTTGCCAGTGAAACGGTTGTAACATGATGCAGACCGATGCGTTTCTGTAAAACAGCTGTGGACCTACAGTTTGTTAACAGAGCAAAAATATTATCAGTCTTTTAACAAAATCCGTGAATTCTTCAAGCGACTTACTAAAGTCACTGTTATTGATATTCTCGGTATAAATTACATTTTTAGTGTAGCAAATTAAAATATATACATAGGCCTACCACCTGTAATGGGTCCCGATTCTCGGAAATATCGAATTTTACGAGCTTTTCAAAACCTAGGTGATCTTGTTAAGCGATGTCCTGCTTTAAGTGAACTTTGTGAAGTGTTCCACTATTATTTTTACTGCTGAAATAAATGGAATGGTTTGTTATTGATCGAAATATTTTGTTATTTTGTTAGTAAAATTAAAACAATTCTGCCGTTGGAAAATTAAATTCTTTAACGTACACATTGGCAAAGTAAATTAATTTACTCGACCGACATACACATTGATCGCTTCGGTGTCAATGGTCTCGGTTAATTTGTTTACTGTTATTGATTATTACCATCATTTCTATTTGTAGACGTGTACAACCGATGCTTTTTGTGCGCCAACATTTTCGATTGATAAAATATACTTTATTGGTCCTTTCTTTCTCCATGTTCTATGTACGCTGTTCATTAGCGTTGCATGTAAGAATACGCCGACAACGTACTATCAGGTGGTACAGGCGTTATGTAGCAATGGATTGACAAATTGCACCAGTAATAAACAAGAAGTAACGATCGGTTTAAAATACTTAACGTAATTGGACTTCAATGAAATTATGGACTTCATTTGTAAATGCCACCAGTTAATATGTGTAAATAATTTTTTTAGTGTACCGAAATCGTCCTTCTAAAAGTCATTATCGCTTTACAGTTTGAATCGTTTGGCTCTTCTGAAGTTGTATGTCTGACGTGTTCAGTGAAATTAAAAGTAGGATTTTCACACAACCATTGTTCTTTAAATGTTGTTTCCCTTGGCCAACAATTGTAAATGTAGGAACAAGGTTTTAGCCTTCCCAGACTTCTGGATGTTGATTATTTTATATTATTATTATTATTGATGTTGTTATTTTTATTAACTGTTTTGTTTACTGACAAGAGTTGTAGTATGTAGTACTTTAGTATAAAGCCTACAACAGCTTGATTTCCTATCGTCAGAGGGAAAATTAACCGATTTGTATTATACACATCTAATATTTCTATAGTTAATCTTTTATAACTAGACTTACAAGTAACTAGAAACAGAGTAAAAGATTACTGTGTAGTTCCTCTCGAAAATATTACTAGGCTAAACTCATAAAGATTTAATAATTGAACTCATGAATGAGGTAGGCCTGCTTTCTATAAAACCAGTACTCCTTACCATAAGAAGCCATTCTGTTATATTCAGAATACAATTTTTCTCAAAATAGTCACCAAACAAATCCTTTTCTTCCGTTTGTAGGAAGAAATAAACAATTTGCCTTTTACAATTCACGATTGTAATTACGACATAGCGCAGAAGATAAAGTGAAATACAATATGTAGTGTAACAAAATGTAATTTTTGGATTTTCGGAGTTACAAAAAAAATTGTAATAAAAAAAATTTTGTTTGAAAAAATTTTATTTATTTATTTAATTATTTTTGATGTATTTATGTAATTTTATTTCTTTTAATTATTAATTAATCGCTTAAAATAACCAGGATTGTTTTTCCGCGTTAATCAGATTATCTCGTGTAATAATTATCGATTAGCGGTCTTTCGTTATTCTATGAGGGTCCTCCTTCAGTGATGTTATTCTCTTCTTTTCTTGTAGTCCGTGTGTCAAATATTATCTACAATTCTTTTATTTATATTTCTACCAATAAATGAAACTCAAAATTACAAGATTCAAGGAATTTATTAACATTATTGAGAGTAATCGATTTTGAATCGATTAGTTAATTGACAAATAACAAACTCGTATCCTAGGGCGAGTAAATTCAGTATATAAAATATTAATATTAATTTACGGATTCTTTGAACTGTTATTATAATAGTCAGACAAAAAGGGCAAAGCTGAAAAGTATAATACTTACAATAAAAACTGATTAATTATCTAAAATACAAAAAAAATTGAATAGACAATGTTAGTAAGATAAATTTCTCGAACCCAACTCGTGATGCTGTTCTGCTGACACCGCAATGGATTCTGGGAATAGTCCAAAATGGCCGCCCCTGTGCTGAATGTAAACGAAGCGTCTTCACTGCATGATTCTTCCAAATAAATGTTGGTTATTGGTGTATTCCTCTTCCAAGTAGTAGTGGTTAATTACACTTCATCACAGTGTAATTATTCGGGACTAGTGGTCAGTTGTTCGGCACGGCAATCAGTGTTCAATGTGTTCTTGTTCCAGTGGATGTGACATTTTATAATGTCCAAATTTCGTGTCGATATTATTTTTAATTCAAGTTTAAATTGTCTATTATTTGGATTACAACTTCATATCTCCATAAATCACTTAGTTTGGTTGATTCCAGGTTCTCTCAGTGGTTATTAATCGTATTTTTCACTTCTCTGTTTTATTTTTTATAGGTTTAGTTATATCCAAAAATTATCTTCTCTCTTTTAGAATGAATTCATTTGTCTGAGCTCGTTTTGAAGTGTACGTCTCGTCTCAACGTGTAACAATCAACTAACTCCCTTCCTTCTTCAAACAATAGGTCTTGGCTGATTTAATATTAATTCGACATCGTTTTAGCCAGATGGTATTTCCACCTAAATAATTGACTTTTACATTATATGATTAATTAGGCCTACGTTTTTACTATTATTTAATTTTATTAAATACTAATTACATATTCACTTTCCTTAGTTAATTCTGTGTTATTTACTACCAAACATTATATGCCTTATAGTATTTTCTAACTCAAAAGGTCATATTTACTGTATATTTGAATGTAGGCTTTAACTGTACTTCCTGTCACATTAAATGGTTTACAATTTCTGTTAGTATCTAATTAACATCGAACAATATCATTGCTTGAATTAAAATGGTTATTTTTCCTTAATTCCTTGTAATTTTATGATTTAATTAACTAATTTAAATATTATTTTTAGTTTAGGCTATCCTCTTAGATTCCAGTGTTATTACACTTGCATTTTTCCTAATAATATTGTATACATTTCTTCAATACCTTTACAAAGTATTGTTACAGTTATAAGACACAGTAATTGTTTACTTTATATAATTTTCATTAATTTAATTGATTTCCTTAATTTATTCATTAATTATAAGGTTGTTGAGATGTACCAGTTGGCCTAGATTTTACATGTGTTCACATACAATGTTTATTATTATTACAGCTTGCTTATACCCTTTCTGACATATTATTCTTATAAAATCTTAATTAAAATTCCCTTACTTAATTACATTAACGTTTAGGATTGATTAATACAATTAAAACATAACAAATATTTTATAACAAAAAATTATACTCAATCTCAGCCATTCAAGCCTTGAGTTCAATGACCTGTAAATATAAACAAAACACATCTGTTTTTTCATCACCTAAAATATTACTTAAAATTAATTTTCATGCAGTCCTTGCTGTTTTTACTTTATTTTAGGGATGTACCCTTTATCACTTCACTATTTAGTGCATTATCTCATTTTATTTTTTGTCATATTATCTAATATTGTGAGATAAAAAATAGCACTTACTTGGGATTATCATTAGTATATTTTCCTAATAAAATAACTTGCACTGGTCCACTGTTATTCTTTGATCTTATCTCTATTCAGTTTTCTAGTTTTATAAGATAAAGAATCTTATTTACAGAGGATCATTAAGATTTGTTTTTTCATTTAAAAATAACTTTCACTGGTACACTTTTAATTATACCTCTAGACACTTTTACTTATACATACTTTACATTTACTGTTATTTTATTGCATTTTACTTTTCTTATTTATTTTCATCTTTTTTGGGGTTTCTAATTTTATTACATGTGGCTGTCCTTCTAATAGTTGTTCTTTTATTATGGATGTTAGTCTATCCTGGGCATTTCCTGACCTACTCCTTTACTACCTGGGTATAATTACTTTATACTTTGGCCTATCATTATTTTTCTATAATTTCTTATATATTGCATGTTTGGTTTTAATTTATCTTATCTCTTCGAACTATTATTTCACTACACTATGGTCCTTGACTAATTTTTATAGTAGTTTTCATTGATGTCATTTTATTTTTATTTTATATCTGATTATTTTTTAAATTTGAACAATGTGGATAATCTGTCATGCTACAGATTGCTCTCCTCCAGAAGTGATTAGTTCAGACCATACTTTGAGTATTTATGAAATAATTGCTTATGATATTATTTAGTTATTACATCCCTTGTCTTCCTCCCCATTTCTACATCTGCTTCTTCATACTTGAGCTTAGTTTTTTTTTTTTTTTTTTTTTTTTTTCTTAAATTGATTCTTCTTTGATAGTTATTGTTATCTGAGGTTTATTATTATTATTATATTTATTTTTTCCTTAACTTAGTTCTTTACCCATGGGATATTCATTCCCTAACACGTGAGCTGGGGCAGTCCAGAGAGGCACTTGTGGCTACATATACTCTGCTGGCCATACTACACTTCTAATTGAGACCAGAGGAACATCATCTCTGCTCAACATATAATACTGCTGGAATTATCTACAGACAGTTATTAAATAAAATTCATATAAGAATAGTCTATTTTTGACTAACAAAAAACATCCTTGGATACCTCACTTCGTAGTTGCTCAGATTTGCTAATACTTTCTATCTCAGTTATTATTCTTATTATTTATTCTTCTATCGTTTTAGCTCTGCTGATGTATTTATTCTTATTATGGTTGGAAGCTCTGTTGATATATTTATCACCAGTTATTGGTTGTAAATTTTTTCATCTGAATTCTCCTTAATTCGTCTATTGTTCGCACAATCTTCTTCTGGTTATCAATATTAATAGCATATATATATATATATATATATATATATATATATTGTAACGTACCGCTTCTGAGGTACTTTCCGAGGGTCTTTGGATGTGACCTATTGTGTACTCGTCTTATTTAATTACGCTTTGTAGCGTGCTCGCTGGTATCTCGTGAAAGTATCTTATTATTAATTTAAGCTTTCCCAATTAAGCCCCAAAGTTGATTTCGCCAATTGGTAACGAGATCTCTTTTTATGAGGTATAGAGTTATTTTTTGAAAGTCTTGGAGCGGTCAGAGTACCTTTTTGCGATCGTCACTTATGAATTATAATTATTAATGTTCAAATCAATCGGATTTGAAGTTTACCAAACGAAACAGAAATCGAGTGTGTGTGATTTGGTAGAGATTAAGGAAGTTGTTTAATCTTAGTTAGAAGAGAGAGTAAGAACAATTTTGTTACACCCAGATTATACAATTTCTTATTTTTAAAAATTCGCTGTTCATAAGATCAGCTGATTTTGACATCAACCTCAAAATGTTAGGTTAACCGAACACCACTGTTCGGTAATACTCCTCGGTGGATAGTCCTCTTCTTGGCTTACTGAAAATCTACAACAACTACCCTCTACAATAAAGAATACACGTTTGATTATTTAACATAAAATATTCAGAGTATTTATTTGTATAATACACTGATTTCCTCTTCTTCCAGTATACAAATATTATAATCGATCTTTTCAGTCAATAATACATTGGATCGATTTAGTTAGGTAAACATTTGAATTATCATAAAATATATTTTGTATGATTTTATAATTTTATCCTTGATTAGACATTAAACAACATATAATTCATTTTATTAATTTCCCCAGGGTTAAGGGTAAGTTCTTTGTGTTATCTTAAGATATTTGTGTGATATCTTTTTATTTCATTCAAAATTAAATTCTGTAAATAATTGTTGTAAGTAGACCTTACGTTATTTTTGAATTTGTTTGTTTACTAATTCTCATAATATTTTTTTATGGAGGCCTGGTTATACACTCCTTTGGTTTTTCCTGAAACGATCTCCTTTAGTTCATAAGTGTTATTGTTATTTGTTTTGGTGACTATAAATGGTCCCGTCTATAGTAGTAATAACTTCTTAGTGATCCCTTCTAGGGTGCTTGGCAATTCGCGATTTTTCAGCAGTACCCTTTCTCCTATTTTATATGTTATTATTTTTCCCATTGCTTTCTGATACTTGGTTCGCCGCTTCTCCTGGTCCTCCGCCACCTTATTATAAAATTTTATTTTATCAAATTTATATCCAACACTAATGGGGAACGCTATGATTTCCTTGATCTCTCGTGGGGGTGGTTTCTCGTACATGGTGGAGTATGGGGTAATCCCTATAGCTGGATGATGAGCTAAATTGAGGAATTCCTCTGTGGCTGCCAGATATTCTTGCCAATTTTTCTGTTGGTGGTGACAGTAAGTCCTCAGTATTCTTCCCACCTCTCTTAACACCCTCTCTGCAGGATTGCTACTTGGGTGGTAAACCGATGTTTTGTAAGTTTTAACCCCAACTGATAATAATGTATCCCGCCATCTTCTTCCCTTAAATTGCGTACCATGATCAGTTATGATTGATAAGGGTTTTCCTATTTCTGGAATATATAGTTCAGTTATCACTCCCAGAATTTTCAGAGTAGTTGCACGATTAACAGGGTATAGCTTTATAAATTTCGTGAAATGATCCATTATGATGATTAGATATTTATATCGGTGTCGACCGCCACTACGGGGAAATGGCCCGCATATGTCTAAGAACACCTTTTCTAATTTCCCCTTCGATGTGATTGGTATCATAATGCCTTCCTTCTTTTCATTATTAGTCTTCACCAGTTGGCAAATATGACAGGATTTAATTCTCACTTTCCGATTTATGTTTTTGATGTGACAGCTTTCTTCTAGTGCCTTTATCACTTTCAAGGCTCCCATATGGCCATATCGTACATGGTAGTCTATTATTATGTCTTTTTCGATATTTGTTGGAATACTCACCTTCCACATTTCCTGATTTAGAGAAGTTTTAATAAATAATATTTCGTTATTAATATAGTAAAATTTAGATACAGTGTCATCTTGTTCTGCTAATCGATCCTTGATATTTCTTAACTTCGGGTCAGATTGCTGGTGGATGCTGATGTTCATCAATAATGCCTCTAAATCTGATCTGGTTCTAATAATGTTGTAGATCTTGAGTATGCTCTCCTTCTCTCCCTCAAAAGTTTGATCTTCAAATTAATTCGTGATAGAACGTCCGCTACAACATTCTTTTTTCCTGGAATGTACTCCCATCGTAGATCGTACTCTTGCAGGGCAAGTATCCACCTGGTCAGTCTGCCGTGACTCAACTTACATCTCCTTAAAAACGATATGGATTTATGGTCCGTCCGGACTGTTACTGGATAACCCAAAATATAGGTACGGAATTTACTACAAGCAAATACTACACTGAGTAACTCTTTTTCAGTTACATTGTAGTTCCTTTCACATTGATTTAAGGTCCGACTAGAGAAGCTAATCACTAAATGATGACCATTTTCGTCCTCTTGATACAGCGTTGTTCCTAAACTGATGTTGCTGGCATCGCAGTTTAAAAAGAATGGTTGTTTAAAATTTGGGCGGTGGAGTATAACTATTTTTAAAAACTTGTCCTTAATGAGTTGAAAGGTAACGTCTTGCTCTTGACCCCAGATCCATTGGTTTTTGGATGATAATTGGTATTGAAATTTGGCCGTTAGCTCTGAATATTGGTTCTGGAATTTTCTGTAATAATTACAGAGTCCTAAAAACGACTGTAATTCTTTTTGATTTTTTGGTTTAGGGAACTTCTGTATTGCTTCCACCTTTTCTAATGACGGTGAGTTTCCTTGGTCGTTTAAATTAAATCCCAAGAACTGGACTTCTTTAGCAATGAATTTTGATTTTTCTAATTTAAGGGTTATATTGTTAATAGCTAATTTCTCTAATACATGTTCCACTCGATAGCAGTGTTCCTTCCAGGTTTCCGAGGTAATTAGTAGATCGTCTATGTACACAGTGGTAAACTGGAGTGCTTCTTGGCCAAGTATCTGGTCCATACATGCCACAAAGATGGCTACTGAATTCACGAGTCCGAAGGGCAATCTCTTGAATTGATAATTGCGCCCTTCGAATATGAACGCCATATACTGGTGACTCTGTGGGTGCAACTCCACTTGCCAGTAACCGCACACAGTGTCCCATGTACTAATAAACTTGGTACCGTGGAACCTCTTTAAAATTTCTTCTGTCTCACCGGGCGACGTTCTATCATTTATAATCATCTTATTTATCTCGCGCGCATCCAAACAAAGCCAGACTTGGCCGTTTTTCTTTGGAATAGCCACGATTGGACTGGTGAATGGGGATTGACTACTCTCTATAATGTCACTACTGATCATTTTATTAATTTCTGCTCGTACTGCCTCCTTCAGTGAATGCGCTATAGGATATGACTTTCTGTTAAACTCCACTGGTTCCCTAAATTGAATTTTGCATTGGTAGTTTTTTATCTTGCCAGGCTCATGTGAGAATACTGCTCGATACTTCTCATAGATTTGTATTAAAGTGTTTGCTTGGTGTATTGGTAATTTTACCTTGGTATTTCCGCATCGGAAGTTCCTTATTTCCTGTATCTTCTGTTCCCATAAATCATCTTCTTTATTATTGTATACTATTTGGTTATATAATGATTCGTTTTCTTTATAATTGATTTCACGAAGTTGTTGGTGGATACTATCGGGAAGTATTGTCTCGCTACCTACTAAATCCGCCGTCCACGTTATCCCTTCTGAAAACAGCGATACCTTCTCCTTACTCAAATCAATAATAGCTGAGTTTCTCCTTAGTATATCACACCCTACCAATATATTGAATGGCAATCCTGTTGCAATTAAAAACACCATATTCATAGCTATACCCTTGCTAATAACATTTACGGACACTTGTTTTCTTATAGTCTTGTTCTGGTGACCAGTGGCCCGTATTAATATAATATTGTTTACTGGTAATATCGGCAGTGTTCGACCACATTCTTTTTGGATACTTTCTAATTATGGATGCTATTAATTATGGATACATTTGCACCCGTATCAATCATTATTTGGGCGAAAATCCCTTCTATTTCTGCGTTTACATATATGATTTCATTATTTTGACTATTGAGGCATGTGTTGTTCTCTTCTAATAGCTCATTTCTTATATTTTTCAAATAATTATTGCTAATAATGGTAATATTCTTAAAGTTGTTGGCACCTTGTAGTTCTTGTTCATACCCAGGAGATAGGAGCAGTGAAGGGTCGTGAAAATTTATCACTGCCTCCTCCCGTTTAAATTATCGTTGTCGTTGTTATTATTAGGACTGACCGCGATGTCGGTCTGGAAACTTTGAGTCGGTTCCTGCCGCTCAGTACTATGGTCAAATGGTGGTCCGTGGTTTGGCTGCCTGTCTCGATCATCTAAACTGGTACTTCGTCTGTGTTGGTTGTATATCGGATTATCACGTCCTCCATTCCTCTGCCGGTTATCATAATCGTGAAAACTGTTCCGTCTCTGGTGTGTATACCTCCTTTGACCATTATCTTCTGCCCTTATAAAATTTACTCTAGGTCTAGAAACCCTATTATTATTATTGTTGTTATTTGATTGGTAATTTCTGTTATTATTATAATAATGTTCGGTATTACCTTGGTAGGGGTTTCTCTGACTATTATAACTATTATTGTTATGATAATAATTATTTCTATTATTAGGGTAGCTGTTATTATTTCTGTTACGATTCTGGTTATTATTAAAGTTATGATTATTATTATTATTATTATTATGGTTATTATTACTATAATAATTAGAGTTGTTGCGGTTCCCGGGGTAGTTATTATTATTATTATTTTTATTACTATTAGGATACGGATTTTTTTCTCAAGTCAGGCCTATCGTTCCTTCTTCTACTTTGACGATAGTAGTCTTCATTTTCGTAATTTTCCAATAATTCTGTCATAGCTTGCACCATTTTTATTTGGCTACCCCTTCTCGCTCTTATGATGCCTTCATCATAGTGGTACGACAATTTGTTCACTAGACATTCCTCTGGTATGGTAGGTTCCAAATGTTTTGCCAAACACACCTTCCCCAGGAAATAGGCAGTCATTGTATTACCTACATGGGCATTGTATCTTCCATGACAGATGTTATCACGTATCAGGTTTTGTGTTGTCTCTGACCAATACTTTACCTTGAACAGGTTCTTAAATTGTTGATAGTCCGTGATTTCACTCCTATTTGCCATCCACCAATTGTCGGTCATCTCTCTGAAAGACTCATCCAATAGTTCCCGGTTGTTACTCCATCTATTTCCCCTATTCTTCAATCCTGGCTAAAAACTCTATAGGTTTTCTTTTATACTGGCGAAAATTCAGCCATTCTCAATTTTCATTAACAGGAATACCCGTAATGTTAGTGGGCCTATTTCGAATTAATTCGATCTCCTCTTGGCTCTGCCGTACTTGGCCGGTTATATTTGTCATGGCAACTTCGATACCGTCACATCTTTCCGTGACTTGGTTCCGTACCTTCCCTAATTCTTCTTGTGTTGCTCTTCGGTTTTCTTCCAATTTGTTTCTGTTGTGTTCTTCGATATTGGTTATTTTGGTGTTTACTTCTTCTTTAAAACCCTGTACTTCCCACTCAATCTGGCTACATCTTTCGTCAACTTCCATAATTTGTTGTTTTATTCCTATTGTTTCTTCTTCTAATTTCTTGTTTGTGGCTTCATTATTATCGTTGATTTCCTTGCTCAACTCTTCCTTCAACAACTCTATCTTTTCGTCTAACTTGTCCATATTTTTCTGGTTAACCTCCCTTAATTCTTCTCTTAATAGTTGGTTATTCTCATCCAGTTTCTCCTTCATCTTCTTATTGTTTTCATCTATTTTCTTATTGGTATTTTCGATTTTGTGACTCAGTTCTCCCAATTCTTCCTTGGTGGATTGGTTGTTTTCATCCATTTTCTTACTCAATTCTTCCTTTAACATTTGGTTGTCATTTTCCATCTTCTTACTAGTTTCATCAATTTTCTTATTTGTTGATTTGAATTCTCGGAGGAACATTTCCATCATCTTATCCAACTTTGTATCTTCTGTTGTTTTGGATCTCTCTTAACTCTTTCTCCTGGAGATTGACATCCCCTGTTTGTGTGGGTATCTCGGGTTGTCCTTCTTGTTTGTGCGGGTTGATTCGGTTCCACAGGAGGTAATCTTCCTTCGATATCTTTGACCGGAGTTGCCTCTTTGTCATCCATATCGATCTCTTCGATTTCTTTTTCAGCTTCTGCCGCCATTTTTTTGATATTGCTCGTTTCGGCATTTTTATTACTCTTTCTGACTTTATAACAGCTGCCGGCTAAAATTAGGAATTGGGCAAATTATTCTTATCTTTTATGGCCTATCAATCACTAATTAAAGGCCCTTAAGTTGGACGCCAATTTTGTAACAAAATGTAATTTTTTGATTTTCAGAGTTACAAAAAAATTGTAATAAAAAAAAATTTGTTTGAAAAATTTTATTTATTTATTTAATTATTTTTTATGTATTTATGTAATTTTATTTCTTTTAATTATTAATTAAATCAATTTAATCGCTTAAAATTACCAGGATTGTTTTTCCGCGTTAATCAGATTATCTCCTGTAATAATCGATTAGCGGTCTTTCGTTATTCTATGAGGGTCCTCCTTCAGTGATGTTATTCTCTTCTTTTCTTGTAGTCCGGGTGTCAAATATTATCTACAATTCTTTTATTTATATTTCTACCAATAAATGAAACTCAAAATTACAAGATTCAAGGAATTTATTAACATTATTGAGAGTAATCGATTTTGAATCGATTAGTTAATCGACAAATAACAAACTCGTATCTCAGGGCGAGTAAATTCAGTATATAAAATATTAATATTAATTTACGGATTCTTTGAACTGTTATTATAATAGTCAGACAAAAAGGGCAAAGCTGAAAAGTATAATGCTTACAATAAAAACTGATTAATTATCTAAAATACAAAAAAAATTGAATAGACAATGTTAGTAAGATAAATTTCTCGAACCCAACTCGTGATGCTGTTCTGCTGACACCGCAAAGGATTCTGGGAATAGTCCAAAATGGCCGCCGCTGTGCTGAATGTAAACGAAGCGTCTTCACTGCATGATTCTTCCAAATAAATGTTGGTTATTGGTGTATTCCTCTTCCAAGTAGTAGTGGTTAATTACTCTTCATCACAGTGTAATTATTCGGGACTAGTGGTCAGTTGTTCGGCACGGCAATCAGTGTTCAATGTGTTCTTGTTCCAATGGATGTGACATTTTATAATGTCCAAATTTCGTGTCGATATTATTTTTAATTCAAGTTTAAATTGTGTATTATTTGGATTACGACTTCATATCTTCATAAATCACTTAGTTTGGTTGATTCCAGGTTCTCTCAGTGGTTATTAATCGTATTTTTCACTTCTCTGTTTTATTTTTTATAGGTTTAGTTATATCCAAAAATTATCTTCTCTCTTTTAGAATGAATTCATTTGTCTGAGCTCGTTTTGAAGTGGACGTCTCATCTCAACGTGTAACAATCAACTAACTCCCTTCCTTCTTCAAACAATAGGTCTTGGCTGATTTAATATTAATTCGACATCGTCTTAGCCAGATGGCATTTCCGCCTAAATAATTGACTTTTACATTATATGATTAATTAGGCCTACGTTTTTACTATTATTTAATTTTATTAAATACTAATTACATATTCACTTTCCTTAGTTAATTCTGTGTTATTTACTACCAAACATTGTATACCTTATAGTATTTTCTAACTCAAAAGGTCATATTTACTGTATATTTGAATGTAGGCTTTAACTGTACTTCCTGTCACATTAAATGGTTTACAATTTCTGTTAGTATCTAATTAACATTGAACAATATCATTGTTTGAATTAAAATGGTTATTTTTCCTTAATTCCTTGTAATTTTATGATTTAATTAACTAATTTAAATATTATTTTTAGTTTAGGCTATCCTCTTCGATTCCAGTGTTATTACACTTGCATTTTTCCTAATAATATTGTATACATTTCTTCAATACCTTTACAAAGTATTGTTACAGTTATAAGACACAGTAATTGATTTACTTTATATAATTTTCATTAATTTAATTGATTTCCTTAATTTATTCATTAATTATAAGGTTGTTGAGATGTACCAGTTGGCCTAGATTTTACATGTGTTCACATACAATGTTTATTATTATTACAGCTTGCTTATACCCTTTCTGACATATTATTCTTATAAAATCTTAATTAAAATTCCCTTACTTAATTACATTAACGTTTAGGATTGATTAATACAATTAAAACATAACAAATATTTTATAACAAAAAATTATACTCAATCTCAGTCATTCAAGCCTTGAGTTCAATGACCTGTAAATATAAACAAAACACATCTGTTTTTTCATCACCTAAAATATTACTTAAATTTAATTTCCATGCAGTCCTTGCTGTTTATACTTTATTTTATGGATGTACCCTTTATCACTTCACTATTTAGTGCATTATCTCATTTTATTTTTTGTCATATTATCTAATATTGTGAGATAAAAAATAGCACTTACTTGGGATTATCATTAGTATATTTTCCTAATAAAATAACTTGCACTGGTCCACTGTTATTCTTTGATCTTATCTCTATTCAGTTTTCTAGTCTTATAAGATAAAGAATCTTATTTACAGAGGATCATTAAGATTTGTTTTTTCATTTAAAAATAACTTTCACTGGTACACTTTTAATTATACCTCTAGACACTTTTACTTATACATACTTTACATTTACTGTTATTTTATTGCATTTTACTTTTCTTATTTATTTTCATCTTTTTTGGGGTTTCTAATTTTATTACATGTGGCTGTCCTTCTAATAGTTGTTCTTTTATTATGGATGTTAGTCTATCCTGGGCATTTCCTGACCTACTCCTTTACTACCTGGGTATAATTACTTTATACTTTGGCCTATCATTATTTTTCTATAATTTCTTATATATTGCATGTTTGGTTTTAATTTATCTTATCTCTTCGAACTATTATTTCACTACACTATGGTCCTTGACTAATTTTTATAGTAGTTTTCATTGATGTCATTTTATTTTTATTTTATATCTGATTATTTTTTAAATTTGAACAATGTGGATAATCTGTCATGCTACAGATTGCTCTCCTCCAGAAGTGATTAGTTCAGACCATACTTTGAGTATTTATGAAATAATTGCTTATGATATTATTTAGTTATTACATCCCTTGTCTTCCTCCCCATTTCTACATCTGCTTCTTCATACTTGAGCTTAGTTTTTTTTTTTTTTTTTTTTTCTTAAATTGATTCTTCTTTGATAGTTATTGTTATCTGAGGTTTATTATTATTATTATATTTATTTTTTCCTTAACTTAGTTCTTTACCCATGGGATATTCATTCCCTAACACGTGAGCTGGGGCAGTCCAGAGAGGCACTTGTGGCTACATATACTCTGCTGGCCATACTACACTTCTAATTGAGACCAGAGGAACATCATCTCTGCTCAACATATAATACTGCTGGAATTATCTACAGACAGTTATTAAATAAAATTCATATAAGAATAGTCTATTTTTGACTAATAAAAAACATCCTTGGATACCTCACTTCGTAGTTGCTCAGATTTGCTAATACTTTCTATCTCAGTTATTATTCTTATTATTTATTCTTCTATCGTTTTAGCTCTGCTGATGTATTTATTCTTATTATGGTTGGAAGCGCTGTTGATATATTTATCACCAGTTATTGGTTGTAAATTTTTTCATCTGAATTCTCCTTAATTCGTCTATTGTTCGCACAATCTTCTTCTGGTTATCAATATTAATAGCATATATATATATATATATATATATATTGTAACGTACCGCTTCTGAGGTACTTTCCGAGGGTCTTTGGATGTGACCTATTGTGTACTCGTCTTATTTAATTACGCTTTGTAGCGTGCTCGCTGGTATCTCGTGAAAGTATCTTATTATTAATTTAAGCTTTCCCAATTAAGCCCCAAAGTTGATTTCGCCAATTGGTAACGAGATCTCTTTTTATGAGGTATAGAGTTATTTTTTGAAAGTCTTGGAGCGGTCAGAGTACCTTTTTGCGATCGTCACTTATGAATTATAATTATTAATGTTCAAATCAATCGGATTTGAAGTTTACCAAACGAAACAGAAATCGAGTGTGTGTGATTTGGTAGAGATTAAGGAAGTTGTTTAATCTTAGTTAGAAGAGAGAGTAAGAACAATTTTGTTACACCCAGATTATACAATTTCTTATTTTTAAAAATTCGCTGTTCATAAGATCAGCTGATTTTGACATCAACCTCAAAATGTTAGGTTAACCGAACACCACTGTTCGGTAATACTCCTCGGTGGATAGTCCTCTTCTTGGCTTACTGAAAATCTACAACAACTACCCTCTACAATAAAGAATACACGTTTGATTATTTAACATAAAATATTCAGAGTATTTATTTGTATAATACACTGATTTCCTCTTCTTCCAGTATACAAATATTATAATCGATCTTTTCAGTCAATAATACATTGGATCGATTTAGTTAGGTAAACATTTGAATTATCATAAAATATATTTTGTATGATTTTATAATTTTATCCTTGATTAGACATTAAACAACATATAATTCATTTTATTAATTTCCTCAGGGTTAAGGGTAAGTTCTTTGTGTTATGAGACGGTCAGAAATGAATAATTATATACTACGCTTTACAAGATAAAAATAATAAATTTCGAATTTTTGGTTTATTTCGTAGTATGTAGTTCCGGATTTGTCCGCAAGAGTGCAGATTATTTCTTTATTATACACATGGAATCATTTACGAAATATTATAACTGCACAACGATTTGATATGAGGTTTTCTTGGTTAATAATGATTAATAACGTTTATATTACCTCTTTCCTCGAAGTTTTTACTTGAATGGAGCTTTTTCTAGTGTTGTAGTTCTAGTTGTTTTGTAATTTCGTTGAATGTCCATAAGATACAATCTCGCCAAAATCTCGAAGTATGGTTCCGCTAGGCCAGATCTGGTAAATGGGTTATTTCACTTTTTTATCGGGTAAAGCACGTTATAGTTGATATCTGAAGGAGTTTGAACATAAGGTGGATACTGTGAGTTAATTTTTATTCCATTTTGGCACTGTTTCCTAAAGTTTTAAATGGTTTTAATAAAATTTTTGTGACATTACTTTTTCTCAACTGAACGGTTTCCAATCGTTTTAACAATTAATTCATATGTTGTTATCGGGTTACTCTTAGTAACCAATAATTTTTATATCATTTTTTATTGGTGCGTCTATCTACTTTTGAGTATATAGGCTGTTTTTAATTATTATAAATTTATTTCTTATTTATAGAAAAATAATTCTTTTTAACTTTGGTTTATTATCCAATTTGATTTATATAATGTTTTTCCATTTATTTTCTCATAACCTTAGATATAGGTCTTTAATATTATTATTTCCTTTAATTGAATTTATATATTATTTATTAATTTCTTATAGTATCCTTACACTGCACTATTTTCTTCTGCCATTTTCCTCATACAGTATTATTTTATTTTTTATTATCATCTTATATTTAACTCTTTTATTTTTAACCCTGGGTTATCTTATATTCAAACATAATTATTCTATTAAATATAAAATTAAACCTAGGTACTAAATTTTAGTTGCCTACACAATACAAATCATACAATATTTAAACAAAACACATAATTGGTTAGTAGCAATACAGTCTACTATTATAATCAATTGTTTCTACATCTACAGCCTAAGTCTGTAAGATGCTCCCTTCAAAGTCACTTATTTACTCACTGGGTACACTATAACTCACTTGTTACACTTTATATCAATTAAATATAGTTTATAATGTTTGGTGATATAAAGTAATTTAGAGCTAGGTATATTATACCCATTTCTGACCTTTATGGTAGGGTAATTAAGTTATCATTTTTGGGACTGGGTTATATAACGTTACAATATATAGCATATATATATATTTTCTTGGTTCTAATTAATTGTTCTAATGGTTTTATGTTATGACAGTCCTTCTACCAATTGTTCTTATTATAATTCAAATTAAAGTAGTGATTATAGTTATATTATTTTTTTTTTCTTTTTTCAAAAAGTATTATTTCGCTCTTGTTTTAATTCAATTTATTTCCTTACCATTATATCACTTAAGTGGTTCTTACTTCCCCTTGCATTTCGTAAATCTTTTAATATTTCTTTCCAAAACTAGGTTATTCATATTGTTGATATAAGTTGTTCTTATCCTTCTTTTAGAATTTTGTTGATATCTTTTTATTTCATTCAAAATTAAATTCTGTAAATAATTGTTGTAAGTAGACCTTACGTTATTTTTGAATTTGTTTGTTTACTAATTCTCATAATATTTTTTTATGGAGGCCTGGTTATACACTCCTTTGGTTTTTCCTGAAACGATCTCCTTTAGTTCATAAGTGTTATTGTTATTTGTTTTGGTGACTATAAATGGTCCCGTCTATAGTAGTAATAACTTCTTAGTGATCCCTTCTAGGGTGCTTGGCAATTCGCGATTTTTCAGCAGTACCCTTTCTCCTATTTTATATGTTATTATTTTTCCCATTGCTTTCTGATACTTGGTTCGCCGCTTCTCCTGGTCCTCCGCCACCTTATTATAAAATTTTATTTTATCAAATTTATATCCAACACTAATGGGGAACGCTATGATTTCCTTGATCTCTCGTGGGGGTGGTTTCTCGTACATGGTGGAGTATGGGGTAATCCCTATAGCTGGATGATGAGCTAAATTGAGGAATTCCTCTGTGGCTGCCAGATATTCTTGCCAATTTTTCTGTTGGTGGTGACAGTAAGTCCTCAGTATTCTTCCCACCTCTCTTAACACCCTCTCTGCAGGATTGCTACTTGGGTGGTAAACCGATGTTTTGTAAGTTTTAACCCCAACTGATAATAATGTATCCCGCCATCTTCTTCCCTTAAATTGCGTACCATGATCAGTTATGATTGATAAGGGTTTTCCTATTTCTGGAATATATAGTTCAGTTATCACTCCCAGAATTTTCAGAGTAGTTGCACGATTAACAGGGTATAGCTTTATAAATTTCGTGAAATGATCCATTATGATGATTAGATATTTATATCGGTGTCGACCGCCACTACGGGGAAATGGCCCGCATATGTCTAAGAACACCTTTTCTAATTTCCCCTTCGATGTGATTGGTATCATAATGCCTTCCTTCTTTTCATTATTAGTCTTCACCAGTTGGCAAATATGACAGGATTTAATTCTCACTTTCCGATTTATGTTTTTGATGTGACAGCTTTCTTCTAGTGCCTTTATCACTTTCAAGGCTCCCATATGGCCATATCGTACATGGTAGTCTATTATTATGTCTTTTTCGATATTTGTTGGAATACTCACCTTCCACATTTCCTGATTTAGAGAAGTTTTAATAAATAATATTTCGTTATTAATATAGTAAAATTTAGATACAGTGTCATCTTGTTCTGCTAATCGATCCTTGATATTTCTTAACTTCGGGTCAGATTGCTGGTGGATGCTGATGTTCATCAATAATGCCTCTAAATCTGATCTGGTTCTAATAATGTTGTAGATCTTGAGTATGCTCTCCTTCTCTCCCTCAAAAGTTTGATCTTCAAATTAATTCGTGATAGAACGTCCGCTACAACATTCTTTTTTCCTGGAATGTACTCCCATCGTAGATCGTACTCTTGCAGGGCAAGTATCCACCTGGTCAGTCTGCCGTGACTCAACTTACATCTCCTTAAAAACGATATGGATTTATGGTCCGTCCGGACTGTTACTGGATAACCCAAAATATAGGTACGGAATTTACTACAAGCAAATACTACACTGAGTAACTCTTTTTCAGTTACATTGTAGTTCCTTTCACATTGATTTAAGGTCCGACTAGAGAAGCTAATCACTAAATGATGACCATTTTTGTCCTCTTGATACAGTGTTGTTCCTAAACTGATGTTGCTGGCATCGCAGTTTAAAAAGAATGGTTGTTTAAAATTTGGGTGGTGGAGTATAACTATTTTTAAAAACTTGTCCTTAATGAGTTGAAAGGTAACGTCTTGCTCTTGACCCCAGATCCATTGGTTTTTGGATGATAATTGGTATTGAAATTTGGCCGTTAGCTCTGAATATTGGTTCTGGAATTTTCTGTAATAATTACAGAGTCCTAAAAACGACTGTAATTCTTTTTGATTTTTTGGTTTAGGGAACTTCTGTATTGCTTCCACCTTTTCTAATGACGGTGAGTTTCCTTGGTCGTTTAAATTAAATCCCAAGAACTGGACTTCTTTAGCAATGAATTTTGATTTTTCTAATTTAAGGGTTATATTGTTAATAGCTAATTTCTCTAATACATGTTCCACTCGATAGCAGTGTTCCTTCCAGGTTTCCGAGGTAATTAGTAGATCGTCTATGTACACAGTGGTAAACTGGAGTGCTTCTTGGCCAAGTATCTGGTCCATACATGCCACAAAGATGGCTACTGAATTCACGAGTCCGAAGGGCAATCTCTTGAATTGATAATTGCGCCCTTCGAATATGAACGCCATATACTGGTGACTCTGTGGGTGCAACTCCACTTGCCAGTAACCGTACACAGTGTCCCATGTACTAATAAACTTGGTACCGTGGAACCTCTTTAAAATTTCTTCTGTCTCACCGGGCGACGTTCTATCATTTATAATCATCTTATTTATCTCGCGCGCATCCAAACAAAGCCGGACTTGGCCGTTTTTCTTTGGAATAGCCACGATTGGACTGGTGAATGAGGATTGACTACTCTCTATAATGTCACTACTGATCATTGTATTAATTTCTGCTCGTACTGCCTCCTTCAGTGAATGCGCTATAGGATATGACTTTCTGTTAAACTCCACTGGTTCCCTAAATTGAATTTTGCATTGGTAGTTTTTTATCTTGCCAGGCTCATGTGAGAATACTGCTCGATACTTCTCATAGATTTGTATTAAAGTGTTTGCTTGGTGTATTGGTAATTTTTCCTTGGTATTTCCGCATCGGAAGTTCCTTATTTCCTGTATCTTCTGTTCCCATAAATCATCTTCTTTATTATTGTATACTATTTGGTTATATAATGATTCGTTTTCTATATAATTGATTTCACGAAGATGTTGGTGGATACTATCGGGAAGTATTGTCTCGCTACCTACTAAATCCGCCGTCCACGTTATCCCTTCTGAAAACAGCGATACCTTCTCCTTACTCAAATCAATAATAGCTGAGTTTCTCCTTAGTATATCACACCCTACCAATATATTGAATGGCAATCCTGTTGCAATTAAAAACACCATATTCATAGCTATACCCTTGCTAATAACATTTACGGACACTTGTTTTCTTATAGTCTTGTTCTGGCGACCAGTGGCCCGTATTAATATAATATTGTTTACTGGTAATATCGGCAGTGTTCGACCACATTCTTTTTGGATACTTTCTAATTATGGATGCTATTAATTATGGATACATTTGCATCCGTATCAATCATTATTTGGGCGAAAATCCCTTCAATTTCTGCGTTTACATATATGATTTCATTATTTTGACTATTGAGGCATGTGTTGTTCTCTTCTAATAGCTCATTTCTTATATTTTTCAAATAATTATTGCTAATAATGGTAATATTCTTAAAGTTGTTGGCACCTTGTAGTTCTTGTTCATACCCAGAAGATAGGAGCAGTGAAGGGTCGTGAAAATTTATCACTGCCTCCTCCCGTTAAAATTATCGTTGTCGTTGTTATTATTAGGACTGACCGCGATGTCGGTCTGGAAACTTTGAGTCGGTTCCTGCCGCTCAGTACTATGGTCAAATGGTGGTCCGTGGTTTGGCTGCCTGTCTCGATCATCTAAACTGGTACTTCGTCTGTGTTGGTTGTATATCGGATTATCACGTCCTCCATTCCTCTGCCGGTTATCATAATCGTGAAAACTGTTCCGTCTCTGGTGTGTATACCTCCTTTGACCATTATCTTCTGCCCTTATAAAATTTACTCTAGGTCTAGAAACCCTATTATTATTATTGTTGTTATTTGATTGGTAATTTCTGTTATTATTATAATAATGTTCGGTATTACCTTTGTTGGGGTTTCTCTGACTATTATAATTATTATTGTTATGATAATAATTATTTCTATTATTAGGGTAGCTGTTATTATTTCTGTTACGATTCTGGTTATTATTAAAGTTATGATTATTATTATTATTATTATTATGGTTATTATTACTATAATAATTAGAGTTGTTGCGGTTCCCGGGGTAGTTATTATTATTATTATTTTTATTACTATTAGGATACGGATTTTTTTCTCAAGTCAGGCCTATCGTTCCTTCTTCTACTTTGACGATAGTAGTCTTCATTTTCGTAATTTTCCAATAATTCTGTCATAGCTTGCACCATTTTTATTTGGCTACCCCTTCTCGCTCTTATGATGCCTTCATCATAGTGGTACGACAATTTGTTCACTAGACATTCCTCTGGTATGGTAGGTTCCAAATGTTTTGCCAAACACACCTTCCCCAGGAAATAGGCAGTCATTGTATTACCTACATGGGCATTGTATCTTCCATGACAGATGTTATCACGTATCAGGTTTTGTGTTGTCTCTGACCAATACTTTGCCTTGAACAGGTTCTTAAATTGTTGGTAGTCCGTGATTTCACTCCTATTTGCCATCCACCAATTGTCGGTCATCTCTCTGAAAGACTCATCCAATAGTTCCCGGTTGTTACTCCATCTATTTCCCCTATTCTTCAATCCTGGCTAAAAACTCTATAGGTTTTCTTTTATACTGGCGAAAATTCAGCCATTCTCAATTTTCATTAACAGGAATACCCGTAATGTTAGTGGGCCTATTTCGAATTAATTCGATCTCCTCTTGGCTCTGCCGTACTTGGCCGGTTATATTTGTCATGGCAACTTCGATACCGTCACATCTTTCCGTGACTTGGTTCCGTACCTTCCCTAATTCTTCTTGTGTTGCTCTTCGGTTTTCTTCCAATTTGTTTCTGTTGTGTTCTTCGATATTGGTTATTTTGGTGTTTACTTCTTCTTTAAAACCCTGTACTTCCCACTCAATCTGGCTACATCTTTCGTCAACTTCCATAATTTGTTGTTTTATTCCTATTGTTTCTTCTTCTAATTTCTTGTTTGTGGCTTCATTATTATCGTTGATTTCCTTGCTCAACTCTTCCTTCAACAACTCTATCTTTTCGTCTAACTTGTCCATATTTTTCTGGTTAACCTCCCTTAATTCTTCTCTTAATAGTTGGTTATTCTCATCCAGTTTCTCCTTCATCTTCTTATTGTTTTCATCTATTTTCTTATTGGTATTTTCGATTTTGTGACTCAGTTCTCCCAATTCTTCCTTGGTGGATTGGTTGTTTTCATCCATTTTCTTACTCAATTCTTCCTTTAACATTTGGTTGTCATTTTCCATCTTCTTACTAGTTTCATCAATTTTCTTATTTGTTGATTTGAATTCTCGGAGGAACATTTCCATCATCTTATCCAACTTTGTATCTTCTGTTGTTTTGGATCTCTCTTAACTCTTTCTCCTGGAGATTGACATCCCCTGTTTGTGTGGGTATCTCGGGTTGTCCTTCTTGTTGTGCGGGTTGATTCGGTTCCACAGGAGGTAATCTTCCTTCGATATCTTTGACCGGAGTTGCCTCTTTGTCATCCATATCGATCTCTTCGATTTCTTTTTCAGCTTCTGCCGCCATTTTTTTGATATTGCTCGTTTCGGCATTTTTATTACTCTTTCTGACTTTATAACAGCTGCCGGCTAAAATTAGGAATTGGGCAAATTATTCTTATCTTTTATGGCCTCTCAATCACTAATTAAAGGCCCTTAAGTTGGACACCAATTTTGTAACAAAATGTAATTTTTGGATTTTCGGAGTTACAAAAAAATTGTAATAAAAAAAAATTTGTTTGAAAAATTTTATTTATTTATTTAATTATTTTTTATGTATTTATGTAATTTTATTTCTTTTAATTATTAATTAAATCAATTTAATCGCTTAAAATTACCAGGATTGTTTTTCCGCGTTAATCAGATTATCTCCTGTAATAATCGATTAGCGGTCTTTCGTTATTCTATGAGGGTCCTCCTTCAGTGATGTTATTCTCTTCTTTTCTTGTAGTCCGGGTGTCAAATATTATCTACAATTCTTTTATTTATATTTCTACCAATAAATGAAACTCAAAATTACAAGATTCAAGGAATTTATTAACATTATTGAGAGTAATCGATTTTGAATCGATTAGTTAATCGACAAATAACAAACTCGTATCTCAGGGCGAGTAAATTCAGTATATAAAATATTAATATTAATTTACGGATTCTTTGAACTGTTATTATAATAGTCAGACAAAAAGGGCAAAGCTGAAAAGTATAATGCTTACAATAAAAACTGATTAATTATCTAAAATACAAAAAAAATTGAATAGACAATGTTAGTAAGATAAATTTCTCGAACCCAACTCGTGATGCTGTTCTGCTGACACCGCAAAGGATTCTGGGAATAGTCCAAAATGGCCACCGCTTGCTGAATGTAAACGAAGCGTCTTCACTGCATGATTCTTCCAAATAAATGTTGGTTATTGGTGTATTCCTCTTCCAAGTAGTAGTGGTTAATTACTCTTCATCACAGTGTAATTATTCGGGACTAGTGGTCAGTTGTTCGGCACGGCAATCAGTGTTCAATGTGTTCTTGTTCCAGTGGATGTGACATTTTATAATGTCCAAATTTCGTGTCGATATTATTTTTAATTCAAGTTTAAATTGTGTATTATTTGGATTACGACTTCATATCTTCATAAATCACTTAGTTTGGTTGATTCCAGGTTCTCTCAGTGGTTATTAATCGTATTTTTCACTTCTCTGTTTTATTTTTTATAGGTTTAGTTATATCCAAAAATTATCTTCTCTCTTTTAGAATGAATTCATTTGTCTGAGCTCGTTTTGAAGTGGACGTCTCATCTCAACGTGTAACAATCAACTAACTCCCTTCCTTCTTCAAACAATAGGTCTTGGCTGATTTAATATTAATTCGACATCGTCTTAGCCAGATGGCATTTCCGCCTAAATAATTGACTTTTACATTATATGATTAATTAGGCCTACGTTTTTACTATTATTTAATTTTATTAAATACTAATTACATATTCACTTTCCTTAGTTAATGCTGTGTTATTTACTACCAAACATTGTATACCTTATAGTATTTTCTAACTCAAAAGGTCATATTTACTGTATATTTGAATGTAGGCTTTAACTGTACTTCCTGTCACATTAAATGGTTTACAATTTCTGTTAGTATCTAATTAACATTGAACAATATCATTGTTTGAATTAAAATGGTTATTTTTCCTTAATTCCTTGTAATTTTATGATTTAATTAACTAATTTAAATATTATTTTTAGTTTAGGCTATCCTCTTCGATTCCAGTGTTATTACACTTGCTTTTTTCCTAATAATATTGTATACATTTCTTCAATACCTTTACAAAGTATTGTTACAGTTATAAGACACAGTAATTGATTTACTTTATATAATTTTCATTAATTTAATTGATTTCCTTAATGTATTCATTAATTATAAGGTTGTTGAGATGTACCAGTTGGCCTAGATTTTACATGTGTTCACATACAATGTTTATTATTATTACAGCTTGCTTATACCCTTTCTGACATATTATTCTTATAAAATCTTAATTAAAATTCCCTTACTTAATTACATTAACGTTTAGGATTGATTAATACAATTAAAACATAACAAATATTTTATAACAAAAAATTATACTCAATCTCAGTCATTCAAGCCTTGAGTTCAATGACCTGTAAATATAAACAAAAGACATCTGTTTTTTCATCACCTAAAATATTACTTAATTTTAATTTCCATGCAGTCCTTGCTGTTTATACTTTATTTTATGGATGTACCCTTTATCACTTCACTATTTAGTGCATTATCTCATTTTATTTTTTGTCATATTATCTAATATTGTGAGATAAAAAATAGCACTTACTTGGGATTATCATTAGTATATTTTCCTAATAAAATAACTTGCACTGGTCCACTGTTATTCTTTGATCTTATCTCTATTCAGTTTTCTAGTCTTATAAGATAAAGAATCTTATTTACAGAGGATCATTAAGATTTGTTTTTTCATTTAAAAATAACTTTCACTGGTACACTTTTAATTATACCTCTAGACAGAGGCGCACCAGTATTGTCCGGCGCCTGTGTGCAGAACTTTAGTTGGCGCCCCTATACCCTTCTTCCCACAATAAAAAATCACTTTATACAAATGTATCAGTGAGTACAAATAAAATACGACATATATTAATTACAAGTTTATTGAACAAAAAGGAGGGATTACGAAAAAATGTATAAAAAACAATTAACATACAAGAAGGGTACAAAAACACAAACATAAAAAAAATGTGGAAATAAATAATTTGTTATTTGTCAAAAAAATCATAGTTTTATGTAAGGTAACAGATACATTTACAATTTTATAAAAATAAAAATATTAAATATTTTTCGGTACACAATTAAACTTACTACATTTTATTTGACACTCGGTGAACGCTTTACAATTTACAATGATGTGCGACTTAACACGCCTGGAGCACAAAACAGTCATCAAAATGTGGCAAGAATACTTATTCAGAGCACCGAAAAGGTTAATACAATTAACTTAATGAATAATAAATTATTTATCAAATAGTTCCTGAAATTTTTGGCGGCTTTACTATACTGGCGCCTGTGTGCGCCGCACACTTTGCACACTATGTCGGCGCGCCACTGCCTCTAGACACTTTTACTTATATACATACAGTACTTTACATTTACTATTATTTTATTGCATTTTACTTTTCTTATTTATTTTCATCTTTTTTGGGATTTCTAATTTTATTACATGTGGTTGTCCTTCTAATAGTTGTTCTTTTATTATGGATGTTTGTCTATCCTGGGCGTTTCCTGACCTACTCCTGTACTACCTGGGTATAATTACTTTATACTTTGGCCTATCATTATTTTTGTATAATTTCTTATATATTGCATGTTTGGTTTTAATTTATCTTATCTCTTCGAACTATTATTTCACTACACTGTGGTCCTTGACTAATTTTTATAGTAGTTTTCATTGATGTCATTTTATTTTATTTTATATCTGATTATTTTTTAAATTAGAACAATGTGGATAATCTGTCATGCTACAGTAGTCATCAGTCGGATCAGTTCAATCCCCGTTCTACCCGGTTCAACTGAAAGCGGTAACACACTTCCTCCACGATATGGCACCTGCGTAGGCAGCAGACGGTTGGTTGTCCACTGTAGGCGCTTAATACTTTGGAACTCTCTTCTGAACAGAGCCTGATTTGGTTCGTTGAGACCAGCTTACTGTTACTCGACTGGAAACGTAATAAACCGACCAGGAGCGGTTACATTAAATGTTCACCAACATGCAGCAAACATACGTAAACAAAAGAACGTAAATATACAACATGTGTTCCGTATACGGCCGCCTACATATCCATGGCAAAAGATTTTCACTCACGATAAGAATAATAACCGTACGCGCGTCATATCATTATGATAGGATCAAGACAGAGTTCACTCGTCATTATCTTATTCTGACAACAGATGTTGTTCTTGAAAACAGGGCATTTTGCCCCTGAGTACAGTTCAGCGCGTTTTAGATTGTCTTGCCTCCATAAAAAATGGAAGGAGAAGACTACCGTTGTAGTGATTCTGAACGCAGGAAACTTCATCCTAAATAGGTACATTAAAGGCTTCGTGTAGCAGCGTCTGCGAATCATCTCGGAAATGTCAAGCAGCTCTTACCAGTCCACCAGTTTGTGGAAGGTGGTGAAAATCATTCAGTTAGTAAAGATAGTGAAAAATACAAAGGATTATAAAGTCAGCTGCTGCATTCACTCGAATGCAATTCATGGAAAACAATTGCCGACAGTTGCGTTTGCTTAAATGTTCTTGGCCCCATTTTCTTCTCAAACTGTGCCAGTGATGTAGCGACGGAATATGTAGCTCAGTTGCTCGTATTTCCAACGACAACGATATAAAATATATCAGACACACAGACAGATGATTCTAAAACCACAACGAACAGGTGACACATATATTATCCATACGTTAATAGGTTGATAACGAGCAGTTGCCATCAAGACTTCAAGTGCTGTTTCCTAGACGTAGAATGATGCCGTGAAGCCGTCTGCTATAGATATAGATTTTTTAGATAATTTTTTCTTGGTCTAACGAAGTCAAATATGTCTTTCACAGTTAGTTTGCTTGCACGACAAACTTAACCAGGCGATAACCAAGCTATTACTGTTTTCGGTATTTGTTAGCTCACCTGTCACTCACAAGCTAGGCAAAATGATTGTCAGTACCTACGTACTTCTGACCATTTCTTATGCTACAATACCTTATTGATGTATCTAAACGTAAGCTGCAGCTCCCAGGGGAGCAACGCCGAAGCTGTTCCGAGCGTATTTATTTTACTGGATGACACCTTTAATGCCGTGGATACACTTTTATGAACGTCGTTAGTTCTGCTATAGAGCGGCATCACCAATCTAGACAAGCATCGTGTCTGTCCAGATGTTCTTAGAAACGGCTCTTATTATTCTACACTGCCGTGAACTAGTTTGCTGATAGACAGAAGAGACCCATTAGGAAACTTAAATAAAATCCGACTATGTGATGTCAAACTCGGTCTACTAAATTTGTTTAGCGATTAGACAGTGCGACTAGTCAGAGGAGCTGACTTACGAAAGAAATTAAGCAACGTTATTCGTTTCGATTAACCTTGACACAATTAACATGAAAGTGAGAGAGTGCGGGAACGTTTGAAGCCATTGTGCCGTAGCTACAAATCTTGACTGCTGACCTCATGGGATTCAGGTGTCCGTGACGTTCATTTGGATGGACGTATTTCCGCACTGTCCGTTACTTGTATAGGGAAACGAAACACCTGTCCAAAATAATTTACAAAAAGAATGTGTGTAAAAAAGGGATAAAAATCCCTTCCAGAATTCTGTAGAAAGAAAGAATGATATAAAGAGTAAACAGGTTTCAAATACTCAGACCATTTTGTTGTCTGATAATGATTAGTATTAAAGTTAGTTTTCAGTTTTGGCGTATCACAGATTTCGTCAGATGTTGTTCAAGGCAGTTTTATTAACCCTGCAAGGTCTTACTAAAAAGGTGTAACCCCAAAAGGCATCTTAACTTTATAAGCGCCAGTAACAGTCACTCCAGGCATTTTATAGAAAAAGTCGAACTAACACTTTGTGGTTGCGAAGAAGAAAGCGTGCTGACGGATGTAGAAAAAGTATATTATACCTAACGACAGTTTCAGCGTGGGGTCAGAGGGGGCTGTTATTCTCACTAAATTTTAAAGTATGTATAAGTACTGTTCTTTTATTAAGAATTATTGAAAATTATTTTTTTATGTTTATTATTTTTAATCACATCTATTACGACGGCCTCCCACATTTATTGTTTATTCCCACCTACTACGATAGCACCCCCCCTCCAACCACACAAGCTCTGAATCATCACTAACTGTACCTTCTTTAATTCATAAGGATCCAACAATCCCATTATACCTAAATGTTAGTAAATGAAGATGATGATGGTTATTATTATTATTTTATTAGTAGTCGTTGTAGTAGTAATAGTAGTGGCAGTAGTAGTAGTAGTAGTTGTGGAAATGGAAGTGGTAGTGGTAGTAGTAGCGATAATATAAAATGATCCTTCATTCTACGAATTATGTATGTCTATAATATTCTTGTTGCCTATATGTATTGATGTAACAAACGGTTAACTAAGCGGGTGATTTATTTTCACCCTTCCCATATCTACATTACTGTACCCGCTCTCTGTTTACTCACATTATAGTAGCTATACATCAATTCTGGCTTACAGTTTTCAACACCACTTACTGTCTGGCCGCGATTGGAATGCGCGGCTTGGCGTCCCCACCACTAGACCGGCAGATGCATTGTTACTACTTATACCCTGATTAACGAAAGAAAGTGACTGGCGGAGCGGCCGCGCGGCGACCGAGTTTGTAGTAAAAACATTCCACTTTATAACCTCGTGGAAACGTAAAATACAGGGCGAGAAATGTCTAATGAACTGTATTTTAATCATCAATTAAAGACGTTTTTAACAAACTTTTCTAATTTTTAAAATCTCTTTTCAATAAATTTACATTGTGAGTTAAAGAAAAAAATACACGAATTTGAATTAAAAAATTAGGGTTTATCGTTTTTATTACGTAAGAACTCAGAGGTTAAGCATCGGAAAAAAATTTCTTGTAGACAAATGGTAGTCCACCTTCTTTAGTACAATATATCAAAAATTGAGATTCCTACGATTAAAATTAACGACGTTATTAATTTTTTTCTAATGTCCTGTTAACTCAGTTGTTAAAAGTTGTACACGAATGAGATTTGCGTGACGCTCTCTTTAGATAACTAAATGTAGAAGACATATACAACTTACACCTTGTACGTGATAGGAATACTACAATGGATTAATATATAAAGTGAATTTCACAGAGAGCAATGCGTGGCGCTCTGCGGCGGAAGTACAGTCAGAACCTATTGGACCCATTTTATTCGCGCGCTACCGTCATTCCCGTACAGCGTCTCGGCCTCTCCTTTATGTCTACAAATAGCACACGCTTCCAGGAAAACTGAACCGTTATACGCACACTAAGGGTAAGGGAAATTTCCAGCTTTCAGTTTAGTTGATGTGGTGGTTGAGTGATGTCCGGTTGTTGGTTATCTTGATTTTAAGTGTTAGTTTCTTGTGCTTTCATTATAAATTGACGTGTTTTTAAGTTATTTTGTGTGAATATACTTCGGTGGCTGAGCATGGAGCAACGTAACGAGGCTGAACCAAGGAAACATAGGGGAAGACCTAGGACTCGAACTCCAAAGAAAAGACAAACTTCGGGCCGAGGCGTACCTATGAAAGGACAGTCAAGAGAAATTATGTGCAAAGTGCGGGAATATTTTGATAGAGAAAAGGCGAACAAAGGTCCTTTGATTCCGGTTAATAATGCAATACAGCGAACTGCAGATGCTCTGAAAATACATAAAAATACAGTTCTGCGAGTTTGCAAGGAAAAAGAATTGAAAGAAATACAAGATGACAGTAATAGCCAACTTTCAACTCCGGGCAAACAGAGGAAACGGGAGAAAACTGTGACAAAACTTGACACTTTTCAGGAAGACGCTATACGAAGACATGTATATCAATATTACATAAGAAAAGAATATCCCACTTTGAAAAAACTTTTATCATCGTTGGAAAATGAAGAGCTGTTTAATGGCAGTCTGTCTTCGCTTAGAAACGTGCTAAAAGGTTTAGGATTTACGTGGAGAAAATTTTCGGGCAGAAAAGTGATTATGGAGAGAAGCGATGTCGCTGCCTGGAGGTGTCGTTTTCTTCGCCAAATCAAAGACGAGAATTTCGATAATATAATTTGGCTCGATGACACCTGGGTCAATGCTGGGCATTGTTTGAAACAAGGATGGACTGATGAGTCACTTCAGGGGACAATGTTAACACCTATAGGGAAAGGTGAACGATTAATAATATGTCATGCAGGTTCTTCAAAAGGGTTTGTTCCAAATTCCCTTCTACTATTTAAATCGAAAAAAACCGGTGACTACCATGAAGATATGGATCACGACAAATTCTTCGGTTGGTGTTCTGAAACTTTGCTAAATAACCTAGAAGAGCCTGCAGTAATAGTCATGGACAATGCTCCCTACCATTCTAAGCAAATTGATAAAGCTCCCACAAGCAAAGATAAAAAAGCTGACATACTTGCATGGCTGGATAGGAAAAATATTCAATCTACAACCGACTTGAAAAAATCAGAACTTTTGGAATTAGTGAAATGGCACAAGCCCCAGAACAAAAGGTATTTTGTTGATGAATTGATAGAGAGCAGAGGTCACAAAGTGATAAGGCTACCACCTTACCATTGCCATCTTAACGCCATTGAGCTTATATGGGCTCAGGTTAAGGGGTATGTTGCCGAAAACAACAAAATGTTTACTTTAAAAGAAGTTGAACGACTGACTAAAGACGGATTTAATCGAATTACTGCTGAGAGGTGGGAGCAAGTAGTGGACCACACCAAAAAAGTTATTATCGATGCATGGAATAACGAAGGACTAATGGAAGAAGCTGTGGAGGAAATGATTATATCCGTGGAAGACAGCAGTAGCTCCGAGGATGATAATTGTTCAGAAGATGATAATAGTGATGACGATCCAATGGAGGGTATCAGAGAACTTTCGTTTGAAGACTACTAACTCACA
This sequence comes from Magicicada septendecula, assembly GCA_034769895.1. Lineage (NCBI taxonomy): Eukaryota > Metazoa > Arthropoda > Insecta > Hemiptera > Cicadidae > Magicicada > Magicicada septendecula. The sequence continues at coordinate 915,864,486 of CM068367.1, read as the reverse complement.
GCTATAAGTGTTTTTTATAGAGTGTTTTAATAGTGTATTTTTATGATTTATACACATATTTTATGAGCGGATTCCATAAAAGCTGAAGAACACTACAATACTTGTAAGTACCGTACTGTATTTATTTGTCAATGCTAATAACAAGTAATTTACTAATTGTTTTTACATTTCAATTACATTATAACAGTAAAATACTGTTATAATTATGCAATATCTGGTAGACCGAGCTTTGCTCGGTAGTTTTAAACTGTAAACTATATTTCATAGTTAAATAATTAGTTATTGAGAAATTTGAATGGCATTAACAATTTCCCAGTAATTACATTGCACTTCAATTAGTAGTATTAAAGCTGATCACAAAACAAAAACAGTTTATTAACAAGAAAACAATAAATACCGTACCGCAAAAGAGTAATAAACAATCATTCAAGACTGTTATAAAAAGCATGTAGTTCAACTAAACCACAAAAGTCTGGTCAGATGTACGTTTTTGACAGATCTCCAGGTAGAAGATTAGATTAAATAAGTAGACAGATAACTAAGTATATACTTATGAGAGATTGGTGACTCGTAGTAAGTTGGCTATGTGTCAATGTGTGAGCCGTGAGCGTATGCACCACTTTCTTTGGGCTGTTACTGTACCTTGACTCGATCGCGCGCCGTTGAGCGATGTTAGTTCTAATTTTCCTATATTAACTGATTGCGGTTATATTTCGTAATATTTGAAGGTTACATACCACTTTGTATTGATGAATACAATTTTGTTGTTTATTGTGAAAAAACAATGAAAAAAATTATTAATAACGGAGTTAACAGTACATTCGGAAAAAATTAATAACGTCGTTAATATTAATCGTAGGAATCTCAATTTTTGATATATTGTACTAAAGAAGGTGGACTACCATTTGTCTACAAGAAATTTTTTCCGATGCTTAACCTCTGAGTTCTTACGTAATAAAAACGATAAACCCTAATTTTTTAATTCAAATTCGTGTATTTTTTTCTTTAACTCACAATGTAAATTTATTGAAAAGAGATTTTAAAAATTAGAAAAGTTTGTTAAAAACGTCTTTAATTGATGATTAAAATACAGTTCATTAGACATTTCTCGCCCTGTATTTTACGTTTCCACGAGGTTATAAAGTGGAATGTTTTTACTACAAACTCGGTCGCCGCGCGGCCGCTCCGCCAGTCACTTTCTTTCGTTAATCAGGGTATAGTACTATCCATTCTGTATGTACATTCAGAAATATGAAGTACACATTTTTATAAATTTCCTTTGTAATGTAATTCTACATCTTATGCTGTTCATTTCTGTATAAATTATATGTCTATAATATAATTTTGTTGATCATAAAAAAATATTTTATCAATTTTTGTTCACCCGTGCAAATTAGTGCAACATTTCAATCAACCAGTGATTGCAATCCTAATATGAAACTTATGGAGTTCATTTTTATAACGTTTTATTCAAAATAATATTTCCTTTATTATGAACATATTTTGATTGTCATAACACTATAAATAGATTTTTGGTCGAATTATTATCTCTGTAATTTTTTAATTCTGTCAGTAAGCGTATTACAATTTGTCGTCTGTGAGGAAGTTTTTTATTTCTAAAGATAGACATATAGTGTAAGCGAGAAGTTGTAGTAAATAGTCCAAAGTTATTTTTAATGCAAATTCCAATATCCTACTGCCGATGGTTTAGACAGAATACGTCGTTATTCGAAAAACTTATACCGCACGCCTCTGGTGACAAGCGAGCCGCTACCGCCACAAAACAAATAGGCCTACTTATGGATGACAATAAAAGAACATAGTATACGTCGTTTTTACTCTTTTAATAAAGGTGTAACAGCCAAAACACGTGTCTGATGACAATAAAAATTATGAAACAAGACTGTGCTTTTTGTATTGTGTTAATACAATAATATAAGAATTACTTTACAGGAAACACTAGTTTTAGAAACAAATGTGTCGTGTTGAAGGCCAATCTGTCACAAAGGGAAGGCTTTTCGACATATTTATGACGGGGCATTGTTTGGTGTATACCCTTACACCCTGCGACCACTTTGGTGTTATAAAAAAAGTATAGTAACTGCTGTTTTTGGATGTCGTTTTGTCATTCTGTTCCATGAGTTAAAGTTAGTAGTGATCGGTGTTTATACTTAGTGTATATGTTTAATTTCTTATTAATTGAATAGCGTTTGAATTTTTTGCTCTAAGATAATTAATTGCTCTAAAATATGAAAAAAAGTTGCCCTCCTACTTTTTCGTCATTTTTACCGTGATTCACTACGTTCTTTACCTAAAAAAAAAAACGATTGAATCTCTTCGAATGTGACAGCCTGGCTTGGGACAGGCATATTTTCCCATAGAAGTGAGAAAATATGGCGAGTTACAACTTTTTTTTCATATTTTTTATTTAAAAATTTTTATATTAAAATCCTTCAGTGATGTTATTCTCTTCTTTTCTTGTAGTCCGGGTGTCAAATATTATCTACAATTCTTTTATTTATATTTCTACCAATAAATGAAACTCAAAATTACAAGATTCAAGGAATTTATTAACATTATTGAGAGTAATCGATTTTGAATCGATTAGTTAATCGACAAATAACAAACTCGTATCTCAGGGCGAGTAAATTCAGTATATAAAATATTAATATTAATTTACGGATTCTTTGAACTGTTATTATAATAGTCAGACAAAAAGGGCAAAGCTGAAAAGTATAATGCTTACAATAAAAACTGATTAATTATCTAAAATACAAAAAAAATTGAATAGACAATGTTAGTAAGATAAATTTCTCGAACCCAACTCGTGATGCTGTTCTGCTGACACCGCAAAGGATTCTGGGAATAGTCCAAAATGGCCACCGCTTGCTGAATGTAAACGAAGCGTCTTCACTGCATGATTCTTCCAAATAAATGTTGGTTATTGGTGTATTCCTCTTCCAAGTAGTAGTGGTTAATTACTCTTCATCACAGTGTAATTATTCGGGACTAGTGGTCAGTTGTTCGGCACGGCAATCAGTGTTCAATGTGTTCTTGTTCCAGTGGATGTGACATTTTATAATGTCCAAATTTCGTGTCGATATTATTTTTAATTCAAGTTTAAATTGTGTATTATTTGGATTACGACTTCATATCTTCATAAATCACTTAGTTTGGTTGATTCCAGGTTCTCGCAGTGGTTATTAATCGTATTTTTCACTTCTCTGTTTTATTTTTTATAGGTTTAGTTATATCCAAAAATTATCTTCTCTCTTTTAGAATGAATTCATTTGTCTGAGCTCGTTTTGAAGTGGACGTCTCATCTCAACGTGTAACAATCAACTAACTCCCTTCCTTCTTCAAACAATAGGTCTTGGCTGATTTAATATTAATTCGACATCGTCTTAGCCAGATGGCATTTCCGCCTAAATAATTGACTTTTACATTATATGATTAATTAGGCCTACGTTTTTACTATTATTTAATTTTATTAAATACTAATTACATATTCACTTTCCTTAGTTAATGCTGTGTTATTTACTACCAAACATTGTATACCTTATAGTATTTTCTAACTCAAAAGGTCATATTTACTGTATATTTGAATGTAGGCTTTAACTGTACTTCCTGTCACATTAAATGGTTTACAATTTCTGTTAGTATCTAATTAACATTGAACAATATCATTGTTTGAATTAAAATGGTTATTTTTCCTTAATTCCTTGTAATTTTTATGATTTAATTAACTAATTTAAATATTATTTTTAGTTTAGGCTATCCTCTTCGATTCCAGTGTTATTACACTTGCTTTTTTCCTAATAATATTGTATACATTTCTTCAATACCTTTACAAAGTATTGTTACAGTTATAAGACACAGTAATTGATTTACTTTATATAATTTTCATTAATTTAATTGATTTCCTTAATTTATTCATTAATTATAAGGTTGTTGAGATGTACCAGTTGGCCTAGATTTTACATGTGTTCACATACAATGTTTATTATTATTACAGCTTGCTTATACCCTTTCTGACATATTATTCTTATAAAATCTTAATTAAAATTCCCTTACTTAATTACATTAACGTTTAGGATTGATTAATACAATTAAAACATAACAAATATTTTATAACAAAAAATTATACTCAATCTCAGTCATTCAAGCCTTGAGTTCAATGACCTGTAAATATAAACAAAAGACATCTGTTTTTTCATCACCTAAAATATTACTTAATTTTAATTTCCATGCAGTCCTTGCTGTTTATACTTTATTTTATGGATGTACCCTTTATCACTTCACTATTTAGTGCATTATCTCATTTTATTTTTTGTCATATTATCTAATATTGTGAGATAAAAAATAGCACTTACTTGGGATTATCATTAGTATATTTTCCTAATAAAATAACTTGCACTGGTCCACTGTTATTCTTTGATCTTATCTCTATTCAGTTTTCTAGTCTTATAAGATAAAGAATCTTATTTACAGAGGATCATTAAGATTTGTTTTTTCATTTAAAAATAACTTTCACTGGTACACTTTTAATTATACCTCTAGACAGAGGCGCACCAGTATTGTCCGGCGCCTGTGTGCAGAACTTTAGTTGGCGCCCCTATACCCTTCTTCCCACAATAAAAAATCACTTTATACAAATGTATCAGTGAGTACAAATAAAATACGACATATATTAATTACAAGTTTATTGAACAAAAAGGAGGGATTACGAAAAAATGTATAAAAAACAATTAACATACAAGAAGGGTACAAAAACACAAACATAAAAAAAATGTGGAAATAAATAATTTGTTATTTGTCAAAAAAATCATAGTTTTATGTAAGGTAACAGATACATTTACAATTTTATAAAAATAAAAATATTAAATATTTTTCGGTACACAATTAAACTTACTACATTTTATTTGACACTCGGTGAACGCTTTACAATTTACAATGATGTGCGACTTAACACGCCAGGAGCACAAAACAGTCATCAAAATGTGGCAAGAATACTTATTCAGAGCACCGAAAAGGTTAATACAATTAACTTAATGAATAATAAATTATTTATCAAATAGTTCCTGAAATTTTTGGCGGCTTTACTATACTGGCGCCTGTGTGCGCCGCACACTTTGCACACTATGTCGGCGCGCCACTGCCTCTAGACACTTTTACTTATATACATACAGTACTTTACATTTACTATTATTTTATTGCATTTTACTTTTCTTATTTATTTTCATCTTTTTTGGGATTTCTAATTTTATTACATGTGGTTGTCCTTCTAATAGTTGTTCTTTTATTATGGATGTTTGTCTATCCTGGGCGTTTCCTGACCTACTCCTGTACTACCTGGGTATAATTACTTTATACTTTGGCCTATCATTATTTTTGTATAATTTCTTATATATTGCATGTTTGGTTTTAATTTATCTTATCTCTTTGAACTATTATTTCACTACACTGTGGTCCTTGACTAATTTTTATAGTAGTTTTCATTGATGTCATTTTATTTTATTTTATATCTGATTATTTTTTAAATTAGAACAATGTGGATAATCTGTCATGCTACAGTAGTCATCAGTCGGATCAGTTCAATCCCCGTTCTACCCGGTTCAACTGAAAGCGGTAACACACTTCCTCCACGATATGGCACCTGCGTAGGCAGCAGACGGTTGGTTGTCCACTGTAGGCGCTTAATACTTTGGAACTCTCTTCTGAACAGAGCCTGATTTGGTTCGTTGAGACCAGCTTACTGTTACTCGACTGGAAACGTAATAAACCGACCAGGAGCGGTTACATTAAATGTTCACCAACATGCAGCAAACATACGTAAACAAAAGAACGTAAATATACAACATGTGTTCCGTATACGGCCGCCTACATATCCATGGCAAAAGATTTTCACTCACGATAAGAATAATAACCGTACGCGCGTCATATCATTATGATAGGATCAAGACAGAGTTCACTCGTCATTATCTTATTCTGACAACAGATGTTGTTCTTGAAAACAGGGCATTTTGCCCCTGAGTACAGTTCAGCGCGTTTTAGATTGTCTTGCCTCCATAAAAAATGGAAGGAGAAGACTACCGTTGTAGTGATTCTGAACGCAGGAAACTTCATCCTAAATAGGTACATTAAAGGCTTCGTGTAGCAGCGTCTGCGAATCATCTCGGAAATGTCAAGCAGCTCTTACCAGTCCACCAGTTTGTGGAAGGTGGTGAAAATCATTCAGTTAGTAAAGATAGTGAAAAATACAAAGGATTATAAAGTCAGCTGCTGCATTCACTCGAATGCAATTCATGGAAAACAATTGCCGACAGTTGCGTTTGCTTAAATGTTCTTGGCCCCATTTTCTTCTCAAACTGTGCCAGTGATGTAGCGACGGAATATGTAGCTCAGTTGCTCGTATTTCCAACGACAACGATATAAAATATATCAGACACACAGACAGATGATTCTAAAACCACAACGAACAGGTGACACATATATTATCCATACGTTAATAGGTTGATAACGAGCAGTTGCCATCAAGACTTCAAGTGCTGTTTCCTAGACGTAGAATGATGCCGTGAAGCCGTCTGCTATAGATATAGATTTTTTAGATAATTTTTTCTTGGTCTAACGAAGTCAAATATGTCTTTCACAGTTAGTTTGCTTGCACGACAAACTTAACCAGGCGATAACCAAGCTATTACTGTTTTCGGTATTTGTTAGCTCACCTGTCACTCACAAGCTAGGCAAAATGATTGTCAGTACCTACGTACTTCTGACCATTTCTTATGCTACAATACCTTATTGATGTATCTAAACGTAAGCTGCAGCTCCCAGGGGAGCAACGCCGAAGCTGTTCCGAGCGTATTTATTTTACTGGATGACACCTTTAATGCCGTGGATACACTTTTATGAACGTCGTTAGTTCTGCTATAGAGCGGCATCACCAATCTAGACAAGCATCGTGTCTGTCCAGATGTTCTTAGAAACGGCTCTTATTATTCTACACTGCCGTGAACTAGTTTGCTGATAGACAGAAGAGACCCATTAGGAAACTTAAATAAAATCCGACTATGTGATGTCAAACTCGGTCTACTAAATTTGTTTAGCGATTAGACAGTGCGACTAGTCAGAGGAGCTGACTTACGAAAGAAATTAAGCAACGTTATTCGTTTCGATTAACCTTGACACAATTAACATGAAAGTGAGAGAGTGCGGGAACGTTTGAAGCCATTGTGCCGTAGCTACAAATCTTGACTGCTGACCTCATGGGATTCAGGTGTCCGTGACGTTCATTTGGATGGACGTATTTCCGCACTGTCCGTTACTTGTATAGGGAAACGAAACACCTGTCCAAAATAATTTACAAAAAGAATGTGTGTAAAAAAGGGATAAAAATCCCTTCCAGAATTCTGTAGAAAGAAAGAATGATATAAAGAGTAAACAGGTTTCAAATACTCAGACCATTTTGTTGTCTGATAATGATTAGTATTAAAGTTAGTTTTCAGTTTTGGCGTATCACAGATTTCGTCAGATGTTGTTCAAGGCAGTTTTATTAACCCTGCAAGGTCTTACTAAAAAGGTGTAACCCCAAAAGGCATCTTAACTTTATAAGCGCCAGTAACAGTCACTCCAGGCATTTTATAGAAAAAGTCGAACTAACACTTTGTGGTTGCGAAGAAGAAAGCGTGCTGACGGATGTAGAAAAAGTATATTATACCTAACGACAGTTTCAGCGTGGGGTCAGAGGGGGCTGTTATTCTCACTAAATTTTAAAGTATGTATAAGTACTGTTCTTTTATTAAGAATTATTGAAAATTATTTTTTTATGTTTATTATTTTTAATCACATCTATTACGACGGCCTCCCACATTTATTGTTTATTCCCACCTACTACGATAGCACCCCCCCTCCAACCACACAAGCTCTGAATCATCACTAACTGTACCTTCTTTAATTCATAAGGATCCAACAATCCCATTATACCTAAATGTTAGTAAATGAAGATGATGATGGTTATTATTATTATTTTATTAGTAGTCGTTGTAGTAGTAATAGTAGTGGCAGTAGTAGTAGTAGTAGTTGTGGAAATGGAAGTGGTAGTGGTAGTAGTAGCGATAATATAAAATGATCCTTCATTCTACGAATTATGTATGTCTATAATATTCTTGTTGCCTATATGTATTGATGTAACAAACGGTTAACTAAGCGGGTGATTTATTTTCACCCTTCCCATATCTACATTACTGTACCCGCTCTCTGTTTACTCACATTATAGTAGCTATACATCAATTCTGGCTTACAGTTTTCAACACCACTTACTGTCTGGCCGCGATTGGAATGCGCGGCTTGGCGTCCCCACCACTAGACCGGCAGATGCATTGTTACTACTTATACCCTGATTAACGAAAGAAAGTGACTGGCGGAGCGGCCGCGCGGCGACCGAGTTTGTAGTAAAAACATTCCACTTTATAACCTCGTGGAAACGTAAAATACAGGGCGAGAAATGTCTAATGAACTGTATTTTAATCATCAATTAAAGACGTTTTTAACAAACTTTTCTAATTTTTAAAATCTCTTTTCAATAAATTTACATTGTGAGTTAAAGAAAAAAATACACGAATTTGAATTAAAAAATTAGGGTTTATCGTTTTTATTACGTAAGAACTCAGAGGTTAAGCATCGGAAAAAAATTTCTTCTAGACAAATGGTAGTCCACCTTCTTTAGTACAATATATCAAAAATTGAGATTCCTACGATTAAAATTAACGACGTTATTAATTTTTTTCTAATGTCCTGTTAACTCAGTTGTTAAAAGTTGTACACGAATGAGATTTGCGTGACGCTCTCTTTAGATAACTAAATGTAGAAGACATATACAACTTACACCTTGTACGTGATAGGAATACTACAATGGATTAATATATAAAGTGAATTTCACAGAGAGCAATGCGTGGCGCTCTGCGGCGGAAGTACAGTCAGAACCTATTGGACCCATTTTATTCGCGCGCTACCGTCATTCCCGTACAGCGTCTCGGCCTCTCCTTTATGTCTACAAATAGCACACGCTTCCAGGAAAACTGAACCGTTATACGCACACTAAGGGTAAGGGAAATTTCCAGCTTTCAGTTTAGTTGATGTGGTGGTTGAGTGATGTCCGGTTGTTGGTTATCTTGATTTTAAGTGTTAGTTTCTTGTGCTTTCATTATAAATTGACGTGTTTTTAAGTTATTTTGTGTGAATATACTTCGGTGGCTGAGCATGGAGCAACGTAACGAGGCTGAACCAAGGAAACATAGGGGAAGACCTAGGACTCGAACTCCAAAGAAAAGACAAACTTCGGGCCGAGGCGTACCTATGAAAGGACAGTCAAGAGAAATTATGTGCAAAGTGCGGGAATATTTTGATAGAGAAAAGGCGAACAAAGGTCCTTTGATTCCGGTTAATAATGCAATACAGCGAACTGCAGATGCTCTGAAAATACATAAAAATACAGTTCTGCGAGTTTGCAAGGAAAAAGAATTGAAAGAAATACAAGATGACAGTAATAGCCAACTTTCAACTCCGGGCAAACAGAGGAAACGGGAGAAAACTGTGACAAAACTTGACACTTTTCAGGAAGACGCTATACGAAGACATGTATATCAATATTACATAAGAAAAGAATATCCCACTTTGAAAAAACTTTTATCATCGTTGGAAAATGAAGAGCTGTTTAATGGCAGTCTGTCTTCGCTTAGAAACGTGCTAAAAGGTTTAGGATTTACGTGGAGAAAATTTTCGGGCAGAAAAGTGATTATGGAGAGAAGCGATGTCGCTGCCTGGAGGTGTCGTTTTCTTCGCCAAATCAAAGACGAGAATTTCGATAATATAATTTGGCTCGATGACACCTGGGTCAATGCTGGGCATTGTTTGAAACAAGGATGGACTGATGAGTCACTTCAGGGGACAATGTTAACACCTATAGGGAAAGGTGAACGATTAATAATATGTCATGCAGGTTCTTCAAAAGGGTTTGTTCCAAATTCCCTTCTACTATTTAAATCGAAAAAAACCGGTGACTACCATGAAGATATGGATCACGACAAATTCTTCGGTTGGTGTTCTGAAACTTTGCTAAATAACCTAGAAGAGCCTGCAGTAATAGTCATGGACAATGCTCCCTACCATTCTAAGCAAATTGATAAAGCTCCCACAAGCAAAGATAAAAAAGCTGACATACTTGCATGGCTGGATAGGAAAAATATTCAATCTACAACCGACTTGAAAAAATCAGAACTTTTGGAATTAGTGAAATGGCACAAGCCCCAGAACAAAAGGTATTTTGTTGATGAATTGATAGAGAGCAGAGGTCACAAAGTGATAAGGCTACCACCTTACCATTGCCATCTTAACGCCATTGAGCTTATATGGGCTCAGGTTAAGGGGTATGTTGCCGAAAACAACAAAATGTTTACTTTAAAAGAAGTTGAACGACTGACTAAAGACGGATTTAATCGAATTACTGCTGAGAGGTGGGAGCAAGTAGTGGACCACACCAAAAAAGTTATTATCGATGCATGGAATAACGAAGGACTAATGGAAGAAGCTGTGGAGGAAATGATTATATCCGTGGAAGACAGCAGTAGCTCCGAGGATGATAATTGTTCAGAAGATGATAATAGTGATGACGATCCAATGGAGGGTATCAGAGAACTTTCGTTTGAAGACTACTAACTCACAGCTATAAGTGTTTTTTATAGAGTGTTTTAATAGTGTATTTTTATGATTTATACACATATTTTATGAGCGGATTCCATAAAAGCTGAAGAACACTACAATACTTGTAAGTACCGTACTGTATTTATTTGTCAATGCTAATAACAAGTAATTTACTAATTGTTTTTACATTTCAATTACATTATAACAGTAAAATACTGTTATAATTATGCAATATCTGGTAGACCGAGCTTTGCTCGGTAGTTTTAAACTGTAAACTATATTTCATAGTTAAATAATTAGTTATTGAGAAATTTGAATGGCATTAACAATTTCCCAGTAATTACATTGCACTTCAATTAGTAGTATTAAAGCTGATCACAAAACAAAAACAGTTTATTAACAAGAAAACAATAAATACCGTACCGCAAAAGAGTAATAAACAATCATTCAAGACTGTTATAAAAAGCATGTAGTTCAACTAAACCACAAAAGTCTGGTCAGATGTACGTTTTTGACAGATCTCCAGGTAGAAGATTAGATTAAATAAGTAGACAGATAACTAAGTATATACTTATGAGAGATTGGTGACTCGTAGTAAGTTGGCTATGTGTCAATGTGTGAGCCGTGAGCGTATGCACCACTTTCTTTGGGCTGTTACTGTACCTTGACTCGATCGCGCGCCGTTGAGCGATGTTAGTTCTAATTTTCCTATATTAACTGATTGCGGTTATATTTCGTAATATTTGAAGGTTACATACCACTTTGTATTGATGAATACAATTTTGTTGTTTATTGTGAAAAAACAATGAAAAAAATTATTAATAACGGAGTTAACAGTACATTCGGAAAAAATTAATAACGTCGTTAATATTAATCGTAGGAATCTCAATTTTTGATATATTGTACTAAAGAAGGTGGACTACCATTTGTCTACAAGAAATTTTTTTCCGATGCTTAACCTCTGAGTTCTTACGTAATAAAAACGATAAACCCTAATTTTTTAATTCAAATTCGTGTATTTTTTTCTTTAACTCACAATGTAAATTTATTGAAAAGAGATTTTAAAAATTAGAAAAGTTTGTTAAAAACGTCTTTAATTGATGATTAAAATACAGTTCATTAGACATTTCTCGCCCTGTATTTTACGTTTCCACGAGGTTATAAAGTGGAATGTTTTTACTACAAACTCGGTCGCCGCGCGGCCGCTCCGCCAGTCACTTTCTTTCGTTAATCAGGGTATAGTACTATCCATTCTGTATGTACATTCAGAAATATGAAGTACACATTTTTATAAATTTCCTTTGTAATGTAATTCTACATCTTATGCTGTTCATTTCTGTATAAATTATATGTCTATAATATAATTTTGTTGATCATAAAAAAATATTTTATCAATTTTTGTTCACCCGTGCAAATTAGTGCAACATTTCAATCAACCAGTGATTGCAATCCTAATATGAAACTTATGGAGTTCATTTTTATAACGTTTTATTCAAAATAATATTTCCTTTATTATGAACATATTTTGATTGTCATAACACTATAAATAGATTTTTGGTCGAATTATTATCTCTGTAATTTTTTAATTCTGTCAGTAAGCGTATTACAATTTGTCGTCTGTGAGGAAGTTTTTTATTTCTAAAGATAGACATATAGTGTAAGCGAGAAGTTGTAGTAAATAGTCCAAAGTTATTTTTAATGCAAATTCCAATATCCTACTGCCGATGGTTTAGACAGAATACGTCGTTATTCGAAAAACTTATACCGCACGCCTCTGGTGACAAGCGAGCCGCTACCGCCACAAAACAAATAGGCCTACTTATGGATGACAATAAAAGAACATAGTATACGTCGTTTTTACTCTTTTAATAAAGGTGTAACAGCCAAAACACGTGTCTGATGACAATAAAAATTATGAAACAAGACTGTGCTTTTTGTATTGTGTTAATACAATAATATAAGAATTACTTTACAGGAAACACTAGTTTTAGAAACAAATGTGTCGTGTTGAAGGCCAATCTGTCACAAAGGGAAGGCTTTTCGACATATTTATGACGGGGCATTGTTTGGTGTATACCCTTACACCCTGCGACCACTTTGGTGTTATAAAAAAAGTATAGTAACTGCTGTTTTTGGATGTCGTTTTGTCATTCTGTTCCATGAGTTAAAGTTAGTAGTGATCGGTGTTTATACTTAGTGTATATGTTTAATTTCTTATTAATTGAATAGCGTTTGAATTTTTTGCTCTAAGATAATTAATTGCTCTAAAATATGAAAAAAAGTTGCCCTCCTACTTTTTCGTCATTTTTACCGTGATTCACTACGTTCTTTACCTAAAAAAAAAAACGATTGAATCTCTTCGAATGTGACAGCCTGGCTTGGGACAGGCATATTTTCCCATAGAAGTGAGAAAATATGGCGAGTTACAACTTTTTTTTCATATTTTTTATTTAAAAATTTTTATATTAAACATTTTTAAATTTTATTTTCTATTAATTTATATTAACTTTTACTTTCTAAATATCTTCCTCTTAATCTTCTGACAAGTCACTGAGGCCGCTCTCTTCACTGTCTTCTTCCTCGCTTACAGCGATGACAAACTGATCTAATGCATTTTCCATTAGGCCGTCTTTTTCCCAATATTCATTTTCCAGCTTCTTTATGTGGTCACAGCATTTTTTTCAGTCTTCATTTGGTGACGTGTTTAACGGCCTCTTCTGAAAGCTGGAGAAGGCGCTGAATTCTTAAATCTCCAACATTATTTTCCCGAACGAATCTTTTCATTATTGCCCATATTAATTCTATGGGGTTTAATTCGCAGTTGTAGGGCGGGAGGCGTACTACTTCGTGTCCATATTGTGCGAAGATTCTGTCGATCTTGTAGTCCACTTTAGTCGGTTTATTTTTCTCAATTAATTCGTACAGTACAGGTTTCCTCATTTCCAGGACACCTGGAATGTTCGCCTTTGTCAGCCATTCGACCATTGTCTTTTTTGTATCATACCTATTCGGGACCTTGTTCTCTATTTTGCTGTGGTAGGGAGCATTATCCATGATGACGACACTGTTAGCAGGCAAGTAGGGGATGACCTTCTCTGTTACCCACTTCGAAAAATTGTCGTAATTCATTTGACCGTGGTAATCCCCAGTAGCCACATCAGCCCTAAAGAACAGTTGGGCCCCAGGTAGAAATCCCTCCTCAGAGCCAATACCAACAACAATAATCCTTATATAAATATATATTAACACTTTCACTGTGAACTTACTTTTAGGTTTTGATTACCCAAACGTTTTGACGTAGTATTCGTCTTTCTCAATGGTTTTTAAATACTGAATGTCTGTACAGTAACGGTTATGGGATGTGGGTGTGTGTGGTGGGGGTTGCTGGTGGGAGGGGATTGGCGCTGGGGTTCAAATTTTATGTAGGTATCAGTGTATCTAAAAGTATGAGTGATCTGTAATGTAATTGTTCATTTAATATGTTGTTTGGTTGTAGTGTGTGATATCTGTAAATTTCAAATTGTTCTGCTGTGTTTAGTTTTCTACTTTTAGGTAAGTAGTGTAGTATTTCCATGTTGTGCTCTATGTTTGTGTAATTGTGGTTTTCGTTTTGTAAATGTGTGGCATATGTGGAATGTATGTAGTTTGTGGTGAGGGCTTTTACATGTTCAGAATATCTAGAGGAAAAAGATCTTCCCGTCTGGCCGATGTAGAATTGGTGACAATCATTGCAGTTTAATTTATAAACCCCTGTTTTGCTGTATGTGTCAATGTCCTTGTTGGTATTATTTATGTGTTTCCTGATGGTGTTGTTGGTTCTGTAGGCTACTTTATAATTATGTTTCCTAAATGTGTTAGTAATTTTGTGTGTGTTGGAATTGTAGTATGTGAGTGTGATATATTTACTGGGTTTTGTGCTGTTGGTTTTATGTGTTTTACTTTTTGTGTTTAGGATGCGTTTGTGTAGTTTGCACAAAAAGTAAAACACATAAAACCAACAGCACAAAACCCAGTAAATACATCACACTCACATACTACAATTCCAACACACACAAAATTGCTAACACATTTAGGAAACATAATTATATAGTAGCCTACAGAACCAACAACACCATCAGGAAACACATAAATAATACTAACAAGGACATTGACACATACAGCAAAACAGGGGTTTATAAATTAAACTGCAATGATTGTCACCAATTCTACATCGGCCAGACGGGAAGATCTTTTTCCTCTAGATATTCTGAACAGCTAAAAGCCCTCACCACAAACTACATACATTCCACATATGCCACACATTTACAAAACGAAAACCACAATTACACAAACATAGAGCACAACATGGAAATACTACACTACTTACCTAAAAGTAGAAAACTAAACACAGCAGAACAATTTGAAATTTACAGATATCACACACTACAACCAAACAACATATAAAAATAAACAATTAAATTACAGATCACACATACTTTTCGATACACTGATACCTACACAAAATTTGAATCCCAGCGCCAATCCCCTCCCACCAGCAACCCCCACCACACACACCTACATCCCATAACCGTTACTGTACAGACATTCAGTATTTAAAAACCCATTGAGAAAGACGAATACTATGTCGAAACGTTTGGGTAATCAAAACCTAACGTTTGGGTAATCAAAACCTAAAAGTAAGTTCACAGTGAAAGTGTTAATATATATTTATATAAATATTAATAAGTGAATGAAGAGGATGTACCAACAAGCTAATTACAATAATCCTATTACTTCCACTAACACACTCCATCGCTCCAACGACACCGGGTCCTTGCCAACACTTAACGAAACGTTAGGTTGGAGTCGATCCATGACTCATCAAGAAAAAATATGTTTCGTACACAGCCAATCAATTATGTCGTGTCTCTCCACTAAAATTTTCCTCTTCCTCACAGCTCTTTTCCATCTGAATCCCATTTCTTTCAGTATCTCTTTCAGTTTAGTTCGTTCAAATGGAAAATTCATTTTCACCTTCAGTTCATTAATAAGTTTCCGCACAGATGGGATTGTCTTCTTGACTAAATAAAACTCTTCGATAGTTGACTTTATTATGTTTCTATCAAAACTGTGATTTATGGTCCTTGACTAATTTTTATAGTAGTTTTCATTGATGTCATTTTATTTTTATTTTATATCTGATTATTTTTTAAATTTGAACAATGTGGATAATCTGTCATGCTACAGATTGCTCTCCTCCAGAAGTGATTAGTTCAGACCATACTTTGAGTATTTATGAAATAATTGCTTATGATATTATTTAGTTATTACATCCCTTGTCTTCCTCCCCATTTCTACATCTGCTTCTTCATACTTGAGCTTAGTTTTTTTTTTTTTTTTTTTTTCTTAAATTGATTCTTCTTTGATAGTTATTGTTATCTGAGGTTTATTATTATTATTATATTTATTTTTTCCTTAACTTAGTTCTTTACCCATGGGATATTCATTCCCTAACACGTGAGCTGGGGCAGTCCAGAGAGGCACTTGTGGCTACATATACTCTGCTGGCCATACTACACTTCTAATTGAGACCAGAGGAACATCATCTCTGCTCAACATATAATACTGCTGGAATTATCTACAGACAGTTATTAAATAAAATTCATATAAGAATAGTCTATTTTTGACTAATAAAAAACATCCTTGGATACCTCACTTCGTAGTTGCTCAGATTTGCTAATACTTTCTATCTCAGTTATTATTCTTATTATTTATTCTTCTATCGTTTTAGCTCTGCTGATGTATTTATTCTTATTATGGTTGGAAGCGCTGTTGATATATTTATCACCAGTTATTGGTTGTAAATTTTTTCATCTGAATTCTCCTTAATTCGTCTATTGTTCGCACAATCTTCTTCTGGTTATCAATATTAATAGCATATATATATATATATATATATATATTGTAACGTACCGCTTCTGAGGTACTTTCCGAGGGTCTTTGGATGTGACCTATTGTGTACTCGTCTTATTTAATTACGCTTTGTAGCGTGCTCGCTGGTATCTCGTGAAAGTATCTTATTATTAATTTAAGCTTTCCCAATTAAGCCCCAAAGTTGATTTCGCCAATTGGTAACGAGATCTCTTTTTATGAGGTATAGAGTTATTTTTTGAAAGTCTTGGAGCGGTCAGAGTACCTTTTTGCGATCGTCACTTATGAATTATAATTATTAATGTTCAAATCAATCGGATTTGAAGTTTACCAAACGAAACAGAAATCGAGTGTGTGTGATTTGGTAGAGATTAAGGAAGTTGTTTAATCTTAGTTAGAAGAGAGAGTAAGAACAATTTTGTTACACCCAGATTATACAATTTCTTATTTTTAAAAATTCGCTGTTCATAAGATCAGCTGATTTTGACATCAACCTCAAAATGTTAGGTTAACCGAACACCACTGTTCGGTAATACTCCTCGGTGGATAGTCCTCTTCTTGGCTTACTGAAAATCTACAACAACTACCCTCTACAATAAAGAATACACGTTTGATTATTTAACATAAAATATTCAGAGTATTTATTTGTATAATACACTGATTTCCTCTTCTTCCAGTATACAAATATTATAATCGATCTTTTCAGTCAATAATACATTGGATCGATTTAGTTAGGTAAACATTTGAATTATCATAAAATATATTTTGTATGATTTTATAATTTTATCCTTGATTAGACATTAAACAACATATAATTCATTTTATTAATTTCCTCAGGGTTAAGGGTAAGTTCTTTGTGTTATGAGACGGTCAGAAATGAATAATTATATACTACGCTTTACAAGATAAAAATAATAAATTTCGAATTTTTGGTTTATTTCGTAGTATGTAGTTCCGGATTTGTCCGCAAGAGTGCAGATTATTTCTTTATTATACACATGGAATCATTTACGAAATATTATAACTGCACAACGATTTGATATGAGGTTTTCTTGGTTAATAATGATTAATAACGTTTATATTACCTCTTTCCTCGAAGTTTTTACTTGAATGGAGCTTTTTCTAGTGTTGTAGTTCTAGTTGTTTTGTAATTTCGTTGAATGTCCATAAGATACAATCTCGCCAAAATCTCGAAGTATGGTTCCGCTAGGCCAGATCTGGTAAATGGGTTATTTCACTTTTTTATCGGGTAAAGCACGTTATAGTTGATATCTGAAGGAGTTTGAACATAAGGTGGATACTGTGAGTTAATTTTTATTCCATTTTGGCACTGTTTCCTAAAGTTTTAAATGGTTTTAATAAAATTTTTGTGACATTACTTTTTCTCAACTGAACGGTTTCCAATCGTTTTAACAATTAATTCATATGTTGTTATCGGGTTACTCTTAGTAACCAATAATTTTTATATCATTTTTTATTGGTGCGTCTATCTACTTTTGAGTATATAGGCTGTTTTTAATTATTATAAATTTATTTCTTATTTATAGAAAAATAATTCTTTTTAACTTTGGTTTATTATCCAATTTGATTTATATAATGTTTTTCCATTTATTTTCTCATAACCTTAGATATAGGTCTTTAATATTATTATTTCCTTTAATTGAATTTATATATTATTTATTAATTTCTTATAGTATCCTTACACTGCACTATTTTCTTCTGCCATTTTCCTCATACAGTATTATTTTATTTTTTATTATCATCTTATATTTAACTCTTTTATTTTTAACCCTGGGTTATCTTATATTCAAACATAATTATTCTATTAAATATAAAATTAAACCTAGGTACTAAATTTTAGTTGCCTACACAATACAAATCATACAATATTTAAACAAAACACATAATTGGTTAGTAGCAATACAGTCTACTATTATAATCAATTGTTTCTACATCTACAGCCTAAGTCTGTAAGATGCTCCCTTCAAAGTCACTTATTTACTCACTGGGTACACTATAACTCACTTGTTACACTTTATATCAATTAAATATAGTTTATAATGTTTGGTGATATAAAGTAATTTAGAGCTAGGTATATTATACCCATTTCTGACCTTTATGGTAGGGTAATTAAGTTATCATTTTTGGGACTGGGTTATATAACGTTACAATATATAGCATATATATATATTTTCTTGGTTCTAATTAATTGTTCTAATGGTTTTATGTTATGACAGTCCTTCTACCAATTGTTCTTATTATAATTCAAATTAAAGTAGTGATTATAGTTATATTATTTTTTTTTTCTTTTTTCAAAAAGTATTATTTCGCTCTTGTTTTAATTCAATTTATTTCCTTACCATTATATCACTTAAGTGGTTCTTACTTCCCCTTGCATTTCGTAAATCTTTTAATATTTCTTTCCAAAACTAGGTTATTCATATTGTTGATATAAGTTGTTCTTATCCTTCTTTTAGAATTTTGTTGATATCTTTTTATTTCATTCAAAATTAAATTCTGTAAATAATTGTTGTAAGTAGACCTTACGTTATTTTTGAATTTGTTTGTTTACTAATTCTCATAATATTTTTTTATGGAGGCCTGGTTATACACTCCTTTGGTTTTTCCTGAAACGATCTCCTTTAGTTCATAAGTGTTATTGTTATTTGTTTTGGTGACTATAAATGGTCCCGTCTATAGTAGTAATAACTTCTTAGTGATCCCTTCTAGGGTGCTTGGCAATTCGCGATTTTTCAGCAGTACCCTTTCTCCTATTTTATATGTTATTATTTTTCCCATTGCTTTCTGATACTTGGTTCGCCGCTTCTCCTGGTCCTCCGCCACCTTATTATAAAATTTTATTTTATCAAATTTATATCCAACACTAATGGGGAACGCTATGATTTCCTTGATCTCTCGTGGGGGTGGTTTCTCGTACATGGTGGAGTATGGGGTAATCCCTATAGCTGGATGATGAGCTAAATTGAGGAATTCCTCTGTGGCTGCCAGATATTCTTGCCAATTTTTCTGTTGGTGGTGACAGTAAGTCCTCAGTATTCTTCCCACCTCTCTTAACACCCTCTCTGCAGGATTGCTACTTGGGTGGTAAACCGATGTTTTGTAAGTTTTAACCCCAACTGATAATAATGTATCCCGCCATCTTCTTCCCTTAAATTGCGTACCATGATCAGTTATGATTGATAAGGGTTTTCCTATTTCTGGAATATATAGTTCAGTTATCACTCCCAGAATTTTCAGAGTAGTTGCACGATTAACAGGGTATAGCTTTATAAATTTCGTGAAATGATCCATTATGATGATTAGATATTTATATCGGTGTCGACCGCCACTACGGGGAAATGGCCCGCATATGTCTAAGAACACCTTTTCTAATTTCCCCTTCGATGTGATTGGTATCATAATGCCTTCCTTCTTTTCATTATTAGTCTTCACCAGTTGGCAAATATGACAGGATTTAATTCTCACTTTCCGATTTATGTTTTTGATGTGACAGCTTTCTTCTAGTGCCTTTATCACTTTCAAGGCTCCCATATGGCCATATCGTACATGGTAGTCTATTATTATGTCTTTTTCGATATTTGTTGGAATACTCACCTTCCACATTTCCTGATTTAGAGAAGTTTTAATAAATAATATTTCGTTATTAATATAGTAAAATTTAGATACAGTGTCATCTTGTTCTGCTAATCGATCCTTGATATTTCTTAACTTCGGGTCAGATTGCTGGTGGATGCTGATGTTCATCAATAATGCCTCTAAATCTGATCTGGTTCTAATAATGTTGTAGATCTTGAGTATGCTCTCCTTCTCTCCCTCAAAAGTTTGATCTTCAAATTAATTCGTGATAGAACGTCCGCTACAACATTCTTTTTTCCTGGAATGTACTCCCATCGTAGATCGTACTCTTGCAGGGCAAGTATCCACCTGGTCAGTCTGCCGTGACTCAACTTACATCTCCTTAAAAACGATATGGATTTATGGTCCGTCCGGACTGTTACTGGATAACCCAAAATATAGGTACGGAATTTACTACAAGCAAATACTACACTGAGTAACTCTTTTTCAGTTACATTGTAGTTCCTTTCACATTGATTTAAGGTCCGACTAGAGAAGCTAATCACTAAATGATGACCATTTTTGTCCTCTTGATACAGTGTTGTTCCTAAACTGATGTTGCTGGCATCGCAGTTTAAAAAGAATGGTTGTTTAAAATTTGGGTGGTGGAGTATAACTATTTTTAAAAACTTGTCCTTAATGAGTTGAAAGGTAACGTCTTGCTCTTGACCCCAGATCCATTGGTTTTTGGATGATAATTGGTATTGAAATTTGGCCGTTAGCTCTGAATATTGGTTCTGGAATTTTCTGTAATAATTACAGAGTCCTAAAAACGACTGTAATTCTTTTTGATTTTTTGGTTTAGGGAACTTCTGTATTGCTTCCACCTTTTCTAATGACGGTGAGTTTCCTTGGTCGTTTAAATTAAATCCCAAGAACTGGACTTCTTTAGCAATGAATTTTGATTTTTCTAATTTAAGGGTTATATTGTTAATAGCTAATTTCTCTAATACATGTTCCACTCGATAGCAGTGTTCCTTCCAGGTTTCCGAGGTAATTAGTAGATCGTCTATGTACACAGTGGTAAACTGGAGTGCTTCTTGGCCAAGTATCTGGTCCATACATGCCACAAAGATGGCTACTGAATTCACGAGTCCGAAGGGCAATCTCTTGAATTGATAATTGCGCCCTTCGAATATGAACGCCATATACTGGTGACTCTGTGGGTGCAACTCCACTTGCCAGTAACCGTACACAGTGTCCCATGTACTAATAAACTTGGTACCGTGGAACCTCTTTAAAATTTCTTCTGTCTCACCGGGCGACGTTCTATCATTTATAATCATCTTATTTATCTCGCGCGCATCCAAACAAAGCCGGACTTGGCCGTTTTTCTTTGGAATAGCCACGATTGGACTGGTGAATGAGGATTGACTACTCTCTATAATGTCACTACTGATCATTGTATTAATTTCTGCTCGTACTGCCTCCTTCAGTGAATGCGCTATAGGATATGACTTTCTGTTAAACTCCACTGGTTCCCTAAATTGAATTTTGCATTGGTAGTTTTTTATCTTGCCAGGCTCATGTGAGAATACTGCTCGATACTTCTCATAGATTTGTATTAAAGTGTTTGCTTGGTGTATTGGTAATTTTTCCTTGGTATTTCCGCATCGGAAGTTCCTTATTTCCTGTATCTTCTGTTCCCATAAATCATCTTCTTTATTATTGTATACTATTTGGTTATATAATGATTCGTTTTCTATATAATTGATTTCACGAAGATGTTGGTGGATACTATCGGGAAGTATTGTCTCGCTACCTACTAAATCCGCCGTCCACGTTATCCCTTCTGAAAACAGCGATACCTTCTCCTTACTCAAATCAATAATAGCTGAGTTTCTCCTTAGTATATCACACCCTACCAATATATTGAATGGCAATCCTGTTGCAATTAAAAACACCATATTCATAGCTATACCCTTGCTAATAACATTTACGGACACTTGTTTTCTTATAGTCTTGTTCTGGCGACCAGTGGCCCGTATTAATATAATATTGTTTACTGGTAATATCGGCAGTGTTCGACCACATTCTTTTTGGATACTTTCTAATTATGGATGCTATTAATTATGGATACATTTGCATCCGTATCAATCATTATTTGGGCGAAAATCCCTTCAATTTCTGCGTTTACATATATGATTTCATTATTTTGACTATTGAGGCATGTGTTGTTCTCTTCTAATAGCTCATTTCTTATATTTTTCAAATAATTATTGCTAATAATGGTAATATTCTTAAAGTTGTTGGCACCTTGTAGTTCTTGTTCATACCCAGAAGATAGGAGCAGTGAAGGGTCGTGAAAATTTATCACTGCCTCCTCCCGTTAA
The DNA here is from genome assembly GCA_034769895.1 of Magicicada septendecula. Taxonomy (NCBI): domain Eukaryota; kingdom Metazoa; phylum Arthropoda; class Insecta; order Hemiptera; family Cicadidae; genus Magicicada; species Magicicada septendecula. The sequence goes on along the minus strand of CM068367.1, from coordinate 915,841,909 downwards.
AATTATCGTTGTCGTTGTTATTATTAGGACTGACCGCGATGTCGGTCTGGAAACTTTGAGTCGGTTCCTGCCGCTCAGTACTATGGTCAAATGGTGGTCCGTGGTTTGGCTGCCTGTCTCGATCATCTAAACTGGTACTTCGTCTGTGTTGGTTGTATATCGGATTATCACGTCCTCCATTCCTCTGCCGGTTATCATAATCGTGAAAACTGTTCCGTCTCTGGTGTGTATACCTCCTTTGACCATTATCTTCTGCCCTTATAAAATTTACTCTAGGTCTAGAAACCCTATTATTATTATTGTTGTTATTTGATTGGTAATTTCTGTTATTATTATAATAATGTTCGGTATTACCTTTGTTGGGGTTTCTCTGACTATTATAATTATTATTGTTATGATAATAATTATTTCTATTATTAGGGTAGCTGTTATTATTTCTGTTACGATTCTGGTTATTATTAAAGTTATGATTATTATTATTATTATTATTATGGTTATTATTACTATAATAATTAGAGTTGTTGCGGTTCCCGGGGTAGTTATTATTATTATTATTTTTATTACTATTAGGATACGGATTTTTTTCTCAAGTCAGGCCTATCGTTCCTTCTTCTACTTTGACGATAGTAGTCTTCATTTTCGTAATTTTCCAATAATTCTGTCATAGCTTGCACCATTTTTATTTGGCTACCCCTTCTCGCTCTTATGATGCCTTCATCATAGTGGTACGACAATTTGTTCACTAGACATTCCTCTGGTATGGTAGGTTCCAAATGTTTTGCCAAACACACCTTCCCCAGGAAATAGGCAGTCATTGTATTACCTACATGGGCATTGTATCTTCCATGACAGATGTTATCACGTATCAGGTTTTGTGTTGTCTCTGACCAATACTTTGCCTTGAACAGGTTCTTAAATTGTTGGTAGTCCGTGATTTCACTCCTATTTGCCATCCACCAATTGTCGGTCATCTCTCTGAAAGACTCATCCAATAGTTCCCGGTTGTTACTCCATCTATTTCCCCTATTCTTCAATCCTGGCTAAAAACTCTATAGGTTTTCTTTTATACTGGCGAAAATTCAGCCATTCTCAATTTTCATTAACAGGAATACCCGTAATGTTAGTGGGCCTATTTCGAATTAATTCGATCTCCTCTTGGCTCTGCCGTACTTGGCCGGTTATATTTGTCATGGCAACTTCGATACCGTCACATCTTTCCGTGACTTGGTTCCGTACCTTCCCTAATTCTTCTTGTGTTGCTCTTCGGTTTTCTTCCAATTTGTTTCTGTTGTGTTCTTCGATATTGGTTATTTTGGTGTTTACTTCTTCTTTAAAACCCTGTACTTCCCACTCAATCTGGCTACATCTTTCGTCAACTTCCATAATTTGTTGTTTTATTCCTATTGTTTCTTCTTCTAATTTCTTGTTTGTGGCTTCATTATTATCGTTGATTTCCTTGCTCAACTCTTCCTTCAACAACTCTATCTTTTCGTCTAACTTGTCCATATTTTTCTGGTTAACCTCCCTTAATTCTTCTCTTAATAGTTGGTTATTCTCATCCAGTTTCTCCTTCATCTTCTTATTGTTTTCATCTATTTTCTTATTGGTATTTTCGATTTTGTGACTCAGTTCTCCCAATTCTTCCTTGGTGGATTGGTTGTTTTCATCCATTTTCTTACTCAATTCTTCCTTTAACATTTGGTTGTCATTTTCCATCTTCTTACTAGTTTCATCAATTTTCTTATTTGTTGATTTGAATTCTCGGAGGAACATTTCCATCATCTTATCCAACTTTGTATCTTCTGTTGTTTTGGATCTCTCTTAACTCTTTCTCCTGGAGATTGACATCCCCTGTTTGTGTGGGTATCTCGGGTTGTCCTTCTTGTTGTGCGGGTTGATTCGGTTCCACAGGAGGTAATCTTCCTTCGATATCTTTGACCGGAGTTGCCACTTTGTCATCCATATCGATCTCTTCGATTTCTTTTTCAGCTTCTGCCGCCATTTTTTTGATATTGCTCGTTTCGGCATTTTTATTACTCTTTCTGACTTTATAACAGCTGCCGGCTAAAATTAGGAATTGGGCAAATTATTCTTATCTTTTATGGCCTCTCAATCACTAATTAAAGGCCCTTAAGTTGGACACCAATTTTGTAACAAAATGTAATTTTTGGATTTTCGGAGTTACAAAAAAATTGTAATAAAAAAAAATTTGTTTGAAAAATTTTATTTATTTATTTAATTATTTTTTATGTATTTATGTAATTTTATTTCTTTTAATTATTAATTAAATCAATTTAATCGCTTAAAATTACCAGGATTGTTTTTCCGCGTTAATCAGATTATCTCCTGTAATAATCGATTAGCGGTCTTTCGTTATTCTATGAGGGTCCTCCTTCAGTGATGTTATTCTCTTCTTTTCTTGTAGTCCGGGTGTCAAATATTATCTACAATTCTTTTATTTATATTTCTACCAATAAATGAAACTCAAAATTACAAGATTCAAGGAATTTATTAACATTATTGAGAGTAATCGATTTTGAATCGATTAGTTAATCGACAAATAACAAACTCGTATCTCAGGGCGAGTAAATTCAGTATATAAAATATTAATATTAATTTACGGATTCTTTGAACTGTTATTATAATAGTCAGACAAAAAGGGCAAAGCTGAAAAGTATAATGCTTACAATAAAAACTGATTAATTATCTAAAATACAAAAAAAATTGAATAGACAATGTTAGTAAGATAAATTTCTCGAACCCAACTCGTGATGCTGTTCTGCTGACACCGCAAAGGATTCTGGGAATAGTCCAAAATGGCCACCGCTTGCTGAATGTAAACGAAGCGTCTTCACTGCATGATTCTTCCAAATAAATGTTGGTTATTGGTGTATTCCTCTTCCAAGTAGTAGTGGTTAATTACTCTTCATCACAGTGTAATTATTCGGGACTAGTGGTCAGTTGTTCGGCACGGCAATCAGTGTTCAATGTGTTCTTGTTCCAGTGGATGTGACATTTTATAATGTCCAAATTTCGTGTCGATATTATTTTTAATTCAAGTTTAAATTGTGTATTATTTGGATTACGACTTCATATCTTCATAAATCACTTAGTTTGGTTGATTCCAGGTTCTCTCAGTGGTTATTAATCGTATTTTTCACTTCTCTGTTTTATTTTTTATAGGTTTAGTTATATCCAAAAATTATCTTCTCTCTTTTAGAATGAATTCATTTGTCTGAGCTCGTTTTGAAGTGGACGTCTCATCTCAACGTGTAACAATCAACTAACTCCCTTCCTTCTTCAAACAATAGGTCTTGGCTGATTTAATATTAATTCGACATCGTCTTAGCCAGATGGCATTTCCGCCTAAATAATTGACTTTTACATTATATGATTAATTAGGCCTACGTTTTTACTATTATTTAATTTTATTAAATACTAATTACATATTCACTTTCCTTAGTTAATGCTGTGTTATTTACTACCAAACATTGTATACCTTATAGTATTTTCTAACTCAAAAGGTCATATTTACTGTATATTTGAATGTAGGCTTTAACTGTACTTCCTGTCACATTAAATGGTTTACAATTTCTGTTAGTATCTAATTAACATTGAACAATATCATTGTTTGAATTAAAATGGTTATTTTTCCTTAATTCCTTGTAATTTTATGATTTAATTAACTAATTTAAATATTATTTTTAGTTTAGGCTATCCTCTTCGATTCCAGTGTTATTACACTTGCTTTTTTCCTAATAATATTGTATACATTTCTTCAATACCTTTACAAAGTATTGTTACAGTTATAAGACACAGTAATTGATTTACTTTATATAATTTTCATTAATTTAATTGATTTCCTTAATGTATTCATTAATTATAAGGTTGTTGAGATGTACCAGTTGGCCTAGATTTTACATGTGTTCACATACAATGTTTATTATTATTACAGCTTGCTTATACCCTTTCTGACATATTATTCTTATAAAATCTTAATTAAAATTCCCTTACTTAATTACATTAACGTTTAGGATTGATTAATACAATTAAAACATAACAAATATTTTATAACAAAAAATTATACTCAATCTCAGTCATTCAAGCCTTGAGTTCAATGACCTGTAAATATAAACAAAAGACATCTGTTTTTTCATCACCTAAAATATTACTTAATTTTAATTTCCATGCAGTCCTTGCTGTTTATACTTTATTTTATGGATGTACCCTTTATCACTTCACTATTTAGTGCATTATCTCATTTTATTTTTTGTCATATTATCTAATATTGTGAGATAAAAAATAGCACTTACTTGGGATTATCATTAGTATATTTTCCTAATAAAATAACTTGCACTGGTCCACTGTTATTCTTTGATCTTATCTCTATTCAGTTTTCTAGTCTTATAAGATAAAGAATCTTATTTACAGAGGATCATTAAGATTTGTTTTTTCATTTAAAAATAACTTTCACTGGTACACTTTTAATTATACCTCTAGACAGAGGCGCACCAGTATTGTCCGGCGCCTGTGTGCAGAACTTTAGTTGGCGCCCCTATACCCTTCTTCCCACAATAAAAAATCACTTTATACAAATGTATCAGTGAGTACAAATAAAATACGACATATATTAATTACAAGTTTATTGAACAAAAAGGAGGGATTACGAAAAAATGTATAAAAAACAATTAACATACAAGAAGGGTACAAAAACACAAACATAAAAAAAATGTGGAAATAAATAATTTGTTATTTGTCAAAAAAATCATAGTTTTATGTAAGGTAACAGATACATTTACAATTTTATAAAAATAAAAATATTAAATATTTTTCGGTACACAATTAAACTTACTACATTTTATTTGACACTCGGTGAACGCTTTACAATTTACAATGATGTGCGACTTAACACGCCTGGAGCACAAAACAGTCATCAAAATGTGGCAAGAATACTTATTCAGAGCACCGAAAAGGTTAATACAATTAACTTAATGAATAATAAATTATTTATCAAATAGTTCCTGAAATTTTTGGCGGCTTTACTATACTGGCGCCTGTGTGCGCCGCACACTTTGCACACTATGTCGGCGCGCCACTGCCTCTAGACACTTTTACTTATATACATACAGTACTTTACATTTACTATTATTTTATTGCATTTTACTTTTCTTATTTATTTTCATCTTTTTTGGGATTTCTAATTTTATTACATGTGGTTGTCCTTCTAATAGTTGTTCTTTTATTATGGATGTTTGTCTATCCTGGGCGTTTCCTGACCTACTCCTGTACTACCTGGGTATAATTACTTTATACTTTGGCCTATCATTATTTTTGTATAATTTCTTATATATTGCATGTTTGGTTTTAATTTATCTTATCTCTTCGAACTATTATTTCACTACACTGTGGTCCTTGACTAATTTTTATAGTAGTTTTCATTGATGTCATTTTATTTTATTTTATATCTGATTATTTTTTAAATTAGAACAATGTGGATAATCTGTCATGCTACAGTAGTCATCAGTCGGATCAGTTCAATCCCCGTTCTACCCGGTTCAACTGAAAGCGGTAACACACTTCCTCCACGATATGGCACCTGCGTAGGCAGCAGACGGTTGGTTGTCCACTGTAGGCGCTTAATACTTTGGAACTCTCTTCTGAACAGAGCCTGATTTGGTTCGTTGAGACCAGCTTACTGTTACTCGACTGGAAACGTAATAAACCGACCAGGAGCGGTTACATTAAATGTTCACCAACATGCAGCAAACATACGTAAACAAAAGAACGTAAATATACAACATGTGTTCCGTATACGGCCGCCTACATATCCATGGCAAAAGATTTTCACTCACGATAAGAATAATAACCGTACGCGCGTCATATCATTATGATAGGATCAAGACAGAGTTCACTCGTCATTATCTTATTCTGACAACAGATGTTGTTCTTGAAAACAGGGCATTTTGCCCCTGAGTACAGTTCAGCGCGTTTTAGATTGTCTTGCCTCCATAAAAAATGGAAGGAGAAGACTACCGTTGTAGTGATTCTGAACGCAGGAAACTTCATCCTAAATAGGTACATTAAAGGCTTCGTGTAGCAGCGTCTGCGAATCATCTCGGAAATGTCAAGCAGCTCTTACCAGTCCACCAGTTTGTGGAAGGTGGTGAAAATCATTCAGTTAGTAAAGATAGTGAAAAATACAAAGGATTATAAAGTCAGCTGCTGCATTCACTCGAATGCAATTCATGGAAAACAATTGCCGACAGTTGCGTTTGCTTAAATGTTCTTGGCCCCATTTTCTTCTCAAACTGTGCCAGTGATGTAGCGACGGAATATGTAGCTCAGTTGCTCGTATTTCCAACGACAACGATATAAAATATATCAGACACACAGACAGATGATTCTAAAACCACAACGAACAGGTGACACATATATTATCCATACGTTAATAGGTTGATAACGAGCAGTTGCCATCAAGACTTCAAGTGCTGTTTCCTAGACGTAGAATGATGCCGTGAAGCCGTCTGCTATAGATATAGATTTTTTAGATAATTTTTTCTTGGTCTAACGAAGTCAAATATGTCTTTCACAGTTAGTTTGCTTGCACGACAAACTTAACCAGGCGATAACCAAGCTATTACTGTTTTCGGTATTTGTTAGCTCACCTGTCACTCACAAGCTAGGCAAAATGATTGTCAGTACCTACGTACTTCTGACCATTTCTTATGCTACAATACCTTATTGATGTATCTAAACGTAAGCTGCAGCTCCCAGGGGAGCAACGCCGAAGCTGTTCCGAGCGTATTTATTTTACTGGATGACACCTTTAATGCCGTGGATACACTTTTATGAACGTCGTTAGTTCTGCTATAGAGCGGCATCACCAATCTAGACAAGCATCGTGTCTGTCCAGATGTTCTTAGAAACGGCTCTTATTATTCTACACTGCCGTGAACTAGTTTGCTGATAGACAGAAGAGACCCATTAGGAAACTTAAATAAAATCCGACTATGTGATGTCAAACTCGGTCTACTAAATTTGTTTAGCGATTAGACAGTGCGACTAGTCAGAGGAGCTGACTTACGAAAGAAATTAAGCAACGTTATTCGTTTCGATTAACCTTGACACAATTAACATGAAAGTGAGAGAGTGCGGGAACGTTTGAAGCCATTGTGCCGTAGCTACAAATCTTGACTGCTGACCTCATGGGATTCAGGTGTCCGTGACGTTCATTTGGATGGACGTATTTCCGCACTGTCCGTTACTTGTATAGGGAAACGAAACACCTGTCCAAAATAATTTACAAAAAGAATGTGTGTAAAAAAGGGATAAAAATCCCTTCCAGAATTCTGTAGAAAGAAAGAATGATATAAAGAGTAAACAGGTTTCAAATACTCAGACCATTTTGTTGTCTGATAATGATTAGTATTAAAGTTAGTTTTCAGTTTTGGCGTATCACAGATTTCGTCAGATGTTGTTCAAGGCAGTTTTATTAACCCTGCAAGGTCTTACTAAAAAGGTGTAACCCCAAAAGGCATCTTAACTTTATAAGCGCCAGTAACAGTCACTCCAGGCATTTTATAGAAAAAGTCGAACTAACACTTTGTGGTTGCGAAGAAGAAAGCGTGCTGACGGATGTAGAAAAAGTATATTATACCTAACGACAGTTTCAGCGTGGGGTCAGAGGGGGCTGTTATTCTCACTAAATTTTAAAGTATGTATAAGTACTGTTCTTTTATTAAGAATTATTGAAAATTATTTTTTTATGTTTATTATTTTTAATCACATCTATTACGACGGCCTCCCACATTTATTGTTTATTCCCACCTACTACGATAGCACCCCCCCTCCAACCACACAAGCTCTGAATCATCACTAACTGTACCTTCTTTAATTCATAAGGATCCAACAATCCCATTATACCTAAATGTTAGTAAATGAAGATGATGATGGTTATTATTATTATTTTATTAGTAGTCGTTGTAGTAGTAATAGTAGTGGCAGTAGTAGTAGTAGTAGTTGTGGAAATGGAAGTGGTAGTGGTAGTAGTAGCGATAATATAAAATGATCCTTCATTCTACGAATTATGTATGTCTATAATATTCTTGTTGCCTATATGTATTGATGTAACAAACGGTTAACTAAGCGGGTGATTTATTTTCACCCTTCCCATATCTACATTACTGTACCCGCTCTCTGTTTACTCACATTATAGTAGCTATACATCAATTCTGGCTTACAGTTTTCAACACCACTTACTGTCTGGCCGCGATTGGAATGCGCGGCTTGGCGTCCCCACCACTAGACCGGCAGATGCATTGTTACTACTTATACCCTGATTAACGAAAGAAAGTGACTGGCGGAGCGGCCGCGCGGCGACCGAGTTTGTAGTAAAAACATTCCACTTTATAACCTCGTGGAAACGTAAAATACAGGGCGAGAAATGTCTAATGAACTGTATTTTAATCATCAATTAAAGACGTTTTTAACAAACTTTTCTAATTTTTAAAATCTCTTTTCAATAAATTTACATTGTGAGTTAAAGAAAAAAATACACGAATTTGAATTAAAAAATTAGGGTTTATCGTTTTTATTACGTAAGAACTCAGAGGTTAAGCATCGGAAAAAAATTTCTTGTAGACAAATGGTAGTCCACCTTCTTTAGTACAATATATCAAAAATTGAGATTCCTACGATTAAAATTAACGACGTTATTAATTTTTTTCTAATGTCCTGTTAACTCAGTTGTTAAAAGTTGTACACGAATGAGATTTGCGTGACGCTCTCTTTAGATAACTAAATGTAGAAGACATATACAACTTACACCTTGTACGTGATAGGAATACTACAATGGATTAATATATAAAGTGAATTTCACAGAGAGCAATGCGTGGCGCTCTGCGGCGGAAGTACAGTCAGAACCTATTGGACCCATTTTATTCGCGCGCTACCGTCATTCCCGTACAGCGTCTCGGCCTCTCCTTTATGTCTACAAATAGCACACGCTTCCAGGAAAACTGAACCGTTATACGCACACTAAGGGTAAGGGAAATTTCCAGCTTTCAGTTTAGTTGATGTGGTGGTTGAGTGATGTCCGGTTGTTGGTTATCTTGATTTTAAGTGTTAGTTTCTTGTGCTTTCATTATAAATTGACGTGTTTTTAAGTTATTTTGTGTGAATATACTTCGGTGGCTGAGCATGGAGCAACGTAACGAGGCTGAACCAAGGAAACATAGGGGAAGACCTAGGACTCGAACTCCAAAGAAAAGACAAACTTCGGGCCGAGGCGTACCTATGAAAGGACAGTCAAGAGAAATTATGTGCAAAGTGCGGGAATATTTTGATAGAGAAAAGGCGAACAAAGGTCCTTTGATTCCGGTTAATAATGCAATACAGCGAACTGCAGATGCTCTGAAAATACATAAAAATACAGTTCTGCGAGTTTGCAAGGAAAAAGAATTGAAAGAAATACAAGATGACAGTAATAGCCAACTTTCAACTCCGGGCAAACAGAGGAAACGGGAGAAAACTGTGACAAAACTTGACACTTTTCAGGAAGACGCTATACGAAGACATGTATATCAATATTACATAAGAAAAGAATATCCCACTTTGAAAAAACTTTTATCATCGTTGGAAAATGAAGAGCTGTTTAATGGCAGTCTGTCTTCGCTTAGAAACGTGCTAAAAGGTTTAGGATTTACGTGGAGAAAATTTTCGGGCAGAAAAGTGATTATGGAGAGAAGCGATGTCGCTGCCTGGAGGTGTCGTTTTCTTCGCCAAATCAAAGACGAGAATTTCGATAATATAATTTGGCTCGATGACACCTGGGTCAATGCTGGGCATTGTTTGAAACAAGGATGGACTGATGAGTCACTTCAGGGGACAATGTTAACACCTATAGGGAAAGGTGAACGATTAATAATATGTCATGCAGGTTCTTCAAAAGGGTTTGTTCCAAATTCCCTTCTACTATTTAAATCGAAAAAAACCGGTGACTACCATGAAGATATGGATCACGACAAATTCTTCGGTTGGTGTTCTGAAACTTTGCTAAATAACCTAGAAGAGCCTGCAGTAATAGTCATGGACAATGCTCCCTACCATTCTAAGCAAATTGATAAAGCTCCCACAAGCAAAGATAAAAAAGCTGACATACTTGCATGGCTGGATAGGAAAAATATTCAATCTACAACCGACTTGAAAAAATCAGAACTTTTGGAATTAGTGAAATGGCACAAGCCCCAGAACAAAAGGTATTTTGTTGATGAATTGATAGAGAGCAGAGGTCACAAAGTGATAAGGCTACCACCTTACCATTGCCATCTTAACGCCATTGAGCTTATATGGGCTCAGGTTAAGGGGTATGTTGCCGAAAACAACAAAATGTTTACTTTAAAAGAAGTTGAACGACTGACTAAAGACGGATTTAATCGAATTACTGCTGAGAGGTGGGAGCAAGTAGTGGACCACACCAAAAAAGTTATTATCGATGCATGGAATAACGAAGGACTAATGGAAGAAGCTGTGGAGGAAATGATTATATCCGTGGAAGACAGCAGTAGCTCCGAGGATGATAATTGTTCAGAAGATGATAATAGTGATGACGATCCAATGGAGGGTATCAGAGAACTTTCGTTTGAAGACTACTAACTCACAGCTATAAGTGTTTTTTATAGAGTGTTTTAATAGTGTATTTTTATGATTTATACACATATTTTATGAGCGGATTCCATAAAAGCTGAAGAACACTACAATACTTGTAAGTACCGTACTGTATTTATTTGTCAATGCTAATAACAAGTAATTTACTAATTGTTTTTACATTTCAATTACATTATAACAGTAAAATACTGTTATAATTATGCAATATCTGGTAGACCGAGCTTTGCTCGGTAGTTTTAAACTGTAAACTATATTTCATAGTTAAATAATTAGTTATTGAGAAATTTGAATGGCATTAACAATTTCCCAGTAATTACATTGCACTTCAATTAGTAGTATTAAAGCTGATCACAAAACAAAAACAGTTTATTAACAAGAAAACAATAAATACCGTACCGCAAAAGAGTAATAAACAATCATTCAAGACTGTTATAAAAAGCATGTAGTTCAACTAAACCACAAAAGTCTGGTCAGATGTACGTTTTTGACAGATCTCCAGGTAGAAGATTAGATTAAATAAGTAGACAGATAACTAAGTATATACTTATGAGAGATTGGTGACTCGTAGTAAGTTGGCTATGTGTCAATGTGTGAGCCGTGAGCGTATGCACCACTTTCTTTGGGCTGTTACTGTACCTTGACTCGATCGCGCGCCGTTGAGCGATGTTAGTTCTAATTTTCCTATATTAACTGATTGCGGTTATATTTCGTAATATTTGAAGGTTACATACCACTTTGTATTGATGAATACAATTTTGTTGTTTATTGTGAAAAAACAATGAAAAAAATTATTAATAACGGAGTTAACAGTACATTCGGAAAAAATTAATAACGTCGTTAATATTAATCGTAGGAATCTCAATTTTTGATATATTGTACTAAAGAAGGTGGACTACCATTTGTCTACAAGAAATTTTTTCCGATGCTTAACCTCTGAGTTCTTACGTAATAAAAACGATAAACCCTAATTTTTTAATTCAAATTCGTGTATTTTTTTCTTTAACTCACAATGTAAATTTATTGAAAAGAGATTTTAAAAATTAGAAAAGTTTGTTAAAAACGTCTTTAATTGATGATTAAAATACAGTTCATTAGACATTTCTCGCCCTGTATTTTACGTTTCCACGAGGTTATAAAGTGGAATGTTTTTACTACAAACTCGGTCGCCGCGCGGCCGCTCCGCCAGTCACTTTCTTTCGTTAATCAGGGTATAGTACTATCCATTCTGTATGTACATTCAGAAATATGAAGTACACATTTTTATAAATTTCCTTTGTAATGTAATTCTACATCTTATGCTGTTCATTTCTGTATAAATTATATGTCTATAATATAATTTTGTTGATCATAAAAAAATATTTTATCAATTGTTGTTCACCCGTGCAAATTAGTGCAACATTTCAATCAACCAGTGATTGCAATCCTAATATGAAACTTATGGAGTTCATTTTTATAACGTTTTATTCAAAATAATATTTCCTTTATTATGAACATATTTTGATTGTCATAACACTATAAATAGATTTTTGGTCGAATTATTATCTCTGTAATTTTTTAATTCTGTCAGTAAGCGTATTACAATTTGTCGTCTGTGAGGAAGTTTTTTATTTCTAAAGATAGACATATAGTGTAAGCGAGAAGTTGTAGTAAATAGTCCAAAGTTATTTTTAATGCAAATTCCAATATCCTACTGCCGATGGTTTAGACAGAATACGTCGTTATTCGAAAAACTTATACCGCACGCCTCTGGTGACAAGCGAGCCGCTACCGCCACAAAACAAATAGGCCTACTTATGGATGACAATAAAAGAACATAGTATACGTCGTTTTTACTCTTTTAATAAAGGTGTAACAGCCAAAACACGTGTCTGATGACAATAAAAATTATGAAACAAGACTGTGCTTTTTGTATTGTGTTAATACAATAATATAAGAATTACTTTACAGGAAACACTAGTTTTAGAAACAAATGTGTCGTGTTGAAGGCCAATCTGTCACAAAGGGAAGGCTTTTCGACATATTTATGACGGGGCATTGTTTGGTGTATACCCTTACACCCTGCGACCACTTTGGTGTTATAAAAAAAGTATAGTAACTGCTGTTTTTGGATGTCGTTTTGTCATTCTGTTCCATGAGTTAAAGTTAGTAGTGATCGGTGTTTATACTTAGTGTATATGTTTAATTTCTTATTAATTGAATAGCGTTTGAATTTTTTGCTCTAAGATAATTAATTGCTCTAAAATATGAAAAAAAGTTGCCCTCCTACTTTTTCGTCATTTTTACCGTGATTCACTACGTTCTTTACCTAAAAAAAAAAACGATTGAATCTCTTCGAATGTGACAGCCTGGCTTGGGACAGGCATATTTTCCCATAGAAGTGAGAAAATATGGCGAGTTACAACTTTTTTTTCATATTTTTTATTTAAAAATTTTTATATTAAAATCCTTCAGTGATGTTATTCTCTTCTTTTCTTGTAGTCCGGGTGTCAAATATTATCTACAATTCTTTTATTTATATTTCTACCAATAAATGAAACTCAAAATTACAAGATTCAAGGAATTTATTAACATTATTGAGAGTAATCGATTTTGAATCGATTAGTTAATCGACAAATAACAAACTCGTATCTCAGGGCGAGTAAATTCAGTATATAAAATATTAATATTAATTTACGGATTCTTTGAACTGTTATTATAATAGTCAGACAAAAAGGGCAAAGCTGAAAAGTATAATGCTTACAATAAAAACTGATTAATTATCTAAAATACAAAAAAAATTGAATAGACAATGTTAGTAAGATAAATTTCTCGAACCCAACTCGTGATGCTGTTCTGCTGACACCGCAAAGGATTCTGGGAATAGTCCAAAATGGCCACCGCTTGCTGAATGTAAACGAAGCGTCTTCACTGCATGATTCTTCCAAATAAATGTTGGTTATTGGTGTATTCCTCTTCCAAGTAGTAGTGGTTAATTACTCTTCATCACAGTGTAATTATTCGGGACTAGTGGTCAGTTGTTCGGCACGGCAATCAGTGTTCAATGTGTTCTTGTTCCAGTGGATGTGACATTTTATAATGTCCAAATTTCGTGTCGATATTATTTTTAATTCAAGTTTAAATTGTGTATTATTTGGATTACGACTTCATATCTTCATAAATCACTTAGTTTGGTTGATTCCAGGTTCTCGCAGTGGTTATTAATCGTATTTTTCACTTCTCTGTTTTATTTTTTATAGGTTTAGTTATATCCAAAAATTATCTTCTCTCTTTTAGAATGAATTCATTTGTCTGAGCTCGTTTTGAAGTGGACGTCTCATCTCAACGTGTAACAATCAACTAACTCCCTTCCTTCTTCAAACAATAGGTCTTGGCTGATTTAATATTAATTCGACATCGTCTTAGCCAGATGGCATTTCCGCCTAAATAATTGACTTTTACATTATATGATTAATTAGGCCTACGTTTTTACTATTATTTAATTTTATTAAATACTAATTACATATTCACTTTCCTTAGTTAATGCTGTGTTATTTACTACCAAACATTGTATACCTTATAGTATTTTCTAACTCAAAAGGTCATATTTACTGTATATTTGAATGTAGGCTTTAACTGTACTTCCTGTCACATTAAATGGTTTACAATTTCTGTTAGTATCTAATTAACATTGAACAATATCATTGTTTGAATTAAAATGGTTATTTTTCCTTAATTCCTTGTAATTTTTATGATTTAATTAACTAATTTAAATATTATTTTTAGTTTAGGCTATCCTCTTCGATTCCAGTGTTATTACACTTGCTTTTTTCCTAATAATATTGTATACATTTCTTCAATACCTTTACAAAGTATTGTTACAGTTATAAGACACAGTAATTGATTTACTTTATATAATTTTCATTAATTTAATTGATTTCCTTAATTTATTCATTAATTATAAGGTTGTTGAGATGTACCAGTTGGCCTAGATTTTACATGTGTTCACATACAATGTTTATTATTATTACAGCTTGCTTATACCCTTTCTGACATATTATTCTTATAAAATCTTAATTAAAATTCCCTTACTTAATTACATTAACGTTTAGGATTGATTAATACAATTAAAACATAACAAATATTTTATAACAAAAAATTATACTCAATCTCAGTCATTCAAGCCTTGAGTTCAATGACCTGTAAATATAAACAAAAGACATCTGTTTTTTCATCACCTAAAATATTACTTAATTTTAATTTCCATGCAGTCCTTGCTGTTTATACTTTATTTTATGGATGTACCCTTTATCACTTCACTATTTAGTGCATTATCTCATTTTATTTTTTGTCATATTATCTAATATTGTGAGATAAAAAATAGCACTTACTTGGGATTATCATTAGTATATTTTCCTAATAAAATAACTTGCACTGGTCCACTGTTATTCTTTGATCTTATCTCTATTCAGTTTTCTAGTCTTATAAGATAAAGAATCTTATTTACAGAGGATCATTAAGATTTGTTTTTTCATTTAAAAATAACTTTCACTGGTACACTTTTAATTATACCTCTAGACAGAGGCGCACCAGTATTGTCCGGCGCCTGTGTGCAGAACTTTAGTTGGCGCCCCTATACCCTTCTTCCCACAATAAAAAATCACTTTATACAAATGTATCAGTGAGTACAAATAAAATACGACATATATTAATTACAAGTTTATTGAACAAAAAGGAGGGATTACGAAAAAATGTATAAAAAACAATTAACATACAAGAAGGGTACAAAAACACAAACATAAAAAAAATGTGGAAATAAATAATTTGTTATTTGTCAAAAAAATCATAGTTTTATGTAAGGTAACAGATACATTTACAATTTTATAAAAATAAAAATATTAAATATTTTTCGGTACACAATTAAACTTACTACATTTTATTTGACACTCGGTGAACGCTTTACAATTTACAATGATGTGCGACTTAACACGCCAGGAGCACAAAACAGTCATCAAAATGTGGCAAGAATACTTATTCAGAGCACCGAAAAGGTTAATACAATTAACTTAATGAATAATAAATTATTTATCAAATAGTTCCTGAAATTTTTGGCGGCTTTACTATACTGGCGCCTGTGTGCGCCGCACACTTTGCACACTATGTCGGCGCGCCACTGCCTCTAGACACTTTTACTTATATACATACAGTACTTTACATTTACTATTATTTTATTGCATTTTACTTTTCTTATTTATTTTCATCTTTTTTGGGATTTCTAATTTTATTACATGTGGTTGTCCTTCTAATAGTTGTTCTTTTATTATGGATGTTTGTCTATCCTGGGCGTTTCCTGACCTACTCCTGTACTACCTGGGTATAATTACTTTATACTTTGGCCTATCATTATTTTTGTATAATTTCTTATATATTGCATGTTTGGTTTTAATTTATCTTATCTCTTTGAACTATTATTTCACTACACTGTGGTCCTTGACTAATTTTTATAGTAGTTTTCATTGATGTCATTTTATTTTATTTTATATCTGATTATTTTTTAAATTAGAACAATGTGGATAATCTGTCATGCTACAGTAGTCATCAGTCGGATCAGTTCAATCCCCGTTCTACCCGGTTCAACTGAAAGCGGTAACACACTTCCTCCACGATATGGCACCTGCGTAGGCAGCAGACGGTTGGTTGTCCACTGTAGGCGCTTAATACTTTGGAACTCTCTTCTGAACAGAGCCTGATTTGGTTCGTTGAGACCAGCTTACTGTTACTCGACTGGAAACGTAATAAACCGACCAGGAGCGGTTACATTAAATGTTCACCAACATGCAGCAAACATACGTAAACAAAAGAACGTAAATATACAACATGTGTTCCGTATACGGCCGCCTACATATCCATGGCAAAAGATTTTCACTCACGATAAGAATAATAACCGTACGCGCGTCATATCATTATGATAGGATCAAGACAGAGTTCACTCGTCATTATCTTATTCTGACAACAGATGTTGTTCTTGAAAACAGGGCATTTTGCCCCTGAGTACAGTTCAGCGCGTTTTAGATTGTCTTGCCTCCATAAAAAATGGAAGGAGAAGACTACCGTTGTAGTGATTCTGAACGCAGGAAACTTCATCCTAAATAGGTACATTAAAGGCTTCGTGTAGCAGCGTCTGCGAATCATCTCGGAAATGTCAAGCAGCTCTTACCAGTCCACCAGTTTGTGGAAGGTGGTGAAAATCATTCAGTTAGTAAAGATAGTGAAAAATACAAAGGATTATAAAGTCAGCTGCTGCATTCACTCGAATGCAATTCATGGAAAACAATTGCCGACAGTTGCGTTTGCTTAAATGTTCTTGGCCCCATTTTCTTCTCAAACTGTGCCAGTGATGTAGCGACGGAATATGTAGCTCAGTTGCTCGTATTTCCAACGACAACGATATAAAATATATCAGACACACAGACAGATGATTCTAAAACCACAACGAACAGGTGACACATATATTATCCATACGTTAATAGGTTGATAACGAGCAGTTGCCATCAAGACTTCAAGTGCTGTTTCCTAGACGTAGAATGATGCCGTGAAGCCGTCTGCTATAGATATAGATTTTTTAGATAATTTTTTCTTGGTCTAACGAAGTCAAATATGTCTTTCACAGTTAGTTTGCTTGCACGACAAACTTAACCAGGCGATAACCAAGCTATTACTGTTTTCGGTATTTGTTAGCTCACCTGTCACTCACAAGCTAGGCAAAATGATTGTCAGTACCTACGTACTTCTGACCATTTCTTATGCTACAATACCTTATTGATGTATCTAAACGTAAGCTGCAGCTCCCAGGGGAGCAACGCCGAAGCTGTTCCGAGCGTATTTATTTTACTGGATGACACCTTTAATGCCGTGGATACACTTTTATGAACGTCGTTAGTTCTGCTATAGAGCGGCATCACCAATCTAGACAAGCATCGTGTCTGTCCAGATGTTCTTAGAAACGGCTCTTATTATTCTACACTGCCGTGAACTAGTTTGCTGATAGACAGAAGAGACCCATTAGGAAACTTAAATAAAATCCGACTATGTGATGTCAAACTCGGTCTACTAAATTTGTTTAGCGATTAGACAGTGCGACTAGTCAGAGGAGCTGACTTACGAAAGAAATTAAGCAACGTTATTCGTTTCGATTAACCTTGACACAATTAACATGAAAGTGAGAGAGTGCGGGAACGTTTGAAGCCATTGTGCCGTAGCTACAAATCTTGACTGCTGACCTCATGGGATTCAGGTGTCCGTGACGTTCATTTGGATGGACGTATTTCCGCACTGTCCGTTACTTGTATAGGGAAACGAAACACCTGTCCAAAATAATTTACAAAAAGAATGTGTGTAAAAAAGGGATAAAAATCCCTTCCAGAATTCTGTAGAAAGAAAGAATGATATAAAGAGTAAACAGGTTTCAAATACTCAGACCATTTTGTTGTCTGATAATGATTAGTATTAAAGTTAGTTTTCAGTTTTGGCGTATCACAGATTTCGTCAGATGTTGTTCAAGGCAGTTTTATTAACCCTGCAAGGTCTTACTAAAAAGGTGTAACCCCAAAAGGCATCTTAACTTTATAAGCGCCAGTAACAGTCACTCCAGGCATTTTATAGAAAAAGTCGAACTAACACTTTGTGGTTGCGAAGAAGAAAGCGTGCTGACGGATGTAGAAAAAGTATATTATACCTAACGACAGTTTCAGCGTGGGGTCAGAGGGGGCTGTTATTCTCACTAAATTTTAAAGTATGTATAAGTACTGTTCTTTTATTAAGAATTATTGAAAATTATTTTTTTATGTTTATTATTTTTAATCACATCTATTACGACGGCCTCCCACATTTATTGTTTATTCCCACCTACTACGATAGCACCCCCCCTCCAACCACACAAGCTCTGAATCATCACTAACTGTACCTTCTTTAATTCATAAGGATCCAACAATCCCATTATACCTAAATGTTAGTAAATGAAGATGATGATGGTTATTATTATTATTTTATTAGTAGTCGTTGTAGTAGTAATAGTAGTGGCAGTAGTAGTAGTAGTAGTTGTGGAAATGGAAGTGGTAGTGGTAGTAGTAGCGATAATATAAAATGATCCTTCATTCTACGAATTATGTATGTCTATAATATTCTTGTTGCCTATATGTATTGATGTAACAAACGGTTAACTAAGCGGGTGATTTATTTTCACCCTTCCCATATCTACATTACTGTACCCGCTCTCTGTTTACTCACATTATAGTAGCTATACATCAATTCTGGCTTACAGTTTTCAACACCACTTACTGTCTGGCCGCGATTGGAATGCGCGGCTTGGCGTCCCCACCACTAGACCGGCAGATGCATTGTTACTACTTATACCCTGATTAACGAAAGAAAGTGACTGGCGGAGCGGCCGCGCGGCGACCGAGTTTGTAGTAAAAACATTCCACTTTATAACCTCGTGGAAACGTAAAATACAGGGCGAGAAATGTCTAATGAACTGTATTTTAATCATCAATTAAAGACGTTTTTAACAAACTTTTCTAATTTTTAAAATCTCTTTTCAATAAATTTACATTGTGAGTTAAAGAAAAAAATACACGAATTTGAATTAAAAAATTAGGGTTTATCGTTTTTATTACGTAAGAACTCAGAGGTTAAGCATCGGAAAAAAATTTCTTGTAGACAAATGGTAGTCCACCTTCTTTAGTACAATATATCAAAAATTGAGATTCCTACGATTAAAATTAACGACGTTATTAATTTTTTTCTAATGTCCTGTTAACTCAGTTGTTAAAAGTTGTACACGAATGAGATTTGCGTGACGCTCTCTTTAGATAACTAAATGTAGAAGACATATACAACTTACACCTTGTACGTGATAGGAATACTACAATGGATTAATATATAAAGTGAATTTCACAGAGAGCAATGCGTGGCGCTCTGCGGCGGAAGTACAGTCAGAACCTATTGGACCCATTTTATTCGCGCGCTACCGTCATTCCCGTACAGCGTCTCGGCCTCTCCTTTATGTCTACAAATAGCACACGCTTCCAGGAAAACTGAACCGTTATACGCACACTAAGGGTAAGGGAAATTTCCAGCTTTCAGTTTAGTTGATGTGGTGGTTGAGTGATGTCCGGTTGTTGGTTATCTTGATTTTAAGTGTTAGTTTCTTGTGCTTTCATTATAAATTGACGTGTTTTTAAGTTATTTTGTGTGAATATACTTCGGTGGCTGAGCATGGAGCAACGTAACGAGGCTGAACCAAGGAAACATAGGGGAAGACCTAGGACTCGAACTCCAAAGAAAAGACAAACTTCGGGCCGAGGCGTACCTATGAAAGGACAGTCAAGAGAAATTATGTGCAAAGTGCGGGAATATTTTGATAGAGAAAAGGCGAACAAAGGTCCTTTGATTCCGGTTAATAATGCAATACAGCGAACTGCAGATGCTCTGAAAATACATAAAAATACAGTTCTGCGAGTTTGCAAGGAAAAAGAATTGAAAGAAATACAAGATGACAGTAATAGCCAACTTTCAACTCCGGGCAAACAGAGGAAACGGGAGAAAACTGTGACAAAACTTGACACTTTTCAGGAAGACGCTATACGAAGACATGTATATCAATATTACATAAGAAAAGAATATCCCACTTTGAAAAAACTTTTATCATCGTTGGAAAATGAAGAGCTGTTTAATGGCAGTCTGTCTTCGCTTAGAAACGTGCTAAAAGGTTTAGGATTTACGTGGAGAAAATTTTCGGGCAGAAAAGTGATTATGGAGAGAAGCGATGTCGCTGCCTGGAGGTGTCGTTTTCTTCGCCAAATCAAAGACGAGAATTTCGATAATATAATTTGGCTCGATGACACCTGGGTCAATGCTGGGCATTGTTTGAAACAAGGATGGACTGATGAGTCACTTCAGGGGACAATGTTAACACCTATAGGGAAAGGTGAACGATTAATAATATGTCATGCAGGTTCTTCAAAAGGGTTTGTTCCAAATTCCCTTCTACTATTTAAATCGAAAAAAACCGGTGACTACCATGAAGATATGGATCACGACAAATTCTTCGGTTGGTGTTCTGAAACTTTGCTAAATAACCTAGAAGAGCCTGCAGTAATAGTCATGGACAATGCTCCCTACCATTCTAAGCAAATTGATAAAGCTCCCACAAGCAAAGATAAAAAAGCTGACATACTTGCATGGCTGGATAGGAAAAATATTCAATCTACAACCGACTTGAAAAAATCAGAACTTTTGGAATTAGTGAAATGGCACAAGCCCCAGAACAAAAGGTATTTTGTTGATGAATTGATAGAGAGCAGAGGTCACAAAGTGATAAGGCTACCACCTTACCATTGCCATCTTAACGCCATTGAGCTTATATGGGCTCAGGTTAAGGGGTATGTTGCCGAAAACAACAAAATGTTTACTTTAAAAGAAGTTGAACGACTGACTAAAGACGGATTTAATCGAATTACTGCTGAGAGGTGGGAGCAAGTAGTGGACCACACCAAAAAAGTTATTATCGATGCATGGAATAACGAAGGACTAATGGAAGAAGCTGTGGAGGAAATGATTATATCCGTGGAAGACAGCAGTAGCTCCGAGGATGATAATTGTTCAGAAGATGATAATAGTGATGACGATCCAATGGAGGGTATCAGAGAACTTTCGTTTGAAGACTACTAACTCACAGCTATAAGTGTTTTTTATAGAGTGTTTTAATAGTGTATTTTTATGATTTATACACATATTTTATGAGCGGATTCCATAAAAGCTGAAGAACACTACAATACTTGTAAGTACCGTACTGTATTTATTTGTCAATGCTAATAACAAGTAATTTACTAATTGTTTTTACATTTCAATTACATTATAACAGTAAAATACTGTTATAATTATGCAATATCTGGTAGACCGAGCTTTGCTCGGTAGTTTTAAACTGTAAACTATATTTCATAGTTAAATAATTAGTTATTGAGAAATTTGAATGGCATTAACAATTTCCCAGTAATTACATTGCACTTCAATTAGTAGTATTAAAGCTGATCACAAAACAAAAACAGTTTATTAACAAGAAAACAATAAATACCGTACCGCAAAAGAGTAATAAACAATCATTCAAGACTGTTATAAAAAGCATGTAGTTCAACTAAACCACAAAAGTCTGGTCAGATGTACGTTTTTGACAGATCTCCAGGTAGAAGATTAGATTAAATAAGTAGACAGATAACTAAGTATATACTTATGAGAGATTGGTGACTCGTAGTAAGTTGGCTATGTGTCAATGTGTGAGCCGTGAGCGTATGCACCACTTTCTTTGGGCTGTTACTGTACCTTGACTCGATCGCGCGCCGTTGAGCGATGTTAGTTCTAATTTTCCTATATTAACTGATTGCGGTTATATTTCGTAATATTTGAAGGTTACATACCACTTTGTATTGATGAATACAATTTTGTTGTTTATTGTGAAAAAACAATGAAAAAAATTATTAATAACGGAGTTAACAGTACATTCGGAAAAAATTAATAACGTCGTTAATATTAATCGTAGGAATCTCAATTTTTGATATATTGTACTAAAGAAGGTGGACTACCATTTGTCTACAAGAAATTTTTTTCCGATGCTTAACCTCTGAGTTCTTACGTAATAAAAACGATAAACCCTAATTTTTTAATTCAAATTCGTGTATTTTTTTCTTTAACTCACAATGTAAATTTATTGAAAAGAGATTTTAAAAATTAGAAAAGTTTGTTAAAAACGTCTTTAATTGATGATTAAAATACAGTTCATTAGACATTTCTCGCCCTGTATTTTACGTTTCCACGAGGTTATAAAGTGGAATGTTTTTACTACAAACTCGGTCGCCGCGCGGCCGCTCCGCCAGTCACTTTCTTTCGTTAATCAGGGTATAGTACTATCCATTCTGTATGTACATTCAGAAATATGAAGTACACATTTTTATAAATTTCCTTTGTAATGTAATTCTACATCTTATGCTGTTCATTTCTGTATAAATTATATGTCTATAATATAATTTTGTTGATCATAAAAAAATATTTTATCAATTTTTGTTCACCCGTGCAAATTAGTGCAACATTTCAATCAACCAGTGATTGCAATCCTAATATGAAACTTATGGAGTTCATTTTTATAACGTTTTATTCAAAATAATATTTCCTTTATTATGAACATATTTTGATTGTCATAACACTATAAATAGATTTTTGGTCGAATTATTATCTCTGTAATTTTTTAATTCTGTCAGTAAGCGTATTACAATTTGTCGTCTGTGAGGAAGTTTTTTATTTCTAAAGATAGACATATAGTGTAAGCGAGAAGTTGTAGTAAATAGTCCAAAGTTATTTTTAATGCAAATTCCAATATCCTACTGCCGATGGTTTAGACAGAATACGTCGTTATTCGAAAAACTTATACCGCACGCCTCTGGTGACAAGCGAGCCGCTACCGCCACAAAACAAATAGGCCTACTTATGGATGACAATAAAAGAACATAGTATACGTCGTTTTTACTCTTTTAATAAAGGTGTAACAGCCAAAACACGTGTCTGATGACAATAAAAATTATGAAACAAGACTGTGCTTTTTGTATTGTGTTAATACAATAATATAAGAATTACTTTACAGGAAACACTAGTTTTAGAAACAAATGTGTCGTGTTGAAGGCCAATCTGTCACAAAGGGAAGGCTTTTCGACATATTTATGACGGGGCATTGTTTGGTGTATACCCTTACACCCTGCGACCACTTTGGTGTTATAAAAAAAGTATAGTAACTGCTGTTTTTGGATGTCGTTTTGTCATTCTGTTCCATGAGTTAAAGTTAGTAGTGATCGGTGTTTATACTTAGTGTATATGTTTAATTTCTTATTAATTGAATAGCGTTTGAATTTTTTGCTCTAAGATAATTAATTGCTCTAAAATATGAAAAAAAGTTGCCCTCCTACTTTTTCGTCATTTTTACCGTGATTCACTACGTTCTTTACCTAAAAAAAAAAACGATTGAATCTCTTCGAATGTGACAGCCTGGCTTGGGACAGGCATATTTTCCCATAGAAGTGAGAAAATATGGCGAGTTACAACTTTTTTTTCATATTTTTTATTTAAAAATTTTTATATTAAACATTTTTAAATTTTATTTTCTATTAATTTATATTAACTTTTACTTTCTAAATATCTTCCTCTTAATCTTCTGACAAGTCACTGAGGCCGCTCTCTTCACTGTCTTCTTCCTCGCTTACAGCGATGACAAACTGATCTAATGCATTTTCCATTAGGCCGTCTTTTTCCCAATATTCATTTTCCAGCTTCTTTATGTGGTCACAGCATTTTTTTCAGTCTTCATTTGGTGACGTGTTTAACGGCCTCTTCTGAAAGCTGGAGAAGGCGCTGAATTCTTAAATCTCCAACATTATTTTCCCGAACGAATCTTTTCATTATTGCCCATATTAATTCTATGGGGTTTAATTCGCAGTTGTAGGGCGGGAGGCGTACTACTTCGTGTCCATATTGTGCGAAGATTCTGTCGATCTTGTAGTCCACTTTAGTCGGTTTATTTTTCTCAATTAATTCGTACAGTACAGGTTTCCTCATTTCCAGGACACCTGGAATGTTCGCCTTTGTCAGCCATTCGACCATTGTCTTTTTTGTATCATACCTATTCGGGACCTTGTTCTCTATTTTGCTGTGGTAGGGAGCATTATCCATGATGACGACACTGTTAGCAGGCAAGTAGGGGATGACCTTCTCTGTTACCCACTTCGAAAAATTGTCGTAATTCATTTGACCGTGGTAATCCCCAGTAGCCACATCAGCCCTAAAGAACAGTTGGGCCCCAGGTAGAAATCCCTCCTCAGAGCCAATACCAACAACAATAATCCTTATATAAATATATATTAACACTTTCACTGTGAACTTACTTTTAGGTTTTGATTACCCAAACGTTTTGACGTAGTATTCGTCTTTCTCAATGGTTTTTAAATACTGAATGTCTGTACAGTAACGGTTATGGGATGTGGGTGTGTGTGGTGGGGGTTGCTGGTGGGAGGGGATTGGCGCTGGGGTTCAAATTTTATGTAGGTATCAGTGTATCTAAAAGTATGAGTGATCTGTAATGTAATTGTTCATTTAATATGTTGTTTGGTTGTAGTGTGTGATATCTGTAAATTTCAAATTGTTCTGCTGTGTTTAGTTTTCTACTTTTAGGTAAGTAGTGTAGTATTTCCATGTTGTGCTCTATGTTTGTGTAATTGTGGTTTTCGTTTTGTAAATGTGTGGCATATGTGGAATGTATGTAGTTTGTGGTGAGGGCTTTTACATGTTCAGAATATCTAGAGGAAAAAGATCTTCCCGTCTGGCCGATGTAGAATTGGTGACAATCATTGCAGTTTAATTTATAAACCCCTGTTTTGCTGTATGTGTCAATGTCCTTGTTGGTATTATTTATGTGTTTCCTGATGGTGTTGTTGGTTCTGTAGGCTACTTTATAATTATGTTTCCTAAATGTGTTAGTAATTTTGTGTGTGTTGGAATTGTAGTATGTGAGTGTGATATATTTACTGGGTTTTGTGCTGTTGGTTTTATGTGTTTTACTTTTTGTGTTTAGGATGCGTTTGTGTAGTTTGCACAAAAAGTAAAACACATAAAACCAACAGCACAAAACCCAGTAAATACATCACACTCACATACTACAATTCCAACACACACAAAATTGCTAACACATTTAGGAAACATAATTATATAGTAGCCTACAGAACCAACAACACCATCAGGAAACACATAAATAATACTAACAAGGACATTGACACATACAGCAAAACAGGGGTTTATAAATTAAACTGCAATGATTGTCACCAATTCTACATCGGCCAGACGGGAAGATCTTTTTCCTCTAGATATTCTGAACAGCTAAAAGCCCTCACCACAAACTACATACATTCCACATATGCCACACATTTACAAAACGAAAACCACAATTACACAAACATAGAGCACAACATGGAAATACTACACTACTTACCTAAAAGTAGAAAACTAAACACAGCAGAACAATTTGAAATTTACAGATATCACACACTACAACCAAACAACATATAAAAATAAACAATTAAATTACAGATCACACATACTTTTCGATACACTGATACCTACACAAAATTTGAATCCCAGCGCCAATCCCCTCCCACCAGCAACCCCCACCACACACACCTACATCCCATAACCGTTACTGTACAGACATTCAGTATTTAAAAACCCATTGAGAAAGACGAATACTATGTCGAAACGTTTGGGTAATCAAAACCTAACGTTTGGGTAATCAAAACCTAAAAGTAAGTTCACAGTGAAAGTGTTAATATATATTTATATAAATATTAATAAGTGAATGAAGAGGATGTACCAACAAGCTAATTACAATAATCCTATTACTTCCACTAACACACTCCATCGCTCCAACGACACCGGGTCCTTGCCAACACTTAACGAAACGTTAGGTTGGAGTCGATCCATGACTCATCAAGAAAAAATATGTTTCGTACACAGCCAATCAATTATGTCGTGTCTCTCCACTAAAATTTTCCTCTTCCTCACAGCTCTTTTCCATCTGAATCCCATTTCTTTCAGTATCTCTTTCAGTTTAGTTCGTTCAAATGGAAAATTCATTTTCACCTTCAGTTCATTAATAAGTTTCCGCACAGATGGGATTGTCTTCTTGACTAAATAAAACTCTTCGATAGTTGACTTTATTATGTTTCTATCAAAACTGTCGACTTCTTTGGGAATCCTTGTTGGAGCTTTCCTTTTTTTGCTCGGTGAAATTACGGTTCCCTCAGTTTGTAGCTCCCGATGAATTACCTGAAGTGTTCTTCTAGGCATACCTGTATATGCTTCTCCTCGTTTAGTCGGGCTACTGAAAGGGAACATGAGTTTCTTGTCCAAACGCTCTTTTTCCATGGCGGACATCACGTTTCCTAGAACCTTCCTTTCTTTCATGTGAATCACGTGCCTCTTAGATGGCCCGGGTGAAGATGTTTCACTCCTGATCATACTGGTCAAAAGTTCAAAAGGAGACACAATACACGGCACTTCACTATAGCCTAGTAACTAAATTCTATTAACTAATAAGTAATAAACTCAATTATATACAATTAATAAGTAATACAGAAATCTCAATTATACACACGCCGTTTACGCGCTGACAGCTGATACGGGAATGAGGAGCAGGGAGCGCGTTGTGAGTGTAAGTATGGGAAAACGTAGTACAAGCGACAAGCCTGCCCATTCCCCCACTTTACCTACCCTGCGAACTCCAATCGCGGCCAGACAGTAACTGTGACTCACCTGCATAAAAATATATAACTGTTGTAAAACTTTTTCCAATGAGGCTGTGAATTCATTCATACTGATTACAATAGCCAACAAAAAAAATCATTATTTTGTTTCCTGACTGAAATTAGCTGATTTTGGTTGTTTATTGGGTAAGAATACAGAATATAACTGACAAAAACGTTTTTTAGCTCCTGTTTTATTGATATACTGTTCCTAGTATATACGAAATTACAATCTCCAGAGCAAGAAATAACATTTAAATATTTTAGTTTATACAATATTAAAAAATGAATTTACATAAAAAATGTTTATAAAATGTTTACATAGTCTAAAGAAAAGAAAATGAATTCTTTAAAAGTTAATATTGTTATTAAAATTGTTCATTATTACTGTTTTTCTTGATTGTTTTTACGTTTCTGAACGCTTCCTTTTAGTTTACCGCTTAGGCTTTTGGTCTGAAACATCCCTTGCTAATGTTCAGCCGTAATCTGCAAGAATGGACATGTCCCATTTGCCCTGATACCTCTTCTCCTGGCAGTGATCCCTTGGTGAAATCTTTTCACCATGTTCGTCACTTACGTGTCCACAGTTGTCAGGGAAGAAATCCAAATGCGAGTGGAGGAAATGCATTTTTAAAGACATATTCCATCCTAACTATGATGATATCCTAACTATTCCATCCTAACCATATTTGATTACCCAAACGTTTCGACATAGTATTCGTCTTTCTCAATGGGTTTTTAAATACTGAATGTCTGTACAGTAACGGTTATGGGATGTGGGTGTGTGTGGTGGGGTTTTTTTCCAAAAGCTCATTTATATTTTAAACATAGTTTTCAGCTCTTTTCTTGCCTAAGAACCTCTTAACTACTTTTTCCAATGTTTCCCAAGCTGCTTTCTCATTGGTGTTAAGTGCATTTTTGAACTTTTCATTTTTCATCAGCTTTCTGATTTGAGGTTCAACAAAGATCCCTTCTTTGACTTTGGCATCACTTAGTTGAGGAAATTGTCCTCTAAGACATTTAAATCCCTCACCATCATCTGGCAGTAGTTGATAGTCTTGTGAAGGGTTAGGCACCGGAAGACTACCACCATGTGGGACGGGACGAATAGCTGATGGAATGTTCGGGTATTCTACAATCCACTTTTTTTCTTTGAAATACCATCCTGTAAAGGCGATGTCATGCAAGAAATAACAGTCATTTACATGATTTGTTGGTTCTTGCTATATCACCGGTACACCAAAGTTCATTCAAGATCTCTTTCCAGTTAACCAATTACGAAGATTCACTGAACATGTATAGCAACAAAAGTAAGGCGCCCATAATTATTTATAACTAAGCGCCCAACGCTTAGTTATAACTTGCCTTGATCCCCTACCTTGACTTCAAAGTAATGAATGTAGACTGTTTTTAGTAGCTGTCTTATAGGCCGTTTCTGAGCAGAAAATGTCACATCACCACATACATAGCAAAAGTTGTCAGCACTATTAACACATTTGAGAGGCATTTTCACAGTTTCTAGACACAGTATAAGGAAGGAAAGAACATATCACTAACACTCACTAACCTTAAAATGAAGTTAGACAAAAAGTAACCTCAAACGACAAAAGTGGTCTCGAACGGATTTGCCAACCATAAAAAATGAAATTTCTCAGTTTGAAACAAAAATTCTCCTAACTATACTTAAACTGTTGGATCTTGAAAATAAGAGCTAACTAACCATTTTAAAGGTTAAATTAATTTTTATAACCTAAATGAAATACAAAATTGCTACTTTCAAGCAGGAAACATTTTTGCTGTTGAACAGTGTTATTAGTCATATGATATCTATGGATAGACAATTTAATACTGTCAATCTGGCTTACAGAATTTAACATGAAGGAAAAAATATCAGAGATATCTCTTCTCAGTTGAATTTAAAAATACTGTACTTCTAAACGTGTGAATTATTGGCTGTAACTTGTTAAGCGATACCCTAGTTATATATTAAGATGGGGTCATAAGGGACTGAAAATTGGGTTTTGTAGTAATTTTATAATAATAAAGGGATTCATAAAATGTTATAATAATAATGATCATTTTATAATAATAATAATTATTATCGTAAAGATGATAAGTTACCTGTGGTTGTTTTCTTGTTGCCCTATGATAGAAATTGACCTAGACAGAATTTTTTGAAATCGTGGCTTTTATACTCTTATAAAGAAAAAAATAATGAAACTTATGCATTACCTTTGTTGTTTTACTACAAAATGTTGTTGTAGTGGTCATAAACAATGATCTACACAACGTCCAAAAGTTGTTCAATTTTCTTTCATTTGAGACTACTGACATCCTTTACTATAGAAATTAATCATAATAAGTTGATGCTCCAAAAAACTAGTATTGCTGTTTACACGTTTAGAGAACACAGTAATGTACTCATACATGTTACCTCCGATAGTCGTCATTACTAAGTACAGTATATTAATGAACTGTAAAATAATACAAAACAAAAAAATAGATATTTTAAATTTAAAACATTTCTTCTTATTTACCACTGAGTTTTATTGAAATATGAATGTTGTTACCATCGCACTAAATGTCATTTTAATGCATTTTCCATGATTACAAGAAATTTACTTTTCTCACATATTCATACTTTATAAAAATTGTTTATAAATTATATTTGTGGTTATAAATAATAATTGTAGTTATAATTAATTGTGCCATTGTGAAATCACAGTTTCAAAACATTCTATTTTTGTGAATTCCTTTAGTATTGCAAAAAATAAACAAAAATTAAAGGTATTTTAAACTGTTATAAAATTCACTTGAAATTTTTTACTTGTATTATTTTACAAGTAATTATTCATGTAGTATTATTTTATTTGTATATATCGTAAATTGGCGATACCAGGAATATAAATTCTGTATATAAAATCCTGATTCAAATAATTTTACACTAAAGTCAACCGATAAGTAATAAACATTCTATAAATATTTAGAATTTTAAACTAATTCGTTATAGCCTTTAGGAGAAATTTTAAAAATAACAAATTTCAAAGGGAAAAGCAGTGGGAAACTAATAAACACATAGTCAGATTATATTCTGTCTTAAACATATTATTGTCGTGCAGAGGGGCTACCTCAGACGTTATGTTGCACAACAGACTGTTTATACTGTTTCAAACAATAGGAAACATATGCCCTTATCGTAAATTTAATGACTGCGCGCGCAAATGGCAGTTTATGTTTTCAGTAAAATAGAAATGTAGGTGTTTACGTGTGTCAAAGGTTTATGATTTTTTTTTATTGTAACTGCGAATTTCGCAGTTGTGCAAATCCATTACGGTCATCCACCTGTACTTTTGTATTATCTATTTCGTACTACACAGTTCGCTGCCTTACTAAAAATTGTTTAACGAACCAATGCAAAAATTGAGGTTAATGATTTAAAAACCATGTGTCTCATTTAATGCAAGCATAATTTACAACTTTATCGCGTATAGTACTGTGGTGTCATTATGAAAATAATTAGTTATTGTTATTTAACGTTTATCGTTACGCCCAAGAGACGTAGTAGTCTGTTTAATGTAAGTAATGTCGATATCCAGTTCAAACGTTTGTAGGCTGGCTGTACTTTTGGGGACATAACAAAATAGTTACTTCCAGGTCTTCCGTTTCCTATAGAGTGGCGTTTTCTCTCTTTTACACTTTTCGAACTTTGAAGAAATGTATGTTGAACAGATTCTATCTGATTCTGTAATAGCTCCTTCAGAATCTTGTCTCTTTTCTCTTCTACCATGCTCGTGTATTAAAGGAGTACTTTAACCATTTTATGAACACAAAAGCATCAAAGTATCAGGGAGTGATTTTTAGTACCTTTGTCTACTCATCCTGTTGCAATGAGTAGTTGGTAAAACATACGCGGGGGGGGGGGCAGACGTGTAGTGCTAGTCAAGTACCGTCCTTGAATGCCAAAAGGTTTACATTATTACGTTAAAACCTACCCTGTCTAACTCACCTAAGCTACTACAACGGTTCAGAAACGACCCATTATATTATGAACGACATATTTATTCTTTACAATACAAAACTTTATTCGATTTCGCATACCAGCTTAAATTCATACAACTTAAAGTATAATATTTAATTTTTTTATGGTAGGACTTAAAGAAAATGTATGTGCGTGTGCTCGCGCGCGCGTCTGTTCTCAAAACGGAGGTTGACATCACGAAGCTCAAGACTAGAAAAAGAATGAGGCTAAGTTGTACTAATTAAGCCTTATTAATAAGGTTCTTTTTTTTTAACAAAAGATGCAGTGGTTATGCTGACCTGATTCACGGTTTATTTTATTTTAAATAGTTAGAATATATATTTAACAGAAACCAAGCCATGCTTTGGTTGAGACCCGCATTGCCCATCCCGTGTACTAATGAGAAAGACATTTTAGAAAACCTTGATGTGTTGTTGATGACGCTAAAACGAGGACGCGACCCACAAAATAGATTTAAGCGACCGTCCTGCTACGTCGTCATTGGAGACTCACTTGACTTCCACTTACTTCACTCACTTCACTCGTGACACTCACTTCCAGCACAGACTTCGGACTGCAAGGACCTCTCTTCAGCTCTGCTCTGCTCTGGACGCTACTTCAGCTTCTTGCTGCTTTCGGCTGCCTCTCCGCCAGGACGAGGAACACATCTTTCGTCAGGAAAGAAGAACCAGGAGCCAGCTGCTGCCGGTGAATTGAGTAGCTGGTAGAAGAAGCAGCTGGCGGAAGTTGCCCTTATTAGGCCCACCTGTCGCCGGCAAACATCTCACCGGCCAGGAAAGAAGAGCCCCACGCGGGCGACTCGCCTGAATCGCCTCGAGCGATGGAAACGGACGATCCTCTTCCTCACCCGTTACCTCCTCTCCCGGTGGACGAGTCGGACGACTTCGCGACCGTTGGTCGGCGTAGACGCCCGGCTAAGAAGCCGAAGAGGAACCATTCCACCGAATCCGCTTCCTCTCGGACCTCGGCCATGGACATCGGTCCTTCTCAGGGCCAACAGGCTGCGGTTCCGACTACTTCGGGGGCAGCTCCGGCTGCTTCCGCTGCTGGTCGCGCGCCGCCCCTGTTCGTCCACGGGGTGTCCAATGTCGCCGCCTTATACAGGCGGCTGATCGCGGCCCACGGCCGACAAACGTGACCTTAAGCTGCTTGGCGGTGACACGGTCAAAGTTGTCGTCCGTCGGATCGAGGACCACCGCTTGGTCGAGGCCTTTCTGCAGGCTAATAACCTTTTCCCCCAAACGAGTCAAGCCCTTGTCTGTAATTCTGCGTGGGCTTGAGGCGCACACCGATCCCCAGGAGATCCTTTTGGAACACCGCGAACTCGGTTACCCGGTGCAGGCAATTTTCCGCCTGTTCACCAATTCTGAGAACCGAGTACCTCTCCCACTCCTCCGTCTCCACCTCGAGAAGGGCGAGGCTGCAGACAAGATATTCCACCTGACGCGGCTGTTTGGTTTCCGCGTCAGGGTGGAATCCAGTCGCCCCCCGAGCAAGCTTGCGCAGTGCCACCGGTGCTAAAGGTTCGGCCATCATACCGACGTCTGTCGCAGTGCCCCGGCCTGTTTACGTTGTTCCTTGGGACATTCCACGCAGGCCTGCACTGTGGCAGACAAGTCCTACTATCGCTGCATTAATTGTGGCGAAGGCCATGCAGCCAATTACAGTAACTGCCCGGTATACAGGGCGGAACTCCTGCGGAAGCAAAAGCAGGCAGCCAGTATTGCAGCCCCAAACACAGAAGCAGCCTAAAGTACAGGCTAAGCCGCCACCAAAGGCACCACCGGCACGGCGCGCGCCCTCTCCGGCTCCACCTCCAGCCCCTACAAAGGCACAAAACGAACCGCGTCGCCTTCCGCAGCAGAGACATGCCCTGTAGCCAATATCTCGGTATTGGAGCCGGAGAATCAACCCTCCACCTCCGCGGAACCACCAACTCCCGCCTCTGAACCAGAGGTAGCCTCGCCACCACTGCCACCTCCGCGATATCCGCGAGCAGGCAAAACTAAACACACACCTAGAGGGATAACCACACCGGATGCTCTGCCCCGAGCTCCTGCCTGCCCACAGCCCAATAAAAGTCCTGCTTCTCGGTATAAGTCCGACGAAGCGCACATGTCGCTACTTCAAACTCGACTGCCCCTGGTCCTGTAGCTTCCACCAACAAGACGCGATCTGCCGTTAAGCCTGGTCGCTCTTACGCGGCCACAGTTTCCAGACAAATCGCCCAGTTCGTCACATCCGATGACGCACAGTTCGTCCGCGACTTTCTGTCCGGCTACGACCTCAAGAAAGTCGCATCCACCTTCAGGTCCATCCGAGACCGCCTGGAAACTGCTGACCCAACTGAGAGGTTTATGCTCTTGGTAGAAGCTTGCAATGTCATAGGTCTTCTATGAACCAAGCCCTTAGACGAGACCTCTCGCTCGTAGCCTGGAATGCTAACTCCATCGGTTCCAAGCATTCCGACCTTCTAGAATTCCTGGCTCGGTTCAAACCCGACGTACTTATCCTCACAGAAACCCACCTGTCCCCGACGAACCGGTTTCGATTACCGAATTACGTGGTTTATCGAGATGACCGAGTTGGCCGACAAGGAGGCGGCACGGCGATCGCGGTGAGGACCTCTATAGGTCATCATCGTGTCGTTTTGCCGCAGCGCACTAACCTAGAGGCCACCGCCATTGAGGTCCACGGAGCTCTTGGTGGCGTCCTCGTGGTTTCAGCACACAAGCCCCCTCGCGCTGAACTCCTTGTCGGCGACCTGGACGTCATCTTCGATTCCCACCGAAGGGTAATTTTGGCCGGCGATCTGAATTGCAAGCATCGCGTTTGGAATAGTTGCTTGACTACTCCGAACGGGAGGCGCCTGCTCAGTTATGTTGAATCGCGCCGGGCGATGGTGATTGGTCCAGCGCAACCCACGTTCTTTTCGACACTACCTAACGCGGCTCCCGATGTTCTGGGTATTGCGGTGACCCAAGGAATTGTCTGTCCGGTCGAGGTATTCTCGCTTACAGAGCTGACATCCGACCACAACCCCATCTTGGTCCACGTCAGTACCCAGCACGCCTATGCACGTTCTGAGAAGAAGAAGGTTATCGATTGGGACCGCTACGGCGCGGCTGTGTGCCGTAGATTGCCGCCAGCGGGCCCACTCGATTCCGTTCGCCTCCTAGACGAAGCAATAGCGGGAATCGAAGATCGAAGAGGCAATCATCTCGGCTATAGGCGTGTCTTCACGTATGCGAGCTGGTTTCACGCCTGACTACCAACGCATCCCTGAGGAAGTCTCGCTCGCGAGAGGAATTACTTCCGGAAACGTTGGCAGAGGACCCGTGATCCGGCCGATAAGGCAGCATACAGTCGGCTCACCGGACGACTGCGTGGCAGTCTGAAGGCGTTCCGACGTAGCTGTTGGGAACTAGCTGTGGCCCGAACGGGGGATGCGGACCCGCAAAGTCACCCGTACAGAATACCAAGCAATGACGGGTCGAAGGCGACGACCTTCACTCCCCGCGATTGTTGGACCGTTCGGACGACTCCTGGGTCGCCCGGAGGAGAAGGCCGAGTACTTGGGCTTGTGTTTTGAGCGACAGTTCGCTCCCAATCCGCCCATGGACTGGGACTTCGACGAACAAGTCGAGATGGCTGTGGAAGACTTTCTGTCTCTTACGATCACGGCGTAGCCCGAACCCATCTCTTTGGAAGAGGTCTCAGATCCGCTCGCTGAACTTCAGCCAAGAAAAGCTCCAGGCCCGGACGGTGTCACGAACACCACTCTACGACTTCTCCCCGAGCCTGGAGTTCAATTCTTGACTGATTTGTTCAACGCGTGTCTCAGACAGGCCTACTTTCCCAAGAAATGGCGAAAGGCGACGGTCATCGTGATCCCGAAGCAGGGAAAGGATGCTTCCCGCCCCGACAACCTCCGGCCTATCAGCCTACTCTCCGCTACGTCCAAGGTTTTTGAGCGACTCGTGCAGCGTCGTGTGCGAGAACATCTAATTAACTTTAACGTGCTTGTCCCCGAACAGTTCGGCTTCCGTGTGGGGCATTCGACCACTCATCAACTGATGAGAATGGTGGAATACATCACGGACGCCGGGTATCGGAGAGAACGGATCGTTGGCTGTTTCTTAGATGTTGAAAAAGCCTTCGACAGCGTATGGCATGATGGCCTATTATTCAAGCTTAGGGAAGTCCAGCTCCCGGACTGCTACCTCCGTCTGGTTGCTAGCTTTCTGACGGAGAGGACCTTCTGCGTGAGAGTTGGAGATTCAGTCTCTTCCGAGAGACGAATCTCAGCCGGCGTCCCTCAAGGTAGTGTTTTTGGCCCCCTTCTGTTCTCACTCTACGTCAACGACGTGACGAGACAGCCTGGAGTCCAGGTGGCCCTCTTTGCGGACGACACGGCCGTATTTACGGCCGATCGTCATGTAGAAAGAGCCGTCTTACGACTTCAGCGCCAGCTCGACACGCTCGGGGACTGGACTGAAAATTGGAGAGTGCAACTCAACGCTACCAAGAGTGTAGCCGTCGAATTCTCGAAGCGACGGAAGCACCCTGTTAGGCAGTTACGTATCGGCAGAACGTACTTGCTCTGGTCCAACGAGGTGAAGTACCTCGGATTGCACCTCGACCGTCGGCTCACCTAGCGTACCCACGCTCAGACAGTTCTTAAGCGAGCATCCGCTCGTCTGAGCTTACTGTTTCCACTCCTGATCAGCTCAGCCATGACCAGGAAATTGGGCAAGATGATTGTTGCCGGTCATTACCTACGCTTGCCCGGTTTGGGGTTACCTCGCCGCAATGCATAAAAAGAAGTTGTAGAGCGTCCTCGACAGGGGTCTTCGGCTAGCGGCCAAAGTCCCCCGTCGCTTCTCATCACGCCTTCTAAGGAGAGGACTTGGCGTCCGCTCCTTAGACGAAACTTTCAGGCGGCTTGCACGCAAATTTTATGTACGTGCGGCGAGGTTCCCAGACAATCCTCTTGTGGCTGGGTTGGGCAGGTACCGTATACGACCAGGTGATTCGTGGAAACACCCTCGGTGTATACTGCGCTAGTGTAGGCTAGCACAACAGCCGAGAATCGGCCTGCTAAAGAGCACACGCCCTACTTGGGCAGGGCCACGAGGAGGAGCTCCAGAAGGTAGCTCGGCACTCAGTTACCGAGCGGTTCGTCTGCGACGCACAACCGCACAGCCCAGAACGTCGTCGTCATTGGAGTTTCTTATGGATACCCACCCCGCCGACTTTGACCATCCGTTCAACTCATTAACAGTGACAGTTGCGTAAATAATGACTGAGACCAAAAAAAAAAATCTTTCCAAAACTGATAAATTTTCCCTTTTGCTTGAAATTATGTGCGTGGTCTGTTCTGCGACTTTCGACACGTCTGAGGATACGGCCAGACTTGTAGTTTTTCATGCGAATTTTTCGCGTAAAAACGCGGGTAGAAATTTTGCAATCTCCACCTCCGTTTTCTCACACCGCTATAATTCTTGCTATAGCCGTGTGCACGTGTTTATTAGTTGGCTGTCGAGTGTGAAGTGACAAAAACTTACATCTGTGTAAGTTATGAAACAGATATGAAACCATATCTGTGCACATTTTGTAATTATGTACGGGATTTTATTAAATAAAATACACAGTTGTTGCACTGAGTGTCACATGGTTGTCATCTACATCCACATAGGCTGACAGAAAATCCATATAAGGTTTTAGAGTATTATAGAATATCTGTTAGTTTATTTGGGACGCTTTATCTATGGTTAAAGTTGTAATCTCAAAAGTACTGTTCAGGAATATATTACTGCAAAAGAATAAGATGAGTTTTATTTTACATAAGCAGTCATATTTATTTAATACCGACAGGAGAGTAAGCAAAAATCATAATTCATAAGTTTAGATGAAAAATCTGAATAATATCTGAAAACTTAAATTAGAAATTATATTAAATTGGGACAGCAATTATCTAGGTTACCTCTGCAAGCTTGAATTTCGATAGTCAGAAACAAAGATAACTGAATAATTCTAATATTTTTGTTTTGTTTTACATATTGGATATATTTATTTTTAATGGATACCGTGTTGAAAAATAAGGCATCTGCTAATTCTTTGTCCAACAACACGTTTTTATTAATTTTCTCAAGTATTTTTAATTGTCTTTTATCGAAAGGAAAATTCATTTTCGTTTTGCGGACATGTTGTGAACGTAATGATTTCGATACAGTTGTTAAGCAGCACTGAAGTAAAATAAAAATTAGACTACAGAGGTCGGGGAAATGTGCTTCACGTCCTTTCTTTTGCAAAAGAATGTTTTGTAGCAAAAATAATTCCGTCACATAAGGCTGATTCAGAATTCGATTTGTAAGCCCTGCTACAGTTGTATCTATGAATTCAAAATACCCTTCCTACAGTATTCTTCACATGACTGACAATATGCATGTAAGTCAGTTGTTCCACCAATTCTTTTTGGAACTTTACTTTGTCTGGGAAGTTTCAACTCCTCCAAACCAACCTCAGAAATCTTATCATTTCATTATTTAAATACAGATGAAAACTTTTCATTTGTCCTCAATGATGCGTTCATGATTTATAAAGCCTTGCCACAGTTCTGTTATTCACCTGAAAGCAGTTGTTTAAAATTTCTAGAAGTTCAATTACGTCTCGTCCCATGACCAAACCAAGACATGCTGATCCATTCTCGTATACACCAAGTTTACAACTAGTGCCGCCATATCCTTGTTATCCTAGTTCAGTCAGTATTATAATTACCAATTCATAACTGTTCAAATTGTCTTTTATTTGTGACCGCCGACAAAGCCATATTGTGGGACTTGATCTTGGCAATGTTACGAGTAAGACCCTCGACTAGATTCTCTTGGATATGGATAAACGCAGGTTTTGCCTTAGTGTTTGAAAATAAAATTCTTAATTGTCGGGCCCATTCCATAGCATTTCGTACTGTTCTAGAATATTCACAATTTCCTTTCATGGCTAAATTACAACGAGCACCGTAATGCACATAATCAACCAAAGGCTGCTTCAGGATTATGCCACGCCTGTACGCCTTTATTGATGCCACTCATATTCCCAGCTCCGTCATAGATCTGTAATTTCAAATGAATGATGCTATACCTGAACCACAAGTTACTTCAGTTTTATAGAAGCCATAAAACTTTTTTTCAGGTTTCAAGTTATCATCACACCAGCGAACACAGATAATCTCTTGTTCATCTCCTGAAATATCTTGTACACCATCAAAATTACTGAATAAATTAAAAGTTTTGTTAGTGTGCATTTTTAGTGATATAAGCAACTATTTCATTTCCCAGGACCTGGATGATTTCATTTTGTAGGGCGGGGAGTGCAGTAGCGCGATCGAGTCGGCTTCATACAGATGAAAAAAAGTCAAAAGACTAACCAATATTACTATCTTTAAAGTGGTTGAAAAAGTGTGATAACGTCCTGAAATTAATCCCATTAAAGTAAATGGTAATAACACAATAAAAATACGCATTATTGAAACACTGTTTAGAAGATACTTATTGACTGAATTGCTTTTCCTATATTTCATATTTCAAATGTATACGCAAATGCTGCGTAATATACGCCCCTGAGGATGTGTATATAATTCTGTTTTCTTTTGTGAGCCACTGCCTAAGAAATGGCTTGTCCTCACTGCAAACTTTCAGCAAGCCTTGAAGTTCCCTTCAACATTTATATGACCTCCTGAGCTTTAATTTTTCACAACGGTCTTTCATTAGGGGCTTTCTGTTGAGCATGGCTAAATACAGGTTGGGTGTAAGCAACACTGGTTTCATGACTTTTAAACCTTTCAATTGCCTCTATCCAGTTTTTGAATCCTTTCCCACTACAAGCCATGTCTGCTTTGGTTGCAGGTGTTTTATCTGGACATAATTGAACATACTTTGTACAGTAATAACAGCAGATACATGCTGCCCCGGAAATTTTGTGTACCGGTACCAATTTTGCTGAAAGTTAATACTCGACCTGTAAGATTCTGATGAATTGAAACACCATCAGGTAATACTTTAGGCTGGTATGAAAGACATGCTGATTCAGTTTCGAGTGTAACTGGATCACATGCTTCAGCCACTGGTGTCACTGGTTATGGTAAGCTTTCAGGAAATTTTGAAACGCGAGATTCATCGGTGGGAAGTAGACATTTGTGGAAATAAATGGGCCAGGATATGAAAATAAAATATATTGTACTTGTGGGATCAAGGATATAAATTTAATTAGGAATGAATAATACGAGGGCTATTTGAAAATCAACCTCCAACTGGTTCACAAGAAAATGTAAAACGTTACGTTCATATCTGTATTACTCTTGCTCATAGTCGTAACATCGTCACCACCCAAGTTTATGTTGAGGCAGTTATCATATTTTGGCACCAGATTTTGCCTTGTCTGCCACCAAGGTACCCAGCCAATGTTTGACGCCGTCAATGAGGTTTCGAAGACCTAGATTATCAAAAACACTTTCACCCTGATAACAACACAGCATCCCTGCCAAAATTAGCTCCGATGTTATACCGGGCTCCCTTCGGTCGCCAACAATGCATGCATAATATTCCCCGCAAGTTCCCAAGAGTGGACTCTCCTGAAGGAGAAGCCTTTTGGTACATGGAGCCTGCCCTCCATAATTGTTAGGCCCATATCGGCGAGTTTCCAGCAAAGGGGGGTCGACAGTCTCATGAAGATACATCAAAAACTCAGCACTCCGTACTAACGTGATTCGACGGTGTTTGGTCGGGATGACTGCCGTCCACACGGAGTTGTTGAGGGGCACGGTTGTGCACTGACACGGCAGCGTTCAGACGATCTTGCTCTCGCTTAACCTCCTCAACTGACGTCGTCGATCAGTTCTGATTACAGTACCGAACGTACCCAGAAGGAGACGAAAAGTTTCAATAAATAGTGGAATACACAGTTGGCGTGAGAGGTAATAACAGGCTCTCGCAAATTGGTGAGTGAAAATACAAAATGATAATGGTCGCAACTGAGTATGCATCGTTTTACTATTGCAAACTTTCCGTGTATACCAGCCAGTCTATAGTCTATTATCGCATAGCCTGTTACATCCGTGTCCGCGTAAAAACTCCTTTTAATTCCATACTCCATTTTTGGTCGTTTTATGAGAGTTGGTGACTGTTTTTGGTCCCAGCTCCTCATAAAATTTACTTCCTTTTATTACACAGACACATACAGAGGCTTACGAGGCCCAAGGCCTATAAGCCTGATTTAATGATTAGATAGCATTTTTGGCTGGTTTGAAAATTCTGTTCATGGCATAAAATATAGATTAGTGAAGTGAGAAGTATGGTTTCGATATTCATTCGGAACAAAGCGCTTTTAAATATTTACCAAAACGTTAAGAAATTAAAAGCAATAAGATCCTGTGTTCCATCAGAAATTTATGATCCAAAATAAGTAACTCTCCGATTCAAAAAAATATCGAAGGTGCGTTTCGAATAACCTTCGAAGCGCTACATTATAAAATTGGTTCTGTATGTAAGTGAGTAGACTAATAATTTTTCTTCCACTTTTCATTTTTATTCAAGTAGGAAGCTTCATCTTCTTAATATTACATGTCGATGTCTTCAGCAAAGATTTAACTGAACCCTATTTCTTGAGTTCCTCTTTACCGCCACTACCTCTCTTCATTATACCAATACAAAACACAATTTAACTGAAAACAAATTAGAGTGAGTAACAAATACAAACTAACTCAAAATGAAAGAGATAATCTTAAAACCTATGCCAGTTATTCGTCAAATAACTAGAACGTCGTTTGTTGCCGTGCACAGGCGACAAGCTCATCAGATAGGCCTAAACAGAAATAGAGACAAAATAACACGGCGGAACGGCACAAGACATACTGACAGTCGATCTGTACACACTACATTAAGAAGAATGGGAGTATAGTGGTCGGAGGGTTTGTTGTGTGGAGCGTTATTCGTTTGCGCGTGTCTTCATTTTTATGGTAGTGTCATCTTGTCAAAAAACTGTCAAACCTGCGTTCTACATTACTTGGAGGAACCTATCATCTCTATATAATAAAATAAAGAAAATATATCATTGGGCCTTAAATTGGACCATCAATGGCATTGAATTTAAGTTAATATTTTTATTCACCTAATACTTTGTGTACAAAAAAATGAAAAAATTATTCAGGATTTAACCTTTGGAAAAATATTGGGAGGGACGGGTCCACCTGGCCGCGACGCCCGCGGTAAAACTTAATACAAAACAAAGAGTAATGGTGTAAATAGGTAAGGTTTTATAACAAGTGTTACTTTTGTAGAACCGTACTTCAAAATTTGCTTAAATGTACGAGAGCACCAAACGCAGCGTTTTTTCCGCAAGTGTAACCACACATTGAGTGTGAAAACCAACCAACGAATGCATTGTGAGCGCATTGTCTAGCGGGCCTTATTCCTTGTGCTCTGACGTGAAAACACGCCAAGTGTGGCCACGATAACATTAGGCGTGATTTCACGCCGGAGTACGAGGATGAAGGCACCTGTTCATGGTCTCCCGCTGGTTGGCTGGTTTTCACGCTCCAATATGTGGAAGACGCCGCATGTCATGCTCTTATAAATTAAGTAACAGGATTGATTGCGAATTTTGAAGTACGGTTTTGTATGTTTTGTGATTCTTGATTGAGTTACATTAAGGCAGTGCCGGATTTAAGTTTTTTGAGGCCCTAGGCCAAGTTTTCTGAGCGGCCCACAGGCTATTTTGATTCCCTTCAATGTTTAAATTATCCACGGGCTTATTAATGGTCTGATCGCCTGCAACCTCTGCTGCAGAAGTCCTTGGAACATTGAAATCAGTTTCTGGTACACATTTAATTGCAGGGCTATCATTAGAAACCGGCGTAGTTTTAAAAAATTGATCTAGTTTTTGAGTGTTTTTTATTGTTTCCAAATGAGCTTCCTCTTTAATTTGTTTTATCTTACGTTTGTAGGCTCCACTAGCCGTGTGAATGTTTATGTTCATGTCCGTGTTGAATACGTTTAGTGTACGGATTCAATTCTATGTTCATAAAGTTTTCACACTAATAAATATCAACGATATAACACGCTGCCCACCACACAAAGCTAAAAACCTTCTTTATATTCAAAACAAAATAAAAACAACCTCAAGTCGCAAACCGTTCAGTCACAACCCATATACTGTACTGTAAAATTAAACAGCCATGAAGGTAGGTATAGTGGGGAGAAGGCGGGTTAGCCACGAGAGAGGAAAATGTCTACTAACACAGTTGAAAATATTGGCCTACTCTCTGAATTGTGATGAAGACGCGCGTATAAGTAATCTATTTGAGACGGATTAACTTTTTATACCTAATGTGTCGACGTTACGCTTCTTTAATTAAAGAGGAAAGAAAATAGTAAAATTGACGTTTTCCCCTGTAAAAGTAGGTACTCAAATTTAAAAACTGGTATCGCTTATAATGACAGCTGAAATAAAGCAGATATACTGCCTTGTTGATTCACAATTATTTTCTTTTTATTATTTTTATAATTTATTTTCTTAATTTTCTATTATCTATGCAATCTTATAATGTTTCCAATTGTTTTATTTTTTTTTATTTTTTAACGTTTTTTATGTTTTATTATTTTCTACGTCTCATTAGCTACATTTTTAAATATATTACTAAATATTTCAGCAAATTAAGTTTTACAGCCCTACCAAACACACACACACACACACACACACACACACACACACACACACACACACACACACACACACACACACATAACTTGTGTAACTTTTTTACTAAATTCTTGGATTTCGTTGTCCATGACGTGTCCGTTACTTAACTAAATATCACTATAGTATTGACGACTCGGAACACTAAGTTTTTTATAAGTTTGGAAGTTTTTTTACATTTTAGTACGTTTTATATTTAATTCACTGATTTTTTTACTAAGTTACTAAATACTAAAAATGTGGGTGTAGGTAAGTTTTGATGTCGATCACGACACGACCAGAAACAAGCGTCAGATATAATAGAAAGAGACAATATAAAGCCTGTACAGCTTTACAGAGTTATAAAATGTTTAATACTGCCATTATTTTGTAAAGAGTGACTTTGCATGTTGTGTCTGTTTCAATGTTTCTCCAAAGTCGAGCCTGGACATCAACAATCCTTTGGATATTTTGGAATGTGTAACACTTTGTGTATATACACACCGGTACCAATCTGCGAGCTTGACCTTGACGACAGCTGGCAAGGACAACAGCTAATAGTCAACTTAAAAATATCGTGCCGTTACTCAATAGGTGACTATTTGCATTACTTTATACCAGATCATATTTTAATAGTTTGCGCTCATTTATAACAAATCTTTGGTATACTTAAATTTATACATTTTCTGAGTAGTAGTTGAATACTAAAGCGGTAAATTATTAATGTAATTGTAAATTTCTTCAATAAGTACGCGAGCGAAAGCATTTATTCATCCAGCGGAGAATGTTTTTTCCAAAGCGATGACCTATACTTTTTCTTGCTTAACCGTTTTCTGAAAGTCCAAGTAAAATTTTAAGATCACAATCCGAGAAAGTGTTGAGGAAAGGTTGAGATATCAAGGATGTAAGCAGAGCGTAGCGGAGCATTAACAGAAAAGACAGGAGCTGTGTTGTGCTTATGTATACATGGTGTGATGGGGTTTGTCAGCTTGTATGTTATAATATTAAACACACACACACACACACACATTGTTTTCTTATACGCCTATTTCGTTGAATCAGTATTGTTTAAAATCGTAAAACAAAATTTATAGTTTATAAACAACGTTGACTATACTGAACAAGTATGAGTCAATGAAATATCCGTTGAAAAAATAAAATAAAAACGAAAAAATTCGTATAGTTTTTTCGTTGTTTAATATTTCAAAGATCAAAATACTCCGATATGAAAACATGAGAGGTCTCTCTCTCTCTCTCTCTCTCTCTCTCTCTCTCTCTCTCTCTCTCTCTCTCACACACACACACACACACACGGGCGCGCGCGCGCGGACGCAACACATAATTCAAAGAATAGGCCAATCTATTGCATACTGAAAATGTAAAACACGTTTTGAAATAAAGTAAATACAAACTAATGTCCTAAACATCGTAAATATAACTTACCATAGTGTCCAGGACACTCGGGACTTTGTTTTTATGAGCTTCTGTTGTTTCCAACAAACACTCGATTTCCTTGTGTTATTTTTCGTAAAAAATGCATTAAAGTAAACAATGCATACAAGTTATTTACATATAACGATGTCTAAATACACGTTTGTCGTAAGAGTTTCACGGTAAATTAATACAGTAAATAAAATTGGAAACATAATAGACGCACTACTAAAACGCACTATCTAAATTATTACGACTGATGTCTACTGAACTTCCTTTCAGTCAGAAAACATTTCGATACCGCACATATCTGCGTCGGAATCTGTTTCCGGCTCACAATCACTGTCACTCTCACTATCTAATGAAATCACAAACCTATCGGTTTCTTCGTCAATAATTATGTCTCTTTCACAGTATTCCCTCTCTAATCTTTTAACTCTATCACACAGAGGTTTCCAGTCATCTTCGGACAGTTCAGCAAATTTTCGTTCACACAAGGCAATTACATCATTCATTTTAAATGTAGTATTGTGTTTTGCAACATGCCCTTTCACGATAGA
Organism: Magicicada septendecula; assembly: GCA_034769895.1. Taxonomy (NCBI): domain Eukaryota; kingdom Metazoa; phylum Arthropoda; class Insecta; order Hemiptera; family Cicadidae; genus Magicicada; species Magicicada septendecula. The sequence goes on along the minus strand of CM068367.1, from coordinate 915,797,114 downwards.
CCATATCATCTCGATCGGGTTTAAATCGGGATGATATGGCGGAAGTCGCAGTGTCGTATGACCATGTGCTTTCAGTAGCTCGTCAACTACGTACGTTTTCTTGTTACTCTGGTGTTTTTTTATAAGCGTTAAAAGTTCAGGCTTCAACATATTTGTCGAAAATGGGACACTGTTATCCTCTAACCATTTTATCATATCCTCCTTTTTGGAATTTGAGGTGGGTGCCTTATGTATCTCCACATTGTGATAGGCTGCATTATCCATTACAACAACAATTCAGGAGGTAGGGGTTGGGAAGAAGTTTCTCTTGCAACCATTTTATGTAATTGTCTTTATTCATTTGGTCATGGTAATCGCCACTCTTTCTTCCAGCCTTCCACATTAAAAGACAATTCGGTATGCAACCCATTTCGCCTCCAGCGTTGATAATTATCAGCCTTTCGCCTTTAGGTACTGGCCGGTGTATACATTTTGCACTGTCGTCTCTCCACGATTTAGATGACACATGACTAGAGAGAATATATGACTCGTCCACATAAACAATTGGTCTTTTCTCTTCCCTGTGCTTAATGAGACATTTTAAATAGTGATACGCTTTTGGCGTAAGTCACTCTTTTCAATAAGAACTTTCCTATTACTTGGGGTAGATTTCCACTTAAAACCTAGCGATTTCAAAATGACTCTTAAACTACGGTCGCTACCTTTAAAATTAATCTTGTCTTCAAGTTTTTTCCTAATTATATCTGCGGTTGGAAGTTTCCGTTCAGCCACACACACTTCATGAACGGTTCTACGAACAACGCATTTATCAAAATCGTCGATACCAGTAACAGGTTTGTCCCTTTTATATTTCTTTGGAGTCGAAAATGATTATGTTGGACTACCATCCTCACACATTTTCTTGGCTTCTTGCAATATTGTCTGAACTACCGTCCTTGAAACTCCACATGCGGCTGCTGTTCTCTCTTGGCATTTTTTTAATGGGTACAATAAAGCCGTCGTTACATTTTCCAGTTTTCATTATTGCTTGTGCTTCTTTTTATGAAATCATAAACGTTTTTTATTATTTCCCTGCTCTGACTATGTAGTTTCTTGCCTTTTAATTTTGATACAAAGTCTGACATATTTGCCAAAATTACGAAGCACAAACACAAAAAATATAATACACAATTGAAGATTCACTACACTAACAACACGCACCAACGAGTATAAACAAAGTGGTACAACACAGTTTACGCAATACACTTCGAGGCGTAGCCGTACACTGAAGTAAAAAAATCCAATCATTTGCAAGCCGTTGACAGCGGATGTTTTCAGTTCCAACTGCTTACAACCCGTCCTTCCTCATCACGACTGTCGGAACTGTCGTCAAGGTCAAGCTCGCAGATTGGTACCGGTGTGTATACATGTTATGATTCACGAAAAACGTAGTAGTATATGATCCACATTGCTCTGGCATTTAATTTGTTTGAATAAGAATATACACAATGATAACAAACAAGGGTGGTATCACGGTCTTGTAAATTCGGGGGGGGGGGGGAATATAGCGGACGTTCAAAATTCGCATGAGCAGATTAGTTTTCAATGGTGCCAACGTCTTAAAAATAAGCGCGCAATATTTAAATGAGCACTGTCTTCCATTTATATTAACAAAAATTGATAATTTAATTTCAAAAAATCATACTTAAATAAATCAAAGTGCCTCCTACTTTTATATAAAAATACTTCGGTTAAAAAAAAAATATCTGTACCTTGAGACAGTAGGCGGTCTAGTCGGCCTAGTGGTAAATCCGGTACTGCATTAAGGTGTAAATTGTTAGTTTCCTAAACTTGTATTAGACAGTGACCGAGTACATAGTATGTATAGCAATATGGATCATGTTATACAGTATTACGTATGCATTTATGTATTTTAAGTCTACTACTGTCTAGACAAACTGAATTTTGTCAGATTATCTATAAATAACCTGACCTCTGCAGGCCAATTTTATTTTACTTTAGTGCTGCCTAACAATTGTATCGATGTCGTTACATTCATAGCATGTCCACAAAACGGTAACAAATTGTTCTGTCGGTGACAGACAAATTAGAAATTGTGAAAAAATTGAATACAAGTCGGATAAAACTTTCGCAGGTCTATTTTTCGGTATAGTTTGGTGTCCATTAAATTTAGAGAATGATATCCAACGCGAAAGGTAGGCCTATATATTATACTAGAATTACACGTATACACGCGCGCGCGCGCACACACCCACACAAATTCTATAATAATAGAAAAAACATTGTCTGGATTTTCTCTTATGTAAAGCACAAATTCTTCCTTTGTTGATCTGTGGTTTAATAAGAGATGGAATCAACATTTTAACAGACATTCTATAATGGCCTACTCGAAAAATTTTTCTGAATTTTTTTCAGTTTATTATACAGGAGCACAAGTATCCTTTCTAACCTATCATAATCTTACTCATGTAATTCTCGGTTTTTACGCAAAAACGTATGAAGCGAGTTTTATATACAACAATTTTATTATCATGTTATTTAGATTATGATTAACTTATACTAGTAAAAATAACATTATCACTAACAAATACTAATTTCAAGTATTATTTTTTGGTTTATCAATAACTTAAAATTAGATTCCGTGTAGAATAAATTAAAACAAACGTTGTGTTGAATTACGTAAATTATTAGTTCCAAGTTAGTTTGATGCACTTTAGATTTGCGTATATTAGTAATTATGCTACAAGCCCTAAATAATTATAATCAATTCATAAATAATTCTAGTTCTTGTTATTGTCAATGTTGACTTGTTCCTCTGTGTGTGTGTGTGTGTGCGCGCGCGCGCGCGCGTGTGTCAGCCCGTGCTTATGCGTTACACCTAATTAGCGATTGTTTTGTTTATAAACAGTCCAAATTGCTAATTATGTTTCAGTTAACACATGCATATATTATTATTTTTCAAAATTTTATTTATGAGCTAGTTGGCCATCCGTTAGGTCTGAGTAATTTACATAGGCCAAAAAGCATATTTAGGTATTACATGAAAAACAAAATCTAAAAACCATCTAGGAAATGTCACTGGTGCTATCTAGCTAAAAAGCAAGCTGTGTGTGTATGCGTTTGACGTTGCCAATACCATGTCTTACCGACAATGCGAGACTGTCATATCTAAGAAGTGTTTACATTCTTTTGGTACAATATTTTATGTTTTAACAAGAGTAAAGTACTTAATTTTGTTAAATAAACTATCCTGATAATCATAATAATCCACTGTAAAAAGGTAGATGAAATATCTATAAATGAAAATGATATTTGAAGGGGGAGGGGATAATTTTTTGAAAATTACTTTTCTGATGTCGAATAAACTACTTCATTTTGAAAGATAGGAAACCCTTACCTACCCCCATACCCTTTACCTTAGTAATTACATATAATGAAACTATTACTCAATAAAAGTAATATAAAAAATGGGGTTGTTCGGTCAAGGGAGAGGGGTAGTTTACCTGCATTGTATTGTGTTTCAACAAGAGTAATGTACTTAATTTTGATAAATAAGTGCCTCGAAAATAAAGTCATATTAATCCACTGTAAAATTGTAAATGGTATGTCTATAAATGGAGAGGGTAGTTGAAGGGGGAGGGGGTTATTTTTGAAAATTACTTTCCTGATATCAAGTAAAGTACGAGTATTTAATTTTGAAGAATTAAAATGACATATGATTACATAAGAAGAATTACCTTAGCAATTACATATGATAAAACTACTGTATTGCTCTATGAAAGTGTAAATATCATTAATGGTGGTGATCGGTTGAGGAGGAGGGATAATTATCTAAATAGTTCAGTTTCTATATAAGAATAAAGTACCTAATTTTTATAGATAAAGTGACTCGAAAATAACATTATATTAAACGACTACCCCATAATAACAAAAATCTCTACAAATAGTGAAAATAGTTTGAGGATGGGGGATGTTTTTTTAGGAATTATCGAACCGAATTCAAGTAAATGATTTAAAATATAAATCTTAGAACATGGAAGTCATGTATAGTTCTCCATACCGATATTTTAATGAAGTCATGACTTTTCTGGCTATTCTCCCATTCTGTAATTACGCACGCGAGAACCATGACGTGTGTGTGTATGAATGAATACTTCACGGTTCCGAGAACAGTAGTCACATATCAAAGCAGAGTATCAATTAAATTGCAAATCTCACGGCATACTTCTGGATTTTTTTTTAATACAAACTTTAAAATTTTGTACCCGACATTTTACAAAGCCAAATTTCGTCACTAGTTTTGTATCCACTGTCTTACACAGTAACGATAAACCGCTTGCCGCGCTGCCGTTGCTATTGCCATTATCCCCACTCTTCGAATGAGTCACTGCAACGTCATAACATCCGTGAGGGAGTTCCGTACTTCTAACCGATGATTTCACTTGTCTGGAACGCGTAGTTATTTTATTTAGACTTGGATTTGTAGCTTTCCAGTCAGAGTTAACAGCGTTTGTGTGTGTTACAGGTGTCTGAAACAGGACTAACAATGAATCGCTACTACCCAGCTCAGGTAATGTCGTTCATACATATTAATTTTGGTATTACATTATTATTTATTCTTAAATAAATAAAATTTTTAAGTAATCTGACTTTAACGTCCTTCTTTTAACTTAACAATCGTACTTTAAAATGGATGTAGAGTACGGTCAGTTTGTGATTTAGAATACACAGACCAACAATCAACATTCAAATTCCGTTGGTTCAAAATCAAAACATTCCTATCTGTAGGCTATAGTTCGTCTCCAAACTTCTAAGTTTGTCATTTACATATGCAGAGGGCGTAAATGAGTGCGACTCGTCTAGTTAGGTGTAGCATTTTTGTCAAGTTGGCAAATATAGCCAACAACAGCTTCTTTATGGGAAAATATTAAATTTGGGGTTATTTTTTTCAGGGTATACCTTTTTCAGTATTGCAGAATTAGTTCGCAGTAGTGATAAAAGCAGACCAGCAATTAATTTCTTAAAACCGTCCGTTATTCCGTACGTACGTACACTTGCGACAGAACGCTGCGTTGCAGAAGTCGCGACTTTTACAAACTCTCAGCCTCTGCAGGTGAATTGACTTGTTCGCAACTTCAAAATGTCGGCAAACCACATATATTAACGCATCCAGCAGCGCGATTTTGAAATGTTCGTTTTTGAAGGCCTATAGTGTCTGTTTTATGAAAATCATTTATTCATTTGTGTAACAAAATGAGTACACCGATTTAATTGCATTTGCTGCAAATATTTAAACATGTACGTTCTCACTAAGTCGATGTTTTAAAAAATTCATATAAAATAGAAGATGGGAGAAATTTTGTTCCAGTGTACTAACTTTTATTTCAAGATCTCGTTAATTTTTAGATATCTCGTGTAACCATTCCGTTTCCACTTCCCACTGAGATTACAACACCATAAATAGCAAGTAACGAGTTCGTTTTCTTTTAATTTTTGTAGTTTCACAAAAAGCTAAAACTCCCAGAAGTAAGTTCGATTATTCCCAACATTATAATTATAGTTGTTGATATAATAAAGTTTACAAACAGATTTATTTGTAGTATTACAGGAGTCGTAAGCAGTCTTGCTGACATGTATTTATAATGTTACACAAAATACCACAGGGGAACAGAATGATACAAAAACGCCTGTTTTTCTTGTCAATTTCTTTATTTTTTGGCAAAATTATTGTAACAATTGTGTATGTATGACTACCTCTAGTAGAGTAATAAATGTGTATAATTACTAGTAACATTGAAAAGTCAGATTAATTTCATTTGCAAAACATAAAATTTGTAGACCTAATATTAAGATTGTTTTTCTGTTTCAAATATACATCAGTACTGTAATATAAGTTTTCTGTTGAGAGTATTACTTAGTGTAGCTGTCATAGAATTTTTTCATATCTTTGAGGGGTGATTAACCAAAATATTTATATGGAGGGCTGTAGACCAGGATTTTTCCATGGTGGCGGATTATTGATGATAAGGGGTAGGGGATAGTTTTCTGTGTATGTGGTATCACAGCTGCAACAGGTTGGTACTGCCTCCATAGGTTTAGCCATAAGACCTCATTGGTAACTTTCCTGTGAGGGAGGTTATAACCTCTCCTTGGTTACACCACTCTTGTTACACTGACTTACACTTAACTTTTTTCTGTACCCTGGTATAGGTTTATCTGTACAGAAGGATTAAGTTACCCAAGTTTCTTGAAACAGTATGAGCTCGGACACAAATAATTCTAGATTGTATCTGTTGATTGGCATGTGACTGTGGTTGACTTTACCAATTTTTGTACACATTATTTAATTTGCTTCATAGTGGCTTGGCAGGTTATATAGTGGAAGACATCATTTGTAAGCGAGCATTCTGTCCATGAATAACAATCCTCTTTGACAATAAAATAAACTGAATGTAAAGGCATTTAACTCATCCCATTATTTTGGTGTTAATTTATTTAAAGATACTTAATGTATGAGTACAGTACTCATATCAGGATATGAGTAAGAAGATACTACTACTCTTAATTAAATAGAAATTGTCCAATACTAATTAAATGGTAAGAGCCTGAAGTTCATTGGCATATTCTTAGCCAGGGTTTAAGCCACACCAGAAAGTATTCATCATTTGATACCAGAATTCATAATTGTTATTTCACATTTTACCAGGCCAATTCTATGTATGCAGCAGTGGCGGCTCGTGAGTCATGGGGGAGGGGAGGCCGGGACTGTCCCAAGAATGTTATCAGTTCGACGAACGGAAGCATCCTCCCCCTCCCCCTTGTCCTTTCACCTTTAAATACGCACGTGCTGCCCAATTTCTTGGAAGCTTACTTTTCCTAGCAGAGTTATTGGTTTTGTGTTGTTGATCTGATGTTAAAGTTGGTTTAAAATGAAATGGTATTAATTTTAGGTATAATTAAATAAACAGAGAATCGAGTAGTTTTTGTTTGAAAATTTCAAACCAATTTTTAACTTTCAAAATAATGATGTGAAGCTGAATGTTTTGTTCGGGGAAAGTATCTACAGTGAGAGTCAAAGCGTAGAGACCTTCAGGCGAGAGAACAAACTACGCGAGACCCTAAGGCACACATCGATGTCGACGCAAATTCGAGAAATGCCTGCACAAAGAAAATATCAACAGAACGCGCGATGAAGCAAATAATAGTTATAAACTTTCACTCGCTCGAACTGTTAGTAAACATGGCGTAAAAGAGTACTGGGCATAGAAAATTTTTGCGCTGTCTTTCTTTCTCTTCTACGCCACGTAACTCAAAATATAAGCCTTGTGTCGGTAATAACTAATAGCATCTTAAACTAAAACTTACTTGTATTTATAGTTTTTGTGAACAGCTGCAAAACAGTGACGCACACTTGATACAGTTTGATTGTCTGAACTTATACAATATATTCACTCGGTGCTCCTTCTTTGCAAAACAATCGATTACATCATCGTACCACGAAGGTCTGCGTTCCAATTTTTGCAGGGTTTTCTTTTCAACTGAAACTAAAGCTAAAGCACTGAGGCGGTCTTGAGTCATAGTGTTCCTTAAGTAGGATTTAATTCTTTTAAGACATGAAAAAACTTCCTTCTACTGAAGAACTAGACGCAGGTATTGTTGCTATAAGGGTGAATAATTTGAATGTTTCCGGAAGGATTTCTTTTGTGTCATCATTAGTCATCTGTTTTATCAATTTATTGAGTCTTAAACTGTGAAATTTATCTTTGTGTTTAAAGGAAAAAATAGTTTCTAGTTCTGTTCTTAAATTTTCTTTGTTGAAATGCTCACCATATGTGTTTATTAAGGAAGTCAAAGCATCACTTGGGAATTCTTTATCATACTGTGCAAAGTTTTTTGTCTCACCCAACTTAAGAAATGTTAATTCCTCACATCTTGAAAATCGTACCTCTAGCTGTGTTATAATGTTGTCTAACACTTCAAAATAAATTTGTTTGTAGTAATTTGAGGAAGCGACGTCCTTATTTATGAACTGGTGACGTTTCATAACTGATGATCTGGAGCCAGTAGCAGACTGAGTCAGCTGGATGAACTCGTCATATTTCTTATCATCCCTCAGTTTTCTCATATAAGAAATACATTCCACAACTGAATTATTACAGAATTGTGTGTCATTTGAAATTTTTTGAAGGGTTTTAAATAGTAAATCGGTTTTTTCAAAAATCTTTTGAAATACCGACAGCAGAAAAACAAATGTGAAATCTTCTAAATTATTTAAGTATCCTTGTGCCTTTAACAGTTACAGCATCTGATGATTCTAATAACTCTCTCTCAATCAATGTCAGTCTATTTGTATGAACTGCACTGATAATTTTGGAATTAGAATTCCAGCGAACCTCACTATTTGTTGGAACACGTTTGCCCAAAACTCTATCTAAAACAGCTGTTCGCTTTGACGTACGATGAAAATATGCAGGTATTCCTTGAAGGGTAGAAAAAAACACCTTAACAGGTTTTATTTTAGAGCAACTCTGCTGTAAAACAAGATTTAGGCGGTGTGCAAAGGAATGAGTAAATATAGCTTGAGGTGCGATTTCCCGAACTTTAGCCTGTAAACCATTTAATTCACCTGACATAACACTACATCCATCATAAGTTTGAGCAACTAACTTGTGTTTTATATTGAATTTTTCAAGAGCCTTACACAAAACATTACACAAACCATCTGCCGTTCTGTCTTCATTAACGCCATAAAATCTCCAAAAGTACTCTTGAATTTCACCGTTAGAATTCACTAACCTTACAACTATGGAGAACTGCGTTTTCTCAGAAATGTCTGTAGTTTCATCTACCATGCACGCAAAGAATGGAGCTAGATTGGTGTCACTTTCAATAACTTTTTTTAACTCATCTTGAAAGCATTCAATTAGTTAATTTTGTATGGTTTTAGACAATCCTCTAAAAAATCCCATGTTATCCCAGTGTTGTTTTAACTCTCGATTCCTGCTTATTACAAGGTTGAAAATAGCTTTAAAATTCCCATGATTAAGTGAATCTTCCGATTCGTCGTGCCCTCTGAAAGCAAGCTCCTGTTTACATATTAAACTAGTGACATCAACTAAAATCTTTATTTTTTGCAATCTGCTATGTTCATTTAACAGTTCAGATATTTTGAAAACTTGATTTGAAAGGTTATTTAATGATAGGTGTGCATGTAAATGATCCTTAGAGGATGCATGCCTCACCAAAGCTCTAGATAAATTTTTTAAGTCATCAAACCCTTCAGCAGACCATACAGTCTTCTTTGTGCTCAGCAATAAACAAGGCCAACAAAATAATTTTGACTTTTCCCCATTACCACATAGCCATTTATGTTGGTCATACCATGACGACTGAAAAGATCTACTGCGGTCTTTATACTTTTTAAAATAGATAACTTTGGTGTGGGTCGTCCACATTTCAGTATTTCGTTCCTTTCAATATCACTACGTCTTGAAAACGGGACATTAAGTAAAGATACTAAAATGTCATTGTTTTTTAAAGAACTACTACTCATCTGCTGTAAATCCATGTCACAGAGGTCAGGCAGTAATCCAAAATAGCACAAACACAGGACTCACGCGATTGAAACACACGCGAAGCGACAAAATCTGGCGCGCTCTGTAGTGTAACGAGTGCGAGAGGCCAATGCTTCGTTGGCCTCAAGCGCTGTATAAAACACTGCGCGGTCCCCCACCACGCGCGTCTGACCAAGTTTATATGGCATTGCATGGCCATGGCGGGCGGCCAGCGAATATTCGGCCTCCGACACATTTTTATTATTGGTGCATTCCGCTGCTAATGTGTGCATTTGATACACTTTATTTTAAATGTTTTTTTCTAAGATAATGCGTGAACCTGTAGTGCCCTTTTGCAAATATAAGTTAAATTATATTATTATTTATATATTTTTTAGTTTGCTGGGAGTTATTCAGTTATTGGGGAGGCCAGGCCTCCATTGCCTCCTCTGATGAGCCGCCACTGGTATGCAGTAAAACATAATAAAACTAAAACTCTTGTCAACTGTTTGAGGAAAAGAGACATAACTACAACTTGGTGTAACTTCTTCAGTTTTTGTTTTTAGAAATGTCCAGCTTGTTATGAAACTTCATTTAACTGTGAAGTTCTTTCAATTGGTGACACAAGTAAGCAGTGGTTTCAGTTATAAATGTGGCCAATATTGACATGCTTTCATTAGAAGATGGAAAGGGTTTTTATATATAAACAAAATCAAGTGTTTAATAAACAAAATTCGGCTAAAGTTTAACATAGGAAAATTTTTATTTATTTCAATTTATTTACTCATAATTTTTACTGGCCCTTCAGATGATGCAATATATGCAAACACTGCAGATGTTCAGTTCATGAATTGTCTGTTAAAATTCATGAATTGTTTGTTAAAAAGTTTGTCAGTTACTCATTATGTCCAGTTACCAATTATTATTAATACTTAGTTATTACATAGTATCATAATATTTATCAAATTGGTTATTTTCTTAAGATATTGTAGATGACGTCAGTGAACTATGTTATATGGTAACAAATAAACATTCTATTTGACTATACATTCTGGCAAATATTTGACTATACATGTTGGGCTAACACAGTTATCAGAAATTTCTAGTCAGGTGCATACATAAATAAAATCAGAAATTGGTAGCCAATTACATACATAAAAATCGGTATGGAGAACCATACATGACTTCCATGTCCAAAAATTTATATTTAAAATCATTTAGTAGATATTAATTAAATAAGTGGATGCTTGAATTCTGAAGAAATTACGTATCAGCTAAAATGGTACCACCATGTCAGGTGGATTAAGACTATCCTCAACCTTCGTGATGAAGGACTGTAGTTTTGGATAAAATGTCTGTAGGTTGAACGAAGAGCTAGCTAAAGGTAGCTGCGATCTGATTCCTGTAATGAAATTGGACTCTCGCTGTGAGGGGCCAAGGAATGTCTATAGTGTTTTCAAAGTCTTTCCTGTCAATACTATACTAGTAATTTTTCTTTTTTAAAATCGAGTCTGATTTCTTTCTTTCCATTTGTCTTCTGATTTCCTGAACGACTATTCTGTTCACCCGTATAATTATAAATTTCTCAGCAAAACATTTCTTCCTTAATACGTTTGTGTCTCCTGTTTAACACCCACCATTCTGATCCATGTCATAACGCTATATTCCAGGGACACTATATTTACACAGGCTAGTAAATAACACAGGGAGGTCAAAATATTTTCAAGGAGGGGCAAACAATTTTCCAAAGGAGAAAAATATTTATATATTTTTCATACATACACACATGCACATATTAGTTTATAATTCTCATATCATAATAGAAATAAGTACACAGGTTGTATTAATTGCTTTAATACAACAACACTGCCCAGCGATCCACAGGAAGCAAATCGATGTCCACCTTTTCGGCTTCCACGCGTTGTGTTGATGTGGGTTTCAGCACTTTCCATTAAAAAAGCGTGCAAACATAAGAAAATAAACATGAGTGAGGCCAGAAATAACGCGAATTGTGTGTGTGTGTGTGTGTGTGCGTGAGAGAGAGAGAGAGTGTTCAAATCAAAGTTAAAAGACAAACAAATATTTCCAAAACCAAACAAATCTCAGTTAAAATGTAGGCTGCAACAAAGTCAAAGAAGGCTGGTATTGTTTTAATCACAGAAAAAAAATGTATAGTTTGTTAAGAAGGAAAACTGCAAATAAAATTTGACCAATATTGGCGAAGTTGTCTTGTGACTTACTCGTGAAGACTAAGTTTTATATATTTGTAATCCTAAATTTTCATCACAAAATCAGTAATGCATCACATAGTATGGTATGTCTTGTCATCCAAAAAATACAGTAACTCTGTGAACTTTGCAAGTGGGCAAGTCCTAAATTTTTTATGATATAAAATCAGAATTTTTCACTGCTCAGTGTGTGTGTGTGTGTGTGTGTGTGTGTGCGTGCGCGCGCGCGCTCGTGCTAAGACGGTTAATATCTGTTGTAACAGGTTTTTGGGTACATCCATGATGTGATGCTTGCATTGCCGACGTTTTGTTCCGTAATCCCGGAACATTTTCAAGGCATACTGTTGTTGATTAAACTATGGGGCATGTTTTATATCTCGCTTCCCTTGTGGTTATTGCCGTGGGAGGGTTAGAGTGTGGGGCTGAGTGTGTTGTGGCCATATGTTGTTTGTTAATTTATGGACTGTCAGTTAGGAATTTCCAAGTTGTCGCTAGTTTTGTATATTTTGAAACACGCCAAAGAAACAGGACACACTTTCGATTTTGAAAACACAAAAATCTTGGCACAAACCAATTATATGAAAGTCAGACAATACAGGGACGCCATTGAGATATACCGGATGCGAGGGGGTCCAGTCAACGGCAGAAAACAATATATACATATATATATATATTCAATCACGTTCTGCTACAGTCCGTTTCTTGATGTATATAATACATTTAATATTTATAACTAAATTTACCTCAAGATGTTATTTTTCCTTATTTGGAACATGTTTTGAGAGCTCCCGTGCTGATCTTGTGTCTGGTGATGTATTTGTGTGTTGGCTGCTGGATGCTATTAAGGTTGTTTGTACCAAAGACCAACAAATAACCTTAATAGCATCCAGCAGCCAACACACAAATACTTCACCAGACACAAGATCAGCACGGGAGCTATCGAAACATGTTCCAAATAAGGAAAAATAACATCTTGAGGTAAAGTTAGTTATAAATATTAAATTTAATATATATATATATATATATTTCAATCACTTTCTGCTACAGTCCGTTTCTTGATGTATATAATACTATAATACTTATAACTATTTTACCTCAAGATATATTTTTTCCTTTAGGAACATGTTTCGGGAGATCCTGTTCTCCCATCTTCAGCCTTCGCCATCTTGCTTCTGGTGCAGTATTTGTGTGTTGGCTTCTGGATGTTATTAAGGTGGTTTGTTGGTCTTTGGTCCTTCAATGTTGCATTATTGTGTGTGGTTGCGGTATCTGTTTTTGTATTTTGTGTATTTTCGATGTTGAGTGCTTTGAATATTGTGTCATGTTTTGTATTGATTTGTATTTGTTCTGGTATTAATTTGTTTTGTGTTTTATGTTTGTAAATCTGTAAATTTTCCCAAATGTTCATTATGGTGCCTTTGTGTGGTATATGTTTTATTAGTGTTCCATTGGTTATGTCTGGGAATTCATGTCCTGTGTTTATTGCATGTGTGGCTAAATTGGATTTATATATATTTGGTTTTTTGTATGCATTTAGGTGTTCAAAATAACGTTTTTTCAGCTGTTTTTTTGTTTGTCCTATATAACATTTATTGCAATCTTGGCATTCAATTTTGTATATACCGTTGGTTGTTGTATTATCTTTGTTGTGTGATCTATTTAGATTTTGTAATTTATTTTTATTAGTTTTGTATGCTATTTTTATATCTGTGTTTTTAAATAGTTTTGTTAGTTTTGACATTTTATTATTTATATATGTGAATGTGGCCCATTTTTTGTTGTTGTTATTATTTATGTGTTGTTCAGTTTGATTAATTCTTAATTGTTCAGTTTTTATTTTGTATTTGATTTTATTTTCTATTTTGATCATAGTATTTTTATTGTATCCATTTGCATAACCAATTTGGTATATTATATTTCTTTCTTTGTCAGTTTCTTGTTTGTTTAGGGGTATTTTGTACGTTCTGTTAAATAACGAATAAAATGCTGCCATTTTATGTTGTGGTGGGTGGTCAGAATGGTTAGGTATAATGATGTTAGTGGAAGTTGGTTTTCTATATATTGCATATTGTATGTGTTTGTTGTATCTTGTGATGGTTATGTCTAAATAGTTGATTTTGTTATGTTTTTCTTTTTCTTCTGTGAATTGTATTTTGGGATGTATGTTATTGATTTGTTTCAGTATGTTCTCTGCATTTGTGTTTTTGTTATTTGATACATATAGTCCATCATCTACATATCTTATCCATATGCCATCTGGGTCATGTGTTTTTATGATATTTTGTATTTTGGTGTCTATATGTTGTAGGAATATTTCTGCTATTATGCTTGATAATGGTGATCCCATTGCTAAACCTTCTTTCTGTTGATAAATTTTGCTATTAAATTCAAAGTAATTTTGTTTTAGTATTAGTTGGAGACTATTTTTTATTTCGGTTATATATTGTTTGTTTTCATTTTGTTCTATAAGTTTGTTTATTATTATGTCAATTGTTTCTTCTACTGGGATATTAGTGTACATGTTTGTTATGTCATATGATGTGAAAAATGTATTTTCATTTATATTTATTATTTTTAGTTTGTCTATTAATTCGTATGTATTTTTTATGTTATGATGGTTATTTGTTAGATGGTTATTTTTTAGTTTTTGTGCTATTATTCTTGCTATTTTGTATGTAGGAGCTTTTTTGAAATTGATTAATGGACGTATTGGGTTGTTTAATTTGTGTATTTTTATTAGGCTGTTCATTTTAGGTGGTTCTGGATTATTGTTTATATATATGTCTATGTTTTTATTGTTGAAAATGTTTTTATTAGTTTTATTGTTTGTTTAAGATAGTTTTCTGTTGGGTTTTTATCTAGTTGTACGCATTTATTATTGTTGATGAAGTCTTCGGTTTTTTTGATGTAGTCTGTTTTATCAATGATTACTGTTGCTTGACTTTTGTCTGCTTTAGTTATTATTAAATTATTGTTCTTTACTTTATTTTTAATTTCTTTTATTGTTTTTCTTTTGTTTATCTTTGTTTTTCATTTCGCTAGTGATTATTTTTTTAATTATATGTGTTGCTTCTGTTCTTTTTTCTTCTTGTATATTGTCTTTTATTAGGTTAATGGCAAATTCTGTTTCTACTATTAAATTTTCTAGATTTTTGTTTGCATTTTGGGTTATGTTAGTTTTTGACATATTGTTTAAATATTCTGTTTCTTTTTTGTTAAATTCTGTATTGCTGAGGTTAATGGTTCGAGGGTAAAATGTGTGTTTATTTTTGTTTTTTTGTTCTTGATTTTTGTTTTGTTGTTTTAATGTGTTAAGTTTTTTGTTGATTGTATAAGTCTTTGTTTTTCTCAAATCTTATTTTATTTTCTATGTTATTGTATTTATTATTCCAAGTGATTGGATGTAATAAACTTGTTAGCTCTAAGTGTAGTTTGTATATGTCTAGTGTTATGCTATTTTTCTTACTGTATAATTGATTAATTTCGTTTTGTATCCATAGCCTTTGTGCTTGTTTTATAGTTTTTTGTGCAGTCATATTTTTGTTGTTTGTGTTTATGTTGATGTATTTAGGTGTTAATTTATGTTTTTGGCATTGTCTATTGAAGTATATGTTTATGTTTGCGTTCATTAGTTGTTTTTTTCGTGGTTGAAATTTGTTTAACAATTTGGTAATGTGGTTATATGGAATTGTGGTTATGTTGTTTGTGTACATGTTAATGTATATTTATGTGAGAGATGATTTGTTATCCGTTATTTGGTAGTTGATTTCACTTATTTGCTATTCACTTCACTATTTTTTTTTTTTTTGTTTTTTTTTTTTTTAAAGAGGCAAAAACAAAAAGACTTATACAATCAACAAAAACCTTAACACATTAAAACAACAAAACAAAAATCAAGAACAAAAAAAACAAAAATAAACACATTTTACCCTCGAACCATTAACCTCAGCAATACAGAATTTAACAAAAAAGAAACAGAATATTTAAACAATATGTCAAAAACTAACATAACCCAAAATGCAAACAAAAATCTAGAAAATTTAATAGTAGAAACAGAATTTGCCATTAACCTAATAAAAGACAATATACAAGAAGAAAAAAGAACAGAAGCAACACATATAATTAAAAAAATAATCACTAGCGAAATGAAAAACAAAGATAAACAAAAGAAAAACAATAAAAGAAATTAAAAATAAAGTAAAGAACAATAATTTAATAATAACTAAAGCAGACAAAAGTCAAGCAACAGTAAACATTGATAAAACAGACTACATCAAAAAAACCGAAGACTTCATCAACAATAATAAATGCGTACAACTAGATAAAAACCCAACAGAAAACTATCTTAAACAAACAATAAAACTAATAAAAACATTTTCAACAATAAAAACATAGACATATATATAAACAATAATCCAGAACCACCTAAAATGAACAGCCTAATAAAAATACACAAATTAAACAACCCAATACGTCCATTAATCAATTTCAAAAAAGCTCCTACATACAAAATAGCAAGAATAATAGCACAAAAACTAAAAAATAACCATCTAACAAATAACCATCATAACATAAAAAATACATACGAATTAATAGACAAACTAAAAATAATAAATATAAATGAAAATACATTTTTCACATCATATGACATAACAAACATGTACACTAATATCCCAGTAGAAGAAACAATTGACATAATAATAAACAAACTTATAGAACAAAATGAAAACAAACAATATATAACCGAAATAAAAAATAGTCTCCAACTAATACTAAAACAAAATTACTTTGAATTTAATAGCAAAATTTATCAACAGAAAGAAGGTTTAGCAATGGGATCACCATTATCAAGCATAATAGCAGAAATATTCCTACAACATATAGACACCAAAATACAAAATATCATAAAAACACATGACCCAGATGGCATATGGATAAGATATGTAGATGATGGACTATATGTATCAAATAACAAAAACACAAATGCAGAGAACATACTGAAACAAATCAATAACATACATCCCAAAATACAATTCACAGAAGAAAAAGAAAAACATAACAAAATCAACTATTTAGACATAACCATCACAAGATACAACAAACACATACAATATGCAATATATAGAAAACCAACTTCCACTAACATCATTATACCTAACCATTCTGACCACCCACCACAACATAAAATGGCAGCATTTTATTCGTTATTTAACAGAACGTACAAAATACCCCTAAACAAACAAGAAACTGACAAAGAAAGAAATATAATATACCAAATTGGTTATGCAAATGGATACAATAAAAATACTATGATCAAAATAGAAAATAAAATCAAATACAAAATAAAAACTGAACAATTAAGAATTAATCAAACTGAACAACACATAAATAATAACAACAACAAAAAATGGGCCACATTCACATATATAAATAATAAAATGTCAAAACTAACAAAACTATTTAAAAACACAGATATAAAAATAGCATACAAAACTAATAAAAATAAATTACAAAATCTAAATAGATCACACAACAAAGATAATACAACCAACGGTATATACAAAATTGAATGCCAAGATTGCAATAAATGTTATATAGGACAAACAAAAAAACAGCTGAAAAAACGTTATTTTGAACACCTAAATGCATACAAAAAACCAAATATATATAAATCCAATTTAGCCACACATGCAATAAACACAGGACATGAATTCCCAGACATAACCAATGGAACACTAATAAAACATATACCACACAAAGGCACCATAATGAACATTTGGGAAAATTTACAGATTTACAAACATAAAACACAAAACAAATTAATACCAGAACAAATACAAATCAATACAAAACATGACGCAATATTCAAAGCACTCAACATCGAAAATACACAAAATACAAAAACAGATACCACAACCACACACAATAATGCAACATTGAAGGACCAAAGACCAACAAACCACCTTAATAACATCCAGAAGCCAACACACAAATACTGCACCAGAAGCAAGATGGCGAAGGCTGAAGATGGGAGAACAGGATCTCCCGAAACATGTTCCTAAAGGAAAAAATATATCTTGAGGTAAAATAGTTATAAGTATTATATTAATATATATATATATATATATATATAGAGAGAGAGAGAGAGAGAGAGAGAGTGAACGTATAAAATAAGTAGAAAGGAATTGTGGCCACCACGGTGGTCAACATATTATGTTTTTCAGTTGTTTAAATACTATAAGGACTACTACAATTTTGTAATTATATGGAAGTTTACTGACTGTATGTTATTTTCTTCCAAGCAGTGCAAAGCAACAGTTTTTCCAGCAGATCCTTTTGACCCTACTGAGGATGCGGAAGCTCTGAAAGCAGCCATGAAAGGATTTGGAACAGATGAACAAGCAATAATAGATATTATTGGTCGCAGGTCTATTGTCCAGAGACTTGAGATTGGAGATACCTATAAAACATTATATGGGAAGGTAAAATGCGTTTTATTTAAAAAAAAGTTAGAATTTTCTTTCTTCAACCTTTTATGAAGGTTATTTTATTATATGAGAAGACTCAAAAAATATGTTTACTTGTTAGGATCTAATTGACGCATTAAAAGATGAACTTGGAGGAAATTTTGAAGATGCAATTGTAGCTCTGATGACACCATTACCAGATTTCTATGCCAAAGAACTCCATGATGCTGTTGCTGGTATTGGTACTGATGAAGAGGCTCTTGTTGAAATTCTTTGTACTCTCAGTAACTATGGTGTTCGCACCATTTCTCAAGTCTACAAGAACTGTAAGTATACATTCTGTTACGTGTTCTCACATCATATACGTTCAGTAATAGTATTGTCACCTAACAGTAATTACACTGTTTTGGCACCTTTGTGGAAAATAGTTTTTCATACGCATTAGAAAAAATGCATTCTGTAACAAGGCATTAATTAAAATTATTCTGTAATTTGATAGAAAACGTAGAAAAAATAATTAAGATTTCATGCTGCTAAGATACTTTTACAACTAGTTGTTCCACATGCATTTTTTTCTTATACTAAACGTGTAGTGACAGCAGTGGTAAACATGAAAATGACTTGTCAGTCATTAAAAGTACTCTATCACCTTTTATATCAGTGTAAGTGTTATCACATAATTTTTATGAGTATGTGTATGTTTTAAATGCTTCTATTATTGTTTATTTCATGAGCTGTTAATATTTTATAGCAATGTAGGTAGCACATCACATTATTCTTGTTTATTTCATTACTTATTAACGTTATACAGCAGTGTAGTTTGTAGATATATGTTGTATTAATTTTATATTTTATACAAATATGTATAAAACTAACTATACAATGAAAATATTTCATCATACTTCTCAGCTTACCCAAGGAAAAAGCAAAAACACGTGTTGATGAGGTGACCACATCTGTAACTTTATCACTCCACAACGTTGTATACCACAACACCATTTAGAGATTTCAGCTTTGGTTCAGCCTAATTTACTATTTGCTGTATTACAGGTACTCAGTACTAAGTGCATAGTTGTAGGCTCATATGAATCAAGCTGGGCTACCTGCTGGACTGTTTCACAGAAGGACGAGTTTTTGAAGAAAATTGTGCTGTTCAGTCTGCAAAAAAAGAAAATGGGTAGTCTTGGAGTAGAGAAAGAAATGGGAATGCGAATTTCAAGAGAGTGGATTAATGTTGAATTTTCTTCTTATGGTAAAAACAGAAAATAGCAACTCACATCATTAAGAAACAACTTGATCATAAAGACCATACGGCTGTAGTGAAAATTAATAGTAAATTGAAAAAGAAGAAAAGCTTTAAGTAGTGTGTTTAAAATCAATGGTTAAAAAAAACGAAATTAGTTAAAAGCATACTAGTAATCCAGTACTGCCTATATAATCAGGCTCAACAAGCAATACAAAATCTAAAATTTTGCAGTGTTTCAGTTCATAAGACAATCAAAGTAGAAGACTCACCATTATCTCCAAATGTGTTCTACAACTGCCTTAAGAATTCTGTAGAGAAATTGCTTCTTTCAAGAGAAGATGCCGACTGTTAAGATGTGCTAATGTGTTGGATGAAAAGTAATGACCTGATGAAGTTAAGTACATCTGCTTGGAGAAGAACAAGTTGCACAGTGTAGCTGTTTCCTTCAGGCAAATGTGTAAAAGTTTCTTCCAACTGAACTTAATTGTGATTCCACAGAGATCATCCATACTAACTGAAGATATGAGGAACCTTTTATTACAATTTTTGGGCCTCCTTTGACCATTTGCAACACTGACAACATGGCTACTCAAATGTTACCATGGTACAACTGACATCAAATTCAAAGAACATGAACAGGAAGAAAAGAGTACTAAAGAAATGGAAGATGTTCTAATACTCATGGTATATTACCCTAATGACTTCAAGTTTTCAAGTGGTTTTAAAAAATTTGTAATTATTTTTTAAATCCAAGTTGATTTCATTTCTTGTAGAATATAAGGTGCACAAAGAAACTAAAATAATTAAAAGTTAATAGTTTGACGTATGAATTAATTTTATTTTTATTTTTGAATTCTGTCCACGACTTGAAGAAAGTCCTAATTTTGTGTTACTCGTAGATTAAAAATTACTGTGCATTGCAGACAATAACCATCTGCCTCCACATTTTAGCAAGAGTTCCACCACCTTCTTTTCCATAAAGAAAGCACTAAGTATAACCACATAATTTAAACTTATAGGTAGAAGTAGTGTCACAGCTAAACATATAAATTAATATATTTTGCTTTGGTTTATAGTATTTGACACAGAGTTAGAAGATGACTTGAAAGAAGATACCACTGGAAGTTTCAAAAAACTTCTGGTTTCGTTGTGTACGGTAAGATTCAAAATATAATTATATTGTTGATTCATCCTCTTCGTTCACTTTATTAAATTTATTAATATATATAAACTTTCACGTATGAACTTACTATTCGTTGTCACTTCCCCAAACGTTTCAAGGAGATGTTCCTCTTCCTAAGTGGGAGTAATACTGAATGTCGATTACAGAATAACCGTTACGGACTATAGGTGTGTGTGGTGGGGGTTGATGGTGGGAAGGGATTGGCGCTGAGGTTCAAATTGTGTGTTTGGATCAATGTATCGAATAGTGTATGTGATTTATAATGTAATTGTTCATTTAATATGTTGTTTAGTTGTAGTGTGCGATATTTGTATATTTCAAATTTTTCAGCTGTGTTTAGTTTTCTACTTTTTGGTAAGTAGTGTAATATTTCCATGTTGTGTTCTATGTTTGTGTAACTGTGGTTTTCGTTATGTAAATTTGTGGCAAATGTGGAATGTATGTAGTTTGTGGTGAGGGCTTTTAAACGTTCTGAAAATCTGGAAGAAAAAGATCTTCCCGTCTGGCCGATGTAGAATTGGTGACAATCATTACAATTTAATTTATAAACCCCTGTTTTGCTGTATGTGTCTGTGTCTTTGTTAGTATTATTTATGTGTTTTCTAATGGTGTTGTTGGTTCTGTAGGCTACTTTATAATTGTGTTTCCTAAATGTGTTTGCAATTTTGTGTGTATTGGAATTGTAGTATGTAAGTGTTATATATTTGCTTGGTTGTGTGCTGTTGGTCTGATGTGTTTTACTTTTTGTGTTTAGGATTCGTTTGTGTAGTTTATTTGTTAATTCGGGGTTGTATCCATTTTTGACTGCTATATATTTGATTGTGTTTAATTCATCTTGGTAGTCGTGTGTTTAGGGGTATTGAAGTGAGCCTATGGAGCATGTAGTTGAAAGCTGCATGTTTGTGTTGAGTTGGGTGGTTGGATGAGTTATGTATGACCATGTCTGATTATTATATATATTATTTTATCGGTGTATTTGTTGTTGTACACCGATAAAATAATATATTGGCACAGGTACGTTGATGACATTTTACTCCTCTACAACGGCAACAAAAGACAAATAGAAAATTTCCACAAATACATTAACACTATACACCATAAATTAAAATTCACACTTGAAATAGAACTAAATAATAGCATAAACTTCTTAGACCTTACAATCACCAAAACAAACAACACACACACACATACAAAATATACAGGAAACCCACCACATCAGACATGGTCATACATAACTCATCCAACCACCCAACTCAACACAAACATGCAGCTTTCAACTACATGCTCCATAGGCTCACTTCAATACCCCTAAACACACATGACTACCAAGATGAATTAAACACAATCAAATATATAGCAGTCAAAAATGGATACAACCCCGAATTAATAAATAAACTACACAAACAAATCCTAAACACAAAAAGTAAAACACATCAGACCAACAGCACACAACCAAGCAAATACATAACACTTACATACTACAATTCCAATACACACAAAATTGCAAACACATTTAGGAAAGACAATTATAAAGTAGCCTACAACAACACCATTAGAAATACGCATAAATAATACTAACAAAGACACAGACACATACAGCAAAATAGGGGTTTATAAATTAAATTGTAATGATTGTCACCAATTCTACATCGGCCAGACGGGATGATCTTTTTCTTCCAGATTTTCAGAACATTTAAAAGCCCTCACCACAAACTACATACATTCCACATTTGCCACACATTTACATAACGAAAACCACAGTTACACAAACATAGAACACAACATGGAAATATTACACTACTTGCCAAAAAGGAGAAAACTAAACACAGCTAAACAATTTGAAATATACAAATATCACACACTACAACTAAACAACATATTAAATGAACAATTACATTATAAATCACATACACTATTCGATACATTGATCCAAACACACAATTTGAACCTCAGCGCCAATCCCTTCCCACCATCAACCCCCACCACACACACCTATAGTCCATAACGGTTATTCTGTAATCGACATTCAGTATTACTCCCACTGAGGAAGAGGAACATCACCTCGAAACGTTTGGGGAAGTGACAACGAATATAATTATAGTATGAACGTTTTAAGTGCAGTTTTAAGTAATCTTGCCTTTCATAAATCGTATACAATTGTAAATAATAATCGGCATACTTGTGGATTGTATATAAGTAGAACTTTGACTGTCAAAACATTTATTAATGTGTTAACTCATTATCTGGGTTTAAATGAGGAAATGATGTTTTTCATAAAAAAGAATCACTTTATTGGTAAAAATTAATTCTTTACAATAGTTTGTTGCAAGGTCTAATATCAAATTCTGTCATTTTAATTCTGAATATAGTAATTTTTGTACACATTTATATATTTCAGTAGCAATAAATACAAAAATATAACAGTGAAGTTGATTCACCTGTCCACTTAATGGGCACCTGCTTTAAAATATTATGTGCATTTTCTTCCCTGTAGTGAGTAATTGTGAGAAACAGTTTTCTCCTTGTTAACAAAACTTAAATTATTCAAAAGTTGAAACAAAGATAGTTACAACAGTTCTAGCCAAGGAATACAGAATATGAACGACTATATCAGACAGTAATAAAAATAGTGATTTAATTATTACACATGGTATATATTAATAGTGGAGCAAGCATTTCCTAGGGAAAAACTATGAAACAGCCATTAAGTCTTAATTCTGCAGTTAGCATATATTAACCAATCAGTTGACCACTATGTGAAAACTAATTCTACTGAGTGAAAGGTTTCAGTGGAGTTCAGATTTTAGCAAAGACTGGTTGGTAAAAAGGTTAAAACTAAAATTCACTATGGGTCATCTCCTGCTGATTCAGACGTTGCTAACGCTTAGAAAAAATAAATTTAATTGTTGACAGAAATTACAAATTTTAACAGTTGCTAATGAAACGGAATTTTACTAGAAAGCATTACCCAGTAGTTTTTATTGTCACAAACTGAAGAAATGCCACATGATTTAAAATGAAAAAAATTATAGTAAGATTAAACATTACTGTAGTAGGATCTCATAAATTACTTTTTTGTCCCAATGGGCAAACAAAAGTACTTACTTACTAGCCAACGCCCACCCTTGGCTGTTGAGCCATTAGGCGACGCGCTGACCAGTAGCGTCGGGCTTCGGCGATCTCGGTGTCCTCATTGGACGGGGTGTGGTCTAAGGCCGGGCAGTCTCTCAGATGGTCGGCGTCCATCGTCGCGTGGCCGCACAGCTGGCACTCAGGGGTTGGCAGCGTGTGGAGGCGGTGCAGATGTGAAGCGAGATAGTCATGTCCGGTTTTTAGTCGGAAGTTGGCGACACACACTGCACGAGGGAGGTTGGGGTTGATTGGACCCTCGGTGACGAGGCTTTCCCATTTTTTTCTGGCGGCCGCCTCAGACAGTCTTCGCTTATTCCATATGCTGACGGCGGAGTTTATTTGAGCTTTGGAAGATTGTAGGGACTGTGGGCGGGTAGGCTGGGGTAGGGTTGTGCCTTGCTTGGCCAGTTTATCGGCCTCCTCGTTGCCCCAGATGTTGACATGACTGGGCAAACAAAAGTCAAGGTGTTTTAAGTACATGATCACAATTCCAGTTTATTTATAAAAACGAGAAATAGTTTGGGATCGATATAGATACCAAGACAGAGAGTATATATATAGATACTTCTTCACAGAGCAGTATATTGGAAATTTTTCTCAAGTAAAAATTTAAAATTTAATGACAGAAATCAAACAAATTTGGAAATGTCCTTTTGATGATAGTAGATGCTGCACCATCACATCATATGAGTCCACACACCTTGAATGAAAGGATATGTTCAGAATTATGTTTCTTTCACCTATGTGATGCCCAGCTTATGGTTTTTGACTTAAGATAATTTCAAACAAAAATGTTTTATAAACGTGTTTTATAAAATATCAAGTAGTGGTGCTCCTTCATAAAAATAATATACCTTTTGAAGAAAAAAATTTTATGGAAACTGATGTAAAGAATGAATTTATGTGAGAGCAGATGCAGAAAATAATGAAAAAGCTAATAAAAAAACACAGTGATCTGCATAATACCTATTTGTTGGCAGCATAAGTAGCTGAATGTAGATAGTTATTAAATAGTCATAGTCTATTAAAATGTGCTTATAAAGAGGCAGCTGTTATTTTTTTAATTCAAAACATTTTTTAACAATTTTCAGTATTTTTAAACTGGAAACTAGAGCATTTTTCAAAGCCTTTTTTTGTGTCTGTGTCTATTCAAACTTAAAGTACTTATTTATCATTTAACAATTAATGTTCCCAGTAGTTTCAAAAGATACTCAAAAATAGGTATTTAGGAAATGACAGGCTTGATTACATATTTTCTACTTTTAACATAAACATGATTTTTAAATCATATCAGTTAAAACCTTACCAATTTTAAGTAAAATATCGGTATGGAGAACCATACATGACTTCCATGTTCTAAGATTTATATTCAAAATCATTTTCGAAATAAAATATTTCCATAGAAACTACTTGTTTCTACTTACTGCTTCAGCCTTAACCACAGTACTGTGGTCACTAACATATACCACCTCACGTTATCGCACTCGATTTTCACTGATGATGGAAGTCGATGGCACTGCTGAAACGTCTGGTTTTGCAGAAAACATTGGTCTACGGCCAAACAGGCCAGGAAAGAATTTTAACAACAAACTACGTCTTTGTTGCCGATAACGTAGTACATATATAAAAAAAATTATCCCCTCCCCCTTCAACTATAATTTTTGTTTATAGAAAATTACCCCCACCCCGTTCAACTAGCCTCTTCATTTATAGATATTTCATCTACGTTTCTACAGTGGATTATTAAGATCTTATCAGGATACTTTATTTATCAAAATTAAGTACTTTACTCTTGTCACATCAAAAAATGTTTCAGGTAAACTACCCTTTCCCCGTAACCGATCTTCACCAAAATCAATAGGCCTTGAGTCCTCTACAACTCGGGCACATATGTAAAAAATTATTTGATTCTGTTTGAATTTATGGCAGTTATCGTTGGTCATGAAAAAATTTCTCCTGTTACAACATAAAATGTTGCAGGTAAACTACCCCTTTCCCTTAACCGATCTTCACCAAAATCAGTAGGCCTTAATTTCAAACAGAATCAAATAATTTGTTACATATGTGCCTGAGTTATAGAGGACTCAATGTGTATTGATTTTGGTGAAGATCGGTTACGGGGAAAGGGTAGTTTACCTGAAACATTTTTTGATGTGACAAGAGTAAAGTACTTAATTTTGATAAATAAAGTATCCTGATAAGAAGATCTTAATAATCCACTGTAGAAACGTAGATGAAATATCTATAAATGAAGAGGCTAGTTGAACGGGGTGGGGGTAATTTTCTATAAATGAAAATTATAGTTGAAGGGGGAGGAGATAATTTTTTTTATGTATGTACTATGTTATCGGCAACAAAGAAGTAGTTTATTGTTAAAATTCCTTCCCGGCCTGTTTGGCCGAAGACCAATGTTTTCTGCAAAACTAGACGTTTTGGCAGTGCCATCGACTTCTATCATCAGTGAAAATCGAATGCGATAACGTGAGGTGGTATACGTTAGTGACCACAGTACTGTGGTTAAGGCTGAAGCAGTAAGTAGAAAGAAGTAGTTTCTGTGGAAATATTTCATTTTGAAAATGATTTTAAATATAAATCTTAGAACATGGAAGTCATGTATGGTTCTCCATACCGATATTTTACATATGTGCCTGAGTTGTAGAAGACTCAAGGGCTATTGATTTTGGTGAAGATCGGTTACGGGGAAAGGGTAGATTACCTGAAACATTTTTTGTTGTAACAAGAGTAAAGTACTTAATTTTGATAAATAAAGTATCCTGATAAGAAGATCTTAATAATCCACTGTAGAAACATAGATGAAATATCTATAAATGAAGAGGCTAGTTGAAGGGGGTGGGGGTAATTTTCTATAAATGAAAATTATAGTTGAAGGGGGAGGGGATAATTTTTATGTGTACTACGTTATCGGCAACAAAGTAGTAGTTTATTGTTAAAATTCCTTCCCGGGCTGTTTGGCCGTAGTCCAATGTTTTCTGCAAAACCAGACGTTTCCGCAGTGCCGTCGACTGCCATCATCAGTGAAAATCATGTGCAATAACGTGTGGTGGTATACGTTAGTGACCACAGTACTGTGGTTAAGGCTGAAGCAATAAGTGGATAGAAGTAGTTTCTATGGAAACATTTCATTTCGAAAATGATTTCAAATATAAATCTTAGAACATGGAAGTCATGTATGGTTTTCCATACCGATATTTAGTAATAACATGGTGTAAAGTGTATTTTGACTAAGATAAATTTAAATATTAAATCACATGTTGAATAGACTAAATTTTAACCAGATAATACTGATATGATTATATTAAGCTTTATTTATAGAAGAGTTTTTAAATGTTTGTGTAATACTTTGCATTATATGGTATCCTAACTTGTGTATTGGATTCAGTGACGTGCAAAGTAATATAATCATGGACTAATTATATAAGGTACCCAATATGATGAATATTGTGTGTGTGTGTGTGTGTGTGTGTGTGTGTGTGCGTGTGCGTGCTGAATGGATATTCTAAGTCAGATAGATAGTTTTTATGGCCTAAAACTCTCTATACTCACATGCATTTTTACTACAAAAGCTACTGAATATGAACTAAAAATGATGTTGTATACCCTGTAGAAATAAAGAGATAAGATAAAACTGAATAGGCTCCATTATATGAACTAAAAATGATGTTATATAACCTGTAGAAATAAAGAGATAAGATAAAACTGAATAGGCTCCATTATAAATAACTTTGTTTTCTGTTTTTGTATAACCAAACAGTGTATTTATTAGTAACAAAATGTGTTTCATGTAGAAGTTTGCTTTAAAGTAGTCAATTAGTCTTCATTTTTATTACTTGCACTGAATAATAACATGTATTTTCAAATTCGTAAATTGATTATCTGTCACAACATCTTTGTATTTTGTACTTTATATTATATTGTGTAACATAATGGAAGTGAACAAATACACTAAATTATGGGAAGAGGACAATTCTGATTAACTCCCATCAAATTCAGCATTTTTTCCACTAACAATTTATAATCTTACTCCAACTTTTTCAGCTACCTTATTGTCTGTGCTTGCAGTAACTCACTTTCAGTTTATGACATTTCATGTAAATGTGACCCCAAATACTTTACTACATTTATGAATTCTTACTTATTTGTCTCTTTACAGGCAAACAGAGATGAGGATATAGAAGTTGACTATGAAGCTGCTGTTGCTGATGCTAATGCTCTTTTAGAAGCAGGTAGACATTGATTATTTAGACTCTTTAGTATTATAAACGATTTTATTTGGAATATATGTAATTGGTAACTTTTTTTACCGTATGTTCTTAATAATTTATACCTTTTTATAGTGTCTAGTAAGGTATTAAATATTTCAATAGAAAACAGTTAAGTTAGCAGTATACTTGCTAATATAATTGTTAACAGTTTGTTGTCTGATGTTACAAAATGTTAATAAAATCACTATTTGATAGAATTATTGTTTATAGTGCTTGTTTGACAGAAATGAGATTGTTATATGAAGTATGATACCAACGTACTGAGATAATATTGTATATATTTACAGTAACATTATTTACTGTATCATTCATGTAATTAGTAATGGCATAGTTATGGGTATTTTAGTAGGTCATATTAATTAAAAATTTATTGTCAAGTTTGTTTCTCGTGAAATAAGTTTATAATTCCGTATACAAGAAAGCTGTATCAATTTAGTCCCATCAGACAGCCTGTTGAGCATAATTTGGTGGCAAACTATTTGAGTATTCTCCAGATTGTAATTAGTGTATTCTCTTCCTGTATACACACTTTCTGATGATCAAGTGCATGTTCTACCTATGTTCAGTCCAAAACAACATCAAAACTTCCAATCATTGAATCTGGGACCCATGAAAATATTTTTTGTACTTTTGTTAGTGTGATTCTTGGTTGCATAGATACTAAAACTGAAAAAATGTATGATGGATGACTCGGTGGCACAAGTCACATTGGAGTCTCACGACATGTTAATTCGCATATGTTCTGTAGATCATATGACATTAAAGTGGCGAAACTCAGGCCTTTTTTCTTCAGTATTTAGAAACTTTGGCTTATAAAGAAAAACTGATTTTTACATTAGAATATAGCTGAATTTTTGTTATAAATGATCTTAGGGCCATATTCATCAGTGGTGTGTGTTGCAGCTACCACCAACTTAAAGTATAATCAATGTAAAGATGATGTTATATTTAGTTATCAGTCTGTCAGAAAAAGTTTTCAAATACTTCTGTAAAAATAGTTTTACCTTCTAATAAATTTAAATAAATAAAATCAAACTCATATTAAATAAAATATTGATTATCATAAAATAATAACTACATTAAATAAATTCTTGATATAATTAACAAATAATTTGTTATGCAAAAATAACAAATATATTCTTCTCATTCTTGCTTTATTTTTATGAGCATTTTGTAATTCAGGTGAAGCACAATGGGGAACAGATGAATCAGTTTTCAATTCTATTTTGGTGTCACGATCGTATCCCCAGTTGCGACAGATATTCAGGGAATATGAAAAAATATCTGGTACAACAATTGAAGAAGCTGTGGAAAAAGAAACCTCAGGATCTTTAGAAATTGGCTATCTTGCTATAGGTATTAATAGCACACATTTAACATTAAAATATTTTTATTTATGTTATGATCAGACTTTATTTTTTATTCAAAATAATATTTTAATCTTCCAAATTCTTAAAAAAAAATAAACTTATAAGATTAAAGTTTTTAAACTTATAAGATTAATGTTTAAAGTTAATGGTTAATTAATGGTTAGTGGTTAACATTTTAGTGTTAATTATTAACAATTTTATGTTGACTAAGAGAATTAACAAGTATTACTTTTCAGTAAAGAGTATAAAAAATAAGACAAAATACTTTGCCGAGAGATTGGAAGATAGTATGGCAGGCATGGGAACCAAAGACAGAACTCTCATCCGTATAATAATTGGTCGATCAGAGATTGATCTTGGTGACATTAAAGAAGAGTACTTTAAATTGTATGAAAACCCACTGGAGGAGCGTATTGCAGTAAGTAATTCAGTCAACCAACTTTTATTTCATTTTCTGTTACACCCTTAAATTGAACGTGCTGAGCGTTCAAGATATCACACTAACATAGTTCCTCATATCACACACAGTATAGTTATATTTAATGCTTATTTGTTTAAAAATTTTAACAATATTTTTAAAGTACTATATCAAACATTAAAAGTATATATTAAAATTTTCAACAATCTTCATACAAAATTATACAGAGAAATAGTAACAAAGGTGGTGGGATATTCTTAATAAATGCTGTGAAAAAATACCAACATCAATAGATAATTATTTATTCAAGACAAATAGTGCATTTAACCTTTTTGCTGCATAAATCGACTACAGTCCACATCATGGAAAAGTGTTCTCTGTTCACTACTTCAGTCACACAAATGTATGGCGGCATTAGAATTGGTTTCTGATTAGTGTCATGATCTTGGAAGCCTTGAAAACTAGGTATTAACAACTCATATTGGTTGCATCATCGTTCTTTTATGCGCGCGCGCGTGTGTGTGTGTGTGTGTACATTCCATGGGCCTTGTGTTCCTTTTATTCTTATGTTTAATATACGTTTACAGTTTTTAAATATATTCAGTGTATGATTTTATGATTAGCATACATATATAGTTCTCATCAGTGTAACAGTGTTTATAAAATAGGTTAATTACCTTCTGTCAACGTTTCTCAGAACCCTATAGGGATTACTCGAGTTTCGACACCAATGGTGTCATCATCAGATCCAATATGATTATTAATTGGTGTCGAAACTCGAGTAATCCCTATAGGATTCTGAGAAACGTTGACAGAAGGTAATTAACCTATTTTATAGTCTTAACCATTTCTGGAGGCAAGTAAAATGTTTAAATTAACAGTGTTTTCAGAACTTATTGTATGGTTAGGTTTGTAGGTAGTGTTAGGTTGTATTTATCAACACATTTTTTTAACTACTATTTATCAGTTTTACACCTGGTATTTCATAGACAACTTTATACAAGTTTCCAGTACTGTATTATAAAACTGATGGTAACAGTTCCCAGTGACAAGATGTGTTCTGGCAGCCACAAAACTTGCAAAAACTAGGTTTTTGTATGTCTACATAAACTACAGGCAAAACTTAAGTGCAGACACAAAAAATTCGCAAAAAAATTTTTGTGAAAAAGTTTGCAAAAAATCAATTATGGGATTGATTATTACCTTTCTACAGGGAATCCACGCCCAATTTAGTTGCGTACACGGTAATAATGGTAGGTTTTTTGTTTGCAAAACCCACATATACATTTCCAGTCTTACAGTAATCTGTTCCTTTGTATTAATACACATAACAGATGTTAAGTAAGTGTGTTATGATCACAAACATCGCACTATCATGTACATACCAAAACCAGATGTAGATGTAGAAAATTTGCAAAAACCAATTATGGGATCTAAATAATGTAAAAACACGGTTGTTTTGTTTTCTACCTCTGGAATTCATGCCCAAGTTAGCTGCATATACGCTGTAAATAGTATAGTTTTTTGTTTGCAAAAATTTTCAAACGCACACATAGGCCCTACCCTACTAATCTTATGGTAATCTGTTGTTTTTGGAGAAAAGCAACAGCGTTGCGATCATAAACATCGTCCTGTCAGTTACATATACAGACACGCGTCTAGCAAAGGAATATGAAGTACGCTTGGAATAGCAGTGCTTACAACTATTTACATTGTCTATATTCTGTTGCGACAGAATAGTATGTTGCACAAGTAGTTGCACAATATGACAGATCTCTGCTTCTGCTTCATTTGCCATACATAGGCATCGAAACGGTGGCCTTCAGCAGGATACTAAACCGTCACATATGTGAACAGACACCAAAGCATTAGGTCGCAACTCGTGGCCCTTTAACAAGCTGTTTCTGCTGGCTTCGTTTAGCAGCTTAGGGTATATCACATGTATGTCCGCCACATAACAAAACCTATACCAACATCAACGCATTTTGTCACACCATTACTGGCTACATAACTCAATAATGGCTAGGGCATCTATTCACAACATCTCTAACGCTCATTATAAAGTGTATATTACAACTAGTTTTCCATTGTAAATCAACTTCATAAGTCTCCATCTTACTTGTAGACAGAGGAACCAATCTTAACAAACAAAATTGTAATGAACAGGAACATTTCTACTAGATGCCACCGAATCGGGTGATTGCAAGCAAGTGCGAGGGTCGCAGCTATGATCGTGTGAGAAGAGATAAAAATGTCATTTTGTCGCAACTGGCCGAGAGCGTATTAGACATAGTTTTTTTTTGTTATGTATCTGCGTTTAAACATAACATTCTTTATGAAAATCAAAATTTTGTTTTGATATTTGCTTTCAAAGGTACACATTGTTTTGTTATTATTCATCAGAACTTTGTCGCTAAATAATGACTAAACATTGCGCTTCATAGTACAATGTGCTCCATATTGAAAATTGTTTCAGCTTCAGTATTTTAATGTTTTTTGTTATAAATAATAACTGTGGTTTACAGTCAGATGTATAAAATCTATTGACTGTAAACCACTTTCTAGCAGTCACTAATTATAGTGGTGCCTGGTAATGGGTATTAATAACGCACTATTCTTTGTCTCTACTGGTATCAAAATACAATCCCTTGATTCCCTCTCTATCATGACAAAAACTCAGGTTACTTCTACAATACTTCCTTTATTTTGTTTTCTATAGCCAATTTTCTCTTTATCAACTTTGACCGTTTTGCCCGGTCCCACAATTTTTGTCTCACGGAAGTTTACACCATACTCGCACATGTCGTGAAGATGGTTGCACCAGTCAATGAAAGTTTCTCTGGACATGTCAAGATTCCTCATAGAGATATGACACGATCAGTTTTTGAAGTACCCACTGAGCAACAAATTGGCACACCTTAGTGGTGCTCATTCATCACTTCTCAAACCAGGTACCTCTATACAAAGAAATGGAAGTGTCACAGTTTTAAAATTCTTTTCCTACTACTGTTAGTAATGTTTATATTTTTTGTGCACGGAAGAGGTCCCTCTCTTTATCTAGTATCATTTGTGAACCACATTTTGGACAGTCTTTAGCATGAGGCTGTGGGCATATAAGAATGCTTCAAGCTCCATTTGATTTTCTGCCATGAGGAAAAATTGAGCAGCATATATATATATATATATTGTACATTCATTGCAGGTCACGCTTCCTGCATAAAACAGCTTCTTATAAATCAGAACTATTTTTTTTAATTACTATGTAAAAACAATTACAACCACACAAACTGAAAACGGAAAAATTGTAAACATTTATAAAACATTTGGAAAAGTAAATGCTTGAGAACATAAATCACTCAAAACAGAGGACACGTAAAATCTGATATCAGTAAGTTGCAACTCAAAAAGAACTGAACGCATTGCAAGTCTACATTATATGACACATACAATTATGCGCATATGGTGTAGCAAGGGTAAGCTATTACAATGTGGAAGTATTTTAATATACATTTATTTAGTAGATCAAAATTATTACAACCAAATCACTAAAATTTAATAAATTCTAAACAAAACCTAAAATGAATAAAACATGGACTAAAAATGATTTGCAGAAAACAAAAATATATCTGTAAACATTAGTGTCTTGTAAAGCCAATTATCTCAGTTTAATATATACACAACATTAAAAATTGACACGAGAGCAAATACATCCACATTAAAATTGAAACTTGTTAGTTTTAACTGGCAGCATCCATATGAAATTGAATCTAATTACATGTAATAATAAAAATTATTTCTGGATTATTGCTACAATTTCAGACACTGTAAATTAAAAAAATAATCACTTTTAATTTAACATTTAATAATGTTAAAGAGCATTATGGTTGTTTCAAGAAACCTAAAATGCATTACAATTAAAACAAACGTACGAAAAGCTAAGTGCCTGTTGATTATGGAAATATGAAACTTAGGCCAAGAGCTCTAAATTATTTGTATAAAATGAAATTACAAATAATTTACCTGTAAAATTAATGGAGCTAATGAATTTTGTTGTATTATCCATTAAATTTGTATTAACAATGGAAAACTGAAATTATGAAGTTCTTCTATTAGTATACACGTACTATAATTTGCTTGAAATTTGGAATATATAGTGACAGACTTTTGGTAACAGCGTATATAAATAATACACCACATACTATATATATTAAAATATTATATACTATTATATTATATAAAATGTAAAGCCATATTATAATTTGTAGCGATCGTCAAAACTTTTTGTGTGTTGTCACTTTGTGGCGATGTTCTATCTAGTAGGCTGTGATAAAATATTGCAAAAAATTTACAGGCATTGCACAAATGCAATGCACAGAGAAGGGCATTGAAAATGCTTTAATAAATCTAAAAAATATATATTTATGTTCATTCACCAATCAATGAATTCATTCTTCATTTACCAATGTACAGATTATATGTTAAATGTAGTCGCATTCATAAGTGAAGTTTTATATGTGTACTACGTTATTGACAACAAAGAAGTAGTTTCTATGGAAACTCACTGGTTCCCATTTTCGATCACGCGCCAGCGATCGGCCGCAAATGTGCAACACGTCCTTATAAACATTTTCAATGTTAAAAATAGTAATTTGCATCTAACCTAAATGTACATAACTATTAAAAAAATTAGTTTAGTGTTGGTTATAAACATAAATTGAATGTGTATAGTACCCTTTTTTCTAGTTTTGCCAGAAACTTTTCAGTAAGTAACAGATAATTTGATGTGATGTTCTACACAAACAAGTTTTCATTCAATATTTACATTGGCAAAGAGCATGAAGACCATGAGAGTACCGGTATATTATTTATTTATTGTAAGGTTATTCTGCATTTAATATGAATAATAGAGTACACTGTGTAAGGTACGGTATTGTGTTTCAGTGTTGTATTGCTATAAGTAATTATGTATTTTTTTCACAACTTGCAAATAAAAAGTCGAATTTTTTGTCTCCACACCTAGTTTTGGGGAGTAGTTTATGTAGAAACACAACAAGAAACCTGGTTTTTGCAAGTTTTGTGGCTACCAGAGCACAGGTTGTAAATAGTTCCGAGTTTAAACTAAACATAGTGGCAGTAGCAAAATAATAATTTTAGTCATACAGATTTTTTTGTAAGAAACTAGAATAAAATAATCACATTTTGAAGCTAAAATATGATCAGTCATTCCATAAATAGAATTATTTTTAAAAAATCAGTTATTATAGTTTTTGTTCTTTTATGCAATTTATTGGGTAACTAGATGATTTGAGTCGACGCAGTGAAAAGGTTAAAATGCTTGCTTACTTATTCTCCAGGGCTACAATCCTTCCATACAGTTCACTTCCATTATTGTCTATTTTCCAAAGTGTTTCACCATTTACTAACACTCATTTTCTTCAAATCTTCCTCTTTGTCCTTCAGCCATCTTCTTCTTGGTCTTCCTTTCATTCTTTTACAATCTATTCTTCTATGAAATTTATTTGTGATGGCTCACATTTGAAATTTTTTGCATGGCCCAATCATCTTTTAAGATTTGATGAAGCCGCTTGTGTTTTCATTGTTTATAAATAATGAAATACACACATTCCACATTACTTCTAATTCTCCATCAAGTAGCCTCTCTAACTGGTTATTCAATTGCCATCATTCTTGTCATTACTTTTATTATTCCCATCAGTGTATTGTATGTTTTCTTGTACATTTTGTTCTGGCAATTTATCACTTATCTGAAAAGTACCCGTATTTAAACTCTTGTCATCCCGTAAATCCTAGTACCACCACCATCTAGATTTTCCACATGCCTTCTATTCTGTGCTGCTGACGTCCTCATATACTTAGTCATTGCTTTATTGATCTTGAGACCTACCTCTGTCCCTTTGTTTCTCATAATTTGAAGCATTTCCCTTAATTCTTCCTGTACGTCTTCTAGCAACATGTACCACATCCATCATCAGTATAGGTACAAATTTGCTTTTGCTTTTTAACTATATTACTAATCTACATTCAAAGCTTTAAGAATTCTCTCCAATACAACACTGAAAATTAAGGCATACTATAACGTCTTGTCGTTATAATATCGGGAACCTGGTTAATTGGCTCAGGTCAATTAAACAGGCTGCCATAATCTTAACAAACTCATAAATAACGGAAAGTAAACAAATGTTAAATAGGATCCCGTGAATTGAATAATATTGACAGGGGTTTGTAGATTTATTCACTCACCTTTTTGGACCATGACATCTCTTTATTACATAATGTTTTAACATCTGCGAAGAAATTTAGTAATGAGTATATTAAAAATAAAAACATTTGCACCTCTTGTACAAATAGAATTAGAGTAATTAATGAGTTAACATAGCTTGTACTGCCCTCGGATCCGAGTAGTTTGTTTCAGTATATGATAATAAAATTATAATCTTTATTTTGTGCCATTTGAAGAATGGGCTTATTTAACTTTAACGTGTTATATTCATAAAAGCCTTAAACTTAACACATATTATTACTAAGCATGAAATTACAATTTTATGGTAACTAAGTCAGTCTTTCGTGTTTTACTTTACTTTCATTGGTTAATTAAGTGTCTATCATGTACAGTGGAAATCGTTTAACGCGAAAACGGTTACCACAAAATATCGGTTAACACGAAATACCACTCGGGTACCGATCGCCGTT
Source organism: Magicicada septendecula (assembly GCA_034769895.1). Taxonomy (NCBI): domain Eukaryota; kingdom Metazoa; phylum Arthropoda; class Insecta; order Hemiptera; family Cicadidae; genus Magicicada; species Magicicada septendecula. Next base: position 915,760,522 of record CM068367.1, on the reverse strand, counting down.
TGTTATGTACAGTGTATTATTTGTGCGGTTAACACGAAAGGTTTACCTGAAAAATATCGGTTAACACAAAAAATTTTTGTTAAAAATAATTTTTTTTTGGCTGGCTTTTAAGTAACTGCATACAAAATAAAGCCACACAAGTACGCCCAAAAGCTTGTTTTCGATGTAACGGAATCCATTCTTCATCTCTAAAAGAGAAAGAGCAGGTAGTGACCATAATTTGTTTTGTCTGCCTGTTTTATTTTGTCTTCAGTACCAAGTTCTATTTACAGTACGTACTGTATACAGTGTACCGTTGTTTACGAGAAACCATAGCCTCTCCTTCAGCACCAAATGTGTTGTTCATTGACCGCAAATAATCCGTTATCGCTTACATTAACTACCTACTCTATAGGGTGTGGTGAGTTCAGTTCAGTTGTATTCTGTGCGTGTACAGCGGTGGTAAAGTTTGCGGTACGGTACTGATAACATTTTATTGTAAAAAATTTACTCAGTTGTGAGGATTAACTGTTTACTTTTTTACTGTACAAACTTCTTAGTCTTTTACAGCCAGTTAAGTGACGTTAAGCGTGTGACGTGTACGTGTTAAGTGAAGTTACGCTTTCATAAATTTCGTTTTTGCAGTCCGGAAGTAAAATGGAGAAGAAAGTGCGTAAACAAAGTGCCCTCTCTTTAGAAAAAAAGTTGAACTCCAAGCTGTTAATGAGGATATTCGAACTAAAACAGAAATCTGTAAAACATTCGGTATACCAAACTCGACGTTATCCACAATTATAAAAAATAGAGATAAAACTTTAGAACTGTATGAGTCGGGCAAGTTTGAACCAGGCAGAAAACGTTTCCGTAAGGCAAACCACAAGAACTTAGAGGCTGCTCTTCTTGTTTGGTTTAAGCAAGCAAGATCACAAGATGCTCCTATTTCTGGACCACTACTGATGGAGAAAGCAAACGTTTTTGCTGAACAGATGAACTTAAATTTCACTGCAAATCCTGGCTGGCTAGAAAGGTTTAAAAAACGAAATGGCATAACCTTTAAAAACATCTGTGGCGAATCAAGACAGGTGTAACAAGAAATGACATCATCGTGGTTGCAATCTACGCTGCCTGCAATTTTAAAAGACTATCCACGTAAGGATATTTTTAACACCGATGAAACAGGATTATTTTTCCGTTGTATGCCCGATAAAACACTTTCATTCAAAGGGGAGCAGTGCTCTGGTGGTAAAAAGTCCAAAGAGAGAGTTGCATTGCAAGTTGCAATGCTGATGGGTCAGAAAAACTTCCGTTACTTGTTATAGGAAAAAGTTTAAAGCCGCGCTGTTTTAATAATGTTAAAAAGTTGCCAGTAGAATATAGAGCTAACAAACGAGCGTGGATGACGTCTAAAATTTTTACCGAATGGCTGGTTTCATTAGAAAAACATTTCACTTCTCAGAAGAGGAAAATTGTGTTAATTATTGACAACTGTCCTGCCCACCCATGTGACCTAAAATTGATGGCAATTAAACTTGTTTTTCTACCACCGAACACGACTAGTGTCCTACAACCTTGTGATCAAGGTATTATTCAAAATTTAAAATTTCAGTACAGAAAGTTACTTCTGCGGAAATACTTGGCCACTATTGAGGGGAAAAAAGATTTCTGTGTAAATGTTCTGGATGCTTGTAACTTGTTAAGAACAGCGTGGAACCTCGTGACGCCTACAACAATTCAAAATTGTTTTGCTCATGCTTGATTCATTTTGAATTCAGAAACTGAACAACCCGAAGAAAATGAAATTGATCCTACACTATCTGAAATGTTTAATCGTGTGTCATCTGTATTAAATGTTTCAATTTATCTAAATGAGTACGTGACTGTCGACGAGAACGTAACTACGGCTCCCGTATTAACAGATACCGATATCGTGGAAACAGTGCAAGTTGACAACTGTGAAAGTGATGATAGTGACGACGAACTTGACACGGAAAATGATAGTGAAAATGTTCCTACCGCTACCGATATGCTTTCGTTGCTGAGCCGTGTTCGTCGAATTTTGAAGCCAACTCGGAAGGTGAAATGTTTGAACACGTTGATAAATTAGAACAATTTGTTGAAAATAAAATAGTGCAAAATTGTGTGCAAAAGAAAATAACGGATTATTTTAAATAAAGATAAACACGAAAACTACGGTAAAGTTGAAAGACATACAGTAGTCTGTAAGAAAACCTAACTCATAGGACTAAATTTAGAACAGCTAATAATAATTTTAAGAAAAGTTAACAATAATAAACCATGAGGATAAATAAAAGGTTGTATTTGTTGCATTTTACTAGACAGTACAATAAATAATCTACAGTACACTATTTGTTCACTTCCTCATTTTGTTTCACTTTTTGTTTGCTTAACGCGAAATTCGGTTTACATGAAAAAAATAACTGGTCCCCGTCATTTCGTGTTGACCGATTTCCACTGTATTATTTTAAGTTAAGTTCTGAACCACGGACGTTGAACTTCCGTGTCACCTGTGTATAACATCGTCGGCGAATCGGCGCTTCTATCGGTTGTGCAGAGTGTCTTGGAGGTCTTCTGGTATCGTGTTTTGGTGAAATCTGCTGTCATTACTAAAGATGAGTCGTCTGTTGGGTCTGTAGATTCTTGTGGGAGGTTTTGGGTTGTAACTTTCACTGGTATTCACATTTTTGTACCGCACATATTACTCACGGTTAACAGTTACATGTTAAAAGTTTAACATCACATTTAGGTGATGTTAGTTTGTTACAGACTTGTCATTGTCATACACTCACGTCATTTTCGACATTTTTACATCATCCGCCTATCTCACACAAGCTTCTCCTCGTTTATAGGTTTTTATATTGACTACATACTTTTGTACGCTGTATCAGCAGCGAAGTCTGAGATTGTTATCTCTACTCGCTCATACACACACTTATTTTTATATATTTACTGATATAAAGTAAACACATGTACTTACCATGTCACTGTATGTATGAGTACGTGGTTCATTTCCAATATAAATTTCTCTTTAAGGGGCCAGGGTTCACTCTCGGCGAGATTCAGACACAAAGAGGTAATCGAAATAACAACACTGGTTATCATTTGAATGTAATCACTTGCTTTTTAATTTCCAGAATTAAAATATATATTGAATCATAACCCAAAATGGCGTCACATACAAATACCAAAACAAAATGGCGTCTACCTTTTCTTAAGCCCTATTTAGTCATTGTTACTTTATATTATGGTGAATCTTGTTCATATTTTAAATTTACTTCTGGCTGCAGCTCTAATAACATGTAATTAATTATATGCTTGTATATTCCACAAACCAATGCCCTATTTATTCTATTATCATGGCCAGTCGTTCACTCCCTCATACGCTCACTCACACACACTATCACAAATACATTTCATCAGATTTATCTTTTTATTGAGCTCATTTAAATATGAAAAATATGATAATGGTTTCGACTTCTCTGTAAGTAGACTCGGGTGGCTCCCTCACTGGTGTTAGATGTTACGCATTTGGATGGCAGGTGGTCGCTTCATGTTTCTCGTCTATTTGTTTGGTTTGCACTGATTTTACATCTGATATTTAACTATTAACTGTTATTTGAGTCTTTTAAAACTCCACCGTTACATTTTTAATGATGAATAATAATTTTCTTCAAACTTCTGATGAAAACTAAGTCAACAGCGATACATCGCTGCTGACCCTTTGGTGTGCTGTGCGGAACTGAGAACGAGTAATATGCAAATTTGCGTATGTATTAGTGCATTTGACGTCACCGTCTTTTGTTTGCTCGGCCAATGCCTCATTTCATACGCTGTTGTTCCTGCGTCATTGTGGTTTATTAATGACGACACCGCTTTGTGAACCAATCACAATTGTTATTAAGAGTTCGTCATCACATACACCGCCATCATCTCTGCTTGCTTTTGCTCGTCCACCGGTGACCTTGGAACTATGCTCCTCTTACTGAATATGCGTTGTTTGTTCTTACAGAGGGACAATGGACCTAACCATACTTTATTCAACTGTGATACAATAAAACATTATAAAACATCCTCAAATCCCATAATTAAGGTAACGGGCCTTTATCTACTGTTACAAGATACAACTGAACTGGCTAACTATAGGGGTGAAGAGGCTGTCCGCGCGCGGGTAGCTTCTTAGCGTAAAAGTAGTTCTCACTTATTATTAATTATTTTCCTTTAATTCGCTTACAACTTAATGACATCGCTCTTTACTTTGATTACTCTTTTATGTGACTAGGGGTAGTTACGGATTTATTTAGTTTCTGAAATCTAATTTTATTAACTGTGTAACCAAATTTTATTCGTATTGGGTTACTTCTATATTAAAACGTAATGTATGTAGCCTCACTTCAGGTTCGTCTAGTGGTAACCAGATTTTAATATTTCGTTACGTACAATGTTATTATGGATAGGTTACTTATATTTATGTAGTGTGCACTTGAATTACACCACCCGTTGGAGGTGTCAACTTGTAATTTAGGTAAATAATGTAGCGACAAACTCGCACTGGAGTCGTCGATGTGTAATTATAAATGTGTTAGGTTGAACGGCTAATGGTTTTGTAAATTGCCGCTTACTCCCACTATGCTCCACGTTTCCGTGACGTCACTCAAACGATGCCAACTGTCGGGTCCGCTGCAATCGGTGAATTCTATTTACTAATGTAACAGCAATAATAACGACACACAAATATTATCAAACATATATCCTTGTGGAATCCTTTATTCGGAAAAACACTGGTTGACTGTTTTAATAAATATAAACAGAATAATCGCAATTGTAGCGCAAAATATAATTCTTCCTTTACCAGTTGGCAGCAGTAGCCAAACGTTTAGTCTTTCTTCCAGACCAAAACAATGCTTTTGTTAACGTTTTAAATAAAATATATCAATTATCTCAGGGCGTATATGGTTCGGGGATAATAATTATACAAAATATTACACTATTAATCAAAATACAAGTTTACAATTATAGGATATTACAACGTTAGAGTGATACGTGCACACAGAAATTGTATAGTGGTTACCAGTTTTAAAAAGGTTATGTCCAGTTCAGGCTTTGATAGTTATTATGTGAATTAAAAGTTCTTGTTGTGTTTAAAAAGGTGTTAATCTTATATGGTGTTATTAGTGGTTGTTTCTAGTGTTCGTGTTATATGGTGTCTGTAGTTTAGTTGATTATTGCTTAACAGTAGAGTATACAAATGTGTGTGTTGTAGTACGATATTATGAGATGTCAGAATCACCAAATCCTCTTCTTGTACTCTTCTTGGTTGAAGATAGGGCCCACGTACACGTCAGATCTTCCTTCTCGTCCCTCGTCCCTCGTCCACTTCAAATCTTCTTCCTGGTTGTTATTTCTTCTAATCCATATAATGGCTAGTCTTCTGTTATTGCAAAAAGTTCGTGTAGTGTACCTCTAACAGTATTTATCTAGTTGTATTGTTTTTTCACACTTTATAACATATAATGTAAGACGATTTAAGAACGCGTCTATCTAAGATCGTTGTCAAAGAAGTCTCATTTTATTTATCAGAAATTTCTGGTTGCTAAGGGTAAACTTGGAATCTGGTTGGTTAATTCGGATCTACATTGTCACATACTTTCGTTATTTCAAAGTCTAAAATTTGTTCAAAATCTTTAAATTAACATAACTTTTATATACTGAATGGGAATTTAAAACCATTATCAGCATTGTTTTGATCTTCACATTTGTTATATTTAGACACCAAACATGCCTATTTTTACTTAAAAACTATGGATGTTACAATTTTATTATTTGGAATTTTCTTAAATAACTTGATATGTGTTATTTTGTTCCTATATTCTTTGTATACATTTTTATCTATAAATACATCTACCCTCTCACATTTGCTTTACAAAATTTCTAATATAATTGTTCAAAATTTACTAAAGTTGGTTTCACCTGGCCTCTGTAATGGTATTACTTTCATCACCATGTTTTAACATCTTTAACAATTAAATTAACTTTTAACACTCATCAAAATGGTTTAACATATAACGTTATTTTAACAACACAAAAAATATATTACTCCAATAGTTAAATTCATGCCCACATGGCTATGATTATACCAAATCCTTGCACAAATAATTGTTTTCTACTCAGACTGTATAAGTGTTTGACACTTAACAAAACATCTTTATATAGTCCATTCTGCTTTGTCAATTAATCAATTTACCATGGTTTAATATCAGTTCTATTGTTATATTTGTTAACACAACATAAAAAAAATGGAATTAATATCATAAAATTGGCATTCCTTTAAACTAACTGTATCATCTGTTACATACAAAAAACACAACACAAATACTATGATATAACACTGTGCCTAAAACATAAAACATGCACATTTTACAAAACAAATTCTATACTAATTGGTTAGTCCCTTGTCAGCTAATTTACTCATTATTCTGACACTGTCTATGTCATATTTACTATTTATATGGGTTTCAACATCCGTATACTTACTGATGTCTGACTTACAAAAATTACAATAAATTGAACACTGTTGCTCCACCTCACCACACAGTTCTAATAATCTTGTTACAGTTACTGTTTATCTGGGTTTCACTCTTGTTATAAATGTTATTGTGACCATGTTATAATTTGTTGTTTACTGTCAACCCTATGAACTCTATATGTGACAATTATTTGTATGGTTCATGTATCTATAATCATGTGTATCTATATTTTTGTTACATCAATTAACTTAATTATTTAATAATATTTCTCTTACATAATATTACATGTTTGGGCCTATTATCCCTCACTTTGTATTTTGATTATCTGGATATAATGATACATTAACTGAAACCAATTTGTTTCTTTATAGTCCTGGTTCATAAGCTGTTTGTCTTTACAATTCTTTGTTTGGTCAATACTGAAAATTCATGTCATAGTTGGGGGTTTGAAGATATCTGCATCACTTAGCCTAAATCATTAATTTGGGTACGGTCAGTTGTCTTACTAGTCAGTCTGAAATTGTTAGTCGTTCTTCTTCACTATCATCTTTGAAGATATTGATCTTCTTGTTAGCTTCTTAACCAAAGTCTTCATTAAATCAGGTAAGATATTATGTTGTTCCAAATGTAATGTTACATATTACCCTGCCACCAAATTTGATCATTTTAATAAAATATTGTTTTTGTTGAAATTATCAATCATCTTATCTTTCACATTATTTGTTATTCTTATTATGATCTGGTATACTTGTCTTTAATTATAAGTGTTCTATCCCTGGAACATGTTACTTCCCTAACAAATTAATCACCATATATTCTGGAATCAGTCGGGGGGGCTCTCTTGACCTAATACCCCGCTGTCCTTACAATACATAATACATAAATAATATCGATTGCTGGAGCTATCTCGTCAGTCAATCACATTTAATAATCACTAGTCTATTCACGACTAAAATAAATAAAATAATATAATATATTCTTGGGATTGTTCACTCAGTCTAACTTCTCAGATCTAAATATTTCTTTCCATTGATTCTTTCAGATGTTTATTTTCTTGTGGCGATATTAATAACATTTTTTATTTTTAATTGGCATGATCTTCCTTCCTTCTTTATCAGTACTGCTTAATCTTCATTTTTCATTCACTGTCTTCATTCAAATTAAAACATAACAAGTATTTGCATCTTCAGTTGTTGTTGATTCTCTCACAATCATGATAGGTTATTTGCAATAAATTCGTTTCTAGTCTTGTCTCATTTTCATCGTCGACTGTCTACATTTGTCCTTTCTTATTCATTTTATATCACTATAGTTTCTTCTAATTTATGGATGTTGTATCTTTCTTTTATATTCCAATAATAAGTTCATAACTGTGTTTAATAAGAGGTGCTTATTTTGTTTAGAATTTGGAAATTTATTCCCGGTTGTTTATCTGTTCGATTCATCATAACATTATCAAACTGTACTGTAAGTTGTCCTTACTATTTATCTGAATTCTGAGATATTCAACCTTGTTTATTTGGCTTCATTTAAAATTATATTCTGAATTATCAAAGTTGGTAAGATGAGCTTACTATATTTTTTCAATTTCGTGGTATTGTAATAATAAATTCTTCAGTTTCATATTAATTCTCATAAATCATTAGTTGTAAGTTGTTCTTACTCTTTGTTTGGAATTTTGTTGGTTTTATAATAACAAATTCTTCAATTCCATGTTAATTCTCATAAATAATTAGTTGTAAGTTGTTCTTACTCTTTGTTTGGAATTTTGTTGGTTTTATAATAACAAATTCTTCAATTCCATGTTAATTCTCATAAATAATTAGTTGTAAGTTGTTCTTACTCTTTGTTTGGAATTTTGTTGGTTTTATAATAACAAATTCTTCAATTCCAAATTAATTCTCATAAATAATTAGTTGTAAGTTGATCTTACTCTATTTTTAGAATTTTGTCTGTTTATCACAACTTCTACACTTCTTATTATAGCGCTTATTGTCATATGTCCTTCTGTACCCAGCATTGATGATCTTTTGGTAATTTTCGTTATGTCGGTCAGTTGCTCATACCTTCATTTGTATGGTTCTGTTTCTTTATTCTTTATTCATATTATTGTTCCTCAATGAAACTTATTTCTCGTCTCCTTAAAATGGTTCTTTGGCCGTAGTCGGTTAGCGTAGCATCCGTCCCTTTTCTTGATGGTGTGTGGTATATAATTTATCCCGGGTCCATAATCTCAGTTGACCTTATTGTCCGCACTACCATTGTCTTTGTAATTATTTCTTTCCTTGTGGCATCTCTCGCTTCTTCCTTGTACTTCATTCTTCCCGTTCTTATTCTTTCATTTGCTGCAAAGCTTATTCGACTCATCCTATCATATTGTTGATTAAAACAATATGTTACTGGTCCATCAATGACTAATGATATCATTGATATTTTCCCACGTATTTCTATTTCTGGTACTTCCCATTTATCTCTGGTCTTCTCTAAGTTGTAAACTATAGTTTTATGGTAAGTCATTATTGAAGTTGCTTTTAATTTCCTCCTATAGTCTCTGGCATTCATGATTTTTCCATTGTTGGTAATTGGGATATTCAGTACATTAATTAACCCATTGTTCATCATCTCCCACTCTTCTGGTGTTTTTATTAAATTCTTTAGATGCGTTCTTGTTACTTTCTTTGGTTCCATTTCACTATCTTTAGTATTTTCTTTGTTTCCGTTAGTTTTCTTTTCAGGTAATACTACTCCTGGTTCCTCTGTTTTGGCGTTTGGTTTTTCTTCTGTTTCTGGTTTGCTATCATTTTTTATTTCTTCGGTTTTCTCATTTCTTAATCCTTTCCTCCACAGTTTATTATCATTTATTATTTCTTTGGTCATTTCCTCCATCTTTTCCTCCCTTTTCTTAAAATTCTCGTCCAATTTCTTCATGATCTCTAGGTAATTTTCCTTCAATTCTTCCCTCAATGCTCTATTATTTTCGTCTATTTTCTCCTCCATTTTACTGCTATTCTCTTTCAGTTCTCGGCTCAATTCCTCCTTTGTTTGTTTATTATCACTCTTTATTTCCTCCATTAGTTTCTTATTACTCTCCTCCATAGACTGTTTACTGTCCTTTTTTAATTCCTCCATTTTTTCTAAGTTCTTATTACTCTTCTCGCTTAATTCTTCTATCTTTTCTTCCATTTTCTTACTCCTCTCCTCCGTTTCCTTACTACTCTGTTTTAAATATTCCATAATGCTCTTCAGGTCAACGCTGTCTTTGACTTTGTCCGGTTCTTGTTTATCTCCTTGGTCCTCTCTTATTATTACTTCTACTTCTTCGACCGGTGTTGCTTCTTTGTCTTCCATATCTAACTCGTCTACCTTCTCGGTTTCGGTCGCTCTTTTTCGCAATGTTTCTCGCTTCCTCATCTTGTTTATTTTGGTTTATTGGTCTATTAATAATAATTTAATTTATATTAAATTACACGCCCCACGTTGGGCGCCAATTTGTAACCAAATTTTATTCGTATTGGGTTACTTCTATATTAAAACATAATGTATGTAGCCTCACTTCAGGTTCGTCTAGTGGTAACCAGATTTTAATATTTCGTTACGTACAATGTTATTATGGATAGGTTACTTATATTTATGTAGTGTGCACTTGAATTATACCACCCGTTGGAGGTGTCAACTTGTAATTTAGGTAAATAATGTAGCGACAAACTCGCACTGGAGTCGTCGATGTGTAATTATAAATGTGTTAGGTTGAACGGCTAATGGTTTTGTAAATTGCCGCTTACTCCCACTATGCTCCACGTTTCCGTGACGTCACTCAAACGATGCCAACTGTCGGGTCCGCTGCAATCGGTGAATTCTATTTACTAATGTAACAGCAATAATAACGACACACAAATATTATCAAACATATATCCTTGTGGAATCCTTTATTCGGAAAAACACTGGTTGACTGTTTTAATAAATATAAACAGAATAATCGCAATTGTAGCGCAAAATATAATTCTTCCTTTACCAGTTGGCAGCAGTAGCCAAACGTTTAGTCTTTCTTCCAGACCAAAACAATGCTTTTGTTAACGTTTTAAATAAAATATATCAATTATCTCAGGGCGTATATGGTTCGGGGATAATAATTATACAAAATATTACACTATTAATCAAAATACAAGTTTACAATTATAGGATATTACAACGTTAGAGTGATACGTGCACACAGAAATTGTATAGTGGTTACCAGTTTTAAAAAGGTTATGTCCAGTTCAGGCTTTGATAGTTATTATGTGAATTAAAAGTTCTTGTTGTGTTTAAAAAGGTGTTAATCTTATATGGTGTTATTAGTGGTTGTTTCTAGTGTTCGTGTTATATGGTGTCTGTAGTTTAGTTGATTATTGCTTAACAGTAGAGTATACAAATGTGTGTGTTGTAGTACGATATTATGAGATGTCAGAATCACCAAATCCTCTTCTTGTACTCTTCTTGGTTGAAGATAGGGCCCACGTACACGTCAGATCTTCCTTCTCGTCCCTCGTCCCTCGTCCACTTCAAATCTTCTTCCTGGTTGTTATTTCTTCTAATCCATATAATGGCTAGTCTTCTGTTATTGCAAAAAGTTCGTGTAGTGTACCTCTAACAGTATTTATCTAGTTGTATTGTTTTTTCACACTTTATAACATATAATGTAAGACGATTTAAGAACGCGTCTATCTAAGATCGTTGTCAAAGAAGTCTCATTTTATTTATCAGAAATTTCTGGTTGCTAAGGGTAAACTTGGAATCTGGTTGGTTAATTCGGATCTACATTGTCACATACTTTCGTTATTTCAAAGTCTAAAATTTGTTCAAAATCTTTAAATTAACATAACTTTTATATACTGAATGGGAATTTAAAACCATTATCAGCATTGTTTTGATCTTCACATTTGTTATATTTAGACACCAAACATGCCTATTTTTACTTAAAAACTATGGATGTTACAATTTTATTATTTGGAATTTTCTTAAATAACTTGATATGTGTTATTTTGTTCCTATATTCTTTGTATACATTTTTATCTATAAATACATCTACCCTCTCACATTTGCTTTACAAAATTTCTAATATAATTGTTCAAAATTTACTAAAGTTGGTTTCACCTGGCCTCTGTAATGGTATTACTTTCATCACCATGTTTTAACATCTTTAACAATTAAATTAACTTTTAACACTCATCAAAATGGTTTAACATATAACGTTATTTTAACAACACAAAAAATATATTACTCCAATAGTTAAATTCATGCCCACATGGCTATGATTATACCAAATCCTTGCACAAATAATTATTTTCTACTCAGACTGTATAAGTGTTTGACACTTAACAAAACATCTTTATATAGTCCATTCTGCTTTGTCAATTAATCAATTTACCATGGTTTAATATCAGTTCTATTGTTATATTTGTTAACACAACATAAAAAAAATGGAATTAATATCATAAAATTGGCATTCCTTTAAACTAACTGTATCATCTGTTACATACAAAAAACACAACACAAATACTATGATATAACACTGTGCCTAAAACATAAAACATGCACATTTTACAAAACAAATTCTATACTAATTGGTTAGTCCCTTGTCAGCTAATTTACTCATTATTCTGACACTGTCTATGTCATATTTACTATTTATATGGGTTTCAACATCCGTATACTTACTGATGTCTGACTTACAAAAATTACAATAAATTGAACACTGTTGCTCCACCTCACCACACAGTTCTAATAATCTTGTTACAGTTACTGTTTATCTGGGTTTCACTCTTGTTATAAATGTTATTGTGACCATGTTATAATTTGTTGTTTACTGGACAACCCTATGAACTCTATATGTGACAATTATTTGTATGGTTCATGTATCTATAATCATGTGTATCTATATTTTTGTTACATCACTTAACTTAATTATTTAATAATATTTCTCTTACATAATATTACATGTTTGGGCCTATTATCCCTCACTTTGTATTTTGATTATCTGGATATAATGATACATTAACTGAAACCATTTGTTTCTTTATAGTCCTGGTTCATAAGCTGTTTGTCTTTACAATTCTTTGTTTGGTCAATACTGAAAATTCATGTCATAGTTGGGGTTTGAAGATATCTGCATCACTTAGCCTAAATCATTAATTTGGGTACGGTCAGTTGTCTTACTAGTCAGTCTGAAATTGTTAGTCGTTCTTCTTCACTATCATCTTTGAAGATATTGATCTTCTTGTTAGCTTCTTAACCAAAGTCTTCATTAAATCAGGTAAGATATTATGTTGTTCCAAATGTAATGTTACAACTGCTACATTGGCAAATCGGCAGGTTACTACCGGTTTAGGGCATGGAGAAGGGTTCATTTATTACCTTATTAAAGCTAATATTAGTATTATAAAATTTTTTTTGTGGGATTTAGGCTTATTAAATCGTCGCATACTCCTCCACTTAAAGAAGACACAGGGTCAGGGACCGATGTGTTTTCAACGGGGAAATAGATTAGAACTGCACTGGGAGTATGCTCGGAGTTTCTGTGTGAAATTCCTTTCTCTCTTTTAACAACTTCCTCATGAGGTACATGAATCGCTCTCAATTCACTATTTACTATTAGCAAGAAATACAATACCTTATTAACTAATACTTAAAATACATAAAATTTAAAGTTCATAAAATATATAAAATACACAAAATTCATCTTAATTCTACTACTTAAGACTACAACCGTTTTTTTCTTTAGCTTTTTCCTACTCTTGTTATGGAGTTACTCTTTACAGAGTAGGTTTCACATCCTTACTGTGTTTCCTTTTCTCTCAAGGATATCGTTGAATCGCGGTTGACGAATCATTTTATTAAAATACTTGTAAAGTAATTGTAAAGTAATGTTACTTATATTCTGTGTCAGCTGACTTCTCACTTTTCTTATTCTCGATGAACATCTCAGTGAACAGGATCTAAGGTTGATCAGGCCTCATTCCTATTTATACGATTTGGTAATTTAGGTAGTGACTCAATTACAATATAGCAAATATACGTCTTAATACATCTATCCTTTTCTACTTCATTTATTTTCTTGCTCACTAGCATTTTTCTTTCCGTGATAATATTTTATCTGGGAAACATGACTTCTACATACATATTTATTCGTAGTGGGTTCATACAGTGCTACGGTTACGGGAGTTAAGTATCTGTAAATTTTGTAAGGGCCACACCATCGGTAAGATAGTTTGGAGGTGGTCTTATCAACTGCACTACTCGTAGGGTGAGTTTTGTACATCACTAAGTCTCCGACTTTATACTTTACTTTTTTACTATCCCGCTCATGATATTTTCGCGATTTTCTCAAGTTCACTCTTAAGTTAGCACGAGCTTCGTTCCATATCTTTTTTATATTTTTACCACTAATTTCGTGGGTTAGTAATTCATGTATTTTCCACTTTGTGGATAATGGGTGATTCGGTTTATATTTATACATCAAATCAAAAGGCGTCGATTTATGTCCTTCATGATATGCTGAGTTGAAGGCAAATTGTATCCAGGATAGGTTCTGGTCCCAAGAGGTATGGTGGTTTGCATGGTAGGCTATTAAAGCAGATTTTAGGTTTCGCAAATACCTTTCAGCACTATTACCTTGTGGACGATACTCTGTAATGGTAATGTGGTCTATGCCTAGTCTGAAACACGTCCTTGAATTCTTTGGACTTAAACTGGGGTCCGTTATCTGACACTAGATGTACTGGTGTACCGAAGTCTTTAAATAATCTATCTTGCAAAATCTTCACAGTGGTAGATGCTAACGCTCGTCGCATGGGATACATCCAGACGAATTTGGTAAATGAGTCTACACAAATGAGTAGCATGGTATTACCTGATTTTGAACGTGGGTAGGAGCCAGAAAAGTCCAAGTAAATTTTAGAAAAGGGTGTCGTGGGAGTCTCCGAGATTAATTTTCCTATGTGGCTGTTTCTCGCTGGCTTGCTCAGTGCACACAACTTACACTGTTTTACAAATTTAGCTATCTCGCTGTTCATATTTTCCCAATGATATTCTTTTCAAATGCGATGTATCGTTTTATTTATTCCCATATGTGCTCCAACGGTGGATGAGTGGTAGTATTCCGTAAGCATAGGTTTAATAATATCCGGGGCGATTATTCTCAATGATTTTCTATTAGCTACTCTATAACATAATACTCTCTTACTCAATATATATTTTTCTGAATTATTTCCTTTATCTAGCTGTTCTATTATTGTATTTAAATACGGGTCTTGTTGTTGATACTGAGCTATATCAGTAAATGCAAGGGGGAATTCAGTAATTAGCGTATTGATAATCGATGTTTCACCACTTTCCTTATTTTCGGATATTTTATTAGGCGGCTGGAACATACGGGACAGTGTATTGGCAACTACATTTTGGGTGCCACGAATGTGTTGTACCTTAAACTTGTAACAATTTAATCTCAATACCCATCGTCTGATACGACCTAACTGTTTAGGGTGATTTAATAACCAAGATAAGGCTTGATTTTCCGTTTCTAACAGAAATTCTTTATGTTCTAAAAAGGGTTTGAATTTCTCAAATGCGAATACTACAGCTAAACATTCTAATTCATATCCGGAGAATTTCTTTTCCTGGTCGGTTAGAGTTCGTGAGGCATAACTGATCGGTCATCTAGAATTATCTACTTCCTGATATATTACTGCTCCTAGTGCTACACTTGAACTGTCTGTCTGTACTACAAATGGTTTAGTAAAATTGACTAATTGTAATACCGGGGGTGATATGCTTTCTTTCAGTTTTTCAAATGCAGATTGGTGTTGTGGAGTCCATTCAAATTTCGCTCCCTTTTTTCGTAATGCGTTCAACGGAGCTGCTATATCAGCTAGGTGAGGGATATACTTGTGGAAGTAATTTATCATTCCCAAAAATCGGGCTATTCCTTTTGTATTCCGTGGTGGTAAAAATTCTCTGATAGCACGGGTGCGTTCTGGGTCTATACTTACTTTTCCGTCGGCCTTTACTATGTGACCTAAAAATGAAAATTGTTTAACGGCAAAATTTACTTTACTTGGGTTTACTGTTAATCCGGCTTTCTTTAATCGTGATAATACTTCACGTAAATGATGAAGATGTTGATCCATAGATTCGCTGTAGATTACTATGTCATCTAGGTAGTGATATACAAATTTAAATTTTATGTTGTGGAATATTTTCTCTAACAATCGGCTACATACAGAACTTCCTTGGAATATTCCTAAGGGTACTCTAGTAAATTGGTACAGGTTGAATGGGATGGCGAAGGCGGTTAGGCGTTTGGATTCTTCCGATAGTGGTATTTGATGAAATGCCTGATTGAGATCCATTATGGTGAAAACTTTAATTTTGTAAAGTAATGGAAGGCGCTGTGGATGTCGGGGAGTGATATGGACTCGAATTCTATCCTTTTATTTAATTGTCTATAGTCCACAACTAATCTATGTTTATCGGTGCCTTTAGGTACTAAAAACGCAGGTGATGAATACGGTGAAGTAGAAGGTTCTATGACTTGTTGTTCTAACAATTTATTGATTTGATTTCTCATTATTTCCATTTTTGGTGGTGATAATTTGTATGGGTGTAGTCGTATTACTTTATTGTCACTCAGGTTGATCTTGTACTCTATAAGATTCGTTAATCCTAACTTTGGGGTGAGGACGGTGGAAAATTCTTTTATTAGTTTCTGTATTTTCAGTCTGTCTTTACTTTCTAAGTGATCTAATTCAGACTCGCGGTGTTCTAGGTGCGTTGCAGAAGTTTCTATTTTTTTTTTACTGTTATTTACTTCATAATCAAAATTATATTTTTGAGTACGGTCGAATCTAAAATAATACTTCTTATCGTACATGTCAAGAATTATACCTGTTTTACTGATAAAGTCCGCTCCCAATATTAAGTCTGGTCCTAATTCGTCATATACTAACACTGGAAAAAATACCACGTTAAATTTTTAATTTTTAGTTTAATCGTAACGCTGAGTTTTATGATTAAGTTTTGTTTGTTAGCGGTAGCGCATTTAATGTTCACCGGTTGACTACGTTTAACAAGATTGTGTTTAGCTAAAATATCGGCTAGCTGTTGGCTGATTAAGCTCCGTGTCGATCCAGAATCAATTAATCCAAGTGTGGTAGTAACGCCAAGGTCAACTTGTATGTATGGTAATTGACACATACTGGACTTGCATGTAGTAATTCAGTTGCATTTATCGATAAATCTGTCTACGTAGGGATCTAATAATTTTTTTTATTATTTTTTTTTGTTTCCTTTTCGGTACTCTCCCGGGTTTTACCTATTTTCACGATGCTGCGGAAGACACAGGATTTCGGATCTCCCTGCCTTACATGTTTTTTGAATAAGAGGGTTTTTGGTAGTGCTGTTTCTGTTTACAGTATCTACTGATGTGTCCTAATTTCCCGCAGTTATAACATCTTTTTTCTCTACTCACGGTATCACTTGTATTCTGTTGGGGTTGTTGATTACTCGATTTAGTTTGGTAGTGAGAAGTTGCAGGAATTCGAAATGGTCGTCTATCACGGTGTGTTCTTGTCTCTGTAACCAGGGGTTGTGTTTCATTTCTATGTTGTACCTGGGGGAGTAACGCACGTCGGTTCTGATCCGAATACCATACGTTGGATGAGTGGATACTGCATTATTCTAATTCTGCGAACGTGTTGGGCTTATTTATAAGTGCTAAGCGAGATCTCTCTTCTGGGGATAATCCTACCAAGATTGTTTCTACTAACTGCTTTTCGCTCCAGTTTACTTGCAGTAATCGTGAAGCTTCTCTTATGTCAGCGATATAGTGGGCGAGTCTCATGAGCTCCTTGTACTCGAAATACTGTTTCGTTTCAGCTCTTCGTAAATTCCCGTTGGAATAAAATGTCTTATCAGAGTAGTATGGAGTTCTTCTACTGGATGTTGAGAGCTTAATGACTCCAGTACACGATCTTTTAATGGTGGTCTACTTTTGGGCAGAAGGACGTAATATTTGGCAATCACTTAGTTGCTGTAAGTCTTTTATTTGTAGCAGATATTTTATGAAAGCTAATAGTTTGGTGATACTCAATCCATCGGTGTATGGGATTTCTGATAGAATTTTTTTTCTACGGGGTGAGTTATCTTTCCGTAGAGGTCCGCACTAAAGTTTACGTGAGGTGTTATTCTAGGAGGTCCCGATGCTTGATTTGTCATCGCTGAGGGTGGTAACGCATACTTATTGGTGAGATTGTGGAGGGCATTTGGAAGTGATGCTTCAGCTATCGGTAGGGTATTCACGTTCCTATTCAGTAACTGATCATTACTCGGTTCTATCCTTGATACCGGGGGGGATTCGAAATTCACGGTAGTGGGTCCTGTTCTAGGGTAGGTGATTGAAATGGGGAGATATATAATTTCGTCAGAGCTTCTTCAATTTCCTCCATTTTAAATGAGTCGGACTTTCTACGTAATTCTCTTATTATTGTGGGTAATTGCTGTAATGCTTCATCAGCAAATTTTTGCACATCTGGGGGAATTACAGTAACTTTGGGCCAGTTTAATAAATTATTTATCTGACGGCTTAAAAGCTCTATTCTCTGTGTGGTACGTAAGATTATAGCGGGTGATTTTTCGTCGTGGAGGGTTTGCGATATTGACATCAATTCCCTATACTTCGCATAACATGTTTCTCTTTCGCTCTCAAGATCTATTTCGCTTAATCGACCTAACTGTGCGGGTGTATCTGGCCTACTTTTGCGTAAAGTATTGCGTAGTTCCGCGAACGTAACGGGAGTCCGCGCAACAGTGCTTCATAGCATAATTCGTCTTTTAACAACAAATCTGGATTGAATTGAGCCATGTTCTTAAGATGCTAAGTCTTATACACTCCTTATTCTACTTATACTAAACACTCAATTTTACTATCTTTAGTTTTTTATAAAAATTTAAATACATGAGAGATATTTACAAATAGGTGATACGATAGAATCGAATCTCGCCTCAGAGGGAGAGAAAGAGAGAGAGAGAGAGAAAGAGAAATCTCACACAGCCATATTTTACTTTTCAACATATGGTTAAAATCTGTTGTTACTGGGCAAAGGGGTCAAACACTTTGTATTAGACAATAGAGGGAGGTGGTATATTGTGTAACTCGACTTTGCAGCTTGTAACAATGGGGTTGTTTCATACAGGCGGTAACAGGTTATTTTCCTGTCCGAGATTGTCGTCAAACCGACAAGTTGGGGAATGAATTTTTGAACAGGAAAAAACCTGGGCTTACTACTTTTAAATATTTAAATATCCTTACCTATATTATGTCGCGTAATAATTATTATAATTTTCTCTATCCTAATTTTACATTTTACTTATTGTAATACGAGTTCTTATTTTGATTAATTTTTTTTTATTAAATATTAAGGGTTAATAATAAAGACTTCTTATTTCACTACACGCAAAAGGGAGAGTTGCATATTTTAATCTAACACGGTAGTTAAACTAACAGAGTGAATAATTCTACAAAATATTAAATGACAACAGCAGAGTAACGTATTTTATTTTGCTATTGTCACTGGCGCATTAAAACAAAACAAAGCAGAGTGGCGCATTTTATGTCTCGTCGTTATAATATCGGGAACCTGGTTAATTGGCTCAGGTCAATTAAACTGGCTGCCATAATCTTAACAAACTCATAAATAACTGGAAAGTAAACAAATGTTAAACAGGATCCCGTGAATTGAGGAATATTGACAGGGGTTTGTAGATTTATTCACTCACCTTTTTGGACCATGACATCTCTTTATTACATAATGTTTTAACATCTGCGAAGAAATTTAGTAATGAGTATATTAAAAATAAAAACATTTGCACCTCTTGTACAAATAGAATTAGAGTAATTAATGAGTTAACATAGCTTGTACTGCCCTCGGATCCGAGTAGTTTGTTTCAGTATATGATAATAAAATTATAATCTTTATTTTGTGCCATTTGAAGAATGGGCTTATTTAACTTTAACGTGTTATATTCATAAAAGCCTTAAACTTAACACATATTATTACTAAGCATGAAATTACAATTTTATGGTAACTAAGTCAGTCTTTCGTGTTTTACTTTACTTTCATTGGTTAATTAAGTGTCTATCATGTATTATTTTAAGTTAAGTTCTGAACCACGGAAGTTGAACTTCCGTGTCACCTGTGTATAACATCGTCGGCGAATTGGCGCTTCTATCGGTTGTGCAGGGTGTTTTGGAGATCTTCTGGCTATCGTGTTTTGGTGAAATCTGCTGTCATTCCTAAAGATGAGTCGTCTGTTGGGTCTGTAGATTCTTGTGGTAGGTTTTGGGTTGTAACTTTCACTGGTATTCACATTGTTGTACCGCACATATTACTCACGGTTAACAGTTACATGTTAAAAGTTTAACATCACATTTAGGTGATGTTAGTTTGTTACAGAGATGTCATTGTCATACGCTCACGTCATTTTCAACATTTTTACATCATCCGGCTATCTCACACAAGCTTCTCCTCGTTTATAGGTTTTTATATTGACTACATACTTTTGTATGCTGTATCAGCAGCGGAGTCTGAGATACAACTGAACTGGCTAACTAGGGGTGAAGAGGCTGTCCGCGCGCGGGTAGCTTCTTAGCGTAAAAGTAGTTCTCACTTATTATTAATTATTTTCCTTTAATTTGCTTACAACTTAATGACATCGCTCTTTACTTTGATTACTCTTTTATGTGACTAGGGGTAGTTACGGATTTATTTAGTTTCTCAAATCTAAATTTTATTAACTGCTACATTGGCAAATCGCCAGGTTACTACCAGTTTGGGGCATGGAGAAGGGTTCATTTATTACCTTATTAAAGCTAATATTAGTATTATAAATTTTTTTTTATTTTTTTGTGGGATTTAGGCTTATTAAATCGTCACAATACAATGAGTCATCCTTGTTTAACTCCTGTTTTACTGCAGAAAGATTATTTTTCTGGTTACCTATCTTTGCACAAGCATTCGTGTTCTCTACCATCATTTTAAGGAGGCCAACAAATTTCAATTTTATCCAGTGACAGTTTTGCTCTGACCATGGTGTCAAACCTTGTTTGAAATACACACAGAGAAAGTGTAGGTTGATATTATACCGTAACATTTCCCTGTAGTCTGTCTAATCTCCAAATCTGGTCAGTTATGCCTCTGCCGTTTCTGAACTCACACTGATATACACTCAGTTATTCCTCAGTGTAAGTACCTATTCTGGTAGTTGTCACATTCCATTTATCTCATTTTGTTTTAAATTGGAGTATTACAAAAATTTCCCATTATTCAGGTATCTTTTCTTGTTCCCAGATCCACCAAACTGTCTGTCACCCTATGTAGATTCTCTACACCAAATTTAAATAGGTCTGCATTCATTCCGTGTCTCATTTAGGGTTTGTTATTCTTTCTGAACCTCTAGTTTCTTTTATCTTTTCTTTGTGTTGCCATTTAATGGGTTCCTCTTTCAGTTTCTCGGCATCACTATTCCGTTTTCTCCTTTTCTATTCTGGGCTAGTAATAATTTTTCCTTAACTTTGGCTCTAACCTCATAATGGTCAGATTCACCATTAGGCCCTTCCAACACATAATCTATATGATTCACCATATCAGGGGACTGTCCACATACTTTTATAAATACTAGTTGTCGTTACAGGTAAAACTTGTGCTCCTGATTACCATAATGTTCTCCACAGCAAATTGACAACATTTCTCCTATTTTCACTCATCCTGCCACCACCCGCAGAAAATCCTTTTTCCAGTTCTAACATTAAAATTTCTTGGTATCATATCTTGGTGCCCACTCGCATACCTTTGTCAATGTATCATAAAAATCATCCTCATCCTCTTCTCTGCCATTGTTTAAATGATTGTCATTTAAGTAAAATCTCACACTATGAAGATTATTGTAATTATAAAAAGTTGAATCTCTTTATTTTTTTTAATAAGATCTATTTCTCCCTTCCTTTTTTCATTTTAGCCATCTATAGGCTACGATTACGCATTTCACCTTATGAGATTCTTTTCTCCTTTACTAGTATTCCTTCATTCTCTACAAATAAGATGTGTTTCATTTTAGTATAAATTATTACGGTGACTTCATATTACTCAGCAATTTTTCCAAATGAATATTTGCATTATTGCACAATTTTTTGTTATAAAATGTATAGGGTACACATGTACAAGTAATATTTTGTGTTTGTACACTGATATCACCTTAAGTTGTTACTTGCACTATACAATAGAAATAAAGTACTATAGTAACATATATTGATAAAAATATTTATTCAGAACTCTGAAAATGTATGTTCTATTTATGTGCCCTTAACACCAGTACATTCCATACTTTATACTATAATGCAAGGTATGACTTTCATTGAACATATTCAACAGTTAAAAACCTTATATAGCTTCGAATGTTTAACATGCACTATTTTGTTTCTAGGATGATTGCTCTGGCGATTACAAACGCCTGTTGCTGCTTTTGGTCTCATAAACATCTCACTACTATGCTTGCATGTTTCTAAATGCATGTACAATTAACAGGAAATACCAGTTAGTTCTGATCTGTTGAGATTCTGTTTCTGTTTATTGTAATAATTTTTTTATGCATACATTTTTATAATTCTGGTACAAATTTTATCAGTATGAGTGATAATATCATGTTCTCATCTTGTTCTCAGAATGACTGTGGTGGTGAATTCAAAAGTCTTTTGGTCAAATTGCTCGGCTAAATTCAGCACATCTGTCAGCTTACTATTGTAACAGATTTTTAAACATTTAGTAGGTATACAGTTGAAATTAGGTGCCTTGATATTATGTGCTTTAATATTCTCCAAGCGATGTATAAGCTCATAGATATGGATCTATTCTCAGATGTTGGTTAAGCTGAAAAACTAGACAGAAACAAGTTGTTTGTAGTTGTAGTACATTTCAGAAACTAAATAATAAGCACAAATCTTAATTTAAACACTTTGTGGTTACAATAAAATAATTGTGAGGTTTACAGGCCTATCCTATATACTTTTGAATATAAGGAGTTTGTCATTCCATAATTATGTTATAAACGTTAATTTCTTTGTACACATTTTTGTATTTTGTATAGCAGCTTTTCATTAAGATAGTAATTAGGTTTATGTCAAGTTGAAATAAGATAAAATATGTTGTTGTTATTATTATTATTATTATTATTATTATTGTGTTGTCAACTTATATATACACTATTAAATATATTTATTTGAAAGTAATCTGTTGTTGATTTCTTAAGTGTTTAAATGTTTGGCTAATGTTCATATTTATGAGATAAATTTATTGTGTGTATGTGTGTGTGTGTATTGCATTTGATACATTGTGTATGCCATGCATTACATTATGTTGTTATAAAACAAAATATCACTGCCAATTTAATTCCATATGCTGTCATGAAATTAAGGCAGCAATGTACAAACTTCAAATAAAAACATCACTCCAAACATTATGTACATTAATCCACATAATACATTTTCTGTTATTAATAACGGGTGCACGTGAATGTTTTTTTTGAATGTATTAAATTTAGTATAGCCTAAAGATTGTTTCACAGATCACATTCTTTGCCTCAGTCTTAAGCTAGAACTTGAAGTTAAAATTTTCAGATTTATGGTAACAGAAATTGATTTGGGCTAGGAAAAAATTATTGCATGCAGCCTTGTATAAAATAATTATTTTTATAATTATTAAATTAATGCTACAACAAACACAAGTACAGTTTTACAGACAGTTGTGTCTTTGCAAATAGGATAAGTAATTTTTGTCTGTTTTACAGTAATTTTGTACCTCCATTTTTTACTTTGAAATTTATTTAGCTTATTTATGTTTAGTTTCTGACTGCTGTAAACATGACTCATGGTTGAATGAAAAATATTGAATGGGTATAACATAATTAGTTGTTAAGTATACTTAACAGTTCATTTTTGATATATACTTGTTACTATGTGTGCACATGTGAGTGCTTTAAAGACCTACATTTCAAATTTATAAGACTTTCAATTTGTTGTCTTTAGACAGTAAAATGGAAGACAATACTGGACTTTTAAAACGAACTTTATAGTGTAATATATCACTGAAAAATCAGATCGGCTAATGACTCAGTTTTACAAATGAAATAATGTGGAGTCAACTGGAAGGCTTCAACAGGTATAATAATGTATATTAAAATTGAACTGAAGGTTTTAGCACTCATAGTAGGAGGATTGTAGAAGGGTTTTTGTAATAGCTTTATGTTTTTAATGTATCCCACTATGGAAAAAGAAACAGTTGGTATTAAAAAATTTGTTGTGGTCTGACTTCTTTTTAAGTTCATGAAACAATCACTTGTAACATCCAGTATACAAATTTTTGTTATATTTAGACAGCATTTCTGTACATTTCTTGTAATTTCAGTAAGTACAGAATTTGTAACATCTATTTATTCTTATGAAAATGGAAAAAAGAAAACTAGGGTAAAGAAAGGAAGAGAGTGATGAAGATAATATAATTTTATGACAGAGAAAGAGTTAAGAATAATTTTGAAAGAAAATGATTATACCTACCAGGAATGGAGGACTTACGCTTTGAGAGGCAAAGGTTTTACTAAGACTTTAGTGCCACAGTGTTATGTTCCTTACATTATTGTGCTAATAACAACAGCAACCAGCAAAACATCTAATGTTTCTCTTAAAATTATTAAATTAGCTACATAATACTACATCAGTAAATTTAATATCAAGTACTGTTATCAAAATTTAAAAACTTATAGTTTGCATATTATATTAAAGAGATTATATACATTCAATCTGTATCATGATAGAGTAGTGTAGAGAAGGGTTTAGGGGTAACCCCCTCCAGAGGGTAGACAGATAAGTAAAATTAAATAATAGTATATATAATAGTATTTAATAATAGTTGTGTGAATACTACCATTTTAATTGCTGTATGCTATAGTCATCTTGTGAGTATAAAATCATTTCATGTAAATGTTATTAGTTGTCATGTGGTAGATGATCAAATTTTTATCAGATTTGGGGTTATGCACTCATAGGAACATAGAAAAGAGGTAGCCTTTGAATGTTTTTTCAGCCGCCATTGTATCCAACCACGTTTACAATTATAGTGCAGCAATTTAGTCCACAGTGACTTAAAGAAAGTCTATATTCAACAGTTTTGCTTGCTATTCAAATCTTATACAGATCTGACAATTCTACATGATTTCTCAATCCGTGTTTAATCATTCCATTTTTTTATGTAATGTTTCATTACCATTTCAAACGCAGATTAACAAAATCTTAAAACTTACGTTATTCTATACATATTGTAACGAAACAGAAAACTGTATGACTAATTATAAATAATAAACTGTGAAAACTCATTCAGGAATAGAACCAAGCATTATGATCACCAGCTAATAAACCGAAAACCCTAAAATTGAAGATAATGACTGGACCAAAATTAACTCAACAACACCAATCATTGACCTGACTATGACTAACAAATAATAACCAGACATTACCCAGTTAGACAGGGCAGTAAATCAATAAAAAAGTAAAGCTATAAACAAGCATCAAATAAATAAACAATAACCCAAAATAATAAAGAGTACAGCCACTTCATAGCATAAAATGTGTATTACCTATAGGACTAAATAGGCCAATAAAAAATCTTTCTTTTTGTAAAATAAGGTGACCAAAGGGGCACAAAACAATATAGTGACAGAAGTGAAAACAAACACATAAAAGGTGGCATAATAATAATCGCACAGACTATAGTTAAAAAGTGTGGTGTTATTTAGTATTAAGAAGTGATGTTCAGTCAATCATAATTGACACTGGTGATTTAGAAAATGGTTTAATTTTTTAAACTTATTTAACAACTTTTTTAAAACTTATTTAGTTTAATTTTTTTAACAACAACACAGACAATTGTTTAACAGTGTGTAACCAGTTAAATGTAGTAAGTTATAATTATTAAGATAAGGAGTATAGTTAAGAGTTTTGTTTTACATTATAAAAAGTTCTTGTTACTAGCAGATCAAGTTAAATTAATATTGTATCAAAGGGTCATAGTCAACTGTTATCCATCATTCTAAATTGTTTAGTAAGATAAATGTAAAATCCACAAGATACTAATTTTTACATGACCAAACCAGGCCATGTTTGGTATCAAACGATTTGTAATTTTATTTGGATTAACCACATATACATTGTATTAAATATTATTGTGTTATGATAAAAGGGTAATTTGAAGGCAAAATATAAAATGCAATGTATTTGAATGACCATGGTAATGTAACAGTTGAACTTTGCACTATGGGCCAATAAGAATCCAAGGTATTTTGGTCAGTTTCTGTGAAAAAAAGAAGAAATTAGGACACTTGATTGTTAACCACGATTGAATACGGTTGAGGAGTGCGGATAAAAAATACTATGTACAAAATTTTAAAACAAGGAACCAAACTCGGAAGAATGAATAACCAAACAGAAAACTAATGAAGTCATTAAAATAAGTCATCTAACCCAACATGAACGACTACCAGTGAAGTTAACGAAAATATAAAGATTAACAAGAAGGAAGCCTAAATTAAAATTAACTAAGGAACTGTATGTATTCTACAAAATTTTAACCAACCAATTCTTGTAATCCAATTATGAATAATCATCAGCAACACCAACAACTCGCACCACATTAGTAACTGATAAAACATTTTATAAAAGAAAAAAGAACAGAACAAAAGAAATAGTGAACACTAAGTGACAATATTTTATTAATATACATTGGGAACCAATTTAATCTAACCACAATGGGCAACACATCGACCATGATTATGACGTCACTCAACAACCAGCATGCATTGCGCACATAACGAAACGAAATATTACCGGCCATACTGTTCAAACATTAATAGTTATTTATAATATTATGTTATATAATAAGTATTAACCTATTTCCATTGTAATGTACTCTTTATTTGTTTTTTATTAATTAATTTAACCTTGCATAGCAGCCAAAAGAATTCACGTTTATATACTTAATTCATTTGACAATTGACCCTGAGATAAGAATCGATCATTGCTAACGTTGTAACGGTACAGAATTGTGTGCTACAAAGATTTCAGTTTTAATTTTAAAGTAGTCAGTATTCACCTAAGGGGTACCCCCTAGTAACCAGCAACACATACAATGTTATTGCAGACTGTTTATGTTTGATGTCTGGAGTCTGCCCAGCCAGACGTATTACGCAACAGCTTGCCAGCTCAGTCTCTGTGAATCACAGTAAAGCACATTGTCACCCCAGTTTGCATCAGACAGTAGCAGATTACAGTCGTCTATAAGTTAAAACTTTATATCAGTGGCCTCGGAAATTTCGGTAGGTTGAAGCGGAAAGTGTAGCCTAGACCTACCGAAACGTATTGAAACTTCAATGAAGAATACTATAAAGAAACGGTGAATGTGATATACGATGAATTCTTAAAGTAAAGTAATTAGGACAGGGTAAGTGTGGTTTAAGTGAAAGTGCACGGGAAGACGGCAGAATAAGTGGAATAGCGAGAAAAGTTGAGTACAGTGAATACATTGGCCAGTAAGTTTTTGAATTTTAAAACAGTAAAGCGCTTAGTAAGAGGGGGATAAAAAGTATATGTAGCAATTGTAAAGAGTGAGAGAGTGTATGCGAGGGAAAAGGGGAGCATTAATCAATCAAAGTACTGGTTCCTAACTAAAAGTAGTTGTTCAAAGAATTTTGGTTAAATAGGTTTGTTGCTAATTGTTGAGAAAGAAGGAAATATGGTATTGTGAATAAAATATAAGATTTGGTTTAATATAAAACATGTGGTAGAGTAAGTTATTACGCTATAACCATTTCTATTCTGTGCTGAAAACCTCGTCTAACGTTCTGTGGGATTTTCTGAGTTTAAGGGTGGTCAGATAGCGGGATTATTTTAATTTTTGTAAGGGCAAGAGTGTAAAGGTTTCGATATTAAACCATAAAATATCGTGGCGACCTGGGCAGTTTAATAAGGTAAGTTTAACGGGATTATGATGGTAAGTAATATTCTGGCAGCAGTGAGTGATTAAGTGAGTTTTATTATTGTATTATTATGGTATAATGGTAAAAGGTCAATACCGTAACAACGTTAATATCGAAAATAACAATTTTTTACTAAACCTGAATAAAATTTTAAAGATTAAACATTATTATTATCAATATCATTTCCATGTGTTTTATTTCTCGAACGTAAGATATAATTAGGATTCGCTCTATACGCACGAAGATCAAGAAGACGTCTGTGAGTTGTAAAAATTACGAAACCAAAATTAACCTCAACGAATATGTTTGAGATGGAAATCGAACGTACCGTATTCATTAAGAAATTGTTTTGGGACGATACAACCGCTACATTCAAACATTTGAAGTAGACGAACTAAGAATTCTCTTCAGTTAATTCTAGAATTCACCGATAAAAAAGATTCATCCATAAAAATAAAATTATAATTAAAGAGAATTAACATATATACGAGGAATAAACACACAACCAATAGTATCAACTGACAAAAACAGATACACCTAGAGCAAAAGTATTTATTAAACAACACAGTTTTTATTACATGTTAACATTATTAATACGAAGGTACACGTTTAATAACAATATGTAAACCCAAGACCAAATGCAGCATGTGGAACATCGTTTACAAACACACCATACCTCCTACCAGTGAATTGCTTTGTATGCCTACTACAAAAAATATGCAGCCAGCTGCTATATAGCATGTCCTTTTGAAATTGTTGTTTAGAGGGTCTGTGATGTCCAGTTCATAAAAATCTTTGCTTCATTTTTTCGGCAAAATAAGTAAACTGATATAATTTCCTTTGCTGGAAAACAAGAATTTATTGATTCATGAATATTTACCACCAACCTTCTTGATTACAATAAAATAGATAGCATTTATGAGTTCTTTTCTTTAAATTTTTGTAGCCTTATTCACAAAAATCTAACCACACTCCAGAAGGAAAATTCTGGTTGCACCACTGTATTGTAAGTTAGTACAGAGGTCAATAATTGTAACACAGCTATTTAATCTAACCATATTTCCTGCAATCTACACTTCAAACTAGGCAGAAGTTTGAATATTTCCATAGATCCACTCTTCAAACTAGGTTGGTTGTTGAAAAAAAGTGCACTTGTGTCTTATGATGAGAACTAAACTATATGGAGTAGTAGTATACGTATATATGGAGAGTAATAATTTATATCAGTTTTGTGATGTCAAAGGTTCAATTCTTGTAGCTTTGTTATTGTTACACAGTATTTTTGACAGAAAACGTCTTACACCGTGGGTCCGGTGTGGGGGTAATTATGCAAAAGTCAATGTTACTATTAAAACATGAATATCTTAAAAACTGTAACTCATATTTAAATAAGAAATACACGATTCAAAAGATCAAGGGTGAAAGAATGTCATGTGATATTAACCTTGAGCTTGTGATGTCACACACTATCACAAGACGGATGCCACGTTGGAGTGTAAACTCACCAGTTCGCTGCACGGAAAAATTAGTATAGCTCGGGAACACATGCGTAGGACATTATTTGAGGTGCCGTTTTATAAAGCTCCATGAGTACTATAAAATAAAACACTGATAGTGAAAGAACTTGCATAATACAGTGACTAAGTGTTGAACTTGGACAAATTTTCCTTAAAATTTCAAAAATGTCAAAATATCTTCACAACAAGAAGGTAAATGCCTACAAAGTACAAGAAGAATGAGTGAGGGATCCAAAAAGACCCCTATGAACAGCAGAAGAATGAATGCGGAGCATGAAGCAGTGATGAAAAATTGAGGCGAGCACCAGCTGCGCAGACGCCGCAACGCCTAATGCCAGTTCACAAACAACAAATGTAGACAATGAGATAGAAGTGATGGCATGCTATGAAATACAAGCAGATAAGACGTTTGAGAATCGAGATTTAGCCTTTATAACCCATTGGCATCTTGCGACAGAGCACTCTGTGAAAAGTAATTCTGTGCAACAAGTTGGGTTTTGTTTGTGCAGTTTGTGATCGTGTATGGTTCCAAAATGATTTAAAACGACTCAATGCAGCTGTGTTGCAATGCTTATAACAAGACTTAACCAATGAAGATGTTCAAGAGTTTCTGTTGTGCTCAAACTGCTGGACATCTGTAAAACAAGGAAAGGTGCCAATATTGAGTAAGAGTAACAGCTCCATGTATCTACTGAAGCCAACACACTTACCGCTGTTAGATCCACTCAACGAACGTCTAATATCTCCATGACTGTCGTTTATGCAAATCAGGCATCTTTGATATGAGGGCAATTACGGTATTGCGGGCCAAGTGATTAACATGCTATGCGATGTGAATGACATGGTCAAGCAACCTCCCAGACACTTGGACCATGACCAAACGATAAATCTCAACTTAAAGAAAAGCATAATCCACAAGTCGGCAAACTTGAGCATTTATGTTAAGAAATCTGTACTGATAGCTTGGTTACGTTTTTTAGTCGAACACCCATTGTACACATTCTACAACATAACAGTGGATTGGTAACGTTCTCTAGAGATATAAATTGTAGCATATAAGTCTTACATATCGTACTACTCGTACCATTGTCCTGTCTTTAACAAAATTTTACAAATTAGTGAGCATTGTGAGAACCAAATAAAAGACGCGCAAGTTCGTTCATTTCATTTTTACCAAACCTACAAACACCCTGACCCATGAACGTTGCCAGGGTAAGACGTTTTCCACCAAAAACCTCACCGATAGTAACCCCGACACTACCTACCCCTTTTTTTTTACTACAAGATGTTGGCTACTACTACAGTGTATGGCACTGTTGCCTTCAAGATTTTAAAATTATAACAAGCAAAACTCTCAAGTGTAGTTGTCATAAAAAAAATGTTGCAAACCTGGATGAAATGGTCAGGGTTGAGTTTTATCAAATATTTTAGATTTCCCTGTGTTCATAACATTTCTTGCTCATTGTAGTATCAAAATAGGTGTCAAACTGTCAAGGATACATGTTCAGACTGTCGATACCATACATATTGGTTGTCATCTGTGTGTTCAGATCTCAGCACTATTGTGCGATCTATATGTCTACATTGTAACCTTGGAAGGAGGATGTTAAATTTTGATGTAATTCTTTTTTTAATTATTTTTTTAATACAGACTTTTAAATCTGATTACAAGCTAGGCAAATTTCATATAGGACTCCTGTCAGCATTCCAAACCATTAAATAGTGTGGTTATAGACATAACCTTGTAACATCTAACATCTCTATTTCCTTTTAGTCTTCTTTTGTAACATTTATAAAATATTCCATGGTTTCTTCAGACATGGACGTTGCTTCAATTATACATTATGTTATCATAAGTTAAATCACAGTCAAAATAGATAAATTATGGTATCAATTATATTACTTTATTAATAAAAATCTTGGCTCTTATCAGATTGCCATTAAATGGTACATAGCCCTGATTGACTAGATGCAATGATATAGATATTGATTGGAAAATGCTTATGGAGACAGTACCAACTGGTGTATCAGTAAATGCCAAGAGCCAGGATTTCCTTCTGAGAATTTTTTACACTAATATTTTTGTAGATAGTAATTCACATATAAACAACACGTACAAGTTTGCCGTTTTTAAAACACGCAGACTATACCAGTAGGAGTACTTGTAATGAACCAGATCATAGTTATCACTACAACACACAACGGGCATACGTACAAGAAGCATAATGAAAGAAAGACACAAACAACACACACATACATATACACTTTTGAGGAACATGTCAAAGCACAAAGAGATGAATGAAGAAGGATGTAATCACAACAGAATTAATACACTGGCTATTAATTCATGTGGCAAACAAGTAGACTGATTTAATTTATTTTACTGCAAAACATGTATTAACAGAATTATCACTGTTGCACACCACTATAGAAATATTATTCCTTGAAAATAGCTTTCAAGCTTCTCAGCTCACCGTCAGATCGGAAATACCAACAAGAGGATAAAACCAATCCCTTCACACCCCCACCCGCCCCACTGTCAACACACCCCCACAAACAAGCTATAATTCAAATGTCCCTTCCTAACCTCCGAGCCCTGTCACCCCTGTACAGTTACATATTTTTCTAGCACATTCCTTGTGTTTACGTGTTGTGTGTGTGTGTATACATTATTTTTAAAACCTAACGTAATGCCTTTCTCATTCACACTGGTAGGTTGTAGTCACTCACCCTTATTTCAAAAACGTCCATATAGGCCTATGCAATTTAATTCTTAATGTTATCTATCCATCCTCTATCGTTTTACTTTTTAATTATAAAATATTTCTTCATTATAAAATTTAGTTTTAGTATTCATTAAATTGTCTAACCTATCCCTTTTTCTTTTTCTTTCAATATTTCTAACTCCTCCCTAAGCTTCCTTTCAACTGTTATTTACTACTTTTAAAATTTCATAGTCTTCCAAAGGATTAACAAACTTATGGTTCTCTTCTATGAAGTGTCTTGCATATAATGAATTTGTTGTTCTATTACCTTCTCCACGTTTGTGGTCAGACAACCTGCATACGAATTTCCGTCCCGTCTCATCTAGGTACACTTTGTTACAGTCTTTACATTTTAATTTATAAATTCTGCTTCTCTGTAATACTGGGATTTTTTCTATATTTTTATTCCTTATATTATCAAATACCGTTTCACATTTCTTAATAGCTATAACTACTCCGTATTTATTAAAACATTTTATAATTTTTCTAGTATGTGATCCTATGTATGTCAATGACACTGCATAATTCTTTTGTTCTGGTTCTAGTTTAGCTTTTTGTATGTTAATACTTTTCATAACTTTATCCACTATATTGGTGTTATAGTTATTATTCCTTACAATTCCCTTTATCGTTTTTAACTCCCTATCTTTTGTTTCTGTCTCTTTTACAAACTTCTGAGCTCTATAACAAACTGAATTGATTGCCACCATTTTATATCTATGAGGGTGGTAAGACTCTCTTGGTATGATTATATCAGAATGCGATTCTTTCCTAAATATCCCAAACTGTAGTTTTTCATTATTTAATTTCTGTGTTTAAATCTAAGTAATTTATTTTCTTGCCTCCTATCTCTTCTTTAAACTGTAAGTTTTTATCTTTATTATTTACCTCATTTATAAACACATGCACTTCTATGCTTCCTTCCCAAATTACTAATACATCGTCAACGTATCTAGTCCATAATTTTATATTGTCTTTATACCTAGTGGAATTTATTAATTGCTTTTCAAAATCATTCATGTATATTTCTGCAAGAATATAGGGGATAATGAAGGTCCCATAGGTAATCCTTTTTTCTGTATATAAATCTTATTAAACCTAAAATAGTTTTGATTTAGACATTCTTTAACTACTTTAATCAATTGTTTTTTATACTTGTATTCTCCCATATTATTATCATTTATTAACTTAATAACTTTATTTACTGTAATATTGGTAAACATGTCCTTAACATCCAGTGATATCAATTTTGTATTTTCATTAATTCTAATATTTTCTAGTCTTTCTATCAATTTTACATTACTTTCTATATTGTATTTTGTCCCAAATTCATATTTCTCTTTCAATATTCTGCTAACTACCTTTGATAATTTATAAATAGGAGCATTAATAAATGAAACAATCGGTATAATTGGTTTTCCTTCTTTATGTATTTTAACCTGACTTTTAAAAGTTGGTGCTGTTAGATTACTTTCCATTAAATACTTTTTCTTATTTTCTTCTATAAATGTAATTTGTTTCATCATTTGTTTTATCCTTGACTGGTACTTATTTGTATAATCATACTTTATTTCTTCATATGGTCCTTCACTTATAAATGCTTCCGTTTTCTTTATGTATTCGTCCTTTTTCAGTAGCACCATTGTTTCCTTTGCCTTCGTAACTATAATATAATTCTTTTTTATTTTATTTTTTAGTTTAGTCACAGTTGATCTGATTTTTTGTTCATTTTTTGAGTTATACAAATTTTTCTTAAATATTTTATCTACTACATTACCTACTTCCCACCTTATTCGTTTTTTATCATTTTATAATTTTTGTATTATGCTTTTGCATTCAATAATGGTTTTTTTCTTGATTTAATTCTGGTGGCGGCGCATATTTTAAACCTTTTGCTAACATTTCTTTTTCTTCTGTATTGAAAGTTGCTTCAGAATGACATTATTAGGCAGACATTGTTTATTGAACCATATTTTACTTAAGACCCTCTTCAATTTGACTTTTAACTTGAGATATTTAAAGACTTCTTACTTACCTTATTGTTGTCGTTTATTACCTCATTGTTGTCATCCATTACCTGTCATCAATTGCACATCTTGTCTGAAGTTTAGTTAAGAAAGTTGTAATAATGGTTATAATCATGAACAGAATTATCACTGTTGCACACCACTATAGAAAAATTATTCCGATTAGCGCTTTCAAGCTTCTCAGCTCATTGTCAGATCGGAAATACCAACAAGAGCATAAAACCAATCCCTTTACCCCCCCCCACAAACAATTCAAATGTCCCTTCCCAACCTCCGAGCCCTGTCACCTCCATCTGTACAGTTACATATTTTTCTAGCACATTCTTGTGTTGTACATTCTTTTTAAAACCTAACGTAATGCCTTTCTCATTCACACTTGTGGGCGCGGTCACTCACCCTTATTTCAAAAACATCCATATAGGCCTATGCAATTTAATTCTTAATGTTATCTATCCGTCCTCTATCTTTTACTTTTTAATTATATTATAAAATATTTCTTCATTATCAAATTTAGTTTTAGTATTCATTAAATTGTCTAACCCTTTTTCTCTTTCTTTCAATTAAATAGTAAAAAATGGAGGATAATCGGAATAAATTTTCTATAGTGGTGTGCAACAGTGATAATTTTTGTGATTGTAACCACTAACACAACTTTCTTAATTAAAATTAATGTATTGTTTCATGACTTAGTTAAATTTTAGATATCTATTAATATAATTCTTAGGTTACCACACTACTACCATAATTCTTGATTACAACAAAATAAGTAGCAAATAATGAGTTATTTTTCTTTTAATTTTTGCAAGTTTATTCACAAACATCCAACCCTCCCCCCAAGGGTTATATAACATTCTGTCTTGAATCGTATACTATATGTCCTTGTTTAGGGTTGAGTCGTGTGTTGCGTTTTGCTCTTTTTCTTATTTCATCATAAGTCTTATTCTGTGACTCATTCCATCCTAAGTCATTGAGGAGTGTAAAAATATCCACCTTCAACTTAAAGAAGAGCATTTTGTGTATTAAATACTGTATTTGGTAAAATTTAACTGGGATGATGGCCGCTGTCTAATTTCCCCACATGTAACTTTGAATATTATTATTAATTATTTCTAATTATATTAATTTGAATATTAATATAATTCAAATTATTAATATTATTGATTATTAATTAATAAATTATAAAAATCTGCCAAAATATCATGAAAAATCCTTTGGGGAAAATAGCAGAACACAGTGTGGGACTCAACCTGAAACAGGGATACATCATTCATACCAAAAAATCTAAGAATTGTATGTAGCAGCTTCATGTATAATTAAGATATTTTTATTTCAAATTTGAACAATTTCTTTAGATAGTTTTATTATTTATTGATTCACCCATTCCGTGATGTAGTTCCCTCAGTGCTAAATATAATATTGGGACATCAAATTCTACTTCCACATTCAGATTTACCACTGAGAAACTGCAACAAAGACCACTATCACCAACTATTGAAGTGTTTTTACATTCCTTAAAAAAAGGGGGGGCACTTAGTGAACCCAGAGTTAGAAAGTCAGCTTTATAGGAAATGTAAGGTTAGAGGAATCAGCAATCTATACAACTAATATAAAATAAAACTCATTATTTTAGACTACATTGTTTGGATGTTTGAAACAAATATAAGAATTTCAAAATGCTACCATTTAAATTAAAATGATAACAAATTTTGAGATGAAATTATAAGTTCCTAAGACAAGGAAAAATGGTGACTGGGTTTTAGTCCTAAGCAACTCCGGATTTATAAAATGCTACAATTACCAATTTGAAATTACAACAGTCAGCTTCATAAACATCATACCACATATAGAATTTAATCACAAAATTTTAATCAAAACAACATTAAATCAGCTCGTAAAGAAGTGACATTAGCACATGGTTAAAAAGAGAAGCCTATTTCATTTCATTTGGAAATTTGTTTTCATATGAAGACAAAAAAAATCTTCCAAAACACTGTTTGAATTTTATGCTCTTCTTGATCAGCAATAGTTAGCAAAAGTAAGCCTTTGCTTAGACTAGAGGATATAATTTTGCTCTGTTCTTTTATCCTCCCTGGGAGAAAACCAATACTCAACTGACTAACTGTAATACAAAAAATAAGGACGTATTTCTTGCACTGCAGATGCTAGCATAAACCATATACAAATAAAATCAATTTTTGTGTTCGATGTGTAGCCCATTTATAAAACCAGATGGTGTGAATTTCCATTATTGGAAAACCATGAAATTTCTTTAATCTTAGTAAAGGAATAACTCTAGACTGTTTCTTTACAGATCAGCTAGACTCTGTGTTTCATAATATCTTTCCATTTTCAAAATGCATAAGGGATTTTTTTTTCCATAACCTAGTACAACACAGAAAACAAGCAGGCATTTTCTAGTGCCCAATAGTTAATCAGACAACAATAGAAGAAAAATCACTGTTATTAGTTCTAAGTTTGTTCACCGAGTGAGTACACTACTTATAGTCTAGGCGCTAGCCCATGCCACGTGTGCAGTTGTATGTTCCCTAAGTTTTGTTGCGGGGCTTTGTTAAACACCTATAGGAGTATAAAAAAAAATTGGTCTCATGGTCGTTTGGTCGCCATATTTAAAAATTGCCGCCAAATTGCTAGATTTTTTGTTTAAGTATATCTCCATACCCAGTGGTCCGATTTTAATTTTTTAAAGCTCATTTTACTCCTTTTTTAAAGGCAAACAAATCTTGTGATTAAACAATTTTTGGTAAATCCAATAGTTATTGAGATACACTAAGGTTTTTAATATTTCCAGTTCGCGAAGGAATTTAGATAATACTCATTGCCTTTTTATTGTAGTTACAATATAATGCAACATTTAGTTTCTTTTTTGTTACAGGTAGTGGGATAAACTTGAAATAAAACAAGATGAGTGACACAGTGAAGCTGGTCAATCCTCAGAAGAGACGTAGAGACGATGGAAAAGACATTAACTTGTGCATTTTATGTAAAATAGGAAAACATTCTTTGCAATTATGTTCAAGCGAAAACGGTATAAAAAACATTAAAAGTGCTTCTGAACTCATTGGGGACGATGTGTTGAAAAGCATTGAAGATGAAAAAAGCATAAAATATCACACAGCCTGCTACAGACCTTACATACTTAAGGGAAAACGAGCTGAAGAAAAACAAGAAAAAGATGCTGAAGAATCAAGCTCGGAAGAGGAGGGTAATACCGGCACCCAACAACAGAGACAGAAAAGTAGATCTGGACCTAGTGGACAATTAAAAAAATGTATAGTGTGTAACCAATTAAAAGTAAAAGGAGACTCGAAACTGTACCGTATTTGTGAGAAGTTCAGAGCAGAGCAACTACTGAAAGCCTCGCGGTTTTACGTTGATGCAGTTTTTCAGTGAGTAGCTACATTGGAAGATGTAAATAGTGTTTTTGCTGCAGACGTCCACTGTCACAAGAACTGTATAAGGAAATACATTTTGAATTACTAAACGAAAGATAGATCGGGGAATAAGCAGGGGAATAAGATTGATCTTTTAAACTGCATACAAATAGGAGAAAAGCCCATACTCAGTTCCAGAGTGAAAGATTTGAAGATAAGTCACTCAGTCTAATGCAACCTATCGAGATTTAAAAAAAAAAAACTAAAACAATTAATCCTTTTGAAGTGGACGTGGAGAATGAAACTGCTCGTGCTCTGCGTTTAATTGACGTTGCACGGT
Source organism: Magicicada septendecula (assembly GCA_034769895.1). Lineage (NCBI taxonomy): Eukaryota > Metazoa > Arthropoda > Insecta > Hemiptera > Cicadidae > Magicicada > Magicicada septendecula. Next base: position 915,722,855 of record CM068367.1, on the reverse strand, counting down.
GTCGAGGATATGATATAAATTATCTTTTGTCTTATAATTAACTTCTACATCTTTGTTTTTGACGAGAAATGAATTTCTGACAAAACCGGAAAAATCGCAGCTGGTTGATGAACTAGAAAAAAAGTTACAAACACCGCCAAATTCCGAAACTCCTCAATCTCCTGGTAAAGCAACAGTTATAGACTTTATGGCATTTGCAAGGAAGGTGCCAACTAAATCTTTAAAACTGAAGACATATGAAGAGTTTGTAGGAAGCATTTGGAGAGCTATATGCCAAGCTACTAACAAAAGTGAGCGCGTCGACATTGTTTTCGACGTTTATAAGGAAAAAAGTGTGAAAGGGTTTGAGAGGTCCAAGCGATCACGGAAACAACCTGTAGAATATGGAGCCCCAAATGACAGCACACCGCTTCCTGTGGATACTGACGCTTATTGGGCCTCGTCTAAAAACAAAGAATTGTTGCAATCATACTTTGTTGATTGGATATCCCGGAAAAAAGATTCTGTCACTGCATCTGTTCTCATTTATCTTGGTGGTGTAGTAAAAGATGGTCAGCCAAGATGTTTTACTATAAAGAATGGGATAGTTGAAGAAGAACTTACTTTGGAATCTGATCATGAAGAAGCAGATGACAGGATCCTAACCCATATTTTTCACATGACACTGACTTCAAAAGTAAGCAACGTGGTTATTTGTTCTACTGATACCGATGTTTTTGTTAGTGCACTCTATCACTACCTACAGAAGTGGAAAAGGTTAGGACTTAAAGAACTTTGGATTGCCTTTGGAGTAGGAAAAACATCGCGGTACATTCCACTTCACTCCTTTGAAGGCAGAGTACCACTTACTGTTTTAACAGCTTTACCAGCTATTCATTCTTTAACCGGCTGCAACACTACAAGCAAAGTCAGTACGAAGTTAGCAGCTTTGAAAGCAGCAGAATCATGTGCAAAAGACCTTTTGTTAGAGTTTGGCAAAGGGCCACTGAATGAGGACATGGAAAAAAAGCAGAAGAAGTTTTGGTTCGTGCACTTGCCTCAAGCTTAGGTACAATGGATAAATTACGTTTCCATCACAAATAATTACGAAACTTTCAAGATTTGGCCCCTACCTCAAGATCTACCAGTCTTCACATAAAAAGAAGCTACTTCTAAGATGCTACAAATGGATTCATGCTTTGGAACCATCTGAGAAACTCAATCCGTTGGACTATGATTACATAGAGGAAGACGGTACTTTAATTCCACAAGTGACAGATGATCCAACGGACCCTGAAGATTTTCCTATGCCATGTAATTGCCAGATGTGCTTCAGAGGAACTGTATGTCCCTGTAGAAGATTGAAAATAATGTGCTGTGACTTTTGTAAATGTAAAAGTAGTGTTTTGGACCAATGCAAGAACCCTCATACATAATTCTGTTAAAGTCTTTATCTCTGAAAGATTTGCAATATTCAGTTTAATTTTTTGGTACTATGTTATTAATTTGTATCAGTATTATCCACTACGACGTATCTGTTTAGAAGCACCTACTTAGTAAATACATTATTTTTTGTATTTGTAAAAATATACTTTTAGCTCTTTGAATCCAATTTTTTACTTGTATCTAAAAATACGCCATTGTTCCATTTTTTAAATTATGCTATACTTAAGAAGCTACGTGATTTAACAAAAAATATGTAATCACAAAATTTGTTTGCCTTCAAAAAAGGAGTAAAATGAGCTTTAAAAAATTAAAATCGGACCACAAGGTACGGAGATATACTTAAACAAAAAATCTAGCAATTTGGCGGCCATTTTTAAATATGGCGACCAAACGACCATGATCTGGACCATGTGACCAATTTTTTTTTATAGGCCTACTACTATAGGTGTTTAACAAAGCCCGCAACAAAACTTAGGGGACATATAACTGCACACGTGACATGGGGTAGCGCCCGCACTATTATGAAAAACTGTACAAAGTATATGTGGAAAATTAGAATTTATTTTTTAAGTTAGATGATTCTTTTTCTGATTGCCTAACCATATGTTCATTAAGTGAAGGGTTATGTAATTCATAGTGTTGCCCTTGTGAAACTTGTCTCTGAATGATCTTTCTGTGCCAGTGTTGTCTACTTCTTAGTCTTGTATTCACTGTCACCATTATTTCAGCCATTTCACTGTTAATATAATATATTATCCATTTTCAGTATTTCAATTATGCGATTATTGGCATCGATATGTAGTTAATATCACATAATTTTAGTTATATAATAGAAATCATTAATATTTATTTGTGTATGTTATACATAGGGTGCCGTTTAAGTCTTTACAAACGACCACTAGATGGCGCTAGTGAGATGTGACATTATCATTGTTGAAAAATTTGTCATATGTTATTTGTAAAACAATTGCAGCTAAGATATTGGCTGAGTAGTTTTTTACAGTGAGCGTTTAAAACAAAAGTGTTTGTGAAAAAATGGAAATTTCAGGTGAAGGTTTTAGTTGGATGATTTTTTACGATTTTAATAAAGGCCTAACTCAACAACAATGCCTCGAATCGCTTCGTACAACTTTTGGTAATCAATCACCATCAGAAAAGACTGTTTACAATTGGTTTGCGGAATTTCGCCGTGGTCGTGCTTCAGTCAGCGATGAATTTCGTGAAGGTCGACCTAAATCGGTTGTTGTTCCCAAAAACATCGATACTGTGCGCAACATGATTAAAAGAAGATCGGCATGTGACTTACTGTGAGATGAGGCATCCTTAGGCATATCGAAGACTGCAGTACATTCGATATTACATGAACGTTTCGCTGTTAAAAAGATCTGTTCCCGATGGATTCCGCATAATTTGACCGAAACTCAAAAACAGGCTCGTGTCAATTGGTGTAAGGAAATGATCCAAAAATTCGACCGAGGAAATGCAAAATCCGTATACAATATCGTAACAGGAGACGAAACTTGGATATATTCGTACGAGCCGGAAACTAAGCAACAATCAACTGTTTGGGCGTTCCAAGATAACCGAAGCCAACAAAAGTGGCTCGTTCACGAAGTACTTCCAAGAAAATGATCGCTTGTTTCTTTGCTTACACTGGACATGTCGCGACCATTGCTTTAGAGGATCGAAGAAGAGTTAATGCTGAATGTTATACAACAATTTGTTTGCCACAAGTCATCGATGAAATCAGGAAACAACCGAAAACGTCGCATCATTCTTCATCATGACAATACCAGCTCTCACACAGCACGTCAAACAATTGATTATCTGAAGGAGGAAAACATCGAATTAATGTCTCATTGCCCGTATTCACCTGATTTATCGCCAAACGACTTCTTTTTGTTCACGAATGTCAAACAAAAAATGCGTGGACAGCGATTTTCATCACCTCAAGAAGCTGTTGAATCCTTCCAAAACCATATTTCTGAGGTACCAACATCAAAGTGGAAAAAATGTTTCGAGACTTGGTTCGAACGCATGCAAAAGTGTGTAAATCTCAAAGGCGAATATTTTGAGAAACAATAAAACGATTTGTATCAAAAAATGTTTTTTCTTTCATTGTCTTTGTAAAAACTTATTGTTTGTTGATGATTGCAGTTGGGTTTCATTGTCACACATTTTTTGTGAAAAATGTTTCTAGCAACAGTATAAATCCAATGTGTGTCTGTGATGCCAAAATTTAATATTGTTAGGTTAACATACAAACAAAATTATACGTAGAAATCAATATGCCTTTAAAATAACTCGCTTTTTTGAGATCCACGGAAAAAAACAACTTGAAGAAAGGTGGGGTTGCCCTTGACCATTACCTACACGTCTCCCTTTCTGTGGCAGTAGGCCTACTCGTTTTTTAAATAATACTCGGTTTTTGTGCAGATCACTGGAAAAGTAACGAACTCGAAGTAAGGCAGGGTGCTCTACATATCTCCAATTTTTTTTTGTTACGCACAAAATTTGCTTCCAGTGAAGTTTTCGAGATTTTACTTAATAACATCAAAGAATATTGGCCACCTAATGAATAGTAAATCTTGTTTTTATTTGTTAGTAATTTTTTTTTTTATTCAGAAATAATTGTTTTTGCTTTACATTTTCTGTTGTCGTTTTTGTTAAAAAAAAGTTACGTTCTTTGTTTTTAATTATGTCATATTTTTCCTAGCCGTGGCTTTTATTTCTGTAAACAGTACGCAAAAAAACAAAAACCATTATTACCTAACGTCAGAAATGAAAACAACATATTTTTGCTTTACATTAAGAGAATAATTTATAATTAATACACTTCTTCACATCGTGGAGTATCGATACATCGCATATTGAAAACATCAGAAATGTTATGTGGGTACGGATATTGGGAAAATACAATGAACATAACAATACATTAATTTTTATTCCATCAAAGACAATCTGATGTGATGCAGAGTAGGAAGCTTGTATCACCCACAAAAATACGAGCGTAGGTGTGCTGCACCGTGTTCCAGCCATCTATATCTCTTAAATGCAAAGGTTATAAATTGGTAAACAATGTGGCCTACTCCCAAGTTTGCTGATTTTCTTCTAGGATCTAAACAGCATTCTATTCATTGTGCGTTTACTGATGAAGAAGATGTCTACTAACTATGTAATAGTGGTATGCTGTGGGTCTGAAACTAAATGAAGCACTGCACGACCTTCTTCATGTTTACTTTGTTCACAAATTTGTACCAAACAATATTTAATTATGCCAAAAAATAACTTCGACTTTATTAATTATGTATTTAAAGGTAAATATTGTGAAAAGTCTATTGTTACAACGGTCTACTTGATCGTCGTAGGTACAGTGGGAAACAAATTGCAAGACACTAATTAAGTCACTAATTACCAGCTTTAATTTTCACAATTAAACAGTTCGTAATTAACAACACAGTCTCTACAACAAATCAAATAAAAATTGTTCACACGCAATAAAATTTCAACTAATAATAAACACAATTGTATTACAATTATCCTGCCCGATTATTAAACACTTCACTAATAACCACTTGAACGCACACAGTAATATCGCCCGACAATAAACTCTCGAACTGCACTGTAATTTATCGCGACTATAACTGAAACTAAAGAGTAGACTATAACTTTCTACTGCAGATATTTTTGTTGACATAGCTTCTTGCACACTCAAGACAGATTATTCTACTTCAGCTATTTTATTTGACATGGATTCTTCTACGTCAGATATCTGATTATTAAGCTCACCTCGTAATTCACCTACGTCACCACGTAGGAGACACAATTCTGCTGTAGTATGTTCTTGCATCTGCTTTTGCTCATGAATTAAGGCTTTGATGTCATCTGCTTCCTGCTTAAGTTTTTCATCCTATCGTTTTTCCGCTTCTTCCGTCTCCTGTCTGTGTTTTTCATCCTGTCGTTTTTCTGCTTCTTCCGCCTCTTGTCTGCGTCTTTCCTCTGCTTCCAGCAGGAGGATTTTCTTCTCTCTTCTGCTTTCTCTGCATCCTGTTGTCGTCGTTCCTCGGTCTGCAATAACAGCGCCTGGAAATTTTCCATCATCTGACTGGCATCCATTGTTTTCCGATTAATTACGAATTACACTCGTCTTGTACAAAGTGTCCACTGTTAACCGTTCTATCCCACTTCTTACACCACTGTTACGACTGTCTACTTGATCGTCGTAGGTACAGTGGGAAACAAATTACAAGACACCAATTAAGTCACTAATTACCAGCTTTAATTTTCACAGTTAAACAGTTCGTAATTAACAACACAGGCTCTACAACAAATCAAATAAAAATTGTTCACACACAATAAAATTTCAAATAATATTAAACACAATTGTATTACAATTATCCCGCCCGATTATTAAACACTTCACTAATAACCACTTGAACGCACACAGTAATATCGCCCGATAATCACTTGTAATCGCCCAACAATAAACTCTCGAACCGCACTGTAATTTATCGCAACTATAACTGAAACTCAACGTCGTTGAGTACTGGTTTTTATACAAGGCTCACAGACCAGAATATTCCAAAATGCGTGTTAGCGCCAGTGTGTACGACGTAATTAATTGCGGCCTTGACACAGTCCGCGCGGCTGGCGGCTTCCAAAAAGGTCTCGCGAATGCGACGAGAGTCACGTACACCACCGCATTACATTCTGAATCCTTCTGGAATGTTCGATAAACTAAACACGTAGATTGTTCTGTGATGTTGTAACACTATCTTATTATTTGTAGTTTAAAGGGTTCCTTAGCTGTAGTCCTTCGACTTTTGTTTGAGAAGATGTCAGTTATGTATATCATTGTAAAAAGATTGTTTCCACTGCAAAGAATTACATGCAACTTCAGTTACCATGATGGTAAATGTACAGATTAGTGTAATATATTAGTAGATAAGCTCCCAGAGCAGCTGCTTTCACTGTTGTTGAATGACACAACATTTTACAGTGTTCCAATTATAAACCTACATCTTAAATATAATAATTGTATTACACCATTTAATTTCCAACACAAAAATGCATAATGCTCACAAACTGGCAAATTGCAATTTTACAAATTAAATAAGAAGTATTTAAAGTGGAAACAAGAGTAGAGTGTAACACCAGATTCATAAACAGAACACCAGCGCAGATGGCTTCACTACCTTTTGATGACTAACACATGCACATAAACAGAATGGTAGCACCAACAGCAGTTGCTACACGTTCACAGTTTTTTAAAAATATACAATACTATCAAAACCGTTAAATAATAAACTACTTTTTAACTAAGCGCTGCTTATTTTGACCATTTAATAATTCAATTAGCCACGTAATTGAATAAGTTTCTGAGATTCCAACATGATTCTAATAAAATACTGCGACAACACAATTGAATTAATTCTTGCGCATAGGATTATGGTGTGTGTTTTATAAATCAATCAACAAGTCTATATTGGAGGTATTATAATTATTTATTGCACACCAATTGAATAATAGTTCATACGATATATTTTTAAACATACACAAATGTTATGGATTTTGAAATATTGTTTGGAAACAGTTTATATAAAGTTTAGATCTGAATTTGTTACTTGAGTGAAGATATTCCAATTTGATGCGGCGAGATGGCTGAAGGTGATGCGTATATCTCATGTGTCCTTCCCTCGTGGATTCTGCTGGGATGGTGTCCTGATGATAAACACGATGAACTTGTTCGACGAATTGCAACACTGCCTCGCTGCGATAACACTGATTATGATTGTTACAGGTTTTTAAATTGTTTTACTATTGTTATAGCTTAATTACATATCTCAAGGTGTAACGTGGGTGTTTAATGAAAGGCGGTGTATAGGCGTACACCTTCCGACACGTCTTCAAGTGTCCTCGCGTCACCAGATCTACCGCGGTCGGTAGATCTCCCTATGAGGATATCTTGACTAACACGGATACTTGTAAATCACAATATTATTTATTAAAACTGAATTACTTGGGTCTGTAGAATAATTCACACAGAGTTCCAAGTTTTCGTGCACCTTTTGCACTGTTTACGTGTTCACACAAGAGAAACTTCTTGAATGCTGACCGCACGTTTTTAGACGAATGCTCAAGATGAACTGCCACTGATCTGCACATGGCAACAGACAATTACTTCACGCCTGAGTGAGTTTTAAATAGAGATTTCATATAACAAAAATTCACATTTAACAGTTATTTGAAGATAACAGAATATATGGAAATTGTAGCTAAAATTAAATTTTATGTCTGGTTCAAGTCTCATGTAAATCGGATAATTATAAAGGACACAATAGAAAAACGTTAATAACTCGCGCACACTTTCACAAACACATTACATAGAAAAATGACGAATAAAATTTTTAAGAGTTTGACCTATTCTAAATTCTTATCGGTAATACAATACAAAACTATAGCTAAAATAACCAATTTGAACAAGAAACAAATTTAAACAAGAGAATGTTCGTCATCCATGCATAAGACATAGTTCATTGCTTATCATGATCCTGTGTTCTATCGCAGGATTAATCCCCACCACGTGTAAAAAAAGAAAATTTTTAACTTTTCTTTTTTTTATGTAATAATACAATGTCCAAGTCCTAATAATAAAACATTAACCTAATAATTCAAACACAAAATAAATAAACAACTTCTAATTCTCGCCTTCCATAATTGTCATCTTGACAGATAAACATAAACATATACACATGGTTAACATTGACAGGTAAACATAAACACGTACACGTGGTTGGCGTTTACAATCCAAACACAGATAAGCGTACACTTCTGACGTCATTCACTATCTCTATTGTCTACAATCGTTCGTTCACAGACTTATCCAACATGAGCATGTATTCTTTCTATGACATATTTTACATTGATGTTACACATTCGTACATCCTATATCCTGGTATATTCCCTTAATCATCTTTAACATAATATTTCCTTAATGATGAAGCGTGAAATTTGCCAATAATACGGTTTGTATTGGGGTTAGTTAGGATGAACGTATTTTTCCCCACCTGTTCGGATAGCACGTAAGGACCGTTATACAGCCTAAAAAACTTAGCTGCCGTGTTGTCTTCCCTACGTCCCACATTCAAGGCACGCAAGAGTACCTTTTCGCCAGTTTTAAACTCACTAGTTTATGCTCAGCATTCAATTGTTCTGTACGCTTTTCCGCACTTTTTTTAATGCGGCGTCTGGCTTCTATTTTTTTATTTCATTGGGTATTGGTACATTCTGAGTCGCTATTCATTTGCTGTAACCTTCCCAGATACGTTCTGGCATTTTTCCGGTTTGAAGCTCGCTAGGGGTATATCCTGTGGTTGTATTGTAATTTCCGTTTATGGACGTCTCGAAAAACTCGAGGTATTCCGGCCAATTACTCTGATTCACATTACAATACGTGGGGAATAATCTCCCTAATTCCTTATTGACCCTTTCAGCGAGATTGCCTTGCGGTCTCCGGATCGCTGTCAGCACTGTCTGGACATCATGTTTAGCCAACTCAGAATGCCACTTTGTGTTTGTAAATTGCTTGCCTTGGTCGGACGAGATTTTTTTTTATTGGACCATATTTCGGGATGTATTTATTTAGGATTATATTTAACACCGCTGTTGTTGTCGGTCTCCCAATGGCGTATAAACTAACGTGTTTAGTAAAAGCATCAGTACAAACCACAAGATTTTTCATACCCCGAGATGCCTTCGGGAGTGGGCCTAAAAAGTCAATACAAACAAGGTCATTTTTGTTTTTGGCGACAACGTTGCCCATTTCTACTTGAGTATGATGGTTCGGGTACTTAGCGGTTTGGCAGATGTGACATGTGCTTAAGATGGCCTTCACTTTTCTGACCATATTTAACCAGATGAAATCCTCACGCATAGTCCAGTCATATTAGGGTTTCACCTCGGAATGAGAGATAATAAGCTGGAAACTCGTATATACCTTCCTTTTGGCGTTCTAAAAGTTGTGTCAAAAGTCACATAAAATCTCGTGTCTGCGTCGTAAGTTATTGAAGGTCAAAGGTCACAAAAATCGGTTTTTCGCCATTATCTCGGTTTCTATTGCTCCAATGATGTTAACACCTATTATCAAAAGTGTAGAGCGTAAAATTTGCAACAATGTTTGTTCCAAACATTTTTTCATGCGCTCAACCGTTTTTGAGATAGAAGGCGGAGAGCGCGCAGCGCTCAGCCATATATACTATAATACAAGGTCAATAGTGAATCTCGGTGAATAATACCTTGTATAAAGTTAATAAATCATTAAAATATTATTAACAATGAATAATTTGTATTATTTATTAATTAATACATTGTATTTAATAACATTTCACATATATATAATATATTTATTTAATAATATTTACCTACTTTGTATAATTAAAAACTCATTAAATGAAATATTTCTTGTATATCTTAATTTCATATCAATTTATTCAAAGTAGATTTTAAGTAGAAAAATAATTAATATTTTGTCTTTAAAATGTGTAAACTCTTACATTCTTATTTTTCTATTGAGATTGTAACTGGGAAGGCAGACCCCTATAATACGACCTTTTTCTTATTTGGTTTCAGATCTCGACAACGACGGACGTACATTTTTAAAAATTATGGCTGATTTGTGTTTTATTTGTGAGAAGTCACTTACAGAAGGTGATTCTGTTAATGTAGTGCGTGGCTTGAAAACTTTAAAAACTGCAAGTATCGAAAGAAATGATGGTCACATAGACTTCTTAAATACTCTAACCTCTGTGAATGTGCATGTTCAGTGTCGAAAAGTGTACATCAGTAAAAATTCCATAGAAGCATCGAAACGACGCCTAGAAGAAGGTGAACCTTTACCATCACCCAGTGTACCTCGTAAGAAAAGAAATGAAGTGTTTGATTTCAAAAAACTGTGTTTATTTTGTGGCCAAACAGCTGATGGAGCAGCAGAGTCAAGAAAAAAAGAAAAGTACCGACGTACGATCAGTAACGTAAGTACACTGGAATTTAAAGACAATGTCATCAAAATAGCAGAAGAACGAAAGGATTCCTTAGGAGAATTAGTCAAAGATCGTGTACTTTATGAGTATGACTTGGTCGCAGCTGAAGCAAAGTACCATACCGTTTGCTATACTAATTTCTTGAATCGAGCACCATCTACTGAGAATAAGCCTCGCGAAGACAATCAAGTTACTCAAGCCATGAAGGAGATTTTTTGTTATATAGAAAATCATGAAGATTCGCAATTTACATTAAAAGAGCTTAAAGATATCCTTACGGAGTATGTACCAGATGACAAGACTATTATAGCAAGACTCCAACAAAAATATTTAACAGACATAGTGATTACGAGAAAAGTAGGATCATTCACTATCATATCTTTTCGTGACACACACACTAATATATTATCAAAAACTTGGTACGAAAATAAAGAAAGTACTCCGGAAGAAGAACGATTAAGGATTGTCGAAGCTGCAGCAGCTATTGTTAGGGAAGATATTCGAACATCGGTAGTCGAAACCAAGTCTTACCCACCTCCGAGTAAAATGTTAGATGATATTAATGAAGAAATACCCAAAACTTTATTGCATTTTTTACACGAAATCATATTGAAAAACAGAAGAGGAAGAACGGATCATTTAAAAACGAAATGCACATCGATAAGTCATGCAATAATGGCTTCGATACGAGAACGATCATTTTCATCACAGCTACTATTAGGGCTTTCTGTTTTTCTTCATAGAAGATATGGATCCAAAAGACTATTAGATGTTTTATCTAGCTTGGGATTTGCAGCTTCGTATAGTAATACTGTTCAGTATGAAATTTCAGCAGTTTACCATCCGCAACCTCGTATTTTATCATCACAGTCAGGTGCGCTAGTACAATATGTTGGAGACAATGCGGATATAAATGTCCAAACTCTTGATGGTAATAATACTCTCCATGTTATGGGAATGATTAAGATTGTTACTCCAAAAGAAGCTGTGATTTACGATAAACGCATAGAAAAATGTACAACTAAACCAAGTGCAAATGAGTTGACAGCAATATCACATGTATCTCTTCTAGCATATGAAAAACCCGTTGTGCCTGGATACAGCAAGATTCAAGTTGAAAATCTGCATGATGATCTAGCAATAACAAAAAGAAACATAGATGCAGTTGATTTTTTGTGGTTATACGGAAAGTGGAGGAATATTTCACCATTGCCAGGATGGAATGGCTATCTTGAACATCTAACTAAAAATAATAAGAATTTTTCAACTTCTCAGGTTATGTTTCTTCCTTTTATTGATCATCCTGCCAATAATTTAGACACGATTTATACCACTTTACATTGCGCCATGAACATTGCCAAGTCACATGGACAAGAAACGTGTGTGATTACTTTTGATCAACCCCTTTATTCTAAACCACGTGAAATGATTCTGCGTCAGATGCTAACTCAGAAATATCTAAAATAGTTGTTAAACTAGGAGGCTTTCATATGCTCATGTCATTTCTTGGATGCATAGGATATGTAATGGACGGAAGTGGAGTCAAGGAAGCTCTGGGTAAAATATATGCTACTAATTCTGTCGACAAAATGTTGAATGGTCACGCATATTCAAGAAGTATCAGAGGTCATACACTATTACGACTTGCATTATCAATGATAATTTTTGAAGACATGAAGATGGAAGATTGTGTGTTTGATGAGTTAACTGATCAACTAACTTGCTGTGATGTTTCCTACGAAGATGTAGAAGGTTGTGTAGGTACCTCGAACTCATTTATTGGTAAATTTCATGATAAACTGAATGAATTAAAAGCTCGAGGCCCTACAGCACAGTTATGGGTACAATATTTTGAAATGGTATCGATAGCACTAGACTTTATTCGCGCTGAAAGACTGGGACTTTTCAAAGAACATCTTGATGCAGTGCGAAAAATGCTGCCGTATTTTCACGCTAGTGGTCACTTCTTATATGCAAAATCTGCTCATTTATATCTTCAAGATATGATGAAATTGGAAAATACAATGGGTGAACAGACTTTTGAGAAGTTTAAAAATGGATTCTTCACAGTAAAACGAACAGAAATTCTGGCACATGGACAGATATGGTGATCGAACAAAGTCTTATGAAGTCTATGAAAATAGAAGGAGGAGTATTTCGAGGTCGAAGTACTCAAGAAAGTGTTTTATGTAAATGGGTGTATGCTATGTACGCTACAACTACAATTTGTGAGGAAATTGAGAAGTTTTGTAACATTTCGTTAGATTCTGTTGAACAACACGTTGATGCAAGAGATTCAAGAGTAAAAAGAGATAACATTGATGTAAGTAAACTAGTTGAATGGCTTAGACTTCATGATCCCTTTCCAAAAACAAAACAATTGGTATCCTTATCTTCTGGAATCATTGGAAATGACCAAATTAATTGTTACAAAGCCCATGAAATCGGATTACAATCTATGATGAAAATAACTGGTTTGAACTTTAATGAGATAAAGTTCAAACGCGCCATTAAGGTTTTACCGCTTTCAGTTGTTAACAAATCAGTCAAAATTAATGATTGTAAAGTCTGCGTAGATCCATTGTTACTCTTCCAAAGGATAACTGTAACCAAACAGTTTGAAAGTAATCTCGAAGGATACCTTCAATATGAATTAAGTCCGTATCCGACATCATTATTTGATAATAATGGCATGAGAAAAACCACGAAAGCCACATTATATGATAATATGACACCTTTTGATATCGAACTTGATGAAAATAATGTGACGTATATCATCGATGGTGGATTTCTTCTGCATCGCGTCGTATGGAGTAAAGACGATACTTTTTCCGTTGTTTTAGATAAATACGTTAAGTATTTACAAAGACATCATGGGCCAAAAACTGTTGTTGTATTTGACGGATACTCGGACTACACTAAAAACGTAAAAGCAATGGAACACCTAAGAAGAACTGCTGCTTTTTCGAAATCTTATGAAGTTTGTTTCGACGAAACAATGATTGTGCCAATCAGCCAAGATAAGTTTTTGTCAAATCGAAATAATAAAAAGAAACTTATTGATATGCTCATTGAAAAGTTAGAGAGTGTAAATATCACAACAAAACAAGCGAAAGATGGCGCTGATGTTCTTATCATAGAAACAGCTATCGAAGAATCCAAACCTGAGAGGACTGCCGTCATTGTAGGAGAAGACATGGATTTGCTCGTTATTTTAATTGGACGCACTCAATTACATCAAGAAGAAATTTTCTTTAAAAAAGTTGGAAAAGGCAATGTCAAAACACAAATCTATTCTTCAAAAAGTTTTGACAAATATCCCCTTTCTAAAAAACATATTTTATTTTTACATGCATTCAGTGGCTGTGATACAACTTCAGCCCTGTTTAATAAAGGGAAAAAAACTTTCATCAAATTACTACAAAAACTTGCCAATTTCGACCAACTAGCTCAAGTTTTTCTACAAGAAAACTGCCCTGTACAGCAATTATACGAAAATGGAGTACGAATTTTACTAGCGATATACAATGCTCAAAAATCTGAAGACAATATCGATCATCTTCGATATACTCAGTTCGTTAAATCTACAAAGCTTCACAAACCTGTCCAGTTGTCTAATCTTCCACCGACAAGTGCAGCAGCCCATCAGCATATAAACCGTGTCTATTACCAAGTTAAAAAATGGTTAGGACATGATTTAGAACCCCAGGAATGGGGTTGGGTGCTGCAAAATGAATTCCTAGAGCCAATGACAACAATATTACCACCAGCTCCAGATGAGTTACTTAATACTATATTTTGTAATTGTAAGAATGGATGTGGTTCACGCTGCGGGTGCAGAAAATCGGGGTTGCAATGCACTTTAGCTTGTGGCCAGTGTAATGGACAAGCTTGCCTCAATACTATTTCACTGCAAAGCAACCCCGAGGAAGAGAGTGCATTCGACCCAGAAATTTTAGAAGGCCTGGAAACCATGATTGAGGAGGATGAAAATGATGATAATGAAACAGAAATTTTCGAACGCCCAGAAGATGAGGATGAAGAAGAAGAAGATTAATATTTTTGATCTTTGAATTATTGAAGATTCGTAAATTTACGCTTCATTTCAATGTAGATTGTAAGAAATATATAGCTGCTAAATAAAGATAAAATTAAAATACATTTACTCGTTTCATTTCTACTTAAATCTACTTTCAATAAATTGATATGAAATTAAGATATTAATAATACAAATTATTCATTGTTAATAATATTTTAATGATTTATTAACTTTATACAAGGTATTATTCACCGTGATTCACTACTGACCTTGTATTATAGTATATATGGCTGAGCGCTGCGCGCTCTCCGCCCTCTATCTCAAAAACGGTTGAGCGCATGAAAAAATGTTTGCAACAAAAATTGTTGCAAATTTTACGCTCTACAATTTTGATAATTAGGTGTTAACATCATTGGAGCAATAGAAACCGAGATATTGGCGAAAAACCGATTTTTGTGACCTTTGACCTTCAATAACTTACGACGCAGACACGAGATTTTATGAGACTTTTGACACAACTTTTAGAACGCCAAAAGGAAGGTGTATACGAGTTTCCAGCTTATTATCTCTCATTCCGAGGTTGACCCATTTTTTTTGCTTAAGTGACTGGACTAGCATAGCCAGGTAACATTTATACGCACCGGCATGTGCCAAGCTTTCGTGACATATCCACGTCAAATCCTCGACGAGGGCATCGGGTACCATTATTTTCCATTCCCCATTGATGATTTTGTATACATAATACGTCTTGATGGATTTTATATTTGGGGTTTTCATGCACCCGAATCTCGTCGCTAATCCTTTTTAACTTGCAGTCACTCTGCTGTTCAGAACGTATGTTTTTTAATTGGGTTTTCAAATCGTCGTGAAGTTTGTATCTTATGGCAAGGATCTGAACCTCATTATTGGTAGACGAATGCCGTTCTTCAATCACCGGTGGATACCTGCTAAGTGTGTCAGCAGCTTTATTTTCGCTGGCTTTGCAGTACTTGATTGTAAAATCGTATTCTTGGATTGCCATAATCCATCTAGATATACGTGCATTAGCAAGTTTACAACGTAACATAAATGATACCGCCTGGTTGTCTGACAGAATTTCAAAATGCTGGCCTACAAGGTAATAACTAAATTTACCAAGACAATATACTATCGCTAAGATCTCCTTTTCTGAAGTAAAATACTTTCTTTCCGCCCCTTTTAACGACCTACTTATGTGCGCGATGATTTTATGGTCACCTTTGTTGTTCCTTTGGTAAAGTACTCCTCCAATAGCATAATCGGAAGCATCACAATTTAGCACATATGTGCTTTCCTTTTCAGGGTGAAATACATGTAGATTTTTGCTGTATAGTTCCTTGGTGGCGATGAAAGCCTGCTCGTGACGCTCCTCCCACCGCCATTTTGTATTCTTCCTCAACAATTCCAGTAGCGGTTCAATCGTCTTTGAATATTCAGGTGTGAAACGTCGGAAGTATCCTGTTAAACCAAGGAACGCCCTGATGTCTTTCGGTTTCCTTCGATTTGGGAAATCGGTAATGGCCTGTATATTTTCAGGATCAGTGGTTATCCCGTCCGCTGAAATTATATGCCCAAGGAATTTTATCCGTGATTTACCAAATTCACACTTCTCCAAGTTAAGGGCTAGGTTGGCATCCCTTAATTTGCGGAAAACGATCTCAAGATGTTGGAGATGCTCCTCAAACGATCTGGATATTATAAGGATGTCATTGACAAATACACTGACGAAATCTTCCACTTCGTGACCTAACGCAAGTTCCAAGCACTTAACCATTGCGGCTAAACTGGTTACCAATCCAAACGGAACTACCTTAAATTGGTAGCACTTGTTCTTGTATAGAATGCAGTGTATTTGCGGGATTCCTTAGCTAAAGGTATCTGCCAAAACCCACTTTTCAGGTCAAGGCGGGACATATACTTTACCCCTTGGCATTTGACAAATAAATTTTCCGCATTGGGTGCGCAACTGTAACACTTCTGCATAATCGTGTTAAGATTGCGCATATCTAAGCATATTCTAATATCATTACTTTTTTTTTAACTATAACCATAGGGTTTAAGAAGTTACTATCAGTGCGTTCGAAGATACCACTTTCTAACATCTTGGTAACTTCATCAACTTGTTGTTGATAATGAAGCGGAATGGGGTAGGTCTTTCTGACAAATTTATTTTCGTCGGTGACCTGTATCGTGTGTTCATATACGTTAGTAACAGTGGGTTTATTGGCAAAAATTGATTTGTATTTATTTAAAATTTCGTCTACCTGCCTTTGTTTATCTTGGGTTATCTGACTATTGCGGGTAATCTTGTTGTCCGTTATCTTATCAACACAATTAATGTGTGGCTTGAGTATCCGACACGAGCTTTGACATTGCTCGATATTATCGTGCGTGCACCAGAGTTTAATTGTGTGTAACTTGTCTTGGATGGTACATTTCAGCGTTCTGTTAGCAAAATCAATAGTGGCTTGCAATTTATTCAATGTGTCGGTACCCACTATGACGTACACAAGTTTTTTTATCACCAGTACAGGGACTTCAATTTCCACCCCCTGTGTATATATTGTTATAAGTGCTTGTTTCCCGACCACCTGCGATTCACAAGTCGCGGATGTGACCATTTTATTGTTAACGGGTAGAATCGGACTTTTTTGAAGTGTTAACTTCTTATAGCAGAGGAGAGGGAAAAAATTTACACGGGTGTAAATCAGTAGAATATGACGTCATCAGAAAGAAATGCGACGAGAATCCGTAACAATTTCCCCCTCTCTGGATCCCATGTTCTTTCCCACTCTCTCTCACGAAGCGTCTGCTTTAGTACTCTATAAACAGTTTATCACGCTCGTTATCACGCGTATAGTTCTGTGCCGTTTGTTTTATATATATATATATATATAAACTTTGTATATATGAATCTACATATTGCACTCAGAATCATGTCGACGACTTTCCCGGGCTTCGGAGAACCTTCCGAACCCCGGGAAGGTCTCTGACCAAGTCCTAGCGCGGGAGTTCGACCGGCCTGGATGCCGGAAAAAGCACGCGGTGTCCTGGCATAGGTAGAAGCCTCCCGCGTAGATAATAGCGCGGGAGTCGTCCGACAGGCCTTCCCCAGAGTCCGTCCAGGGAACCCGAGGAGTCTTAGGTCGGATCTCGCGGAAAACGGCCAGGCTAGAGTTCCAGCGCCTCGCTTGGCATGTCGACGGCTTTTCCGAGCTTCGGAAAGCCTTCCGTACCCCGGGGAGGTCTCTGAAAAGGTCCTAGCGCGGGAGTTCGACCGGACTGGATGCCGGAAAAAGCAGGCGATGGCCCAGCTTAGGTAGAAGCCTCCCGCGCATAGAGAATATTGCGGGAGTCGTCCGACGGGCCTTCCTCGGAGTCCGTCCACGGAACCCGGGAAGTCTTAGGTCAGAACTCGCGAAAAACGTCAGAGTCCCAGCTCCTCCCCCAGCATGTCGACGGCATTCCCGGGCTTCGGAGAACCTTCCGTACCCCGGGGAGGTCTCTGACAAAGCCCTAGCGCGGGAGTTCGACCGGCCTGAATGCTGGAAAAAGTAGGTGGTGTCCCGGCATAGGTAGAAGCCTCCCGCCTACGGAATAGCGCGGGAGTAGTCCGACGGGGCTTCCCCGAGTCCGTCCACGGAACCCGGGGAGTCTTAGATCGGATCTCGCGAAATACGGCCAGAGCAGAGTTCCAGCGCCTCGCTCGGCATGTCTGCGGTTTTTTCGGGCTTCGGAGAACCTTCCGTACCCCGGGGAGGTCTCTCTGACAATGTCCTAGCGCGGGAGTTCGACCGGCCTGGATGCCGGAAAAAGCAGGCGGTGACCCAGCATAGGTAGAAGCCTCCCGCATAGATAATAGCGCGGGAGTTGCCCGACGGGCCTTGCCCGTAGTCCGTCTACGGAACCCGGCGAGTCTTAGGTGGGATCTCGTGAAAGACGAGCGGGCCGGAGTCCCAGCTCCTCCCCCTGCATGTTGACGGCTTTCCCGGGTTTCGGAGAACCTTCCGTACCCCGGGGAGGTCTCTGACAAAGTCCTAGCGCAGGAGTTCTACCGGTTTGGATGCCGGAAAAAGCAGGCGGTGTCCCGGCATAATGGGGGATGCCTCCCGCGTAGGAAATAGTGCGGGAGTCGACCGACGGGCCTTCCCCGGAGTCCGTCCACGGAACCCGAGGAGTCTTAGGTCGGATCTCGCGAAAAACGGTCGGGCCAGTGTCCCAGCTCCTCCCGCAGCATGTCGACGGCTTTCTCGGGCTTCGGAGAACTTTCCGTACCCCGGGGAGGTCTCTGACAGAGTCATAGCGCGGGAGTTCGACCGGTCCGGATGCCAGAAAATGTTATTCAAGTTAACACTTCTGTCGGCAGTCCCACGACTGCCCATTTTTTTTAAATTAGTACTTGTGCTTGGTCAAAAAACGTTCATCAATAAGAGAAATTTATGCTCCGCTATCAAACAACACTTTACCGACACATCCGTTAATTTTGGCTTTCACCACAATGTCATTAACATCCTTAACTCTAATATTTTCCACACACTTATCCCTACAGTTACTATAAACCAAATCGTCTCTAATTTCATCAGGATATAGGCCTGACACAACGTATACATCCTTATAATTAGACTTATTATCATTAGATCTATTGAACTGCTTTTTGTTATTGTTTTCTTTATTTGTGCTTTTTACTTTGTTGCACGGACTCACGCCGTGCAACCTTACTCGTTTTTTTTCCTCTTCATTTGAATTTACTTCAGTAATAGCTGATACTTTACGTGCATTAAAATTCTGAAAAGTTGTTTTATTTTTACTTTGTTGTTGTTGTGGTTGAGGCTGGAATTACTTACGCGGCGGTTCGCTATTATTATTGCCACTGTTTTGGCTGTCAACATGTTCCCATTTTGTCAACAAAAGGAGTAATTCTTCCAAGGATTTGACTCCTTGCGTGATTACCGCAAATTGGATACCGCGCCCGAAATGGTGTGCTAATTTGTTGACCATTTCTGGTTCCGCTATTTCTGGTTCTAGATATTTGGCCCACGATACCAACTGGATTAGGTAATTTTATTTTGAACCCTTTATATTGGAATACCTACCAAATTCCAGCTGTATTCGGATTTTCCGTTGTATTTCACTATTCCAATACCTAGCCCTGAAGTGCCTCACCAGATCTTCATAGGTACTAATTTTATCCTGTACAATAGTAAACCATTCCGCTGCAGTACTTTTTAACCTCCTCACTACATAATTAATCTTATCCGCTTCGCTCAAGGTGTCCCCTATCGCTTCCATACCGCGCTGGCAGCTTTTGATGAAGAGGATGGGGTTTTCGGTATCGCGGCCACAAAATTTCAACTGCGAATCCGTATCGTCTAAGGTTTTGTAGACGCAGGTTGTATGATTAGCTGTTGATGACGTATCTTGGAGTCGTGATAGTTGTTGTTTCAACTCCTGGATACGTAGATCTTGTTCTGCCACCAACTCACTTACCGTGGAAGCATGTTGCACAACCTTTTCCTCGATGCCGGTGATCTTTGCCTCGCACTCGCTGATACGTGAATTATTTACTTCGAGTGAAGTTTCAATGTCGGCACAGATTACCTCCACCTTCTCGCCAATCCGTTTTTCCGTGGCTTCCAGCAGTTGCTTGTTCTGTTTGGCCTGGTCGTGCACCGTGGTATACATTTTTTTATTTTCATCGTGAAGTGCTTTGTTCTGTTTAATCGCGTCCTCTTTAAGCGATTTATTTTCCTCACGCACCGTTTGCATATTAGCCAAAATCGCGGCCAATGTTGTTTGCATATCCATTGCTGGAGTTTGAGACTCCGTCATTTTGACAATTTATATTATAACCCTTACAAATATTAAAATTTCCTTATTTATCGGAGTGTCAACTATTATTATCACAGGATTATTGTTGTTAAGAATGTTCAGATTATACGGTTTAAAGTATGCAGTCCAATATCATCAAATGTAAACAAACTTATTCTAACATAAACAAATAATAATTCAACCTCCAATACACTACTGATAAACTGTTCATATAACATATACCCGAGAATACGCAAACATAAGATATATAGTTGTCTTGATTGTTCATCATCTTTTTTCACAGCACTACACTTTATATATATATATATATACTCTGATAAAGAAATGTACAACACACACAAATAAAAGTTCACAAAATTAGTTTATACAAAATTTAGAAATATTACTTAAATTACTAAATTAATCGTGCCCCCAAGTTGGCTAGCGCCATTTAATACTATGCGACAACACAATATTGAATTAATTCTTGCACATAGGATTATGGTGTGTCTTTTATAAATCAACAAATCTATATTGGAGGTATTATAATTATTTATTGCACACCAATTGAATGTTCATACGATATATATTTAAACATACACAAATGTTATGGATTTTGAAATATTGTTTGAAAACAGTTTACATAAAGTTTAGATCTGAATTTGTTACTTGAGTGAAGATATTCCAATTTGATGCGGCGAGATGGCTGAAGGTGATGCGTATATCTCATGTGTCCTTCCCTCGTGGATTCTGCTGGGATGGTGTCCTGATGATAAACACGCTGAACTTTTTCGACGAACTGCAACACTGCCTCGCTGCGATAACACTGATTATGATTGTTACAGGGTTTTTAAATTGTTTTACTATTGTTATAGCTTAATTACGTATCTCAAGGTGTAACGTGGGTGTTTAATGAAAGGCGGTGTATAGGTGTAAACCTTCCGGCACGTCTTCAAGTGTCGTCGCATCACCAGATCTACCGTGGTCGGTAGATCTCCCTATGAGGATATCTTGACTAAACGATTTTTTTTAATTAGTGCTTGTGCTTGGTCAAAAAACGTTCATCAATAAGAGAAATTTGTGCTCCGCTATCAAACAACACTTTACCGACACATCCGTTAATTTTGGCATTCACCACAATGTCATTATCATCCTTAACTCTAATATTTTCCACACACTTATCCCTACAGTTACTATAAACCAAATCGTCTCTAATTTCAGCAGGATATAGGCCTGACACAACGTATACATCCTTATAATTAGACTTATAATCATTAGATCTACTGAACTGCTTTTTGTTATTGTTTTCTTTATTTGTGCTTTTTACTTTGTTGCACGGACTCACGCCGTGCAACCTTACTCGTTTTTTTTGCTCTTCATTTGAATTTACTTCAGTAATAGCTGATACTTTACGTGCATTAAAATTCTGAAAAGTTGTTTTATTTTTACTTTGTTGTTGTTGTTGTGGTTGAGGCTGGAATTACTTACGCGGCGGTTCACTATTATTATTGCCACTGTTTTGGCTGTCAACATGTTCCCATTTTGTCAACAAAAGGAGTAATTCTTCCAAGGATTTGACTCCTTGCGTGATTACCGCAATTTGGATACCGCGCCCGAAATGGTGTGCTAATTTGTTGACCATTTCTGGTTCCGCTATTTCTGGTTCTAGATATTTGGCCCACGATACCAACTGGATTAGGTAATTTTATTTTGAACCCTTTATATTGGAATACCTACCAAATTCCAGCTGTATTCGGATTTTCCGTTGTATTTCACTATTCCAATACCTAGCCCTGAAGTGCCTCACCAGATCTTCATAGGTACTAATTTTATCCTGTACAATAGTAAACCATTCCGCTGCAGTACTTTTTAACCTCCTCACTACATAATTAATCTTATCCGCTTCGCTCAAGGTGTCCCCTATCGCTTCCATACCGCGCTGGCAGTTTTTGATGAAGAGGATGGGGTTTTCGGTATCGCGGCCACAAAATTTCAACTGCGAATCCGTATCGTCTAAGGTTTTGTAGACGCAGGTTGTATGATTAGCTGTTGATGACGTATCTTGGAGTCGTGATAGTTGTTGTTTCAACTCCTGGATACGTAGATCTTGTTCTGCCACCAACTCACTTACCGTGGAAGCATGTTGCACAACCTTTTCCTCGATGCCGGTGATCTTTGCCTCGCACTCGCTGATACGTGAATTATTTACTTCGAGTGAAGTTTCAATGTCGGCACAGATTACCTCCACCTTCTCGCCAATCCGTTTTTCCGTGGCTTCCAGCAGTTGCTTGTTCTGTTTGGCCTGGTCGTGCACCGTGGTATACATTTTTTTATTTTCATCGTGAAGTGCTTTGTTCTGTTTAATCGCGTCCTCTTTAAGCGATTTATTTTCCTCACGCACCGTTTGCATATTAGCCAAAATCGCGGCCAATGTTGTTTGCATATCCATTGCTGGAGTTTGAGACTCCGTCATTTTGACAATTTATATTATAACCCTTACAAATATTAAAATTTCCTTATTTATCGGAGCGTCAACTATTATTATCACAGGATTATTGTTGTTAAGAATGTTCAGATTATACGGTTTAAAGTATGCAGTCCAATATCATCAAATGTAAACAAACTTATTCTAACATAAACAGATAATAATTCAACCTCCAATACACTACTGATAAACTGTTCATATAACATATACCCGAGAATACGCAAACATAAGATATATAGTTGTCTTGATTGTTCATCATCTTTTTTCACAGCACTACACTTTATATAATAATGAAACTTTCACTTGTGAACTTACTTGTCAAGTAAGTTCACAAGTGAAAGTTTCATTATTATATAAAGATAATATATATATATATATATATATATATATATTCTGATAAAGAAATATACAACACACACAAATAAAAGTTCACAAAATTAGTTTATACAAAATTTAGAAATATTACTTAAATTACTAAATTAATCGTGCCCCCAAGTTGGCTAGCGCCATTTAATACTATGCGACAACACAATTGAATTAATTCTTGCGCATAGGATTATGGTGTGTCTTTTATAAATCAGCAAGTCTATATTGGAGGTATTATAATTATTTATTGCACACCAATTGAATGTTCATACGATATATTTTTAAACATACACAAATGTTATGGATTTTGAAATATTGTTTGAAAACAGTTTACATAAAGTTTAGATCTGAATTTGTTACTTGAGTAACAAATATGAGCATCATATTCCAATTTGATGCGGCGAGATGGCTGAAGGTGATGCGTATATCTCATGTGTCCTTCCCTCGTGGATTCTGCTGGGATGGTGTCCTGATGATAAACACGCTGAACTTGTTCGACGAACTGCAACACTGCCTCGCTGCGATAACACTGATTATGATTGTTACAGGTTTTTAAATTGTTTTACTATTGTTATAGCTTAATTACGTATCTCAAGGTGTAACGTGGGTGTTTAATGAAAGGCGGTGTATAGGTGTACACCTTCCGGCACGTCTTCAAGTGTCGTCGCATCACCAGATCTACCGTGGTCGGTAGATCTCCCTATGAGGATATCTTGACTAACACGGATACTTGTAATCACAATATTATTTATTAAAACTGAATTACTTGGGTCTGTAGAATAACTCACACAGAGTTCCAAGTTTTCGTACACCTTTCGCACTGTTTACGTGTTCACACAAGAGAAACTTCTTGAACGCGGACCGCACGTTTTTAGACGAATGCTCAAGATGAACTGCCACTGATCTGCACATGGCAACAGACAATTACTTCACGCCTGAGTGAGTTTTAAATAGAGATTTCATATAACAAAAATTCACATTTAACAGTTATTTGAAGATAACAGAATATATGGAAATTGTAGCTAAAATTAAATTTTATGTCTGGTTCAAGTCTCATGTAAATCGGATAATTATAAAGGACACAATAGAAAAACGTTAATAACTCGCGCACACTTTCACAAACACATTACATAGAAAAATGACGAATAAAATTTTTAAGAGTTTGACCTATTCTAAATTCTTATCGGTAATACAATACAAAACTATAGCTAAAATAACCAATTTGAACAAGAAACAAATTTAAACAAGAGAATGTTCGTCATCCATGCATAAGACATAGTTCATTGCTTATCATGATCCTGTGTTCTATCGCAGGATTAATCCCCACCACGTGTAAAAAAAGAAAATTTTTAACTTTTCTTTTTTTTATGTAATAATACAATGTCCAAGTCCTAATAATAAAACATTAACCTAATAATTCAAACACAAAATAAATAAACAACTTCTAATTCTCGCCTTCCATAATTGTCATCTTGACAGATAAACATAAACATATACACATGGTTAACATTGACAGGTAAACATAAACACGTACACGTGGTTGGCGTTTACAATCCAAACACAGATAAGCGTACACTTCTGACGTCATTCACTATCTCTATTGTCTACAATCGTTCGTTCACAGACTTATCCAACATGAGCATGTATTCTTTCTATGACATATTTTACATTGATGTTACACATTCGTACATCCTATATCCTGGTATATTCCCTTAATCATCTTTAACATAATATTTCCTTAGTGATGAAGCGTGAAATTTGCCAATAATACGGTTTGTATTGGGGTTAGTTAGGATGAACGTATTTTTCCCCACCTGTTCGGATAGCACGTAAGGACCGTTATACAGCCTAAAAAACTTAGCTGCCGTGTTGTCTTCCCTACGTCCCACATTCAAGGCACGCAAGAGTACCTTTTCCCCAGTTTTAAACTCACTAGTTTAGTCTGCATTCAATTGTTCTGTACGCTTTTCCGCACTTTTTTTAATGCGGCGTCTGGCTTCTATTTTTTTATTTCATTGGGTATTGGTACATTCTGAGTCGCTATTCATTTGCTGTAACCTTCCCAGATACGTTCTGGCATTTTTCCGGTTTGAAGCTCGCTAGGGGTATATCCTGTGGTTGTATTGTAATTTCCGTTTATGGACGTCTCGAAAAACTCGAGGTATTCCGGCCAATTACTCTGATTCACATTACAATACGTGGGGAATAATCTCCCTAATTCCTTATTGACCCTTTCAGCGAGATTGCCTTGCGGTCTCCGGATCGCTGTCAGCACTGTCTGGACATCATGTTTAGCCAACTCAGAATGCCACTTTGTATTTGTAAATTGCTTGCCTTGGTCGGACAAGATTTTTTTTATTGGATCATATTTCGGGATGTATTTATTTAGGATTATATTTAACACCGCTGTTGTTGTCGGTCTCCCAATGGCGTATAAACTAACGTGTTTAGTAAAAGCATCAGTACAAACCACAAGATTTTTCATACCCCGAGATGCCTTCGGGAGTGGACCTAAAAAGTCAATACAAACAAGGTCATTTTTGTTTTTGGCGACAACGTTGCCCATTTCTACTTGAGTATGATGGTTCGGGTACTTAGCCGTTTGCCAGATGTGACATGTGCTTGAGATGGCCTTCACTTTTCTGACCATATTTAACCAGAAGAAATCCTCACGCATAGCCAGGTAACATTTATACGCACCGGCATGTGCCAAGCTTTCGTGACATATACACGTCAAATCCTCGACGAGGGCATCGGGTACCATTATTTTCCATTCCCCATTGATGATTTTGTATACATAATACGTCTTGATGGATTTTATATTTGGGGTTTTCATGCACCCGAATCTCGTCGCTAATCCTTTTTAACTTGCAGTCACTCTGTTGTTCAGAACTTATGTTTTTTAATTGGGTTTTCAAATCGTCGTGAAGTTTGTATCTTATGGCAAGGATCTGAACCTCATTATTGGTAGACGAATGCCGTTCTTCAATCACCGGTGGATACCTGCTAAGTGTGTCAGCAGCTTTATTTTCGCTGGCTTTGCAGTACTTGATTGTAAAATCGTATTCTTGGATTGCCATAATCCATCTAGATATACGTGCATTAGCAAGTTTACAACGTAACATAAATGATACCGCCTGGTTGTCTGACAGAATTTCAAAATGCTGGCCTACAAGGTAATAACTAAATTTACCAAGACAATATACTATCGCTAAGATCTCCTTTTCTGAAGTAAAATACTTTCTTTCCGCCCCTTTTAACGACCTACTTATGTGCGCGATGATTTTATGGTCACCTTTGTTGTTCCTTTGGTAAAGTACTCCTCCAATAGCATAATCGGAAGCATCACAATTTAGCACATATGTGCTTTCCTTTTCAGGGTGAAATACATGTAGATTTTTGCTGTATAGTTCCTTGGTGGCGATGAAAGCCTGCTCGTGACGCTCCTCCCACCGCCATTTTGTATTCTTCCTCAACAATTCCAGTAGCGGTTCAATCGTCTTTGAATATTCAGGTGTGAAACGTCGGAAGTATCCTGTTAAACCAAGGAACGCCCTGATGTCTTTCGGTTTCCTTCGATTTGGGAAATCGGTAATGGCCTGTATATTTTCAGGATCAGTGGTTATCCCGTCCGCTGAAATTATATGCCCAAGGAATTTTATCCGTGATTTACCAAATTCACACTTCTCCAAGTTAAGGGCTAGGTTGGCATCCCTTAATTTGCGGAAAACGATCTCAAGATGTTGGAGATGCTCCTCAAACGATCTGGATATTATAACGATGTCATTGACAAATACACTGACGAAATCTTCCACTTCGTGACCTAACGCAAGTTCCAAGCACTTAAACATTGCGGCTAAACTGGTTACCAATCCAAACGGAACTACCTTAAATTGGTAGCACTTGTTCTAGTATAGAATGCAGTGTATTTGCGGGATTCCTTAGCTAAAGGTATCTGCCAAAACCTACTTTTCAGGTCAAGGCGGGACATATACTTTACCCCTTGGCATTTGACAAATAAATTTTCCGCATTGGGTGCGCAACTGTAACACTTCTGCATAATCGTGTTAAGATTGCGCATATCTAAGCATATTCTAATATCATTACTTTTTTTTTAACTATAACCATAGGGTTTAAGAAGTTACTATCAGTGCGTTCGAAGATACCACTTTCTAACATCTTGGTAACTTCATCAACTTGTTGTTGATAATGAAGCGGAATGGGGTAGGTCTTTCTGACAAATTTATTTTCGTCGGTGACCTGTATCGTGTGTTCATATACGTTAGTAACAGTGGGTTTATTGGCAAAAATTGATTTGTATTTATTTAAAATTTCGTCTACCTGCCTTTGTTTATCTTGGGTTATCTGACTATTGCGGGTAATCTTGTTGTCCGTTATCTTATCAACACAATTAATGTGTGGCTTGAGTATCCGACACGAGCTTTGACATTGCTCGATATTATCGTGCGTGCACCAGAGTTTAATTGTGTGTAACTTGTCTTGGATGGTACATTTCAGCGTTCTGTTAGCAAAATCAATAGTGGCTTGCAATTTATTCAATGTGTCGGTACCCACTATGACGTACACAAGTTTTTTTATCACCAGTACAGGGACTTCAATTTCCACCCCCTGTGTATATATTGTTATAAGTGCTTGTTTCCCGACCACCTGCGATTCACAAGTCGCGGATGTGACCATTTTATTGTTAACGGGTAGAATCGGACTTTTTTGAAGTGTTAACTTCTTATAGCAGAGGAGAGGGAAAAAATTTACACGGGTGTAAATCAGTAGAATATGACGTCATCAGAAAGAAATGCGACGAGAATCCGTAACAATTTCCCCCTCTCTGGATCCCATGTTCTTTCCCACTCTCTCTCACGAAGCGTCTGCTTTAGTACTCTATAAACAGTTTATCACGCTCGTTATCACGCGTATAGTTCTGTGCCGTTTGTTTTATATATATATATATATATATAAACTTTGTATATATGAATCTACATATTGCACTCAAGAATCATGTCGACGACTTTCCCGGGCTTCGGAGAACCTTCCGAACCCCGGGAAGGTCTCTGACCAAGTCCTAGCGCGGGAGTTCGACCGGCCTGGATGCCGGAAAAAGCACGCGGTGTCCTGGCATAGGTAGAAGCCTCCCGCGTAGATAATAGCGCGGGAGTCGTCCGACAGGCCTTCCCCAGAGTCCGTCCAGGGAACCCGAGGAGTCTTAGGTCGGATCTCGCGGAAAACGGCCAGGCTAGAGTTCCAGCGCCTCGCTTGGCATGTCGACGGCTTTTCCGAGCTTCGGAAAGCCTTCCGTACCCCGGGGAGGTCTCTGAAAAGGTCCTAGCGCGGGAGTTCGACCGGACTGGATGCCGGAAAAAGCAGGCGATGGCCCAGCTTAGATAGAAGCCTCCCGCGCATAGAGAATATTGCGGGAGTCGTCCGACGGGCCTTCCTCGGAGTCCGTCCACGGAACCCGGGAAGTCTTAGGTCAGAACTCGCGAAAAACGTCAGAGTCCCAGCTCCTCCCCCAGCATGTCGACGGCATTCCCGGGCTTCGGAGAACCTTCCGTACCCCGGGGAGGTCTCTGACAAAGCCCTAGCGCGGGAGTTCGACCGGCCTGAATGCTGGAAAAAGTAGGTGGTGTCCCGGCATAGGTAGAAGCCTCCCGCCTACGGAATAGCGCGGGAGTAGTCCGACGGGGCTTCCCCGAGTCCGTCCACGGAACCCGGGGAGTCTTAGATCGGATCTCGCGAAATACGGCCAGAGCAGAGTTCCAGCGCCTCGCTCGGCATGTCTGCGGTTTTTTCGGGCTTCGGAGAACCTTCCGTACCCAGGGGAGGTCTCTCTGACAATGTCCTAGCGCGGGAGATCGACCGGCCTGTATGCCGGAAAAAGCAGGCGGTGACCCAGCATAGGTAGAAGCCTCCCGCATAGATAATAGCGCGGGAGTTGCCCGACGGGCCTTGCCCGTAGTCCGTCTACGGAACCCGGCGAGTCTTAGGTGGGATCTCGTGAAAGACGAGCGGGCCGGAGTCCCAGCTCCTCCCCCTGCATGTTGACGGCTTTCCCGGGTTTCGGAGAACCTTCCGTACCCCGGGGAGGTCTCTGACAAAGTCCTAGCGCAGGAGTTCTACCGGTTTGGATGCCGGAAAAAGCAGGCGGTGTCCCGGCATAATGGGGGATGCCTCCCGCGTAGGAAATAGTGCGGGAGTCGACCGACGGGCCTTCCCCGGAGTCCGTCCACGGAACCCGAGGAGTCTTAGGTCGGATCTCGCGAAAAACGGTCGGGCCAGTGTCCCAGCTCCTCCCGCAGCATGTCGACGGCTTTCTCGGGCTTCGGAGAACTTTCCGTACCCCGGGGAGGTCTCTGACAGAGTCATAGCGCGGGAGTTCGACCGGTCCGGATGCCAGAAAATGTTATTCAAGTTAACACTTCTGTCGGCAGTCCCACGACTGCCCATTTTTTTTAAATTAGTACTTGTGCTTGGTCAAAAAACGTTCATCAATAAGAGAAATTTATGCTCCGCTATCAAACAACACTTTACCGACACATCCGTTAATTTTGGCTTTCACCACAATGTCATTAACATCCTTAACTCTAATATTTTCCACACACTTATCCCTACAGTTACTATAAACCAAATCGTCTCTAATTTCATCAGGATATAGGCCTGACACAACGTATACATCCTTATAATTAGACTTATTATCATTAGATCTATTGAACTGCTTTTTGTTATTGTTTTCTTTATTTGTGCTTTTTACTTTGTTGCACGGACTCACGCCGTGCAACCTTACTCGTTTTTTTTTGCTCTTCATTTGAATTTACTTCAGTAATAGCTGATACTTTACGTGCATTAAAATTCTGAAAAGTTGTTTTATTTTTACTTTGTTGTTGTTGTGGTTGAGGCTGGAATTACTTACGCGGCGGTTCGCTATTATTATTGCCACTGTTTTGGCTGTCAACATGTTCCCATTTTGTCAACAAAAGGAGTAATTCTTCCAAGGATTTGACTCCTTGCGTGATTACCGCAAATTGGATACCGCGCCCGAAATGGTGTGCTAATTTGTTGACCATTTCTGTTTCCGCTATTTCTGGTTCTAGATATTTGGCCCACGATACCAACTGGATTAGGTAATTTTATTTTGAACCCTTTATATTGGAATACCTACCAAATTCCAGCTGTATTCGGATTTTCCGTTGTATTTCACTATTCCAATACCTAGCCCTGAAGTGCCTCACCAGATCTTCATAGGTACTAATTTTATCCTGTACAATAGTAAACCATTCCGCTGCAGTACTTTTTAACCTCCTCACTACATAATTAATCTTATCCGCTTCGCTCAAGGTGTCCCCTATCGCTTCCATACCGCGCTGGCAGCTTTTGATGAAGAGGATGGGGTTTTCGGTATCGCGGCCACAAAATTTCAACTGCGAATCCGTATCGTCTAAGGTTTTGTAGACGCAGGTTGTATGATTAGCTGTTGATGACGTATCTTGGAGTCGTGATAGTTGTTGTTTCAACTCCTGGATACGTAGATCTTGTTCTGCCACCAACTCACTTACCGTGGAAGCATGTTGCACAACCTTTTCCTCGATGCCGGTGATCTTTGCCTCGCACTCGCTGATACGTGAATTATTTACTTCGAGTGAAGTTTCAATGTCGGCACAGATTACCTCCACCTTCTCGCCAATCCGTTTTACCGTGGCTTCCAGCAGTTGCTTGTTCTGTTTGGCCTGGTCGTGCACCGTGGTATACATTTTTTTATTTTCATCGTGAAGTGCTTTGTTCTGTTTAATCGCGTCCTCTTTAAGCGATTTATTTTCCTCACGCACCGTTTGCATATTAGCCAAAATCGCGGCCAATGTTGTTTGCATATCCATTGCTGGAGTTTGAGACTCCGTCATTTTGACAATTTATATTATAACCCTTACAAATATTAAAATTTCCTTATTTATCGGAGTGTCAACTATTATTATCACAGGATTATTGTTGTTAAGAATGTTCAGATTATACGGTTTAAAGTATGCAGTCCAATATCATCAAATGTAAACAAACTTATTCTAACATAAACAAATAATAATTCAACCTCCAATACACTACTGATAAACTGTTCATATAACATATACCCGAGAATACGCAAACATAAGATATATAGTTGTCTTGATTGTTCATCATCTTTTTTCACAGCACTACACTTTATATATATATATATATATATATATACTCTGATAAAGAAATGTACAACACACACAAATAAAAGTTCACAAAATTAGTTTATACAAAATTTAGAAATATTACTTAAATTACTAAATTAATCGTGCCCCCAAGTTGGCTAGCGCCATTTAATACTATGCGACAACACAATATTGAATTAATTCTTGCACATAGGATTATGGTGTGTCTTTTATAAATCAACAAATCTATATTGGAGGTATTATAATTATTTATTGCACACCAATTGAATGTTCATACGATATATATTTAAACATACACAAATGTTATGGATTTTGAAATATTGTTTGAAAACAGTTTACATAAAGTTTAGATCTGAATTTGTTACTTGAGTGAAGATATTCCAATTTGATGCGGCGAGATGGCTGAAGGTGATGCGTATATCTCATGTGTCCTTCCCTCGTGGATTCTGCTGGGATGGTGTCCTGATGATAAACACGCTGAACTTTTTCGACGAACTGCAACACTGCCTCGCTGCGATAACACTGATTATGATTGTTACAGGGTTTTTAAATTGTTTTACTATTGTTATAGCTTAATTACGTATCTCAAGGTGTAACGTGGGTGTTTAATGAAAGGCGGTGTATAGGTGTAAACCTTCCGGCACGTCTTCAAGTGTCGTCGCATCACCAGATCTACCGTGGTCGGTAGATCTCCCTATGAGGATATCTTGACTAAACGATTTTTTTTAATTAGTGCTTGTGCTTGGTCAAAAAACGTTCATCAATAAGAGAAATTTGTGCTCCGCTATCAAACAACACTTTACCGACACATCCGTTAATTTTGGCATTCACCACAATGTCATTATCATCCTTAACTCTAATATTTTCCACACACTTATCCCTACAGTTACTATAAACCAAATCGTCTCTAATTTCAGCAGGATATAGGCCTGACACAACGTATACATCCTTATAATTAGACTTATAATCATTAGATCTACTGAACTGCTTTTTGTTATTGTTTTCTTTATTTGTGCTTTTTACTTTGTTGCACGGACTCACGCCGTGCAACCTTACTCGTTTTTTTTGCTCTTCATTTGAATTTACTTCAGTAATAGCTGATACTTTACGTGCATTAAAATTCTGAAAAGTTGTTTTATTTTTACTTTGTTGTTGTTGTTGTGGTTGAGGCTGGAATTACTTACGCGGCGGTTCACTATTATTATTGCCACTGTTTTGGCTGTCAACATGTTCCCATTTTGTCAACAAAAGGAGTAATTCTTCCAAGGATTTGACTCCTTGCGTGATTACCGCAATTTGGATACCGCGCCCGAAATGGTGTGCTAATTTGTTGACCATTTCTGGTTCCGCTATTTCTGGTTCTAGATATTTGGCCCACGATACCAACTGGATTAGGTAATTTTATTTTGAACCCTTTATATTGGAATACCTACCAAATTCCAGCTGTATTCGGATTTTCCGTTGTATTTCACTATTCCAATACCTAGCCCTGAAGTGCCTCACCAGATCTTCATAGGTACTAATTTTATCCTGTACAATAGTAAACCATTCCGCTGCAGTACTTTTTAACCTCCTCACTACATAATTAATCTTATCCGCTTCGCTCAAGGTGTCCCCTATCGCTTCCATACCGCGCTGGCAGTTTTTGATGAAGAGGATGGGGTTTTCGGTATCGCGGCCACAAAATTTCAACTGCGAATCCGTATCGTCTAAGGTTTTGTAGACGCAGGTTGTATGATTAGCTGTTGATGACGTATCTTGGAGTCGTGATAGTTGTTGTTTCAACTCCTGGATACGTAGATCTTGTTCTGCCACCAACTCACTTACCGTGGAAGCATGTTGCACAACCTTTTCCTCGATGCCGGTGATCTTTGCCTCGCACTCGCTGATACGTGAATTATTTACTTCGAGTGAAGTTTCAATGTCGGCACAGATTACCTCCACCTTCTCGCCAATCCGTTTTTCCGTGGCTTCCAGCAGTTGCTTGTTCTGTTTGGCCTGGTCGTGCACCGTGGTATACATTTTTTTATTTTCATCGTGAAGTGCTTTGTTCTGTTTAATCGCGTCCTCTTTAAGCGATTTATTTTCCTCACGCACCGTTTGCATATTAGCCAAAATCGCGGCCAATGTTGTTTGCATATCCATTGCTGGAGTTTGAGACTCCGTCATTTTGACAATTTATATTATAACCCTTACAAATATTAAAATTTCCTTATTTATCGGAGCGTCAACTATTATTATCACAGGATTATTGTTGTTAAGAATGTTCAGATTATACGGTTTAAAGTATGCAGTCCAATATCATCAAATGTAAACAAACTTATTCTAACATAAACAGATAATAATTCAACCTCCAATACACTACTGATAAACTGTTCATATAACATATACCCGAGAATACGCAAACATAAGATATATAGTTGTCTTGATTGTTCATCATCTTTTTTCACAGCACTACACTTTATATAATAATGAAACTTTCACTTGTGAACTTACTTGTCAAGTAAGTTCACAAGTGAAAGTTTCATTATTATATAAAGATAATATATATATATATATATATTCTGATAAAGAAATATACAACACACACAAATAAAAGTTCACAAAATTAGTTTATACAAAATTTAGAAATATTACTTAAATTACTAAATTAATCGTGCCCCCAAGTTGGCTAGCGCCATTTAATACTATGCGACAACACAATTGAATTAATTCTTGCGCATAGGATTATGGTGTGTCTTTTATAAATCAGCAAGTCTATATTGGAGGTATTATAATTTTTTATTGCACACCAATTGAATGTTCATACGATATATTTTTAAACATACACAAATGTTATGGATTTTGAAATATTGTTTGAAAACAGTTTACATAAAGTTTAGATCTGAATTTGTTACTTGAGTAACAAATATGAGCATCATATTCCAATTTGATGCGGCGAGATGGCTGAAGGTGATGCGTATATCTCATGTGTCCTTCCCTCGTGGATTCTGCTGGGATGGTGTCCTGATGATAAACACGCTGAACTTGTTCGACGAACTGCAACACTGCCTCGCTGCGATAACACTGATTATGATTGTTACAGGTTTTTAAATTGTTTTACTATTGTTATAGCTTAATTACGTATCTCAAGGTGTAACGTGGGTGTTTAATGAAAGGCGGTGTATAGGTGTACACCTTCCGGCACGTCTTCAAGTGTCGTCGCATCACCAGATCTACCGTGGTCGGTAGATCTCCCTATGAGGATATCTTGACTAACACGGATACTTGTAATCACAATATTATTTATTAAAACTGAATTACTTGGGTCTGTAGAATAACTCACACAGAGTTCCAAGTTTTCGTACACCTTTCGCACTGTTTACGTGTTCACACAAGAGAAACTTCTTGAACGCGGACCGCACGTTTTTAGACGAATGCTCAAGATGAACTGCCACTGATCTGCACATGGCAACAGACAATTACTTCACGCCTGAGTGAGTTTTAAATAGAGATTTCATATAACAAAAATTCACATTTAACAGTTATTTGAAGATAACAGAATATATGGAAATTGTAGCTAAAATTAAATTTTATGTCTGGTTCAAGTCTCATGTAAATCGGATAATTATAAAGGACACAATAGAAAAACGTTAATAACTCGCGCACACTTTCACAAACACATTACATAGAAAAATGACGAATAAAATTTTTAAGAGTTTGACCTATTCTAAATTCTTATCGGTAATACAATACAAAACTATAGCTAAAATAACCAATTTGAACAAGAAACAAATTTAAACAAGAGAATGTTCGTCATCCATGCATAAGACATAGTTCATTGCTTATCATGATCCTGTGTTCTATCGCAGGATTAATCCCCACCACGTGTAAAAAAAGAAAATTTTTAACTTTTCTTTTTTTTATGTAATAATACAATGTCCAAGTCCTAATAATAAAACATTAACCTAATAATTCAAACACAAAATAAATAAACAACTTCTAATTCTCGCCTTCCATAATTGTCATCTTGACAGATAAACATAAACATATACACATGGTTAACATTGACAGGTAAACATAAACACGTACACGTGGTTGGCGTTTACAATCCAAACACAGATAAGCGTACACTTCTGACGTCATTCACTATCTCTATTGTCTACAATCGTTCGTTCACAGACTTATCCAACATGAGCATGTATTCTTTCTATGACATATTTTACATTGATGTTACACATTCGTACATCCTATATCCTGGTATATTCCCTTAATCATCTTTAACATAATATTTCCTTAGTGATGAAGCGTGAAATTTGCCAATAATACGGTTTGTATTGGGGTTAGTTAGGATGAACGTATTTTTCCCCACCTGTTCGGATAGCACGTAAGGACCGTTATACAGCCTAAAAAACTTAGCTGCCGTGTTGTCTTCCCTACGTCCCACATTCAAGGCACGCAAGAGTACCTTTTCCCCAGTTTTAAACTCACTAGTTTAGTCTGCATTCAATTGTTCTGTACGCTTTTCCGCACTTTTTTTAATGCGGCGTCTGGCTTCTATTTTTTTATTTCATTGGGTATTGGTACATTCTGAGTCGCTATTCATTTGCTGTAACCTTCCCAGATACGTTCTGGCATTTTTCCGGTTTGAAGCTCGCTAGGGGTATATCCTGTGGTTGTATTGTAATTTCCGTTTATGGACGTCTCGAAAAACTCGAGGTATTCCGGCCAATTACTCTGATTCACATTACAATACGTGGGGAATAATCTCCCTAATTCCTTATTGACCCTTTCAGCGAGATTGCCTTGCGGTCTCCGGATCGCTGTCAGCACTGTCTGGACATCATGTTTAGCCAACTCAGAATGCCACTTTGTATTTGTAAATTGCTTGCCTTGGTCGGACAAGATTTTTTTTATTGGATCATATTTCGGGATGTATTTATTTAGGATTATATTTAACACCGCTGTTGTTGTCGGTCTCCCAATGGCGTATAAACTAACGTGTTTAGTAAAAGCATCAGTACAAACCACAAGATTTTTCATACCCCGAGATGCCTTCGGGAGTGGACCTAAAAAGTCAATACAAACAAGGTCATTTTTGTTTTTGGCGACAACGTTGCCCATTTCTACTTGAGTATGATGGTTCGGGTACTTAGCCGTTTGCCAGATGTGACATGTGCTTGAGATGGCCTTCACTTTTCTGACCATATTTAACCAGAAGAAATCCTCACGCATAGCCAGGTAACATTTATACGCACCGGCATGTGCCAAGCTTTCGTGACATATACACGTCAAATCCTCGACGAGGGCATCGGGTACCATTATTTTCCATTCCCCATTGATGATTTTGTATACATAATACGTCTTGATGGATTTTATATTTGGGGTTTTCATGCACCCGAATCTCGTCGCTAATCCTTTTTAACTTGCAGTCACTCTGTTGTTCAGAACTTATGTTTTTTAATTGGGTTTTCAAATCGTCGTGAAGTTTGTATCTTATGGCAAGGATCTGAACCTCATTATTGGTAGACGAATGCCGTTCTTCAATCACCGGTGGATACCTGCTAAGTGTGTCAGCAGCTTTATTTTCGCTGGCTTTGCAGTACTTGATTGTAAAATCGTATTCTTGGATTGCCATAATCCATCTAGATATACGTGCATTAGCAAGTTTACAACGTAACATAAATGATACCGCCTGGTTGTCTGACAGAATTTCAAAATGCTGGCCTACAAGGTAATAACTAAATTTACCAAGACAATATACTATCGCTAAGATCTCCTTTTCTGAAGTAAAATACTTTCTTTCCGCCCCTTTTAACGACCTACTTATGTGCGCGATGATTTTATGGTCACCTTTGTTGTTCCTTTGGTAAAGTACTCCTCCAATAGCATAATCGGAAGCATCACAATTTAGCACATATGTGCTTTCCTTTTCAGGGTGAAATACATGTAGATTTTTGCTGTATAGTTCCTTGGTGGCGATGAAAGCCTGCTCGTGACGCTCCTCCCACCGCCATTTTGTATTCTTCCTCAACAATTCCAGTAGCGGTTCAATCGTCTTTGAATATTCAGGTGTGAAACGTCGGAAGTATCCTGTTAAACCAAGGAACGCCCTGATGTCTTTCGGTTTCCTTCGATTTGGGAAATCGGTAATGGCCTGTATATTTTCAGGATCAGTGGTTATCCCGTCCGCTGAAATTATATGCCCAAGGAATTTTATCCGTGATTTACCAAATTCACACTTCTCTAAGTTAAGGGCTAGGTTGGCATCCCTTAATTTGCGGAAAACGATCTCAAGATGTTGGAGATGCTCCTCAAACGATCTGGATATTATAACGATGTCATTGACAAATACACTGACGAAATCTTCCACTTCGTGACCTAACGCAAGTTCCAAGCACTTAAACATTGCGGCTAAACTGGTTACCAATCCAAACGGAACTACCTTAAATTGGTAGCACTTGTTCTAGTATAGAATGCAGTGTATTTGCGGGATTCCTTAGCTAAAGGTATCTGCCAAAACCTACTTTTCAGGTCAAGGCGGGACATATACTTTACCCCTTGGCATTTGACAAATAAATTTTCCGCATTGGGTGCGCAACTGTAACACTTCTGCATAATCGTGTTAAGATTGCGCATATCTAAGCATATTCTAACATCATTACTTTTTTTTTAACTATAACCATAGGGTTTAAGAAGTTACTATCAGTGCGTTCGAAGATACCACTTTCTAACATCTTGGTAACTTCATCAACTTGTTGTTGATAATGAAGCGGAATGGGGTAGGTCTTTCTGACAAATTTATTTTCGTCGGTGACCTGTATCGTGTGTTCATATACGTTAGTAACAGTGGGTTTATTGGCAAAAATTGATTTGTATTTATTTAAAATTTCGTCTACCTGCCTTTGTTTATCTTGGGTTATCTGACTATTGTGGGTAATCTTGTTGTCGTTATCTTATCAACACAATTAATGTGTGGCTTGAGTATCCGACACGAGCTTTGACATTGCTCGATATTGTCGTGCGTGCACCAGAGTTTAATTGTGTGTAACTTGTCTTGGATGGTACATTTCAGCGTTCTGTTAGCAAAAT
The DNA here is from genome assembly GCA_034769895.1 of Magicicada septendecula. NCBI lineage: Eukaryota > Metazoa > Arthropoda > Insecta > Hemiptera > Cicadidae > Magicicada > Magicicada septendecula. Next base: position 915,684,404 of record CM068367.1, on the reverse strand, counting down.
CAATAGTGGCTTGCAATTTATTCAATGTGTCGGTACCCACTATGACGTACACAAGTTTTTTTATCACCAGTACAGGGACTTCAATTTCCACCCCCTGTGTTATATTGTTATAAGTGCTTGTTTCCCGACCACCTGCGATTCACAAGTCGCGGATGTGACCATTCTATTGTTAACGGGTAGAATCGGACTTTTTTGAAGTGTTAACTTCTTATAGCAGAGGAGAGGGAAAAAATTTACACGGGTGTAAATCAGTAGAATATGACGTCATCAGAAAGAAATGCGACGAGAATCCGTAACAATTTCCCCCTCTCTGGATCCCATGTTCTTTCCCACTCTCTCTCACGAAGCGTCTGCTTTAGTACTCTATAAACAGTTTATCACGCTCGTTATCACGCGTATAGTTCTGTGCCGTTTGTTTTTTATATATATATATATAAACTTTGTATATATGAATCTACATATTGCACTTAGAACCATGTCGACAACTTTCCCGGGCTTCGGAGAACCTTCCGAACCCCGGGAAGGTCTCTGACCAAGTCCTAGCGCGGGAGTTCGACCGGCCTGGATGCCGGAAAAAGCTGGCGGTGTCCTGGCATAGGTAGAAGCCTCCCGCGTAGGGAATAGCTCGGGAGTCGTCCGACAGGCCTTCCCCGGAGCCCGTCCACGGAACCCGAGGAGTCTTAGGTCAGATCTCGCGGAAAACGGCCAAGCCAGAGTTCGAGCGCCTCTCTCGGCATGTCGATGGCTTTTTCGGGCTTCGGAAAACATTCCGTACCCCGGAGAGGTCTCTGACAAGGTCCTAGCGCGGGAGTTCGACCGGCCTGGATGCCGGAAAAAGCAGTCGATGGCCCAGCATGAGTAAAAGTCTCCCGCATTGAGAATATTGCGGGAGTCGTCCGACGGGCCTTCCCCGGAGTCCGTCCACGGAACCCGGGGAGCTTTGGACGGATCTCGCGAAAAACGGCCGGGCCATAGTCACAGCACCACCCCCAGCATGTCGACGGCATTCCCGGGCTTCGGAGAACCTTCCGTACCCTGGGGATTTCTCTGACAAAATCCTAGCGCGGGAGTTCAACCGGCCTGAATGCCGGAAAAAGCAGGCGGTGTCCAGGCATAGGTAGAAGCCTCCCGCGTAAGGAATAGCGCGGGAGTCGTCCGGCGGGCCTCCCCCGGAGTCCGTCCACAGAACCCGAGGAGTCTGAGGTCGGATCTCGCGAAAAACGGCCAGGCCAGAGTTCCAGCGCCTCGCTCGGCATGTCGATGGCTTTTTCGGGCTTCGGAAAACATTCCGTACCCCGTAGAGGTCTCTGACAAGGTCCTAGCGCGGGAGTTTGACCGGCCTGGATGCCGGAAAAGCAGGCGATGGCCCAGCATAGGTAGAAGCCTCCCGCATAGAGACTAGCGCGGGAGTAGTCCGACGGGCCTTCCCCGGAGTCCGTCCACGGAACCCGGGGAGTCTTAGGTCGGATCTCGCGAAAAACAGCCAGGCCAGATTCTTGCGCCTCGCTCGGCATGTCGACGGCTTTCCCGGGCTTTGGAGAACCTTCTGTACACCGGGGAGGTCTCTGACAGAGTCCTAGTTTATATATATATATATATAAACTTTGTATATATGAATCTACATATTGCACTCAGAATCATGTCGACGACTTTCCCGGGCTTCGGAGAACCTTCCGAACCCCGGGAAGGTCTCTGACCAAGTCCTAGCGCGGAGTTCGACCGGCCTGGATGCCGGAAAAAGCACGCGGTGTCCTGGCATAGGTAGAAGCCTCCCGCGTAGATAATAGCGCGGGAGTCGTCCGACAGGCCTCCCCCAGAGTCCGTCCAGGGAACCCGAGGAGTCTTAGGTCGGATCTCGCGAAAAACGGCCAGGCTAGAGTTCCAGCGCCTCGCTTGGCATGTCGACGGCTTTTCCGGGCTTCGGAAAGCCTTCCGTACCCCGGGGAGGTCTCGGAAAAGTCCTAGCGCGGGAGTTCGACCGGACTGGATGCCGAAAAAGCAGGCGGTGACCCAGCATAGGTAGAAGCCTCCCGCATAGATAATAGCGCGGGAGTTGCCCGACGGGCCTTGCCCGTAGTCCGTCTACGGAACCCGGCGAGTCTTAGGTGGGATCTCGTGAAAGACGAGCGGGCCGGAGTCCCAGCTCCTCCCCCTGCATGTTGACGGCTTTCCCGGGTTTCGGAGAACCTTCCGTACCCCGGGGACGTCTCTGACAAAGTCCTAGCGCGGGAGTTCTACTGGTTTGGATGCCGGAAAAAGCAGGCGGTGTCCCGGCATAATGGGGGATGCCTCCCGCGTAGGAAATAGTGCGGGAGTCGTCCGACGGGCCTTCCCCGGAGTCCGTCCACGGAACCCGAGGAGTCTTAGGTCGGATCCCGCGAGAAACGGTCGGACCAGTGTCCCAGCTCCTCCCGCAGCATGTCGACGGCTTTCTCGGGCTTCGGAGAACTTTCCGTACCCCGGGGAGGTCTCTGACAGAGTCATAGCGCGGGAGTTCGACCGGTCTGGATGCCAGAAAATGTTATTCAAGTTAATACTTCTGTCGGCAGTCCCACGACTGCCCATTTTTTTTTAATTAGTACTTGTGCTTGGTCAAAAAACGTTCATCAATAAGAGAAATTTATGCTCCGCTATCAAACAACACTTTACCGACACATCCGTTAATTTTGGCATTCACCACAATGTCATTAACATCCTTAACTCTAATATTTTCCACACACTTATCCCTACAGTTACTATAAACCAAATCGTCTCTAATTTCATCAGGATATAGGCCTGACACAACGTATACATCCTTATAATTAGACTTATTATCATTAGATCTATTGAACTGCTTTTTGTTATTGTTTTCTTTATTTGTGCTTTTTACTTTGTTGCACGGACTCACGCCGTGCAACCTTACTCGTTTTTTTTTTGCTCTTCATTTGAATTTACTTCAGTAATAGCTGATACTTTACGTGCATTAAAATTCTGAAAAGTTGTTTTATTTTTACTTTGTTGTTGTTGTGGTTGAGGCTGGAATTACTTACGCGGCGGTTCACTATTATTATTGCCACTGTTTTGGCTGTCAACATGTTCCCATTTTGTCAACAAAAGGAGTAATTCTTCCAAGGATTTGACTCCTTGCGTGATTACCGCAATTTGGATACCGCGCCCGAAATGGTGTGCTAATTTGTTGACCATTTCTGGTTCCGCTATTTCTGGTTCTAGATATTTGGCCCACGATACCAACTGGATTAGGTAATTTTATTTTGAACCCTTTATATTGGAATACCTACCAAATTCCAGCTGTATTCGGATTTTCCGTTGTATTTCACTATTCCAATACCTAGCCCTGAAGTGCCTCACCAGATCTTCATAGGTACTAATTTTATCCTGTACAATAGTAAACCATTCCGCTGCGGTACTTTTTAACCTCCTCACTACATAATTAATCTTACCCGCTTCGCTCAAGGTGTCCCCTATCGCTTCCATACCGCGCTGGCAGCTTTTGATGAAGAGGATGGGGTTTTCGGTATCGCGGCCACAAAATTTCAACTGCGAATCCGTATCGTCTAAGGTTTTGTAGACGCAGGTTGTATGATTAGCTGTTGATGACGTATCTTGGAGTCGTGATAGTTGTTGTTTCAACTCCTGGATACGTAGATCTTGTTCTGCCACCAACTCACTTACCGTGGAAGCATGTTGCACAACCTTTTCCTCGATGCCGGTGATCTTTGCCTCGCACTCGCTGATACGTGAATTATTTACTTCGAGTGAAGTTTCAATGTCGGCACAGATTACCTCCACCTTCTCGCCAATCCGTTTTTCCGTGGCTTCCAGCAGTTGCTTGTTCTGTTTGGCCTGGTCGTGCACCGTGGTATACATTTTTTTATTTTCATCGTGAAGTGCTTTGTTCTGTTTAATCGCGTCCTCTTTAAGCGATTTATTTTCCTCACGCACCGTTTGCATATTAGCCAAAATCGCGGCCAATGTTGTTTGCATATCCATTGCTGGAGTTTGAGACTCCGTCATTTTGACAATTTATATTATAACCCTTACAAATATTAAAATTTCCTTATTTATCGGAGCGTCAACTATTATTATCACAGGATTATTGTTGTTAAGAATGTTCAGATTATACGGTTTAAAGTATGCAGTCCAATATCATCAAATGTAAACAAACTTATTCTAACATAAACAAATAATAATTCAACCTCCAATACACTACTGATAAACTGTTCATATAACATATACCCGAGAATACGCAAACATAAGATATATAGTTGTCTTGATTGTTCATCATCTTTTTTCACAGCACTACACTTTATATAATAATGAAACTTTCACTTGTGAACTTACTTGTCAAGTAAGTTCACAAGTGAAAGTTTCATTATTATATAAAGATAATATATATATATATATATATATATATATATGTATACACTCTGATAAAGAAATATACAACACACACAAATAAAAGTTCACAAAATTAGTTTATACAAAATTTAGAAATATTACTTAAATTACTAAATTAATCGTGCCCCCAAGTTGGCTAGCGCCATTTAATACTATGCGACAACACAATTGAATTAATTCTTGCGCATAGGATTATGGTGTGTCTCTTATAAATCAACAAGTCTATATTGGAGGTATTATAATTATTTATTGCACACCAATTGAATGTTCATACGATATATTTTTAAACATACACAAATGTTATGGATTTTGAAATATTGTTTGAAAACAGTTTACATAAAGTTTAGATCTGAATTTGTTACTTGAGTAACAAATATGAGCATCATATTCCAATTTGATGCGGCGAGATGGCTGAAGGTGATGCGTATATCTCATGTGTCCTTCCCTCGTGGATTCTGCTGGGATGGTGTCCTGATGATAAACACGCTGAACTTGTTCGACGAACTGCAACACTGCCTCGCTGCGATAACACTGATTATGATTGTTACAGGTTTTTAAATTGTTTTACTATTGTTATAGCTTAATTACGTATCTCAAGGTGTAACGTGGGTGTTTAATGAAAGGCGGTGTATAGGTGTACACCTTCCGGCACGTCTTCAAGTGTCGTCGCACCACCAGATCTACCGTGGTCGGTAGATCTCCCTATGAGGATATCTTGACTAACACGGATACATGTAATCACAATATTATATATTAAAACTGAATTACTTGGGTCTGTAGAATAACTCACACAGAGTTCCAAGTTTTCGTACACCTTTCGCACTGTTTACGTGTTCACACAAGAGAAACTTCTTGAACGCGGACCGCACGTTTTTAGACGAATGCTCAAGATGAACTGCCACTGATCTGCACATGGCAACAGACAATTACTTCACCCCTGAGTGAGTTTTAAATAGAGATTTCATATAACAAAATTTCACATTTAACAGTTATTTGAAGATAACAGAATATATGGAAATTGTAGCTAAAATTAAATTTTATGTCTGGTTCAAGTCTCATGTAAATCGGATAATTATAAAGGACACAATAGAAAAACGTTAATAACTCGCGCACACTTTCACAAACACATTACATAGAAAAATTACGAATAAAATTTTTAAGAGTTTGACCTATTCTAAATTCTTATCGGTAATACAATACAAAACTATAGCTAAAATAACCAATTTGAACAAGAAACAAATTTAAACAAGAGAATGTTCGTCATCCATGCATAAGACATAGTTCATTGCTTATCATGATCCTGTGTTCTATCGCAGGATTAATCCCCACCACGTGTAAAAAAAGAAAATTTTTAACTTTTCTTTTTTTTATGTAATAATACAATGTCCAAGTCCTAATAATAAAACATTAACCTAATAATTCAAACACAAAATAAATAAACAACTTCTAATTCTCGCCTTCCATAATTGTCATCTTGACAGATAAAAATAAACATATACACATGGTTAACATTGACAGGTAAACATAAACACGTACACGTGGTTGGCGTTTACAATCCAAACACAGATAAGCGTACACTTCTGACGTCATTCACTATCTCTATTGTCTACAATCGTTCGTTCACAGACTTATCCAACATGAGCATGTATTCTTTCTATGACATATTTTACATTGATGTTACACATTCGTACATCCTATATCCTGGTATATTCCCTTAATCATCTTTAACATAATATTTCCTTAGTGATGAAGCGTGAAATTTGCCAATAATACGGTTTGTATTGGGGTTAGTTAGGATGAACGTATTTTTCCCCACCTGTTCGGATAGCACGTAAGGACCGTTATACAGCCTAAAAAACTTAGCTGCCGTGTTGTCTTCCCTACGTCCCACATTCAAGGCACGCAAGAGTACCTTTTCCCCAGTTTTAAACTCACTAGTTTAGTCTGCATTCAATTGTTCTGTACGCTTTTCCGCACTTTTTTTAATGCGGCGTCTGGCTTCTATTTTTTTATTTCATTTTGTATTGGTACATTCTGAGTCGCTATTCATTTGCTGTAACCTTCCCAGATACGTTCTGGCATTTTTCCGGTTTGAAGCTCGCTAGAGGTATATCCTGTGGTTGTATTGTAATTTCCGTTTATGGACGTCTCGAAAAACTCGAGGTATTCCGGCCAATTACTCTGATTCACATTACAATACGTGGGGAATAATCTCCCTAATTCCTTATTGACCCTTTCAGCGAGATTGCCTTGCGGTCTCCGGATCGCTGTCAGCACTGTCTGGACATCATGTTTAGCCAACTCAGAATGCCACTTTGTATTTGTAAATTGCTTGCCTTGGTCGGACAAGATTTTTTTTATTGGATCATATTTCGGGATGTATTTATTTAGGATTATATTTAACACCGCTGTTGTTGTCGGTCTCCCAATGGCGTATAAACTAACGTGTTTAGTAAAAGCATCAGTACAAACCACAAGATTTTTCATACCCCGAGATGCCTTCGGGAGTGGACCTAAAAAGTCAATACAAACAAGGTCATTTTTGTTTTTGGCGACAACGTTGCCCATTTCTACTTGAGTATGATGGTTCGGGTACTTAGCCGTTTGCCAGATGTGACATGTGCTTGAGATGGCCTTCACTTTTCTGACCATATTTAACCAGAAGAAATCCTCACGCATAGCCAGGTAACATTTATACGCACCGGCATGTGCCAAGCTTTCGTGACATATACACGTCAAATCCTCGACGAGGGCATCGGGTACCATTATTTTCCATTCCCCATTGATGATTTTGTATACATAATACGTCTTGATGGATTTTATATTTGGGGTTTTCATGCACCCGAATCTCGTCGCTAATCCTTTTTAACTTGCAGTCACTCTGTTGTTCAGAACTTATGTTTTTTAATTGGGTTTTCAAATCGTCGTGAAGTTTGTATCTTATGGCAAGGATCTGAACCTCATTATTGGTAGACGAATGCCGTTCTTCAATCACCGGTGGATACCTGCTAAGTGTGTCAGCAGCTTTATTTTCGCTGGCTTTGCAGTACTTGATTGTAAAATCGTATTCTTGGATTGCCATAATCCATCTAGATATACGTGCATTAGCAAGTTTACAACGTAACATAAATGATACCGCCTGGTTGTCTGACAGAATTTCAAAATGCTGGCCTACAAGGTAATAACTAAATTTACCAAGACAATATACTATCGCTAAGATCTCCTTTTCTGAAGTAAAATACTTTCTTTCCGCCCCTTTTAACGACCTACTTATGTGCGCGATGATTTTATGGTCACCTTTGTTGTTCCTTTGGTAAAGTACTCCTCCAATAGCATAATCGGAAGCATCACAATTTAGCACATATGTGCTTTCCTTTTCAGGGTGAAATACATGTAGATTTTTGCTGTATAGTTCCTTGGTGGCGATGAAAGCCTGCTCGTGACGCTCCTCCCACCGCCATTTTGTATTCTTCCTCAACAATTCCAGTAGCGGTTCAATCGTCTTTGAATATTCAGGTGTGAAACGTCGGAAGTATCCTGTTAAACCAAGGAACGCCCTGATGTCTTTCGGTTTCCTTCGATTTGGGAAATCGGTAATGGCCTGTATATTTTCAGGATCAGTGGTTATCCCGTCCGCTGAAATTATATGCCCAAGGAATTTTATCCGTGATTTACCAAATTCACACTTCTCCAAGTTAAGGGCTAGGTTGGCATCCCTTAATTTGCGGAAAACGATCTCAAGATGTTGGAGATGCTCCTCAAACGATCTGGATATTATAACGATGTCATTGACAAATACACTGACGAAATCTTCCACTTCGTGACCTAACGCAAGTTCCAAGCACTTAAACATTGCGGCTAAACTGGTTACCAATCCAAACGGAACTACCTTAAATTGGTAGCACTTGTTCTAGTATAGAATGCAGTGTATTTGCGGGATTCCTTAGCTAAAGGTATCTGCCAAAACCTACTTTTCAGGTCAAGGCGGGACATATACTTTACCCCTTGGCATTTGACAAATAAATTTTCCGCATTGGGTGCGCAACTGTAACACTTCTGCATAATCGTGTTAAGATTGCGCATATCTAAGCATATTCTAACATCATTACTTTTTTTTTAACTATAACCATAGGGTTTAAGAAGTTACTATCAGTGCGTTCGAAGATACCACTTTCTAACATCTTGGTAACTTCATCAACTTGTTGTTGATAATGAAGCGGAATGGGGTAGGTCTTTCTGACAAATTTATTTTCGTCGGTGACCTGTATCGTGTCTTCATATACGTTAGTAACAGTGGGTTTATTGGCAAAAATTGATTTGTATTTATTTAAAATTTCGTCTACCTGCCTTTGTTTATCTTGGGTTATCTGACTATTGTGGGTAATCTTGTTGTCGTTATCTTATCAACACAATTAATGTGTGGCTTGAGTATCCGACACGAGCTTTGACATTGCTCGATATTGTCGTGCGTGCACCAGAGTTTAATTGTGTGTAACTTGTCTTGGATGGTACATTTCAGCGTTCTGTTAGCAAAATCAATAGTGGCTTGCAATTTATTCAATGTGTCGGTACCCACTATGACGTACACAAGTTTTTTTATCACCAGTACAGGGACTTCAATTTCCACCCCCTGTGTATATATTGTTATAAGTGCTTGTTTCCCGACCACCTGCGATTCACAAGTCGCGGATGTGACCATTTTATTGTTAACGGGTAGAATCGGACTTTTTTGAAGTGTTAACTTCTTATAGCAGAGGAGAGGGAAAAAATTTACACGGGTGTAAATCAGTAGAATATGACGTCATCAGAAAGAAATGCGACGAGAATCCGTAACAATTTCCCCCTCTCTGGATCCCATGTTCTTTCCCACTCTCTCTCACGAAGCGTCTGCTTTAGTACTCTATAAACAGTTTATCACGCTCGTTATCACGCGTATAGTTCTGTGCCGTTTGTTTTTTATATATATATATATAAACTTTGTATATATGAATCTACATATTGCACTTAGAACCATGTCGACAACTTTCCCGGGCTTCGGAGAACCTTCCGAACCCCGGGAAGGTCTCTGACCAAGTCCTAGCGCGGGAGTTCGACCGGCCTGGATGCCGGAAAAAGCTGGCGGTGTCCTGGCATAGGTAGAAGCCTCCCGCGTAGGGAATAGCTCGGGAGTCGTCCGACAGGCCTTCCCCGGAGCCCGTCCACGGAACCCGAGGAGTCTTAGGTCAGATCTCGCGGAAAACGGCCAAGCCAGAGTTCGAGCGCCTCTCTCGGCATGTCGATGGCTTTTTCGGGCTTCGGAAAACATTCCGTACCCCGGAGAGGTCTCTGACAAGGTCCTAGCGCGGGAGTTCGACCGGCCTGGATGCCGGAAAAAGCAGTCGATGGCCCAGCATGAGTAAAAGTCTCCCGCATTGAGAATATTGCGGGAGTCGTCCGACGGGCCTTCCCCGGAGTCCGTCCACGGAACCCGGGGAGCTTTGGACGGATCTCGCGAAAAACGGCCGGGCCATAGTCACAGCACCACCCCCAGCATGTCGACGGCATTCCCGGGCTTCGGAGAACCTTCCGTACCCTGGGGATTTCTCTGACAAAATCCTAGCGCGGGAGTTCAACCGGCCTGAATGCCGGAAAAAGCAGGCGGTGTCCAGGCATAGGTAGAAGCCTCCCGCGTAAGGAATAGCGCGGGAGTCGTCCGGCGGGCCTCCCCCGGAGTCCGTCCACAGAACCCGAGGAGTCTGAGGTCGGATCTCGCGAAAAACGGCCAGGCCAGAGTTCCAGCGCCTCGCTCGGCATGTCGATGGCTTTTTCGGGCTTCGGAAAACATTCCGTACCCCGTAGAGGTCTCTGACAAGGTCCTAGCGCGGGAGTTTGACCGGCCTGGATGCCGGAAAAGCAGGCGATGGCCCAGCATAGGTAGAAGCCTCCCGCATAGAGACTAGCGCGGGAGTAGTCCGACGGGCCTTCCCCGGAGTCCGTCCACGGAACCCGGGGAGTCTTAGGTCGGATCTCGCGAAAAACAGCCAGGCCAGATTCTTGCGCCTCGCTCGGCATGTCGACGGCTTTCCCGGGCTTTGGAGAACCTTCTGTACACCGGGGAGGTCTCTGACAGAGTCCTAGTTTATATATATATATATATAAACTTTGTATATATGAATCTACATATTGCACTCAGAATCATGTCGACGACTTTCCCGGGCTTCGGAGAACCTTCCGAACCCCGGGAAGGTCTCTGACCAAGTCCTAGCGCGGAGTTCGACCGGCCTGGATGCCGGAAAAAGCACGCGGTGTCCTGGCATAGGTAGAAGCCTCCCGCGTAGATAATAGCGCGGGAGTCGTCCGACAGGCCTTCCCCAGAGTCCGTCCAGGGAACCCGAGGAGTCTTAGGTCGGATCTCGCGAAAAACGGCCAGGCTAGAGTTCCAGCGCCTCGCTTGGCATGTCGACGGCTTTTCCGGGCTTCGGAAAGCCTTCCGTACCCCGGGGAGGTCTCGGAAAAGTCCTAGCGCGGGAGTTCGACCGGACTGGATGCCGAAAAAGCAGGCGGTGACCCAGCATAGGTAGAAGCCTCCCGCATAGATAATAGCGCGGGAGTTGCCCGTAGTCCGTCTACGGAACCCGGCGAGTCTTAGGTGGGATCTCGTGAAAGACGAGCGGGCCGGAGTCCCAGCTCCTCCCCCTGCATGTTGACGGCTTTCCCGGGTTTCGGAGAACCTTCCGTACCCCGGGGACGTCTCTGACAAAGTCCTAGCGCGGGAGTTCTACTGGTTTGGATGCCGGAAAAAGCAGGCGGTGTCCCGGCATAATGGGGGATGCCTCCCGCGTAGGAAATAGTGCGGGAGTCGTCCGACGGGCCTTCCCCGGAGTCCGTCCACGGAACCCGAGGAGTCTTAGGTCGGATCCCGCGAGAAACGGTCGGACCAGTGTCCCAGCTCCTCCCGCAGCATGTCGACGGCTTTCTCGGGCTTCGGAGAACTTTCCGTACCCCGGGGAGGTCTCTGACAGAGTCATAGCGCGGGAGTTCGACCGGTCTGGATGCCAGAAAATGTTATTCAAGTTAATACTTCTGTCGGCAGTCCCACGACTGCCCATTTTTTTTTAATTAGTACTTGTGCTTGGTCAAAAAACGTTCATCAATAAGAGAAATTTATGCTCCGCTATCAAACAACACTTTACCGACACATCCGTTAATTTTGGCATTCACCACAATGTCATTAACATCCTTAACTCTAATATTTTCCACACACTTATCCCTACAGTTACTATAAACCAAATCGTCTCTAATTTCATCAGGATATAGGCCTGACACAACGTATACATCCTTATAATTAGACTTATTATCATTAGATCTATTGAACTGCTTTTTGTTATTGTTTTCTTTATTTGTGCTTTTTACTTTGTTGCACGGACTCACGCCGTGCAACCTTACTCGTTTTTTTTTTGCTCTTCATTTGAATTTACTTCAGTAATAGCTGATACTTTACGTGCATTAAAATTCTGAAAAGTTGTTTTATTTTTACTTTGTTGTTGTTGTGGTTGAGGCTGGAATTACTTACGCGGCGGTTCACTATTATTATTGCCACTGTTTTGGCTGTCAACATGTTCCCATTTTGTCAACAAAAGGAGTAATTCTTCCAAGGATTTGACTCCTTGCGTGATTACCGCAATTTGGATACCGCGCCCGAAATGGTGTGCTAATTTGTTGACCATTTCTGGTTCCGCTATTTCTGGTTCTAGATATTTGGCCCACGATACCAACTGGATTAGGTAATTTTATTTTGAACCCTTTATATTGGAATACCTACCAAATTCCAGCTGTATTCGGATTTTCCGTTGTATTTCACTATTCCAATACCTAGCCCTGAAGTGCCTCACCAGATCTTCATAGGTACTAATTTTATCCTGTACAATAGTAAACCATTCCGCTGCGGTACTTTTTAACCTCCTCACTACATAATTAATCTTACCCGCTTCGCTCAAGGTGTCCCCTATCGCTTCCATACCGCGCTGGCAGCTTTTGATGAAGAGGATGGGGTTTTCGGTATCGCGGCCACAAAATTTCAACTGCGAATCCGTATCGTCTAAGGTTTTGTAGACGCAGGTTGTATGATTAGCTGTTGATGACGTATCTTGGAGTCGTGATAGTTGTTGTTTCAACTCCTGGATACGTAGATCTTGTTCTGCCACCAACTCACTTACCGTGGAAGCATGTTGCACAACCTTTTCCTCGATGCCGGTGATCTTTGCCTCGCACTCGCTGATACGTGAATTATTTACTTCGAGTGAAGTTTCAATGTCGGCACAGATTACCTCCACCTTCTCGCCAATCCGTTTTTCCGTGGCTTCCAGCAGTTGCTTGTTCTGTTTGGCCTGGTCGTGCACCGTGGTATACATTTTTTTATTTTCATCGTGAAGTGCTTTGTTCTGTTTAATCGCGTCCTCTTTAAGCGATTTATTTTCCTCACGCACCGTTTGCATATTAGCCAAAATCGCGGCCAATGTTGTTTGCATATCCATTGCTGGAGTTTGAGACTCCGTCATTTTGACAATTTATATTATAACCCTTACAAATATTAAAATTTCCTTATTTATCGGAGCGTCAACTATTATTATCACAGGATTATTGTTGTTAAGAATGTTCAGATTATACGGTTTAAAGTATGCAGTCCAATATCATCAAATGTAAACAAACTTATTCTAACATAAACAAATAATAATTCAACCTCCAATACACTACTGATAAACTGTTCATATAACATATACCCGAGAATACGCAAACATAAGATATATAGTTGTCTTGATTGTTCATCATCTTTTTTCACAGCACTACACTTTATATAATAATGAAACTTTCACTTGTGAACTTACTTGTCAAGTAAGTTCACAAGTGAAAGTTTCATTATTATATAAAGATAATATATATATATATATATATATATATATGTATACACTCTGATAAAGAAATATACAACACACACAAATAAAAGTTCACAAAATTAGTTTATACAAAATTTAGAAATATTACTTAAATTACTAAATTAATCGTGCCCCCAAGTTGGCTAGCGCCATTTAATACTATGCGACAACACAATTGAATTAATTCTTGCGCATAGGATTATGGTGTGTCTCTTATAAATCAACAAGTCTATATTGGAGGTATTATAATTATTTATTGCACACCAATTGAATGTTCATACGATATATTTTTAAACATACACAAATGTTATGGATTTTGAAATATTGTTTGAAAACAGTTTACATAAAGTTTAGATCTGAATTTGTTACTTGAGTAACAAATATGAGCATCATATTCCAATTTGATGCGGCGAGATGGCTGAAGGTGATGCGTATATCTCATGTGTCCTTCCCTCGTGGATTCTGCTGGGATGGTGTCCTGATGATAAACACGCTGAACTTGTTCGACGAACTGCAACACTGCCTCGCTGCGATAACACTGATTATGATTGTTACAGGTTTTTAAATTGTTTTACTATTGTTATAGCTTAATTACGTATCTCAAGGTGTAACGTGGGTGTTTAATGAAAGGCGGTGTATAGGTGTACACCTTCCGGCACGTCTTCAAGTGTCGTCGCACCACCAGATCTACCGTGGTCGGTAGATCTCCCTATGAGGATATCTTGACTAACACGGATACATGTAATCACAATATTATATATTAAAACTGAATTACTTGGGTCTGTAGAATAACTCACACAGAGTTCCAAGTTTTCGTACACCTTTCGCACTGTTTACGTGTTCACACAAGAGAAACTTCTTGAACGCGGACCGCACGTTTTTAGACGAATGCTCAAGATGAACTGCCACTGATCTGCACATGGCAACAGACAATTACTTCACGCCTGAGTGAGTTTTAAATAGAGATTTCATATAACAAAATTTCACATTTAACAGTTATTTGAAGATAACAGAATATATGGAAATTGTAGCTAAAATTAAATTTTATGTCTGGTTCAAGTCTCATGTAAATCGGATAATTATAAAGGACACAATAGAAAAACGTTAATAACTCGCGCACACTTTCACAAACACATTACATAGAAAAATTACGAATAAAATTTTTAAGAGTTTGACCTATTCTAAATTCTTATCGGTAATACAATACAAAACTATAGCTAAAATAACCAATTTGAACAAGAAACAAATTTAAACAAGAGAATGTTCGTCATCCATGCATAAGACATAGTTCATTGCTTATCATGATCCTGTGTTCTATCGCAGGATTAATCCCCACCACGTGTAAAAAAAGAAAATTTTTAACTTTTCTTTTTTTTATGTAATAATACAATGTCCAAGTCCTAATAATAAAACATTAACCTAATAATTCAAACACAAAATAAATAAACAACTTCTAATTCTCGCCTTCCATAATTGTCATCTTGACAGATAAAAATAAACATATACACATGGTTAACATTGACAGGTAAACATAAACACGTACACGTGGTTGGCGTTTACAATCCAAACACAGATAAGCGTACACTTCTGACGTCATTCACTATCTCTATTGTCTACAATCGTTCGTTCACAGACTTATCCAACATGAGCATGTATTCTTTCTATGACATATTTTACATTGATGTTACACATTCGTACATCCTATATCCTGGTATATTCCCTTAATCATCTTTAACATAATATTTCCTTAGTGATGAAGCGTGAAATTTGCCAATAATACGGTTTGTATTGGGGTTAGTTAGGATGAACGTATTTTTCCCCACCTGTTCGGATAGCACGTAAGGACCGTTATACAGCCTAAAAAACTTAGCTGCCGTGTTGTCTTCCCTACGTCCCACATTCAAGGCACGCAAGAGTACCTTTTCCCCAGTTTTAAACTCACTAGTTTAGTCTGCATTCAATTGTTCTGTACGCTTTTCCGCACTTTTTTTAATGCGGCGTCTGGCTTCTATTTTTTTATTTCATTTTGTATTGGTACATTCTGAGTCGCTATTCATTTGCTGTAACCTTCCCAGATACGTTCTGGCATTTTTCCGGTTTGAAGCTCGCTAGAGGTATATCCTGTGGTTGTATTGTAATTTCCGTTTATGGACGTCTCGAAAAACTCGAGGTATTCCGGCCAATTACTCTGATTCACATTACAATACGTGGGGAATAATCTCCCTAATTCCTTATTGACCCTTTCAGCGAGATTGCCTTGCGGTCTCCGGATCGCTGTCAGCACTGTCTGGACATCATGTTTAGCCAACTCAGAATGCCACTTTGTATTTGTAAATTGCTTGCCTTGGTCGGACAAGATTTTTTTTATTGGATCATATTTCGGGATGTATTTATTTAGGATTATATTTAACACCGCTGTTGTTGTCGGTCTCCCAATGGCGTATAAACTAACGTGTTTAGTAAAAGCATCAGTACAAACCACAAGATTTTTCATACCCCGAGATGCCTTCGGGAGTGGACCTAAAAAGTCAATACAAACAAGGTCATTTTTGTTTTTGGCGACAACGTTGCCCATTTCTACTTGAGTATGATGGTTCGGGTACTTAGCCGTTTGCCAGATGTGACATGTGCTTGAGATGGCCTTCACTTTTCTGACCATATTTAACCAGAAGAAATCCTCACGCATAGCCAGGTAACATTTATACGCACCGGCATGTGCCAAGCTTTCGTGACATATACACGTCAAATCCTCGACGAGGGCATCGGGTACCATTATTTTCCATTCCCCATTGATGATTTTGTATACATAATACGTCTTGATGGATTTTATATTTGGGGTTTTCATGCACCCGAATCTCGTCGCTAATCCTTTTTAACTTGCAGTCACTCTGTTGTTCAGAACTTATGTTTTTTAATTGGGTTTTCAAATCGTCGTGAAGTTTGTATCTTATGGCAAGGATCTGAACCTCATTATTGGTAGACGAATGCCGTTCTTCAATCACCGGTGGATACCTGCTAAGTGTGTCAGCAGCTTTATTTTCGCTGGCTTTGCAGTACTTGATTGTAAAATCGTATTCTTGGATTGCCATAATCCATCTAGATATACGTGCATTAGCAAGTTTACAACGTAACATAAATGATACCGCCTGGTTGTCTGACAGAATTTCAAAATGCTGGCCTACAAGGTAATAACTAAATTTACCAAGACAATATACTATCGCTAAGATCTCCTTTTCTGAAGTAAAATACTTTCTTTCCGCCCCTTTTAACGACCTACTTATGTGCGCGATGATTTTATGGTCACCTTTGTTGTTCCTTTGGTAAAGTACTCCTCCAATAGCATAATCGGAAGCATCACAATTTAGCACATATGTGCTTTCCTTTTCAGGGTGAAATACATGTAGATTTTTGCTGTATAGTTCCTTGGTGGCGATGAAAGCCTGCTCGTGACGCTCCTCCCACCGCCATTTTGTATTCTTCCTCAACAATTCCAGTAGCGGTTCAATCGTCTTTGAATATTCAGGTGTGAAACGTCGGAAGTATCCTGTTAAACCAAGGAACGCCCTGATGTCTTTCGGTTTCCTTCGATTTGGGAAATCGGTAATGGCCTGTATATTTTCAGGATCAGTGGTTATCCCGTCCGCTGAAATTATATGCCCAAGGAATTTTATCCGTGATTTACCAAATTCACACTTCTCCAAGTTAAGGGCTAGGTTGGCATCCCTTAATTTGCGGAAAACGATCTCAAGATGTTGGAGATGCTCCTCAAACGATCTGGATATTATAACGATGTCATTGACAAATACACTGACGAAATCTTCCACTTCGTGACCTAACGCAAGTTCCAAGCACTTAAACATTGCGGCTAAACTGGTTACCAATCCAAACGGAACTACCTTAAATTGGTAGCACTTGTTCTAGTATAGAATGCAGTGTATTTGCGGGATTCCTTAGCTAAAGGTATCTGCCAAAACCTACTTTTCAGGTCAAGGCGGGACATATACTTTACCCCTTGGCATTTGACAAATAAATTTTCCGCATTGGGTGCGCAACTGTAACACTTCTGCATAATCGTGTTAAGATTGCGCATATCTAAGCATATTCTAACATCATTACTTTTTTTTTAACTATAACCATAGGGTTTAAGAAGTTACTATCAGTGCGTTCGAAGATACCACTTTCTAACATCTTGGTAACTTCATCAACTTGTTGTTGATAATGAAGCGGAATGGGGTAGGTCTTTCTGACAAATTTATTTTCGTCGGTGACCTGTATCGTGTCTTCATATACGTTAGTAACAGTGGGTTTATTGGCAAAAATTGATTTGTATTTATTTAAAATTTCGTCTACCTGCCTTTGTTTATCTTGGGTTATCTGACTATTGTGGGTAATCTTGTTGTCGTTATCTTATCAACACAATTAATGTGTGGCTTGAGTATCCGACACGAGCTTTGACATTGCTCGATATTGTCGTGCGTGCACCAGAGTTTAATTGTGTGTAACTTGTCTTGGATGGTACATTTCAGCGTTCTGTTAGCAAAATCAATAGTGGCTTGCAATTTATTCAATGTGTCGGTACCCACTATGACGTACACAAGTTTTTTTATCACCAGTACAGGGACTTCAATTTCCACCCCCTGTGTATATATTGTTATAAGTGCTTGTTTCCCGACCACCTGCGATTCACAAGTCGCGGATGTGACCATTTTATTGTTAACGGGTAGAATCGGACTTTTTTGAAGTGTTAACTTCTTATAGCAGAGGAGAGGGAAAAAATTTACACGGGTGTAAATCAGTAGAATATGACGTCATCAGAAAGAAATGCGACGAGAATCCGTAACAATTTCCCCCTCTCTGGATCCCATGTTCTTTCCCACTCTCTCTCACGAAGCGTCTGCTTTAGTACTCTATAAACAGTTTATCACGCTCGTTATCACGCGTATAGTTCTGTGCCGTTTGTTTTTTATATATATATATATATATATATATAAACTTTGTATATATGAATCTACATATTGCACTTAGAACCATGTCGACAACTTTCCCGGGCTTCGGAGAACCTTCCGAACCCCGGGAAGGTCTCTGACCAAGTCCTAGCGCGGGAGTTCGACCGGCCTGGATGCCGGAAAAAGCAGGCGGTGTCCTGGCATAGGTAGAAGCCTCCCGCGTAGGGAATAGCTCGGGAGTCGTCCGACAGGCCTTCCCCGGAGCCCGTCCACGGAACCCGAGGAGTCTTAGGTCAGATCTCGCGGAAAACGGCCAAGCCAGAGTTCCAGCGCCTCTCTCGGCATGTCGATGGCTTTTTCGGGCTTCGGAAAACATTCCGTACCCCGGAGAGGTCTCTGACAAGGTCCTAGCGCGGGAGTTCGACCGGCCTGGATGCCGGAAAAAGCAGTCGATGGCCCAGCATGAGTAAAAGTCTCCCGCATTGAGAATATTGCGGGAGTCGTCCGACGGGCCTTCCCCGGAGTCCGTCCACGGAACCCGGGGAGCTTTGGACGGATCTCGCGAAAAACGGCCGGGCCATAGTCACAGCTCCACCCCCAGCATGTCGACGGCATTCCCGGGCTTCGGAGAACCTTCCGTACCCTGGGGATTTCTCTGACAAAGTCCTAGCGCGGGAGTTCAACCGGCCTGAATGCCGGAAAAAGCAGGCGGTGTCCAGGCATAGGTAGAAGCCTCCCGCGTAAGGAATAGCGCGGGAGTCGTCCGGCGGGCCTCCCCCGGAGTCCGTCCACAGAACCCGAGGAGTCTGAGGTCGGATCTCGCGAAAAACGGCCAGGCCAGAGTTCCAGCGCCTCGCTCGGCATGTCGATGGCTTTTTCGGGCTTCGGAAAACATTCCGTACCCCGTAGAGGTCTCTGACAAGGTCCTAGCGCGGGAGTTTGACCGGCCTGGATGCCGGAAAAAGCAGGCGATGGCCCAGCATAGGTAGAAGCCTCCCGCATAGAGACTAGCGCGGGAGTAGTCCGACGGGCCTTCCCCGGAGTCCGTCCACGGAACCCGGGGAGTCTTAGGTCGGATCTCGCGAAAAACAGCCAGGCCAGATTCTTGCGCCTCGCTCGGCATGTCGACGGCTTTCCCGGGCTTTGGAGAACCTTCTGTACACCGGGGAGGTCTCTGACAGAGTCCTAGTTTATATATTTATATATATAAACTTTGTATATATGAATCTACATATTGCACTCAGAATCATGTCGACGACTTTCCCGGGCTTCGGAGAACCTTCCGAACCCCGGGAAGGTCTCTGACCAAGTCCTAGCGCGGGAGTTCGACCGGCCTGGATGCCGGAAAAAGCACGCGGTGTCCTGGCATAGGTAGAAGCCTCCCGCGTAGATAATAGCGCGGGAGTCGTCCGACAGGCCTTCCCCAGAGTCCGTCCAGGGAACCCGAGGAGTCTTAGGTCGGATCTCGCGAAAAACGGCCAGGCTAGAGTTCCAGCGCCTCGCTTGGCATGTCGACGGCTTTTCCGGGCTTCGGAAAGCCTTCCGTACCCCGGGGAGGTCTCTGAAAAGGTCCTAGCGCGGGAGTTCGACCGGACTGGATGCCGGAAAAAGCAGGCGATGGCCCAGCTTAGGTAGAAGCCTCCCGCATAGAGAATAGCGCGGGAGTCGTCCGACGGGCCTTCCTCGGAGTCCCTCCACGGAACTCGGGAAGTCTTAGGTCAGAACTCGCGAAAAACGGCTGGGTCAGAGTCCCAGCTCCTCCCCCAGCATGTCGACGGCATTCCCGGGCTTCGGAGAACCTTCCGTACCCCGGGGAGGTCTCTGACAAAGCCCTAGCGCGGGAGTTCGACCGGCCTGGATGCTGGAAAAAGTAGGTGGTGTCCCGGCATAGGCAGAAGCCTCCCGCATACAGAATAGCGCGGGAGTAGTCCGACGGGGCTTCCCCGAGTCCGTCCACGGAACCCGGGGAGTCTTAGATCTGATCTCGCGAAATACGGCCAGGCCAGAGTTCCAGCGCCGCGCTCGGCATGTCTACGGTTTTTTCGGCCTTCGGAGAACCTTCCGTACCCCGGAGAGGTCTCTGACAATGTCCTAGCGCGGGAGATCGACCGGCCTGGATGCCGGAAAAAGCAGGCGGTGACCCAGCATAGGTAGAAGCCTTCCGCATAGGTAATAGCGCGGGAGTTGCCCGACGGGCCTTGCCCGTAGTCCGTCTACGGAACCCGGCGAGTCTTAGGTGGGATCTCGTGAAAGACGAGCGGGCCGGAGTCCCAGCTCCTCCCCCTGCATGTTGACGGCTTTCCCGGGTTTCGGAGAACCTTCCGTACCCCGGGGACGTCTCTGACAAAGTCCTAGCGCGGGAGTTCTACTGGTTTGATGCCGGAAAAAGCAGGCGGTGTCCCGGCATAATGGGGATGCCTCCCGCGTAGGAAATAGTGCGGCAGTCGTCCGACGGGCCTTCCCCGGAGTCCGTCCACGGAACCCGAGGAGTCTTAGGTCGGATCTCGCGAGAAACGGTCGGGCCAGTGTCCCAGCTCCTCCCGCAGCATGTCGACGGCTTTCTCGGGCTTCGGAGAACTTTCCGTACCCCGGGGAGGTCTCTGACAGAGTCATAGCGCGGGAGTTCGACCGGTCTGGATGCCAGAAAATGTTATTCAAGTTAATACTTCTGTCGGCAGTCCCACGACTGCCCATTTTTTTTTAATTAGTACTTGTGCTTGGTCAAAAAACGTTCATCAATAAGAGAAATTTATGCTCCGCTATCAAACAACACTTTACCGACACATCCGTTAATTTTGGCATTCACCACAATGTCATTAACATCCTTAACTCTAATATTTTCCACACACTTATCCCTACAGTTACTATAAACCAAATCGTCTCTAATTTCATCAGGATATAGGCCTGACACAACGTATACATCCTTATAATTAGACTTATTATCATTAGATCTATTGAACTGCTTTTTGTTATTGTTTTCTTTATTTGTGCTTTTTACTTTGTTGCACGGACTCACGCCGTGCAACCTTACTCGTTTTTTTTTTTGCTCTTCATTTGAATTTACTTTAGTAATAGCTGATACTTTACGTGCATTAAAATTCTGAAAAGTTGTTTTATTTTTACTTTGTTGTTGTTGTGGTTGAGGCTGGAATTACTTACGCGGCGGTTCACTATTATTATTGCCACTGTTTTGGCTGTCAACATGTTCCCATTTTGTCAACAAAAGGAGTAATTCTTCCAAGGATTTGACTCCTTGCGTGATTACCGCAATTTGGATACCGCGCCCGAAATGGTGTGCTAATTTGTTGACCATTTCTGGTTCCGCTATTTCTGGTTCTAGATATTTGGCCCACGATACCAACTGGATTAGGTAATTTTATTTTGAACCCTTTATATTGGAATACCTACCAAATTCCAGCTGTATTCGGATTTTCCGTTGTATTTCACTATTCCAATACCTAGCCCTGAAGTGCCTCACCAGATCTTCATAGGTACTAATTTTATCCTGTACAATAGTAAACCATTCCGCTGCGGTACTTTTTAACCTCCTCACTACATAATTAATCTTATCTGCTTCGCTCAAGGTGTCCCCTATCGCTTCCATACCGCGCTGGCAGCTTTTGATGAAGAGGATGGGGTTTTCGGTATCGCGGCCACAAAATTTCAACTGCGAATCCGTATCGTCTAAGGTTTTGTAGACGCAGGTTGTATGATTAGCTGTTGATGACGTATCTTGGAGTCGTGATAGTTGTTGTTTCAACTCCTGGATACGTAGATCTTGTTCTGCCACCAACTCACTTACCGTGGAAGCATGTTGCACAACCTTTTCCTCGATGCCGGTGATCTTTGCCTCGCACTCGCTGATACGTGAATTATTTACTTCGAGTGAAGTTTCAATGTCGGCACAGATTACCTCCACCTTCTCGCCAATCCGTTTTTCCGTGGCTTCCAGCAGTTGCTTGTTCTGTTTGGCCTGGTCGTGCACCGTGGTATACATTTTTTTAATTTTCATCGTGAAGTGCTTTGTTCTGTTTAATCGCGTCCTCTTTAAGCGATTTATTTTCCTCACGCACCGTTTGCATATTAGCCAAAATCGCGGCCAATGTTGTTTGCATATCCATTGCTGGAGTTTGAGACTCCGTCATTTTGACAATTTATATTATAACCCTTACAAATATTAAAATTTCCTTATTTATCGGAGCGTCAACTATTATTATCACAGGATTATTGTTGTTAAGAATGTTCAGATTATACGGTTTAAAGTATGCAGTCCAATATCATCAAATGTAAACAAACTTATTCTAACATAAACAAATAATAATTCAACCTCCAATACACTACTGATAAACTGTTCATATAACATATACCCGAGAATACGCAAACATAAAATATATAGTTGTCTTGATTGTTCATCATCTTTTTTCACAGCACTACACTTTATATATATATATATATATATATATATATATATATATATACTCTGATAAAGAAATGTACAACACACACAAATAAAAGTTCACAAAATTAGTTTATACAAAATTTAGCAATATTACTTAAATTACTAAATTAATCGTGCCCCCAAGTTGGCTAGCGCCATTTAATACTATGCGACAACACAATATTGAATTAATTCTTGCACATAGGATTATGGTGTGTCTTTTATAAATCAACAAGTCTATATTGGAGGTATTATAATTATTTATTGCACACCAATTGAATGTTCATACGATATATTTTTAAACATACAAAAATGTTATGGATTTTGAAATATTGTTTGAAAACAGTTTACATAAAGTTTAGATCTGAATTTGTTACTTGAGTGAGGATATTCCATTTTGATGCGGCGAGATGGCTGAAGGTGATGCGTATATCTCATGTGTCCTTCCCTCGTGGATTCTGCTGGGATGGTGTCCTGATGATAAACACGCTGAACTTGTTCAACGAACTGCAACACTGCCTCGCTGCGATAACACTGATTATGATTGTTACAGGGTTTTTAAATTGTTTTACTATTGTTATAGCTTAATTACGTATCTCAAGGTGTAACGTGGGTGTTTAATGAAAGGCGGTGTATAGGTGTAAACCTTCCGCCACGTCTTCAAGTGTCGTCGCATCACCAGATCTACCGTGGTCGGTAGATCTCCCTATGAGGATATCTTGACTAAACGATTTTTTTTAATTAGTGCTTGTGCTTGGTCAAAAAACGTTCATCAATAAGAGAAATTTGTGCTCCGCTATCAAACAACACTTTACCGACACATCCGTTAATTTTGGCATTCACCACAATGTCATTAACATCCTTAACTCTAATATTTTCCACACACTTATCCCTACAGTTACTATAAACCAAATCGTCTCTAATTTCAGCAGGATATAGGCCTGACACAACGTATACATCCTTATAATTAGACTTATTATCATTAGATCTATTGAACTGCTTTTTGTTATTGTTTTCTTTATTTGTGCTTTTTACTTTGTTGCACGGACTCACGCCGTGCAACCTTACTCGTTTTTTTTTTGCTCTTCATTTGAATTTACTTCAGTAATAGCTGATACTTTACGTGCATTAAAATTCTGAAAAGTTGTTTTATTTTTACTTTGTTGCTGTTGTGGTTGAGGCTGGAATTACTTACGCGGCGGTTCACTATTATTATTGCCACTGTTTTGGCTGTCAACATGTTCCCATTTTGTCAACAAAATGAGTAATTCTTCCAAGGATTTGACTCCTTGCGTGATTACCGCAATTTGGATACCGCGCCCGAAATGGTGTGCTAATTTGTTGACCATTTCTGGTTCCGCTATTTCTGGTTCTAGATATTTGGCCCACGATACCAACTGGATTAGGTAATTTTATTTTGAACCCTTTATATTGGAATACCTACCAATTTCCAGCTGTATTCGGATTTTCCGTTGTATTTCACTATTCCAATACCTAGCCATGAAGTGCCTCACCAGATCTTCATAGGTACTAATTTTATCCTGTACAATAGTAAACCATTCCGCTGCGGTACTTTTTAACCTCCTCACTACATAATTAATCTTATCCCCTTCGCTCAAGGTGTCCCCTATCGCTTCCATACCGCGCTGGCAGCTTTTGATGAAGAGGATGGGGTTTTCGGTATCGCGGCCACAAAATTTCAACTGCGAATCCGTATCGTCTAAGGTTTTGTAGACGCAGGTTGTATGATTAGCTGTTGATGACGTATCTTGGAGTCGTGATAGTTGTTGTTTCAACTCTTGGATACGTAGATCTTGTTCTGCCACCAACTCACTTACCGTGGAAGCATGTTGCACAACCTTTTCCTCGATGCCGGTGATCTTTGCCTCGCACTCGCTGATACGTGAATTATTTACTTCGAGTGAAGTTTCAATGTCGGCACAGATTACCTCCACCTTCTCGCCAATCCGTTTTTCCGTGGCTTCCAGCAGTTGCTTGTTCTGTTTGGCCTGGTCGTGCACCGTGGTATACATTTTTTTTATTTTCATCGTGAAGTGCTTTGTTCTGTTTAATCGCGTCCTCTTTAAGCGATTTATTTTCCTCACGCACCGTTTGCATATTAGCCAAAATCGCGGCCAATGTTGTTTGCATATCCATTGCTGGAGTTTGAGACTCCGTCATTTTGACAATTTATATTATAACCCTTACAAATATTAAAATTTCCTTATTTATCGGAGCGTCAACTATTATTATCACAGGATTATTGTTGTTAAGAATGTTCAGATTATACGGTTTAAAGTATGCAGTCCAATATCATCAAATGTAAACAAACTTATTCTAACATAAACAAATAATAATTCAACCTCCAATACACTACTGATAAACTGTTCATATAACATATACCCGAGAATACGCAAACATAAGATATATAGTTGTCTTGATTGTTCATCATCTTTTTTCACAGCACTACACTTTATATATATATATATATATATATATATATATATATACTCTGATAAAGAAATGTACAACACACACATATAAAAGTTCACAAAATTAGTTTATACAAAATTTAGCAATATTACTTAAATTACTAAATTAATCGTGCCCCCAAGTTGGCTAGCGCCATTTAATACTATGCGACAACACAATATTGAATTAATTCTTGCACATAGGATTATGGTGTGTCTTTTATAAATCAACAAGTCTATATTGGAGGTATTATAATTATTTATTGCACACCAATTGAATGTTCATACGATATATTTTTAAACATACAAAAATGTTATGGATTTTGAAATATTGTTTGAAAACAGTTTACATAAAGTTTAGATCTGAATTTGTTACTTGAGTGAGGATATTCCATTTTGATGCGGCGAGATGGCTGAAGGTGATGCGTATATCTCATGTGTCCTTCCCTCGTGGATTCTGCTGGGATGGTGTCCTGATAATAAACACGCTGAACTTGTTCAACGAACTGCAACACTGCCTCGCTGCGATAACACTGATTATGATTGTTACAGGGTTTTTAAATTGTTTTACTATTGTTATAGCTTAATTACGTATCTCAAGGTGTAACGTGGGTGTTTAATGAAAGGCGGTGTATAGGTGTAAACCTTCCGGCACGTCTTCAAGTGTCGTCGCATCACCAGATCTACCGTGGTCGGTAGATCTCCCTATGAGGTTATCTTGACTAAACGATTTTTTTTAATTAGTGCTTGTGCTTGGTCAAAAAACGTTCATCAATAAGAGAAATTTGTGCTCCGCTATCAAACAACACTTTACCGACACATCCGTTAATTTTGGCATTCACCACAATGTCATTAACATCCTTAACTCTAATATTTTCCACACACTTATCCCTACAGTTACTATAAACCAAATCGTCTGTAATTTCATCAGGATATAGGCCTGAGACAACGTATACATCCTTATAATTAGACTTATTATCATTAGATCTATTGAACTGCTTTTTGTTATTGTTTTCTTTATTTGTGCTTTTTACTTTGTTGCACGGACTCACGCCGTGCAACCTTACTCGTTTTTTTTTTGCTCTTCATTTGAATTTACTTCAGTAATAGCTGATACTTTACGTGCATTAAAATTCTGAAAAGTTGTTTAATTTTTACTTTGTTGTTGTTGTGGTTGAGGCTGGAATTACTTACGCGGCGGTTCACTATTATTATTGCCACTGTTTTGGCTGTCAACATGTTCCCATTTTGTCAACAAAAGGAGTAATTCTTCAAAGGATTTGACTCATTGCGTGATTACCGCAATTTGGATACCGCGCCCGAAATGGTGTGCTAATTTGTTGACCATTTCTGGTTCCGCTATTTCTGGTTCTAGATATTTGGCCCACGATACCAACTGGATTAGGTAATTTTATTTTGAACCCTTTATATTGGAATACCTACCAAATTCCAGCTGTATTCGGATTTTCCGTTGTATTTCACTATTCCAATACCTAGCCCTGAAGTGCCTCACCAGATCCTCATAGGTAATAATTTTATCCTGTACAATAGTAAACCATTCCGCTGCGGTACTTTTTAAACTCCTCACTACATAATTAATCTTATCCACTTCGCTCAAGGTGTCCCCTATCGCTTCCATACCGCGCTGGCAGCTTTTGATGAAGAGGATGGGGTTTTCGGTATCGCGGCCACAAAATTTCAACTGCGAATCCGTATCGTCTAAGGTTTTGTAGACGCAGGTTGTATGATTAGCTGTTGATGACGTATCTTGGAGTCGTGATAGTTGTTGTTTCAACTCCTGGATACGTAGATCTTGTTCTGCCACCAACTCACTTACCGTGGAAGCATGTTGCACAACCTTTTCCTCGATGCCGGTGATCTTTGCCTCGCACTCGCTGATACGTGAATTATTTACTTCGAGTGAAGTTTCAATGTCGGCACAGATTACCTCCACCTTCTCGCCAATCCGTTTTTCCGTGGCTTCCAGCAGTTGCTTGTTCTGTTTGGCCTGGTCGTGCACCGTGGTATACATTTTTTTTATTTTCATCGTGAAGTGCTTTGTTCTGTTTAATCGCGTCCTCTTTAAGCGATTTATTTTCCTCACGCACCGTTTGCATATTAGCCAAAATCGCGGCCAATGTTGTTTGTATATCCATTGCTGGAGTTTGAGACTCCGTCATTTTGACAATTTATATTATAACCCTTACAAATATTAAAATTTCCTTATTTATCGGAGCGTCAACTATTATTATCACAGGATTATTGTTGTTAAGAATGTTCAGATTATACGGTTTAAAGTATGCAGTCCAATATCATCAAATGTAAACAAACTTATTCTAACATAAACAAATAATAATTCAACCTCCAATACACTACTGATAAACTGTTCATATAACATATACCCGAGAATACGCAAACATAAGATATATAGTTGTCTTGATTGTTCATCATCTTTTTTCACAGCACTACACTTTATATATATATATATATATATATATATATATACTCTGATAAAGAAATGTACAACACACACAAATAAAAGTTCACAAAATTAGTTTATACAAAATTTAGCAATATTACTTAAATTACTAAATTAATCGTGCCCCCAAGTTGGCTAGCGCCATTTAATACTATGCGACAACACAATATTGAATTAATTCTTGCACATAGGATTATGGTGTGTCTTTTATAAATCAACAAGTCTATATTGGAGGTATTATAATTATTTATTGCACACCAATTGAATGTTCATACGATATATTTTTAAACATACAAAAATGTTATGGATTTTGAAATATTGTTTGAAAACAGTTTACATAAAGTTTAGATCTGAATTTGTTACTTGAGTGAGGATATTCCATTTTGATGCGGCGAGATGGCTGAAGGTGATGCGTATATCTCATGTGTCCTTCCCTCGTGGATTCTGCTGGGATGGTGTCCTGATGATAAACACGCTGAACTTGTTCAACGAACTGCAACACTGCCTCGCTGCGATAACACTGATTATGATTGTTACAGGGTTTTTAAATTGTTTTACTATTGTTATAGCTTAATTACGTATCTCAAGGTGTAACGTGGGTGTTTAATGAAAGGCGGTGTATAGGTGTAAACCTTCCGGCACGTCTTCAAGTGTCGTCGCATCACCTGATCTACCGTGGTCGGTAGATCTCCCTATGAGGATATCTTGACTAAACGATTTTTTTTAATTAGTGCTTGTGCTTGGTCAAAAAACGTTCATCAATAAGAGAAATTTGTGCTCCGCTATCAAACAACACTTTACCGACACATCCGTTAATTTTGGCATTCACCACAATGTCATTAACATCCATAACTCTAATATTTTCCACACACTTATCCCTACAGTTACTATAAACCAAATCGTCTCTAATTTCAGCAGGATATAGGCCTGACACAACGTATACATCCTTATAATTAGACTTATTATCATTAGATCTATTGAACTGCTTTTTGTTATTGTTTTCTTTATTTGTGCTTTTTACTTTGTTGCACGGTCTCACGCCGTGCAACCTTACTCGTTTTTTTTTTTGCTCTTCATTTGAATTTACTTCAGTAATAGCTGATACTTTACGTGCATTAAAATTCTGAAAAGTTGTTTTATTTTTACTTTGTTGTTGTTGTGGTTGAGGCTGGAATTACTTACGCGGCGGTTCACTATTATTATTGCCACTGTTTTGGCTGTCAACATGTTCCCATTTTGTCAACAAAAGGAGTAATTCTTCCAAGGATTTGACTCCTTGCGTGATTACCGCAATTTGGATACCGCGCCCGAAATGGTGTGCTAATTTGTTGACCATTTCTGGTTCCGCTATTTCTGGTTCTAGATATTTGGCCCACGATACCAACTGGATTAGGTAATTTTATTTTGAACCCTTTATATTGGAATACCTACCAATTTCCAGCTGTATTCGGATTTTCCGTTGTATTTCACTATTCCAATACCTAGCCCTGAAGTGCCTCACCAGATCTTCATAGGTACTAATTTTATCCTGTACAATAGTAAACCATTCCGCTGCGGTACTTTTTAACCTCCTCACTACATAATTAATCTTATCCGCTTCGCTCAAGGTGTCCCCTATCGCTTCCATACCGCGCTGGCAGCTTTTGATGAAGAGGATGGGGTTTTCGGTATCGCGGCCACAAAATTTCAACTGCGAATCCGTATCGTCTAAGGTTTTGTAGACGCAGGTTGTATGATTAGCTGTTGATGACGTATCTTGGAGTCGTGATAGTTGTTGTTTCAACTCCTGGATACGTAGATCTTGTTCTGCCACCAACTCACTTACCGTGGAAGCATGTTGCACAACCTTTTCCTCGATGCCGGTGATCTTTGCCTCGCACTCGCTGATACGTGAATTATTTACTTCGAGTGAAGTTTCAATGTCGGCACAGATTACCTCCACCTTCTCGCCAATCCGTTTTTCCGTGGCTTCCAGCAGTTGCTTGTTCTGTTTGGCCTGGTCGTGCACCGTGGTATACATTTTTTTAATTTTCATCGTGAAGTGCTTTGTTCTGTTTAATCGCGTCCTCTTTAAGCGATTTATTTTCCTCACGCACCGTTTGCATATTAGCCAAAATCGCGGCCAATGTTGTTTGCATATCCATTGCTGGAGTTTGAGACTCCGTCATTTTGACAATTTATATTATAACCCTTACAAATATTAAAATTTCCTTATTTATCGGAGCGTCAACTATTATTATCACAGGATTATTGTTGTTAAGAATGTTCAGATTATACGGTTTAAAGTATGCAGTCCAATATCATCAAATGTAAACAAACTTATTCTAACATAAACAAATAATAATTCAACCTCCAATACACTACTGATAAACTGTTCATATAACATATACCCGAGAATACGCAAACATAAGATATATAGTTGTCTTGATTGTTCATCATCTTTTTTCACAGCACTACACTTTATATATATATACTCTGATAAAGAAATGTACAACACACACAAATAAAAGTTCACAAAATTAGTTTATACAAAATTTAGAAATATTACTTAAATTACTAAATTAATCGTGCCCCCAAGTTGGCTAGCGCCATTTAATACTATGCGACAACACAATTGAATTAATTCTTGCGCATAGGATTATGGTGTGTCTTTTATAAATCAACAAGTCTATATTGGAGGTATTATAATTATTTATTGCACACCAATTGAATGTTCATACGATATATTTTTAAACATACACAAATGTTATGGATTTTGAAATATTGTTTGAAAACAGTTTACATAAAGTTTAGATCTGAATTTGTTACTTAAGTGAAGATATTCCAATTTGATGCGGCGAGATGGCTGAAGATGATGCGTATATCTCATGTGTCCTTCCCTCGTGGATTCTGCTGGGATGGTGTCCTGATGATAAACACGCTGAACTTGTTCGACGAACTGCAACACTGCCTCGCTGCGATAACACTGATTATGATTGTTACAGGTTTTTAAATTGTTTTACTATTGTTATAGCTTAATTACGTATCTCAAGGTGTAACGTGGGTGTTTAATGAAAGGCGGTGTATAGGTGTACACCTTCCGGCACGTCTTCAAGTGTCGTCGCATCACCAGATCTACCGTGGTCGGTAGATCTCCCTATGAGGATATCTTGACTAACACGGATACTTGTAATCACAATATTATTTATTAAAACTGAATTACTTGGGTCTGTAGAATAACTCACACAGAGTTCCAAGTTTTCGTACACCTTTCGCACTGTTTACGTGTTCACACAAGAGAAACTTCTTGAACGCGGACCGCACGTTTTTAGACGAATGCTCAAGATGAACTGCCACTGATCTGCACATGGCAACAGACAATTACTTCACGCCTGAGTGAGTTTTAAATAGAGATTTCATATAACAAAAATTCACATTTAACAGTTATTTGAAGATAACAGAATATATGGAAATTGTAGCTAAAATTAAATTTTATGTCTGGTTCAAGTCTCATGTAAATCGGATAATTATAAAGGACACAATAGAAAAACGTTAATAACTCGCGCACACTTTCACAAACACATTACATAGAAAAATGACGAATAAAATTTTTAAGAGTTTGACCTATTCTAAATTCTTATCGGTAATACAATACAAAACTATAGCTAAAATAACCAATTTGAACAAGAAACAAATTTAAACAAGAGAATGTTCGTCATCCATGCATAAGACATAGTTCATTGCTTATCATGATCCTGTGTTCCATCGCAGGATTAATCCCCACCACGTGTAAAAAAAGAAAATTTTTAACTTTTCTTTTTTTTATGTAATAATACAATGTCCAAGTCCTAATAATAAAACATTAACCTAATAATTTAAACACAAAATAAATAAACAACTTCTAATTCTCGCCTTCCATAATTGTCATCTTGACAGATAAACATAAACATATACACATGGTTAACATTGACAGGTAAACATAAACACGTACACGTGGTTGGCGTTTACAATCCAAACACAGATAAGTGTACACTTCTGACGTCATTCACTATCTCTATTGTCTACAATGGTTCATTCCAGACTTATCCAACATGAGCATGTATTCTTTCTATGACATATTTTACATTGATGTTACACATTCATACATCCTATATCCTGGTATATTCCCTTAATCATCTTTAACATATTATTTACTTAGTGATGAAGCGTGAAATTTGCCAATAATACGGTTTGTATTGGGGTTAGTTAGGATGAACGTATTTTTCCCCACCTGTTCGGATAGCACGTAAGGACCGTTATACAGCCTAAAAAACTTAGCTGCCGTGTTGTCTTCCCTACGTCCCACATTCAAGGCACGCAAGAGTACCTTTTCGCCAGTTTTAAACTCACTAGTTTATGCTCAGCATTCAATTGTTCTGTACGCTTTTCCGCACTTTTTTTAATGCGGCGTCTGGCTTCTATTTTTTTATTTCATTGGGTATTGGTACATTCTGAGTCGCTATTCATTTGCTGTAACCTTCCCAGATACGTTCTGGCATTTTTCCGGTTTGGAGCTCGCTAGGGGTATATCCTGTGGTTGTATTGTAATTTCCGTTTATGGACGTCTCGAAAAACTCGAGGTATTCCGGCCAATTACTCTAATTCACATTACAATACGTGGGGAATAATCTCCCTAATTCCTTATTGACCCTTTCAGCGAGATTGCCTTGCGGTCTCCGGATCGCTGTCAGCACTGTCTGGACATCATGTTTAGCCAACTCAGAACGCCACTTTGTATTTGTAAATTGCTTCCCTTGGTCGGACAAGATTTTTTTTATTGGATCATATTTCGGGATGTATTTATTTAGGATTATATTTAACACCGCTGTTGTTGTCGGTCTCCCAATGGCGTATAAACTAACGTGTTTAGTAAAAGCATCAGTACAAACCACAAGATTTTTCATACCCCGAGATGCCTTCGGGAGTGGACCTAAAAAGTCAATACAAACAAGGTCATTTTTGTTTTTGGCGACAACGTTGCTCATTTCTACTTGAGTATGATGGTTCGGGTACTTAGCCGTTTGCCAGATGTGACATGTGCTTGAGATGGCCTTCACTTTTCTGACCATATTTAACCAGACGAAATCCTCACGCATAGCCAGGTAACATTTATACGCACCGGCATGTGCCAAGCTTTCGTGACATATACACGTCAAATCCTTGACGAGGGCATCGGGTACCATTATTTTCCATTCCCCATTGATGATTTTGTATACATAATACGTCTTGATGGATTTTATATTTGGGGTTTTCATGCACCCGAATCTCGTCGCTAATCCTTTTTAACTTGCAGTCACTCTGTTGTTCAGAACTTATGTTTTTTAATTGGGTTTTCAAATCGTCGTGAAGTTTGTATCTTATGGCAAGGATCTGAACCTCATTATTGGTAGACGAATGCCGTTCTTCAATCACCGGTGGATACCTGCTAAGTGTGTCAGCAGCTTTATTTTCGCTGGCTTTGCAGTACTTGATTGTAAAATCGTATTCTTGGATTGCCATAATCCATCTAGATATACGTGCATTAGCAAGTTTACAACGTAACATAAATGATACCGCCTGGTTGTCTGACAGAATTTCAAAATGCTGGCCTACAAGGTAATAACTAAATTTACCAAGACAATATACTATCGCTAAGATCTCCTTTTCTGAAGTAAAATAGTTTCTTTCCATCCCTTTTAACGACCTACTTATGTGCGCGATGACTTTATGGTCACCTTTGTTGTTCCTTTGGTAAAGTACTCCTCCAATAGCATAATCAGAAGCATCACAATTTAGCACATATGTGCCTTCCTTTTCAGGGTGAAATACATGTAGATTTTTGCTGTATAGTTCCTTGGTGGCGATGAAAGCCTGCTCGTGACGCTCCTCCCACCTCCATTTTGTATTCTTCCTCAACAATTCCAGTAGCGGTTCAATCGTCTTTGAATATTCAGGTGTGAAACGTCGGAAGTATCCTGTTAAACCAAGGAACGCCCTGATGTCTTTCGGTTTCCTTCGATTTGGGAAATCGGTGATGGCCTGTATCTTTTCAGGATCAGTGGTTATCCCGTCCGCTGAAATTATATGCACAAGGAATTTTATCCGTGATTTACCAAATTCACACTTCTCCAAGTTAAGGGCTAGGTTGGCATCCCTTAATTTGCGGAAAACGATCTCAAGATGTTGGAGATGCTCCTCAAACGATCTGGATATTATAAGGATGTCATTGACAAATACACTGACGAAATCTTCCACTTCGTGACCTAACGCAAGTTCCAGGCACTTAACCATTGCGGCTAAACTGGTTACCAATCCAAACGGAACTACCTTAAATTGGTAGCACTTGTTCTTGTATAGAATGCAGTGTATTTGCGGGATTCCTTAGCTAAAGGTATCTGCCAAAACCCACTTTTCAGGTCAAGGAGGGACATATACTTTACCCCTTGGCATTTGACAAATAAATTTTCCGCATTGGGTGCGCAATTGTAACACTTCTGCGTAATCGTGTTAAGATTGCGCATATCTAAGCATATTCTAACATCATTACTTTTTTTTTAACTATAACCATAGGGTTTAAGAAGTTACTATCAGTGCGTTCGAAGATACCACTTTCTAACATCTTGGTAACTTCCTCATCAACTTGTTGTTGATAATGAAGCGGAATGGGGTAGGTCTTTCTAACAAATTTATTTTCGTCGGCGACCTGTATCGTGTGTTCATATACGTTAGTAACAGTGGGTTTATTGGCAAAAATTGATTTGTATTTATTTAAAATTTCGTCTACCTGCCTTTGTTTATCTTGGGTTATCTGACTATTGCGGGTAATCTTCTTGTCCGTTATCTTATCAACGCAATTAATGTGTGGCTTGAGTATCCGACACGAGCTTTGACATTGCTCGATATTGTCGTGCGTGCACCAGAGTTTAATTGTGTGTAACTTGTCTTGGATGGTACATTTCAGCGTTCTGTTATCAAAATCAATAGTGGCTTGCAATTTATTCAATGTGTCGGTACCCACTATGACGTACACAAGTTTTTTTATCACCAGTACAGGGACTTCAATTTCCACCCCCTATGTATATATTGTTATAAGTGCTTGTTTCCCGACCACCTGCGATTCACAAGTCGCGGATGTGACCATTTTATTGTTAACGGGTAGAATCGGAATTGTTTGAAGTGTTAACTTCTTATAGCAGAGGAGAGGGAAAAAATTTACACGGGTGTAAATCAGTAGAATGTGACGTCATCAGAAAGGAATGCGACGAGAATCCGTAACAATTTCCCCCTCGCTGGAGCCCATGTTCTTTCCCACTCTCTCTCAAGAAACGTCTGCTGTAGTACTCTATAAACAGTTTATCACACTCGTTAACACGCGTATAGTTCTGTGCCGTTTGTTTTTTATATATATATAAACTTTGTATACATGAATCTACATATTGCACTCAGAACCATGTCGACGACTTTCCCGGGCTTCGGAGAACATTCCGAACCCCGGGAAGGTCTCAGACCAAGTCCTAGCGCGGGAGTTCGACCGGCCTGGATGCCGGAAAAAGCAGTCGATGGCCCAGCATGAGTAGAAGCCTCCCGCATTGAGAATATTGCGGGAGTTGTCCGACAGGCCTTCCCCGGAGTCCGTCCACGGAACCCGGGGAGTCTTAGGACGGATCTCGCGAAAAACGGCCAGGCCAGATTCTTGCGCCTCGCTCGGCATGTCGACGGCTTTCCCGGGCTTTGGAGCACCTTCCGTACCCCGGGGAGGTCTCTGACAGAGTCGTAGTTCATATATATTGTAACACCACAAAATGTTACATAACCTAGACACTCACCAGAAGGGTGTAAATAATTACACTGAAGTGATAAAAGTGAATCATTTATAATGAATGTAGCAAAGAAGAGAAGGACCAGCAAAGAAGAAAGAAGAGGAAGATCCCAAAAAGCAGTGATGAATACACTGCATGACACTACAACAAACACTATGACTGACTTTAACTAATGGACATGCAAAGTTCACAATAAGCTGTCAAACGAGCCAGTCCATGACATTAATGTAGAGTCATGTAAAAGTAAAACTAACTAAATAATGACTGAAATAATGTAATATCAGTAACAGCATTTTGGCTGAAAGTAAAAGAACCATGACCAATAAATAACAAAGCCTATGACTAGAATAGCTATGGCCACAATGTATATTAAAACTAGCATTACCAGCCCAGATGTAATATTATTGGGTAAAAATAGTTATAAAAGGAAATCTTATATGGATGAGTAACTTCCTTATTAGACAAAATGTAATTAGTAACAATTG
Source organism: Magicicada septendecula (assembly GCA_034769895.1). Lineage (NCBI taxonomy): Eukaryota > Metazoa > Arthropoda > Insecta > Hemiptera > Cicadidae > Magicicada > Magicicada septendecula. Next base: position 915,648,458 of record CM068367.1, on the reverse strand, counting down.
TTGAGGTATAAACATAGTACTAAGAATGTGTCTAGCCCATTCCTAAACAAACGTTTGTCAGTAAATTAATAGGGAAACAGGACTCCTAATGAACATAAAATTTACTGAACAATCAATATAACTAAGCGAAATGTGAAATACCACCACTCAATTATTAAGGTATAACTTTAAATTGAGTAGGCCCGAAAAAATGTATTTAGAAAATAAGGATTTTTTATGATAGTGTATTACCATAATTATGTTAAGAATGAATGAATATTGTACAGTCATAAATAGCTCTTAATTATAATCATAGATGTATTAGTGTTCAAATAATGATGTTCTAAAGAAAACGCAGTGTAAATCACTAAATGTAAAAAGATAGGAAATGATCGCATTATGCATTGCTAGCAGACTACAGTGAGAAACCCTGTTTCAAAACATTATTTATAAGCATTGTCAAAGAAAACGAGGTTAAAACCAGTGTTAAGCCACATCAAATTAAAGCCCAGAAGCTAAACTTTAATTTGATGGTAATAACCTCGAGATTGGAATTATAATAAGTGCATAGTGCGTGTTAGCATCATTTGTTATTAAAATTAAGAAATTGTTGGAGTAATACCGATAACAACGAAAGCTGAGTACAACGTTCGCTCCGGCGGCCGTTAGAAAAAACGATACGTCATTGTAACGGTTATCAGAGCCAATCAGAGTCGTTTTACTAAACGACTTTTCTCTCTAAGCGCGATGCAGCGAAGGGGTATATAACCAACAGCGCAGAGAATTCGTTACAGATTTGTCAACCCACTCGAGCGATACAGTCGCCGCTCGCCAGCGTAATACTTTTTATGACTTAACATAGTATAACAACAGTAAATATTTCAAAATTCTTCAAACCAGTCAACAGTACAGCGATTAACCACACGGAAAGTGCTTCGACAGTAATAAGTGAATATTTTAATTAGTGCGTGTGTTCGGAACGAGCGAGAGTATTATAATCAGTAATTTAAATAGCCCAGATTTATTAAGAAGAGGGCAGATTCCTCGTTTCAAGTGCGTATAAAGTGTAATTAACCAGTGATCATTATAATCCGATCACTGGAGTGTTTTTAAATTTTAATCTATACGATTAAACGAAATAAGGTAACACAGTGACCATTTATATCGTTTATCTGTTTGCACTGATCATAATTTTCAACAACATTGTACTGACGCAAGGACAACAAAACTTTCAATAACATACACAGAATCAATTTATTTAGAGGATTAATTAATCCAACGTAAGATATTTGTGTTAGTATTAAGCACCACAATATTTGTTAGTATATAAGTAAGCGTAACGATCGCTAACCTTAAAAATAATTACGAGTTTTTAAAAAAGAGGCCAAATTACTAATTATTAGTAGATTAACGTCTGTCAAGGCATATGATAGTATTCTATTTGTATTTCAAAGAGCCTACCCGTGAGGTAAATTATATATTAAAAGTCAAATTTGTTAATAGTTATAAGAGTTTTATTGTTCTAAACTGAGCTAGGCCGTATTGTAGACGGGCAAATTAACATCAAGTTTGTGTTAACGCAATTATTGTATTTTTATTTGTTGAATTGTTTTAAAGGGTAAAATAAACCCACGATTTTATTCATTATAAACTTTGATTACATTTATTTCTGTACGATAATCTTTAAAAGATTGAAAGTAAGACGGCTTTCATACTTGATAATTTAATAGCCTCTGGTGAGCTCTAAAGCAGCAGCATGCAGAATTGCTAACAAGACATAAATAATATAAAAATGACTTACCGTATCTCACGACTGGGTAGATCCTGACACTCAAGGCAGGATAGACTGGTTGGGAAAAGGATGGGTTAAATGTACGGAGTTCTACCTGCCGAGGAGTCCCAACTCGTGGATGATGACACTAAGATGGTTGACGTGCTACAAAAAGGCTACAAGTCCATTGCATGTATGAGCCCTACAAAAGCCATAGTGCCAACTTCGGAAAATGAAAATAATGACCGGTTCGATCCGAAATATCGAACACCGGCCCCCGTTGACCGCAATGGGTCAACCACGAACTACACCAAAAGACATGGCCAAAATACATTACAAAAATTTGGCTTTTGGTGAACAGGAACACTCTTTGAAAATTACCCTCCAACATAGGAGGGGGTCACACGCAAACACAAGAAAATACAAACATACAGAAAACCATGCAAAACATGCAATTAATTAGAAAACCATGCCGAATAACTCCGCCGCGGGCGCATCGACCAGGCGAGCAATCCGAAAGGTTCGGGTAGAGCAGACAAAACCCAATAACATACAATAAACAATGGCCCAGCCAAACACAATGTAAAACTCAGCAAATCAACTTAGTTAGTTCCCTAGTGTTTTTTACATTTTTTTCTTTTTTATTTTTGTTGTTGTTCCCTTTATTCCCCTTTTTTTTATCATTTTTTTTTTTACTTATTTTGTTGTTGTTGATTTGTTGAGCATCCATAACTCCCAATAAACTGGCACAACGCCATGTCAGAAACCTTCCACAATGTAAAATTCACTGCGGACAACAGCTGGAAGGAATCACCTGGGAAATCCCAGCAAAGTGTCCAGTAAGTCCACAACAATCATTGAAACTAATTCTGCTCACCCGAAAAACAAGATAAACCCAATCAAGAAGATATAGGCAACCGGTATAATTTAATAGCCGGTCGTTCAAAAGAACCTGTGGAGGTTTTAACTGAAACGCGACGAACAACTCCGTCGCTCCCCGGAAACACAGCTGAAACTCGGCCCAGAGGCCACATCAGGGGGGGGGAGAATTCTGTTCCTCCATAACCACCAGGTCCCCAACCATTAAATTTCTTGACTTAGACGACCACTTCGATCTGGCATGAAGTGCCGTCAGGTATTCCAAACGCCACCTTTTCCAAAAGGCTTGGAGCAAAGCGGCAATTTGTTTGTAATGACGGACGGTCCCTTCATTTAATGAGACTTCAGCTTCCGGGGGCGCGGTAATGGGGCGGCCAACCAAAAAATGACCAGGCGTTAGAGCCTGGTAATCACTTAGATCTGAGGATAGGGCAGTCAAAGGACGGGAATTTAAGATTCCCTCAATGCGAATGCATAACGACGAAAATTCTGCTATGGTCAGCGACCTGGTCCCAATCATGCGTTTCATGTGAAACTTGGCCGACTGGACAGCCCGTTCCCACAAGCCACCCTGATGAGGGGCAGACGGAGGGATAAATTTAAATTCAATGTTATTGTCAACAGCAAAAGCTGTTATCTGAGCTGACTGGTCAGGATTGGAAAGAACATTTTTGAGCTCCCGTTTGAGTTCGGAGCGCGACCCCACAAAATTCCTACCACAATCCGAATACAGTGTTTTCGGAGCCCCATGATGACTAATAAACCGCCTCAACACATCAATAAACTGGGGCGTTGAAAGATCCATAGCCACTTCAAAGTGAACTGCTTTAGTGGCTAAGCAGATGAAAATGCATAGATAGGCTTTGACGATAGGTGCCTTCCGAACAGCGTAAGCCCGTACCAAAAAGGGGCCAGCATAATCCATGCCGGAAGAATAAAATGGAGGTGCCGGATTAACCCTAGGGATTGGCAAATCCCCCATTAACGGGTTGGTGGGGCGAGGACGCGCCCTGAAACAAGGAAGACATTTCCAAATTATAGTTCTTATTGCCTGACGTGCGGACAAAATCCAATAATTTTGGGCAAGCTGAAATTGAACTTGCAAGGGCCCAGCATGACCTAACCACACATGGGTGTGATGAATTAGCAACCCTACTAGGTGGTGATGCTTGGGCAGTAAAATCGGAAAACGATTTCTAGTAACCGCAGAGTTGGTCAAGCGACCGCGTACTCGAATGAGGCCAAAATCATCTATAAACGGGACCAGGCGCTGAATGCGGACCGGGAGCCGCTTACCTAAACGAAGAGCCGCGAGCTCCTGTCCAAACACGCTGCGCTGAATGTAGCGTAAAATATACTTAACAGCCAACTTCTTCCAATCCATGGCTGTGGAAGCTTCAATCCGCGAAGGCATAGCCCACCTTAAGATGACTGAGGTAACCCCTACCACTAAGGGCCACGAAGACAAGTGCTCAAACAATTCCACCCGGGGCTCCTGAGTGAGAAACGAAGAGACCTTGGTAACATCTTGGCAACATCTTGCACGTCGTGATTCGGGCGATAATTAATAGGGGGTCAGCATAGAGCATCAAGCTTTAACCAATCTGGCCCTGACCACCACAATGTCGACGACCGGAGGCTGGAGAGTGACGTACCTCTAGAGGCTAAATCAGCGGGGTTAGAAACACCATGAACATGACGCCAAGATTTAGTATCGGTCCACTCGGCAATGGCAGCCACCCGATTAGCAATAAACGTCTTCAATTTAAAAGTAGGCATATTCAGCCAATCCAAGACAATCGTCGAGTCCGTCCATAAGAAAACTTGACTCAATTGAATACATGACGAGAATAAGCCAACATAATGACGAACAAGTTTGGCTAAAAGATAAGCTCCCAACAACTCCAAACGTAGGATTGATAAAGTTTTAAGAGGTGCCACTTTAGTTTTAGACGACACCAACGAAACCACCGGAGGACCAGAGTCAGTATAAATGGACAGATAGAGGACGGCCGCGTAACCCAACTGGGAAGCATCACAGAAACCATGCAATATAACCCTTTCAATATGCCCACCTTTAGGGAGGAATGGCCGGGAAATAGTAATTACCGAAAGATGATTCAAAGAGGACAGGAATTGACTCCAATAATCATTTAAGTCATCACTTAGAGGAGCATCCCAGTCCAAGCCCTCAGCCCAGAGTTTTGGAAAAAAGCCTTGGCCCTGAAAATCACTGGCGAAAGCCAACCACATGGGTCAAATAATTGTGCCATCTGGGATAACACGACACGTTTGGTAAATTGAACCTGAGCATTGCTGCAACAGGCCAAAGGAGGAAATGAGAAGCAATCGGTTGAATGGTCCCAACTTAAACCCAGAATATCCTTGTCCTTAGCAACGACGGAAACACTCTGAGCGGCTGATTCAGGTAGGCAGTCGGGTTGATTAGTACACCATTTTTTCAAATTGAACCCTCCTGAAGACAACAACAGAATTAATTCCCGATGTAATTTGCAAAGCTCTGATTTTGAATCAGCGCCAGCAGCAATATCATCCACAAAAATATTACGGCTAAGTACCGCCGCTCCCGCAGGAAAATTAACTGCCTCATCCTGAGCCAGCCGCTGCAAGGTTCGCAACGCCTGAAAAGGGGCGCAAGCCAGCCCGTAAGTAACGGTACGCAAAGCGGAAACCCTTAGTGGGGCGGTAACCTCCTCACGCCATAAAATACACAGGTACGCCGAGTCATCAGGATGCATAGCAATTTGGCGATACATCTGTTCGATGTCGCACGTGAAAACATGGCTAAACCGCCGAAACAAAGTCAAAACGTCGGACAGTAAGGTCTGCAACTTAGTGCCGACACATAACACGTCATTTAAGGAAATCCCAGAGGACGTCTTCATGCTGGCGTCAAACACCACCCTTATTTTTGAAGTATCACCTCTAACTTTAAAGATACCATGATGAGGGATGAAATATTTTGGAAAATTGGGGTCAGACACCAATGACATATGCCCCTGAGCGACATAATCCGTTATAAATTGTACATACTGGCTCTTAAACTGACTGTTCGCCGCAAATTTCCTTTCTAACGCAAAAAACCGAGACATGGCTCCCTTAAGGGAATTTCCCAAAATGTGAGAAGAGTTTTTGAAGAACGGCAAGCGCACCTGGTAACGACCCGACGGCAACCGACTTGTTGACTCCATGTAAAACCTTTCAGCAAAGTGATCCTCTTCAGATAATTGGTGGGGTACAGCTGGAGGCTCTTCGACCTCCCAAAAACGATGAACTTGCTCAATTAGGTTTGTTGTATCCGTAGATAACGTGGTGACGGAAGGATAAAAGTGGTGGAAATGACAGTGAAGCTGATGTGCAGATACCAGATCCAAAAGAAGGCCAGTGAGACCGCTAGCACAAGTCAATGCACAATTAAGTGAAATTGGGGCTCTACCCATAATCACAAACCCAAAACGTGTCCTAACTGCAACAGGCAAACCTGCACCCAAAGGAATAGTCTCTCCCATAAGAATAGCCGCTACAATATCGGCTCCAAATAACGCATCAATTGGGGCTGCTACATCGAAGGTAGGGTCAGCTAACAAAAAATCTTTTGTAGCCTGCTTAACTTCAGGCAACACGTGGAACCTAGGTGAGTCCGACGAGATCTTAGAAAGAATTATAAAGGCATGGTTAGATGCCACAACCTCGCGTTTTAAAGTTTCCAAGGACAGATGGCACACCTTTTTTGCTTTGGTGGCAATATCACCTACCCCATTGACACTTACTGAAGCGTCAAAACAAGCACACTTAAAGCGAGATGCACATGCTTCAGTTATGAAAGAAGCATGGGACGCGCTATCCAGGATGGCCCTAACTACAATATAACCACCATTCGGAGACGACAAGACTGCTAGACAGGTGGCTAACAGAACCCCTGCAGGATGGGACAGAGACACGGTCAGAGTAGTGCTCGACAGATCAACTTGGTCTACAAGCGATGACCTCGAAGCCTTGAGTTCAGCTGTGTCAGAAATCTGTGAACGAGACGGAGACGGACGGGCATTTTTGAAGTGAAGTAAAGTGTGGTGGTACTTAGAGCCACACGTTTTGCACCTATTTTTGCACCAGCCCGAATGTTTATGTTGGAGGCACGAAAGACAACATTTTTTATTTTTAAGACTTTGAAAACGAGCCCTAGGGTCCCTACTCAGCCACGCCGGGCACTTGAGAAGCACATGGGTCCGGGAATCGCAATGAAGGCAACGTGAACTAGATGCATCCCGTTGCGTAACCTCCGCAGATAATGTAGACACAGCAAGAGGAGTAGCCTTAGAAAAAGAAACCTTCTGGGTTTTCTGGTGGCTAGTGCTAGGAAGAGCAGGTAAAGCCGATTCCAAAGATGCCTGTTCTTTCTGTTCCGCCATAGCGGTTAAAAATGTCATAATTTCTGTTAGGGCAGGGAGATTCTCTTTGTCCGTAACAGACGCCTCAAAGCGTTCACGCAATGATAGATCCAGCCTAGACAATACAAAAGACGCATATATTGCTTGATATATATCAGCAATGTTTAGAGCTGACAACGCTGAAAAGTTAGCATTGAAGCTGTCCACCAACTTTCTAATAGACGCAGCTGATCGCATAGAAGCGGCTGGTAACTGAAGCAGATTGGTACAATAAACCCGAGCTGCCAAACGAGGATTGTGATAACGACTTTTAAGAGTTGACAGTGCAAGTGAATAACTATCATCAACTATGGGAAGCGCGGCAACCTTCTCATACGCCTCACCCTTAAGATGAGTCAGTAAATATAACAATTTTTGCTTTGGGGTGAGGGCAGGACTTTCGTCCACCAATGTGGTGAACTTTGACCAAAACTCGGACCAACATTTGGCCTGGCCATCAAAACAAGGTAATGAAAGCTTCGGCAACTCATGAACGAGAACACCTGGGTGCCCGCCACTTGCCGATGAAAATCGACCGGAACCAACCGGTATCTCTGGTTTTGTTAGTTTGGACGCTAAAATGCTACCCCGGACATAAATATCCTTAATTTGAGCTACCACCGAAAAAATGTGGTCCTCGTCCAATCCCTGGGGCAATGACTCGGCCGATAGGTAAGGATCGACCTTACCTAGAAGGTCCTGATATTCTTCGGACAACCTGGAGGCCAAAATACCGGCTTCATGTTGATCCACGGCTCTCAATTGCGGCAACCCTTCCAACTTATTTATTAAATGCTGCAACGCAAGTATTCCCACCGAAGTGGTCCGGTCAAAAGCTGCCAACGACAATTTAGCAGGCATATTGAATTAAAAAATATCGCGCAACCGACAACTACCTTTAATAAGAGAATTAGGAACTGAACAATAATCACGACCCGACTTAGCCTAACAGTGATCGAGATAACTAGGCGTCTGACACAACTACTTTGCATACACAATACCGAGCAAGATAAATACAAAAGTAAATTAGTGCAAGGCAAAATACAACTTACACAATCCAACAGGCAAATAATACCAAACACAATAAATTAAACACGCAACAAATTGATTTACACAGCGCAAAAGCACGACAACAAAAACACAAGTTACACAAGATTACAGCACATACGGTGCAAAATAATGGTACACAAAAGTGCACCCAAAAAACAAACATGTATAATACCAAATAGAATAAATACACACAAAACACAGCAAAGTACAATGTACAACAATTCACCAGTTACCGAACCAAACACAATAACTGGGACACATTAAATGCCAAAATTGATGGTCAACGCGGCGTGTATGGACAGGGTAACCCATATGCAAAATATAAACCGCACCTAAAGGTAATGGCCAATGCCGAAAAAATTAAATACAAAGGCAGGCTATTCCGAAATCCGGATAACCTAAAACCGTTCCCTTTACGCCTGACAGTCGCAAACATGTAGCGCACAATTTCACGTGGGACGCAAACCGTAACAGGACGGAAACAAACTTCACCAGACTTGACCCAATAATTAAACGACTACCCCAACAAACAAGGTGCAAAATTTTTACACAAAATTTGCCCACCTGGCCATGCACACACGACGTTCACTGCTGACACCAAGCAACAGCATTGAAACGCAAACTCGTAGTTCACATGCGTACGTATTATACCAACGTGCCTCCGTGCAATAGCATGCAAATGACGAACATTCATGAAATTGGAAAAATTAACGGCATGCAAAACAACCACGAGCAGGCACAAAAAACGAAACGGCACGGACGTTGGTAATTAAAATAAAAGTCACGCAGCCAAAACTGACTTATAACCCAATTACTGAAACTCGACCCACCAGCAGCAACATGCACAAAATTACGAAACACGTGCTCCCAGGCGTGACGGCAAGCAATTTAATTGAAAAGCTAGCAACCTCATGAACCCTCTGGTAGTAAATAGATGTACGATAATCTTTTAAAAGATTGAAAGTAAGACGGCTTTCATACTTGATAATTTAATAGCCTCTGGTGAGCTCTAAAGCAGCAGCATGCAGAATTGCTAACAAGACATAAATAATATAAAAATGACTTACCGTATCTCACGACTGGGTAGATCCTGACACTCAAGGCAGGATAGACTGGTTGGGAAGAGGGTGGGTTAAATGTACGGAGTTCTACCTGCCGAGGAGTCCCAACTTGTGGATGAGACACTAAGATGGTTGACGTGCGACAAAAAGGCTACAAGTCCATTGCATGTATGAGCCCTACAAAAGCCATAGTGCCAACTTCGGAAAATGAAAATAATGACCGGTTCGATCCGAAAAATCGAACAATTTCATATAGCTAAATAATACTCAACATTGAGTACAGTGAGATAACTCTGAGTAGAGACTTTACCATATTATATTTGAATTGTTTCAAATGCATCAAGCATTTAAACTAAGCATAAAGTGAATCTATACAATTCTAAAATTTATCAATTTGTTTTTTCATGGGAACTTTTCCTAAAGTAAACCCATGTGGCGCCCATATTGCACACAAGGAGTAGTATAACCTTGTTTATAAAGTAAGCTGGTCATAAGATCATCTTGACAGTTTATTTTTGGGTAAGTGAACGTCAGAACTTCCAGTATCACTAACAGGTACGTGAAAGTGTTTTTTATTATAAATTATTTGTCCAGACGATACTTGACGGTATGTATACAGACGACACTTAACCAAGAAGAGGAGTTCCACTGCAAGATCGACGCTACGGTTACATTCATTCACCGACCAGCGATTAATATATTATCCACTATAATTATCACGCTTTACTACATAAACAATATTTACCATTTATCACTAAAAGGGATTACTGCTTATAAAGAAAAGATAGTTCATATTAACGTTTTAAATTGTAACACGAGGTACCACTACAATCGATATATTAAATTAAATTCAATAATAATTTGACACCCCGATAAACGTGGAGTTACAAATTGGCGACCAACAGAGTTTGGCTTTAAAAATATTAAACTAATAAATTTTTAATATTAAATTAGCCCGGCAAATACTATAGAACAATCATGCCTCACACACACAGACACGATACTAGATACAAGGCCAGCCAAGGAGAAGGTGCACAAACGAACACCGAAATAAATATAGAGATACAAGAGACGCAACCAACGTCCGAAATGGAAGTCACGACCAATAATAACTCGGAAACCCGACAAGAAGGAACGCTTCCTGCAGAAACCGAGCAACCCAAACGAACTGAGGGAGTCACACAAACCGGGAATGCGAACTGGTTGGAGATGATGAGGGCAATGATGGAAGAAACATTAAATAAAAATATCGAGTCATTGAAAGAAGATCTACATACAAAATTAGACGATAATAATAAGAACATAGAGTCACTGGAGGAAGATAGTCGTGACCTGAACAAGAAAATAGACAATACCAATAAATCCATGGACACATTATATAATAAAATAGACGACAACAGTAAAGCATTGAAAGAAGATTTGAATACAAAATTAGATAATATCAGCAAGAAGATGGAGGAAAATAACGAAAAAATAAACATAAAAATAGACACGGAAATAACAGTAGTCAGAAGAGAGATTGCGGAAATACACGAGAGGTGTGAACAACACAGCCAAGATTTAAAACGTACTAGAGAAGAGGTTGATGGACGAATCGACAATATAGAAGAAATCAATGAAGCCCGAATCGAGTCGCTGAAGAAGATGAGCCAGGACGAGATCAAACGAGTGAGAACGGATGTGGGAGAAAGGTGTGAAGAAATAAACGCATCAGTGGACACCATAAGGACCCTGACGGTTACCAACAAAGAGAAAATAGAGGAACTACGTCAACGGGAGATCCTACAGATGCGTGAAGAAATAGAAATCATTCGTAATCGACCAGCACAGGGTCACTACCTCCAACCAACAAATAACCGTGATATAATAAATTTTAAAAATTACAAGAAAAACCCTATCGAGTTTCTAGAACGAGTGGATGAAAACCTGACCAGGATCCGGGAGAACAGATGGACGGTAATACGAAGTTTGATGGACGAATACTTTAAAGAGATCCACGACAATTGGTGGACTGCTACACGCCACGAGGTCCAGAGTTACGAAGAATTCAAGACACTATTTCGGGCAAAATACTGGTCGGAGGCCACGCAGAACATAGTGCGGGACAATATCAGTAGAGGGAAAATGCTGGTCCTGACTAACAAAGGATGCCGCCTTTCCCACGGTCCAACATTTTTTCCCACGCTCTCCCCACCACCGCTGGACCTGCAGCATCCGCGAATTTCCACCAATAAAATTTCATACTGCCTTTCGCGCGCCAAGTTCAAAGAGATGCCGCCGTTCCCACGGTCCAAGATCTTTTCCCACGCTCTCCCCACCACCGCTGGACCTGCAGCATCCGCGAATTTCCGCGAATAAAATTTTTTATTTGATTTTTTAATTTTTTAATTAAATTGATTTGCATATCAAGGGTGGGTGGGAGGTGGGGTGGGGTTCAATGGACCACCCGCATCCGTGAATATAATTTTTTATTTTTTTAATAAAGCTGATTTGCATATCAGGGGTGAGTGGTGGGTGGGAGGTTCCGACTTGATGCATTATAGTGTATATATTAAATATATGATCAGGGATACCAACCTTGCATGAGTTCAAATTTGTTGTGTGTTATAATGTATATTAAATCTATATGATCAGGTTTACCAACCTATGTATGGGTTCAAACTTGATATGTGTGTGTATTATAGTGTATATTAAAATATATGATCAGGGTTACCAATCCTGCATTATTGTGTGTATAGAACAGATCTGCCAACATTTTTCTTCGGTGGGAAATTCAAACTATATTATAGTGTATAGTAAATTGTTGACGACTTCGATATCAACTCTCTCTCCCCTCCTCTCTCTTTGTCTATAGACACAGTTGTCGATCACGATATAAACTCTCTCTCTCTCTTTATGTCATCAGTTTTACATAAGCGTCGTGCTACTTATGGATTATTGTAAGTAGCGATACTAAAGGTAATTAGTGATAGAAAGATTAACTATGCATGCACACACACACACACACACACAAACTTAAATATGGTTTACAGACCATTGTAATTTTAGAAATTCATTTTTGCATTAATTAAATATATATCGTAAACAATGAAATAATAATAATATTTCGTCATTGTAAGATTTTAATAAAACAATTATCAGTTTAAATAATAATAATTTTTGTGATTGTAAGATACAACCTGCAAATTATTAAAATGTCTCTCTCTCTCTCTCTCTCTCTCTCTCTCTCTCTCTCTCTCACACATTTCTGATTACTATACAAATAATTGCATGCATATTCGGGGTTTATAACGAAATAAATTAAAATAAACCATAATTTGTTTTAAATAATTAAATATATATTTACAACACCGTACACAAACTTAAAATATAGTTTACAAACCACTATAATACAATTATTCAAAATACATTTTACATTGATTAAATATATATATATCACAAACAAACATTGTTATATATAAAATAAATACAATATTAATAATAATATTGTTTTAAATGATTAAATATATATTTACAGCACTGTACACAAACTTAAAATATAGTTTACAAACCGTTATAATACAATTATTCAAAATATATTTTACATTGATTAAATATATATAGCACAAACAAACATTGTTATATAAAATAAATACAATATTAATAATAATTTCTGACATTGTAAGATTTTTAAATAATAATTTCCCGGCTGTAGATACAGTTCACAAGGAAGTTTATCTGTAACATAACAACACAGTCGATATTAGAATCACTGATACGATAAATATTCAATTATCACATGCACACACGCACGCACACACACACACACACACACACACACACACACACACACACACACACACACACACACACACACACAGTTAGTGGAAAGAATCAAATGCGTTAAGTAAGTAAACTTTTTCAAGTATGTGTCATTTTTCATAAGTTAATGTACTTTCAAATAATTTCTAATCAAACCAAATATTATTCATCGGAAATTTGTAAATACTGCTTAGAATCAATGATACATTTATCACATAAGTTAATGTACTTTCAAATAATTTCTAATCGAACCAACTATTATTCAACGAAACTAAATAGAATCAATGATACATTTATCATGTACATACAAATTCAATTATTAAAGTGTTAAGTACAGAGAGTTGAAACTACACACACACACATACACACACACACACACACACACACACACACACACACATCAATAAATTGTTTGTTAACACGATTGCTACTTACGACGTTAGGACTCAATCTCTACTTGTGTTGTTTGATTTCTCGTCCCTCGATACACTAAATGTAGTTCTTTAGGTTTGATATGTCTGAGCTCCTCATTCGTGAAGACACCTGCATACCTCTTGGGAAGATAGACACGATACTGGCGGTCGCCATCCTCCAACGTAGCAAGGACAGAGTTCCCATATTTTGTGTCCACATTTGTTAAGACCATGATGGGATATTTTTTATTCACTGTCAATTCTGAACATCGTTTGTACTCGATAGCACTTACAGCATTAAACTTTACAAGAAACGACATTATTAGAAGAGAGAGAGAAAGACACTAGTGAACACGTCTGTATCAAGCGAGAGAGAACCAAACAATGCCAGAATATTCGACACAAAAGGACAGTACAATGTGATAGTGGTGGTGGTGGTGGTGGTAACGTTGTCATCAGAAAAGTCGGTGTCCCACTTTCATTTGCATGTATGAACATGTCCCACAGACGAAATTAGAGACACCAAAAATATAACAATGTCATTAGGAAAGTCCATTTTCATAAGGAAATAGTCACCGCTTACAGCTATGCATGTATGTACATGTCCACAACAGAATGAGAGAGATATAAATGTCATCATTCGCTGTGACCTACTTTCTAAATTTGTTACATTAAAAATGTTTGTTTAAAGCAAAAATCATGAATCATCCATTCCCGAATAGCATGCACCTTATAGTTGGCACATCGGTCAGAAGAATTGAAATGTCTAAGACATTCTGTTCCATGAAATAGATACGGTATGTTTTTAGGACAACCAAAGTCATCGAGATTGATGATATTATTGTGTATTATCTTTGATTGCAAAAAACGTTTTTTCTCAAAACCCTTCACAAACACATATTTATATATACGTGTATGTGATGTTAACAATGAAACAAGATTGTCGTACGGTGTCTCTCCTTCGCTCCATCTAAGTCTATGATAATTTGACGTTAACCAGTGGTTTGTCCTAACGTATTTGGGATTCGTAACGGATGTAGCAGGCGGAGTCAAAATCCAATGTCTACCAGCAAATCTCAGAACGTCCATGATTGACAGTTCCTTCACAATATATTTTCCGTTGTCGTCGAAAAAGCACTGGAAGTCAATTATAACCGCAGTGTTATCCATAATACTGTAAGACAAAGAAACCACACATTACAAACTTATATATATATATATATTATGTTTAAACACACAAATATCGTTGCGATATTAATATGTGAACTTACGTTTACAGACGTCTGGACTGAAGCACCGAGAGACGTCAACTGACGAAAGAAACAAGTGTTGAGGGGGGTTACTATACATGAAGACAAATTTTTTTAGCAGGTGGGGAGGTGTCGTCGTCGTTCTCCATGTTGATTCGGTGTATTCGATAATGACCGTATGCAAGCGTATCATGACCATTGTCTAATATATAGCGCTTATCATCATACGGTGACAACGCTTGCTTATTTACACGCATCGTGTACAGCGTATGATGATCGCTACGTAAACAAAGCGCACTGGTAGAAAACTGACAATGATCAGTGAGACACTTGCGATACATATCGTGTCGCAGACTCCTCTTAATCGCAACTCGAGGCACACCTTTACATACACGTTTTTGACACTCTTTGGTAGGATCTTCGTGGGCCACAAGGAACGAATAACATTTCGCACGGAGACCCACGAATTCTCTAATAGGACGACCACACGTTTCATCCTTGAACAGTCCGACAACCTTTTTGTTCTTAAGGCTATAACAAGGATGAGACGTAGGGTAATCCGATGTGTCAAAAACGTGTAGGTCCTTCTTCATGTCTGCATACAAGTCTGATGTTTGAATACTATACATCAGACTGTCTGTATCTGTCATTAACAATTTAACGTTGCGACCGTACTTGGCGACAGCATAACGATAATGAAAGTCGTACATTATCGTCTTGCTAACGTCAAGCACCGTGAAGCCGACATACACGGGACGGGAAAGAACAATGGATTTTTTACGGAGTGAGAGCCCCACCAGATCGTTCGTATAACGAATCATACGTTTTAGCCTAGGTGTGGAAACTAGTTTTTGAAGCCGTCGTTCATCCGAGACTAGTTCAAAGTCTATATGTTTCCGTACGTTCTCCAGCGACTTACCGTATACGGCGTTGTTCATCAGTTTGAAAAGGTCTTTTTCAAAGCTGTTGACGGCTGCTTGCCTCTTGCGGGTGTTGAAATCGATAAACGGTTTCAACCAAGCGCTTTGCTTAAAACACAACACCCTATGAGTCGCTTTCAGCTCTAAGCCAAGACTTAAATACAATTTCAAATTTCGATAATGGAGAACGTAATTTTGTTTGTCCTCCAAAGTTGTTAACAACTTCTCTACGGATGACCCTGATTCGTTATACGATGATCTGTATATACTCTCGTGTAAACGTTTGGAAAAGGGAGAAAGGATATCGGGTGTTATGCGCTGGCGCACAGGTGCAAGCGGGTAGTCGGAATGCAGGTCGTGTAAGGTATTAGGATAGTGTAGGTCGACTTCGAGGATGTACCCGATGTCGGAATCATCACTCACATTACGTACGTCCAAGGACTCGATTTCGTTACGATCGAGCCATCGGAAGTCTGCGTAAGGGAGTGGTTGCGACATGGCTGCACCGTATAAATTATTACAGTCCGTATACAGAATGAAGGAGGTCGGTTTCGATACATCGTACTGATCTGGAATCAGAGGATTGTTAGCGACTGCGTGACGGTTGGATATCATCGCGCAGCCTCCGCGGACCCCAGACTCGACGAACAGATGTAGATTTATCTCTGTTAACAGCTCTAATTCGACCCCTGTCATTTTTAGCATCGCGTTCCAAGCGAGTCCGGGAAGCGAGTAAAAATGACACGGGTCCAAGCAGTAATCGCGTAAGGCCATGTCTCGGAAACTTTCAAAGACATCGGCCAGCAGCATTACGTCTGTCAACAAATACAAATCGTGGTAATCTCCAAACGTACGCAGATTGAATGCACTCCACACGTTTTGTGCGTGCTCGTAATCTGCATCCGAAATAGACGATTCCAACAACCGGTTATCAAAGTGTTCACGAGCGGGTAGACTTGTTTCGTTGAACCGATCAATGCTGTCAACGTACTCGTAAGGGTATACCCCCTTGCGTACGAGCAGATTGGTCTGTTCGTCGAAACCCCGTCTAAGCATTTCCTCTCTGAGCAAAGGAAATTGGCTCCCGGACGTGGACAGATTGGTAACGAGTGTGTCCAGAGAGCGATTAAGAAATTGAAAGGAGTCTACGAAACGCAAGGGACCCAGGGAGAACGACACGTAACGCTCACTAGATGTTGCAATACAGGATACGTGTTGGTCCTTATATTTTCCTAAACTCTGCATTAAATGGTGACAGTCGTAGCTACGAAGGTTGTGAAAGAAGACGGGGATATGACGAGGCATCTTGTAGCTTAGATTACAGCTATTGTGGGCTGCTCCCAAGAATTTCCCCGTAAGATGACAATGATTGCGTACCTTGTCATCGTCTGTCAAAGGACGCTCACACAAATGACAAACGGTGGCGTTAGTGAATGCAACATTGTCATCATCGGACATAATTATTTGTACGTTATGTCGTACTACCTTCATCATATCCTCGGCGTCTTTCATCAACCACGAGAAGAAAGTGTCTACAACGTTTTCACCTCGATAAACTTTAGCCTCTCTCCAGAGTCTGTGTGTATGATCGACGATAGCATAGGAGAAACCTGACGGAATATGCATCGCTTCGTATGATGTGGACGATACAGGAGGAGAAGTTATTTTCTGACGGGCACCGTTGCTATCAACTGAGTAGAATTCACCTAACTCGTGCACTGTCGTCGGGACGTTGTTACCAGGTGAACACGATTGAAGCGGAGTGATGAGGGACTCGAAGTCGGCGTAGACGGTAAAGGGTACTTTAAGACAGTGCGCGTAATTTTTAAATGACATAAACTTCTCCTCCTCTGTGGGCATTTTGGTTTTCTGCTCGCCGTAAGGTGTGTAGTAGGGGAGATGATCGGACAGACCATGTTCTGTGGAGAAACGATGCAGGCAGTAGTCGCAGTAAAATGATTTACGATTGACTTTTGTTAGGGAAAATAACAATTTATTAATGCTACTGATAAGACAGTAATGTTTTCGACTATTTGTATCGGACAGAAGCAAAAGATTAACATGATGTAATCTGTCCTTATTGGGGGTAATTCTTAACGGATAAACCTCATTTTTTGATTCGTTTCTGATATTGTCTTCTATATCATAGCCGAAAACGTTTATAGAAATATTGGGATTTTGTGTTTCAAATTTAGAAAGTGAGTTTATAGAAACAGGGTACTCGACACCGGACATATTTATTGTGTTTTTGAATAAGATGTAGTTTGAAATAAATTCTTTATTACGTTCTTGAGGGTGTATGTGAGCTAGTACGGACCATAGAAAACACATTTCATCTTGGGAGTTATTGATGTTGACTACTGCCCTGGTGAGTGCAAGTTTTCGCGGGGTTGGAAGGTAGGAGGACGCTGCTAGAGGCCGGTACCGTCCAACAACCAGTTCCAGCTTCAGTACAGCATCCACCGACCATCCGCTCCCGTCACGGGTAAAATTGGATATGCTATTCATGATTTTATCGTAGGATTCATCGAGTAGACAGTTCAACTCGACGTTGTCGTACGTTGCTCACGTCCGTGAGCAACGTACGACAACGTCCGTGGAAGACGGCGTCTTTGGTTACCTCTTTTTCTTCGCCGCTGTCACCATCTAACACAGTTTTAGTGAAACGTATCCTGCACGCAATATGCCATTTGATACTGCGTAAACGTGCTTGTTCTGCCAGAATATCCTTGCACAATAAAGGTCGCACCTCAGTCATTATCGGTAATATATCTTGATCTTCTTCTTCTGTGTCCGTGTACACGGGCAGGTAATTAAAAGTTGTGAGGGATCCTCTAATACTGGTGTTTCGCACAATATAAAATCGTGTCATAACTGAAACAATAGAAACACATGTATTAGCTAATAGGAATGATGAATAAAACACACACACACACACACACACACACACACACACACACACACACACACAAATTCATGTTTGTGGTAAATAAATAGATAGTACACGTTAGTAATACGTTAGTTTATTGCAAACTGTGAAGATGGCAGCTACTCCTGATTTTAGCATTGAAAGTGAAAGAAGAAAATCATTCAAGTATTGGGAAGTGACGTTTGTCAGCCCCGCCGAGTTAGCGTTTGCTGGGTTTTACTACTATCCGCTAAATTATGATGTTTGTGGACATAGTATGTCATTCATAGACGATAGAGTTAAATGCTTTTGTTGCGGAATTGAATTAGTTCATTGGAGAGAAGGTGACATACCTATGGTGGAACATGAAAAATTTTCTCCGTCATGTCAATTTCTAAACGATGTCAAGAGACAATACATTGGGGAGAAGGTGACAAACCTATGTCAGAACATAAAAAATTTTCTCCGCCATATCAATTTCTAAACAACGTCAAGAGACTATCTTGTACAGGTTAGACAGAGTTAATTCATATCAAACAAATTTGGTTTGCTGCATAATTATAGAGAGAGAGACAATTGGTATTTAAAAAAATTTTTACCTTGTTGAGGATGTCACTGTTCCTGCTGATGTTGTTGTTGTTGTTCTGGATTCTGTTGAAGGTCGGACATGATATTCAGACGAGAGAGTGAATACTGAAAAACAAAGAAACTGTTATAGATATATATATAGTATTTTTAACGCTGGTATTATGTTAGTGTATCTTAAACCATGAACAACGCACGCAAGACTATAGCTCTAGAGCTACACAGAGCAGCGAGAAGGAATTTCGTTAGGCGCGCGGTTGAATTGAAGGGTCTACACGACTTGTACCAGGCGGATCTTGTGGAGATGATACCATACGCTCGAGTGAACAAAGGGTACAAGTACATGATGACAGTGATCAATGCGTTTAGCAAGTACGCGTACGCTGTACCATTGAAAACAAAGACAGGAAAAGAAGTAAAGCACGCACTAGAGCCTATACTAACTGCTAATCGAATGAAATATTTACAGACGGACAACGGGAAGGAGTATTACAACAGCACAGTACAAGCGTTGCTAAAAAAGTATAATGTGAAACATTACTCAACCTATAGTGAGAAAAAAGCTTCCATAGTGGAACGTTTTAATCGCACACTGAAGACACACATGTATCGAGCTTTCAGCGAACAAGGACACTACCGCTGGTTGGATCTACTATCTACATTACTGAAATCATACAACAATACCACACACAGAACCATTGGTATGAAACCTAGTGAAGTGAATGACGCCAACGAACATATAGTGTTGGAACGAATAAGGACGAACACAGCGCCTAAAATCAGTCCAACGAAACCACCCAAATTTAAAGTCGGTGACCGTGTTCGTATAAGTAAGCACAAAATGACGTTCGCCAAAGGTTATACACCAAATTGGACTAACGAAATATTCACTGTGGATAAAGTACAATCCACTACCATCCCAGTCACTTATCTGCTAAAAGATCATCTAAACAAAGTGTTGAAAGGTGGTTTTTACGAGCACGAGATTAGTAAGTCCAAAGTCGGCGACGTATACCTAGTGGAAAAGGTGTTACAACGCAAAGGTGACAGAGTGCGCGTTCGTTGGCTTGGTTTCGATGGTAAACACCATGCATGGATACATAAGAAAGATCTAATATAAAAAGGTGACAGCACGTGATGAAAACAGTATGCTTTCGGTATTCACAAAGATGAAGATTGTACAGCAAGCAAACAAATTACCAATAAAGGATATGGACTTTTTGGCTGGTGACGAAGACAGTGCTAAATGTAAACATGGACCGCTATTACCGAACAGTATTCGCTGTATCGTTACAGGTCCAAGTTCCTGTGGGAAATCAAATGTGCTATTCAACCTACTGTTTGATGCCAACGGACTACGTTTCCGCAACGTATACGTGTTTTCAAAATCATTATTTCAACCAAAATACAGAATGCTAGAAACAGTGATGAAATCACTCGCTGATGAAGGTTTAGGTTATCATGCATACAGCGAGAACGAAGAAGTCCCGCTACCGAGTGAAATCACTGGTCTCGACTCTGTTATCGTATTCGATGACGTATCGTGTGAAAGACAAAACAATATTCGAAAGTATTTTGCTATGGGGAGACATAGCGGTGTGGACACATTCTATCTATGCCAGACATATAGCCAGATACCGAAACAATTGGTACGTGACAACGCTAACTTGTTGATATTGTTCAAACAAGACGATCTAAATTTACGACATGCATACAATGATCACGTTAACATAGATATGAAATATGATGCTTTCAAAGACGTCTGCATGGAAGCGTGGAAGGATCGTTATGGATTTCTAGTCATAGACAAAGACTCGTCAATAAATGAAGGTAGATATAGAATCGGCTTTGATCGATTCATAATTGTTTCCGGCGAAGTATAAAAGTGGTTGCACTGTAGTAATGTAATCAGTCCTCTTGCTAACACGCGATGGCGATGAATAAGGAGGAACGACTTGCGTATGATATAGATACGATAAGCGACAACATAAGGAAAAAATATCATGCATTACAACACGGTATCAGAGAAGGTGACGAGAAGTTTAGAAAAAATTACCGACCGATTCTGGAACCGTTAGAAGCTATTTCACGAAAGTTAAGTGGTGATATGATGGAGGAGGAGGAGGAGGAGGAGAAGCAGCAGATAAAACAAGAAGAGCCTACACAACACGTAATAACGGAAAACGAAAGTGGCACGCAGAGTCATAACGCTTCTCATTTCAGTGACGAGGACGCCTGGAACCCTAACTCTTCACATTTCAGTGAGGATTCATTAGCAAACAAATATATGCGTTTGTGCGAATCGGCGGACTGTAAACGGATTATAGATCGTATGTATGGTGTTCGATACGAAGGTGGTAAATTTATGATAGGTGATTCAAATGTGAAAATCGATGATAACGACAACTTTCATGTCAAAGGAAAAATTTACGAGGGTACACCTGGTCTGTATGAACTTTTGTTTATGAAACTACCGAAAAAATACAATAAGGACGATATGAGGAAATATAAGTCCATACTACTAGCAACCAACGGACACAAACAAAAATATAAACACAATACGCGAATAAACAGTAACAGTGGCGTCAAGTACCGACTAGTAATATCTAAATTGTTTGCACGAAAACGTACAGGGAGTGGCTATATGGAGATGAAACCGAACACTGCAATCGATTACGTGCATTGGGATGATCCTAACGAGTTGGTTAATAGATTGAGACTGTTAGTGGCGTCTCAAAATAGTGGTCATACTGGCCATAGGAATGAAATCGTTTCGATATTGGAAGAATTATGCGAAGTCGGCATTATCATATAAAAGCAGACGCACCGTTCTATAACCACCAGTTCTTCATAAATATGAGTGTAGACAAGTTCGGTAGACACGACAGCGCTGTAAGAGTGCGAAAAGAAACTCATCGAAGTCTGCGTGAGGATATCGGTTTAGGAGTGACTAACGACGGTCACTTTGATGTGAAAAACAAAAAGATACGCAACTTGGGTGATCCTGAAGAGTTGCACGATGTTGTTTCTTTACAGTACGTAAAGGACGCATGCTTACAGTACAAGAACGACGCTACCGTAGACGCAAAAGATCATCGAATAATAATGCTAAACGATCCGCTTAAATCAAGAGATGTAGCCACAAAACGATACGTAGACGAGAAGAGTTTGAAAAAAGATCGTGCAGGTAACGTAATCGTTAATGACTGCCGACTAACGCGTGTGCAAGCGCCTGTTGACTTCAAAGACGCAGTGAATTTGGAATTTTTAGACGCACACACAATCAGTTTGCAAAACGATGCTTTCTACGCTGCCGGAAGAAAAATTACGAATATAGCGAACGGTGTCAATGACAAAGACGCAGTCACTGTACGACAAATGCACGAATTAAAATTACATATAAAGACCGAATTGTACAAGGTCACTCAGGTATTTCACGCTCATATAATCAATCTAATAAAGTTTGTCTATAAATATCAAGACAGCACGACACAGCGTTCAGTCCTGTCTGAATATATTGAAGAGGTGGGGCGTTTAATAGACGTTCTCGATACGGAAACGGAAATCAAGGATTGGAGATCTGTTTACAAGAATGCACGTACTTCGTAAGAAAAGAATGGGGCGTGGTGTAATTGGAAAAATACTTAAAAACACTGTGCCCGCTATCGTTTCGTCAGTACCTACTTTGATTAATCGAGCGGTGGACGCATTACCAGTAGAATTACACCTACCCGGCTACCGATTCTGTGGACCTGGAACAAAACTCAACGAGAGATTGGCACGTGGCGAGCGCGGAATCAACGAGTTGGACGAAGCCTGTCGCGAACACGATATCGCCTACGCAAGGTACAAAGACAACAGTCGAAGACGTATAGCTGATCGCGTTCTTGCCGACAAAGCGTGGGAACGAGTGAAAGATTGGAATTCCGGTGTTAGTGAAAGAGCGTATGCTGCTGCTGTAGCCGCCGCAATGAAAGTGAAATCGGCAGTGGGTGGAGGGAGCTCGCCTAGTGGTTGCAGAAAAAAGAAGAAGGGTTCAGAAATTAAACGTCAATCCGCGAACAAACGCAAAACAACCCGCAAACGCAAAACAGTCCCAAGGCATAAACGTAACAATAAAAAAATAGCGTCAGGTCTATACCTACGACCTTACAGACAAAAAAACTAATTTGCATACCAGTGCGTGCATTGTCTGACAGTGATTTGTATGTGTACGCAAAACTTTTGAAAATACCTTATTTCAGAGGAGTTTTTATGCGTAACACTTTACCACACACACGACCATGGAAGAATGAGAGTGCAGTTGTTAATCTGGACAGTGCAGAAGGACCTGGTACGCACTGGGTTTGATACAAGAAGCGAAACAAACAAGTTTACTACTATGATGCGTATGGTAATATGCAGCCACCTCTTGAGCTGACACAGTATTTTGGAACCGACACTGACATTTACTACAATTACGAGCGTGAACAGCCACCACACACAGTCATCTGCGGGCATTTATGTTTGGACTTCTTAACGCGTGAGTGATCAGTAAGCGACAAGATGTCTTCGCTGTCGGTCACCTTAACAGGTACGAATGCTGCTGCTCTTGTATGTGACTTTTTCCCACCTCTCGAACTAACAAACGGCGAATGGTATGTAGGTCTATTGGACTTTACTACATACAACAGTATACCGAACGTGATTGAGGGAAAAAACAATGTGTTTCCAGTACTACGGGACGGAACAACGTGGGACTTGATAACTTTACCTACAGGTGCTTATGAAATCGGTGACATAGAAGCCTTCCTCAAAAAGCAGTTAGGAGACTCAAAGATTAGTCTACGTCCTAACAACAATACACTGAAATGTGAACTGACTTGTGCATTGGATATTGACTTTCAACAAACAGTGTACGGTATCGGTGATATGTTGGGTTTCAAGGAAAAGCGTCTGCTTGAAGCGAATAAAACTCACACGTCTGACGCCACAGTTAACATTATAAAAGTGAACAGTATACTGATAAGGTGTAATATAGCGCAAGGATCATACAAGAACGGTAAAACTGAGCACACGCTGCACTCGTTCTATCCGTCAGTCGAACCAGGATTCAAAATAATTGAATCGCCTACAAACGTCATATACCTACCTGTGAATGTGAGTCGTTTGGACAACATAACATTATCTTTACACGATCAGGACGGTGACGTAATAGATTTTCGCGGAGAAGTCATCACTGTGCGTTTACATCTAAAACGACTATAGACATGGGCTTGTACTTTGTTTCTTCGCCACCGCTGCTACCACAGTCGTCAGTAATAAAAAAAGAAGAAGAGGAAAGATCAGTTAGGAAACGCATCAGTACTCGTTCGAAACTGAAACGATTAACATCAGTTAACCGTCGTTTCCTGATTTCACTGGGTTTTGTTGTTGTAAACAAGTAACATGGCGAATGGAATATTATCTGTGGAGCAGCAACCGTTCTTTGAAGACGGTATCAGACACTTTTCATTTCACTCACACGCACCGTACGCAACAACAAGATATGGAAACAATGATGAAATACGTGTGCCAATACAACAACAGGACGTCTTTACACTGCCGTCAGAAAGTTTCCTCTACATCGAAGGCAAGTTGGTTAAAAACCCTAGTGCGGCTGCAGATACTGCACTGAATGTGGAACTGGTGAACAATGCTATAGCATTTCTCTTTGAAGAGATTCGTTACGAGTTGGCCGGAGTGGTAGTGGACCATACCAGAAACGTCGGTGTTACGTCAACTATTAAAACTTTTCTATCACTCAACAACAACACACGTAACGCAATGGAAAACGCAGGTTGGGTGGCGCCGACCACGAACGTATTAAAAGTGAATGATGACGGCGAATTCAACTTTTGTATACCACTGAAAATGCTAATGGGATTCGCAGAAGACTATACACGCATCGTGCTGAACGTGAAACAAGAACTTATACTCCTACGCACATCTACCGCCATAAACGCTATGGTTTTAGTAAGCGGACAAACGACTGCTAATTGTGTTCTTGAACTAGATAAAGTTTACTGGAAAATGCCTTATGTACATGTAGCTAATGCGTACAGATTACCACTGTTACGACTCATAGAGAAAGACCACCCGATAACTATGCCTTTTAGGACCTGGGAGTTGCACGAGTATCCTGCCTTACCACAGACTAAAAGGCAGAATTGGATTGTCAAGACCTCGAGTCAGCTAGAAAAACCACGCTTTGTTGTGTTAGCGTTTCAGACAGCAAGAAAAAATGTACTGACAGCACGCGCCGATGAATTTGATCACTGTAACGTGATCAATGCGAGACTGTTTCTAAACGACAAGTATTATCCTTACGATAATTTAAACTTGGATATTGGGAAAGACCGTTTTGCATTATTGTACAATATGTACGCCAGTTTTCAAAGTTCGTATTACCACCGTTTAGACGGCAGCCCAGTACTGACACCGGAATTATTCAAATCAAAAGCCCCGCTGTTTGTATTCGATTGTAGCAGACAAGACGATGCACTTAAGTCTTCAGCAGTTGATGTACGTTTAGAATTTGAATCGTCAATGAATTTTCCTACACAGACGACTGCCTACTGTATGATACTACATGATTCGCTTGTAGAATATACGCCATTGTCCAACACAGTACATAGACGTGTTTAAGACTTATTTTATACATATTTTGTAAATACTAGTTTTAAATATATATTTTCATATTTGTAACATTATAATATTGGAGCTGTGTGTGTGTGTGTGTGTGTGTGTGTGTGTGTGTGTATTTTAATTGTAAAACTAGTTTAGATATATTTTAATACTTAGATATATTTTCATACTTGTAACACTATAATCTTGGAGCTGTGTGTATGTATTTTTAATTGTAAAAACTGTTTAATATAATCTTGGAGCTGTGTGTATGTATTTTAATAAAATGTATATATTACACGCACTTTATTATTATTTGTATAACCCACTCCATAATGTATACTTACTTACTTGCAGCAAACTAGCGAGCGTTGTCCACACACAAACGTACCCTTAAATGACGGACGGACGTTGTACGCTTAACATTCAGCTATACCTAAAATATATCTTCAATTAGAAGTGAGACATAATAATTTGATCATACACACACGCGTGCGCACACATGTATTAAATTCAATAAATAATAATGCGCTTGATGATGTTTTAATGCAAATAATTTAGGAAAGTCTACATTCCACTTTCATAAGGAAATGGTCACCGCTTACAGCTATGCATGTCCACAACAGAATTAGAGAGATATAAATGTCATCATTCGCTGTGACCTGCTTTCTAAATTTGTTACATTAAAAATGTTTGTTTAAAGCAATATTTCAGAGAATTGTAACAGACATAATAATAATAATTTGATCACACACACACACACACACACACACACACACACACACACACACACACACACACACACACACACACACACACACACACATGTATTAAATTCAATAAATAATGCGCTTGATAATGTTTTTACGTTTAAATAAATCTGTACACTCACCAACTAGTATGTGTGTTGTCTATACACCCTTAATGATGAAAGTTGTGTGTATACTACAACAGTCTTTCAACTATTTAAAAAAATGCAGTGATAGCTTTCATGCAGGCAGTCAAATGAGAAATTGCCACTATAAAAAAAAAAAAAAAAATACGGTAAGAATATATTTCAGACAATTGTACCAGACATAATAATTTGATCATACACACACACACACACACACACACACACACGTATTAAATTCAATAAATAATGCGCTTGATAATGCAAATAATTTTTACGTTTAAATAAAATCGGTACATACAATAAAATTAATATAAAAATACATTAAGAATATATTTCAGAAAATTGTAGCAGACATAATAATAATTTGATCATACACACACACACACACACACATGTATTAAATTCAATAAATAATGCACTTGATAATTTTTACGTTTAAATAAAATCTGTACACTTACCAAAGAAGATGTGTATACTGAAGACACGTAAGACGTACAGTATCAGCATGCGCAAGCAGACAAATGAGACATTGTCGCTAATTTACTTTGCGTATATATATTGTACACTGTAGTGGGGGGAAAGCTCGTGTGTGTGTCCGTTTTTAGAGTAATTACTGTCAGCGGTGCTAATGCTTGACAGGTGTCAAATTAGAAAGTAGAGCGCCTGATTTAGACAACGTACACAAGGTTAATTACCTCTGGTTTAAGTTATCGAATAATAACTATATCTAATTCTGTATCGTTGTGTGTGTGTGTGTGTGTGTGTGTGTGCGTGCGTGCACACTGAATATAACTTTTTAATGACGAAATATTATTATTTCATTGTTTACGATATATATATATATATTTAATTAATGCAAAAATGAATTTTTAAAATTACAATAGTCTGTAAGGCATATTTAAGTTTGTGTACTGTGACAACGTAATCGCTTTGAATAAGGGAATTCTTGTCAACGTTTGCAGCGAGAGAGAGACATACACAATGTGTGTGTGTGAGCAGCACGTACATCGTCCGATAGCGATTTGTATGTGTACACAAAACTTTTGAAAATACCTTATTTCAAGGAGATTTTTTTATGCGAAAGAGAGACATACACGCACAGGTAATTACATTATAAACTAGGAATTGCTTCCGACGTCTGCGAGCGAGAGAGAGACATATACAATGTGTGTATGTGTACACAAAACTTTTGAAAATACCTTATTTCAAGGAGATTTTTTATGCGTAACACTTTACCACACACACAGACTTGGCAGTATATTAATTTCTAAATCGTGGTCAATGACTGTCATGTGTCAAAAAAAATTAGAAGTAGGACGCAACGAGGTAGGTGATAAATATATTTCCTGGTGATTACATTTTAGTATCGCTACTTACAATAATCCATAAGTAGCACGACGCTTATGTAAAACTGATGACATAAAGAGAGAGTTTATATCGTGATCGATAACTGTGTCTAGAGACAAAGAGAGAGGAGGGGAGAGAGAGTTGATATCGAAGTCGTCAACAATTTACTATACACTATAATATAGTTTGAATTTCCCACCGAAGAAAAATGTTGGCAGATCTGTTCTATACACACAATAATGCAGGATTGGTAACCCTGATCATATATTTTAATATACACTATAATACACACACATATCAAGTTTGAACCCATACATAGGTTGGTAAACCTGATCATATAGATTTAATATACATTATAACACACAACAAATTTGAACTCATGCAAGGTTGGTAACCCTGATCATATATTTAATATATACACTATAATGCATCAAGTCGGAACCTCCCACCCACCACTCACCCCTGATATGCAAATCAGCTTTATTAAAAAAATAAAAAATTATATTCACGGATGCGGGTGGTCCATTGAACCCCACCCCACCTCCCACCCACCCTTGATATGCAAATCAATTTAATTAAAAAATTAAAAAATCAAATAAAAAATTTTATTCGCGGAAATTCGCGGATGCTGCAGGTCCAGCGGTGGTGGGGAGAGCGTGGGAAAAGATCTTGGACCGTGGGAACGGCGCATCTCTTTGAACTTGGCGCGCGAAAGGCAGTATGAAATTTTATTGGTGGAAATTCGCGGATGCTGCAGGTCCAGTGGTGGTGGGGAGAGCGTGGGAAAAAATCTTGGACCGTGGGAAAGGCGGCATCCTTTGTTAGTCAGGACCAGCATTTTCCGTCTACTAATATCTGCCACGGCAAGTATGACGCCAGTAAAGGAACCACTCCAACTTCTTACTTCCTTGGTAAGGTATGTCTGGCGCGAAACCTTGCACCAAAAATACCTGAGGAGTGCCTGGTCACCAAACTCGCTTACCATTATGAGGAGGGAGTTGCCAGATCACGTCAGTGGGGACAAGTTAAAACGATCCAAGCCATGGCAGCTTTACTTGAGGATAGCAAACACGAGGGCTACTATAGAAGGAGCCGCAAGAGGAATGAGAACTTCCATGACAGAAGCGGTAACACAAATAATAATAACACGAACTTCCGAAATTACCGAGGTAATTTTAATAATTATAATCAGAATAATGTAAACCAAAATAACAAGAATAATTATAGGCCAAATAACCAGAGTAATAATAATAATTCAGCTGGTAATTATAATAATAATAATACGAGACGGCCGCAGAATTATAACAACCATCCCAACCGACCCCAGAACCAAGGTGGAAACAACCAACCGCAGCAATACCGTAGGGCCAACTATGTCCAAGCCAACTATGAACAGGGAAGGAGGCGGTACTATCCACGGCGCGGTAGTTTCAGCAGGACGATGGAGAAGCAGGAGTATCGAGGGCGACAGCCGCAACAATGATTATCGGCCAAAAGTTCACTTCATGCCAAACCATGAACAGAATCACCATGGAGGACGGCCTGATATGTAAGAGAGGAACCCGGTAGACACACCAGACAGGCGCAATGAAGAGAGTGAACTCTCTTTAAACGCCTCGCGGCAGTGAGAAACCACATAGACCCCTCGCTGAACCATTCTATTGGGTGCAATTACGAAACGACTTCAAATAAAATAACAATATTAAGAAGTCACTATCCCAAAAATATTAGACAAGAACTGTTGGAAGAAGAAGAAATTGACCACCGTCAGTGCAACAATGACATAGCGTATGTGACTGCCAAAATTAACGGAGTGACCACCACATTGATGATCGACACGGGCGCGAACGTTTCGTTAATGGATAGTACGGAACTCAACCGCATCCAGGAAGAAGGCAGAGCAGTGATTCCAACCCTACCGATTAATAATATCATATTAGTGGGAGCCACTGGACGACAGAATAAAACCGTCAAGAAACAGGTCAGTCTTGAAGTGACCAGTCAGGGAGTCAAGATCCCAATGATATTCTTGGTAGCTACTGGATTACCATTTTGCAGTTTAATTGGCTGCGACATCTTGCGGAAATATTCAGCTATTATCGACCTGAATAGAGAAAAAATAACTCTAAGTACGCCAGATTTGGAATGGACGGCTGAGATTATTGGGAGTATGGAATCTCCTCAAGACCGAACCATTTTCCACATCAGAGAAGTAAGAAATCCTAGGTATCAAATGCCTATTAATGAAGTTGAGTATCCACCAACCAATGACAGTTTGTGGGATGAAAAAATCCTAGAAATCCGACGATTCAAGTCAACCACAAGAGACCACTCACCAAGCCCAGACCAAATTGAAATGTTGGTCAGAATATATAACAGATACCGACATGTATTTTCAGACGTTCCTGGAAAAGTGAAAAACTATCAATGTGAGTTAAGATTTAAGGAACCCGTCAATTTTAATCGGAAGTCGTACCCAATTGCTTATTCTTTAAAAGAAGCAGTTAGGACTGAAATTAATCAATTACTGAAAGACGATATCATTGAGTGCAGTCAGTCACCTTATACTAGCCCTATTGTAGCGATAAAAAAGAAGAACGGGAAGGTGAGACTCTGCATAGACGCTAGGGAGATTAATAAGAACTTAATCAATAACCGAACATCTCGTGGCGAAATAGAAGAAATTTTGAAGAAGTTTCATGGCATACAATTTATTAGTTCATGGGACACCGTCTGCGGCTACTGGCAGGTGGAACTGCACCCCCACAGCCAGAAATATGTAGCCTTTATTTTCGAAGGGCGCAACTACCATTTCAAACGATTGCCCTTCGGATTAGTGAACTCTGTAGCAATATTTATTCAGTGTATGGACCAAGTATTGGGCCAAGAAGCGCTCCAGTTCACTACTGTTTATGTAGATGATCTACTCATAACATCTACAAACTGGGAAGAACATTGTCATAGAGTAGACCATGTGTTGAGTAAATTATGTGAAAACAACATTACGTTAAAACTTGAAAAATCACAACTCATAGCCAAAGAAGTACAATTTCTAGGCTTCCAATTGACAGAACTGGGAATAACACCATCTAAAGAAAAGATAGAATCTATACAAAAATTCCCCACCACCAGAAATAAAAAACAATTACAGTCTTTTTTAGGCCTGTGCAATTATTATCGCAAATTCCAGAATAACTATTCGGAGTTGACTACCAAATTATCTCCACAGTTATCTTCAAAGGACAAATGAACACCAATTCAAGATACAGTGTTCCAACAAATCAAAACCAAATTCCTAGAGACAGTGATGCTACATCACCCAGACTTCAATAAACCTTTTTATCTCAACTGTGATGCCAGTGACATCAGCTTAGGTTCTACACTGTACCAAGAGGATGAAGATGGGAACCATCTGGTTATAAGCTTCACCAGTAGAACACTAAACAAATGCGAACGGAATTACAGCGTGATAGAAAAGGAGCTATTAAGTGTTGTATTCGCCTGCGGAACCTATCCGGACCTATATCTTAGGATATTCCATAACAGTACGGACGGACCACAAATCCATATCCTTCCTAAAAAACTGTAAACTAAGCCATGGTCCTTTAGCAAGATGGACCCTAGTCTTACAAGAATACAACATCAGTTGGGAATACGTTCCAGGAAAAAAGAATATAGCAGCAGACGTACTGTCACGTATCAATATAACCAACCAGACCTATGAAGGAGAGAAGGAGACAATTGCGAAGGTCTATCACATCCTTAAGAGTTGGTCAGACTTAGAAGATATAGTTAAAGAAGTGGAGCAACACCAAAGGCAAGATGGCAAATTGATGCAAATTTATCAAAGATTAAATACACAAGACAACAGGGTAATACCATACTATTGTATACATAACAATTTATTATTTATTAAGACCAAATACCACAACAATACCTGGAAATTGGTAATACCTAAAACATTAGAAAAAGATATCATAACGGACTATCATATTCGTTATGGACACATGGGAGCAGTTAAAGTGGTAAGAGCACTGGAAGAGCACCTGTATATTAAAGACATCAACAGAAGAGTGCGTAATTATATCAAAAGTTGTCGCATATGTCAAATGGTGAAATGCACCAACGAAAGGAAGGATGGACTAATGATCCCTATAACTTCATCAAACAAGTTAGAGAAAGTTTTTGTAGACATCTGCGGTCCATTCCCTAGAAGTGGAGGTCGACGGCAATATAAATATCTTATAATAATTTTCGACCATTACACAAAATTCACAAAGTTGTATCCAATAAATCGTGCCACTACAAGCAAGATACTTAACATAATTACACAAAGTTATATACCTGAAGTGGGGTGTCCGAAGACAATAATAACGGATCATGGTACCCAGTTCAAGGGCCGAAGATGGAGGGACACACTGCTGGAACAGGGGGTGAAAACATATAAAACCTCAGTGTACCATCCCAGCAGTAACCCGTCCGAAAGAGTGCTGAGGGAAGTTGGAAGAATTCTCAGAACCTATTGTTCCAACCAACAAAGGAAGTGGAGTGAGTATATCTCAGCAGCAGAAGACTTTATCAATCTAGCACACCACCAATCAATAGAAACCACACCTTATGATGTCATGTTTGAGAAACCTCCACCACGAGAAATTTGTGACATTATTCAATTTCCTTAAAGCCAGGAATACCAATTTGACAGAATTCATTTCCATAACAAGATTATTGAGAAATTAGCACAAAGAAAAAGAAAGTATCAACAACAGGTGCCAGCAAAAATCATACAGTACAATGTAGGTGACCAAGTACTACTAAAAAATAGAGAGTTACCCAGTACCATGGAGGGTATCACTAAGAAGTTGCTAGTACTGTATATAGGCCCTTATACAATAACGAAGAACAATCAGAATAATACTTATGAAATTTCTGATCCAATAAGTAAGAAGGTCAAGGGTACATATAACCAAGCATCCTTGAAAATGTATTATGGATACGGAGATTAATCATGAGATGTAGAATATCATAATGTACACAAACTAAGATATATAATACTATAAACAGCAATAAAAAATGAATCCAAGAAAATGTAATTGACCCATAGTGAGCCCAATAGAATGGTGAAGCACAAAAAACCCCGTATATATACTATTGAATGAACATATTATACCATAAGAGTGAACTATTTTATCATATTGTGAATATAACAAGAATGTTTATCATATTACATGTACTAAAAGTGTCTACCATATTATATATAACAAAAATGCTTATCATATAATAATATAATGTTACTCTAATCCTTCAAAATTAATTTCAATAAATGAAATTAAACGTCCAGAATAAGTGATAAACAGCTATCACTTGAAGGAGCAGAGGAGAAAAACAACAAAGCGTCGAATATTGAAAAGAGATGGATTATAACAAGGAATGAGAATGTTAATTAAATGATAAAGAAAAATGTTTATCATGTTAAATATAACAAAAATGTTTATCATGTTAAATATAACAAAAATGTTTGTCATATGAATATTGTAAACCCCTGATAATCAAAGATGATAACGAACAAAGTGTTAAAAAACCCAGTGTATAAACAGTGTTAAGAGTGAAATATGGTGAACTCAAGAAGAATTTAAAGACCAACTGTATAATTATATAGTGATAAATTTAAGTGTGTAATTTAAAAACATTGAAATAACCTAAACAACTTACAAACTAGTATTGAAAAATAGCAACAAGGCTGATAAATAATATAGCCAATATGCCAAGTTATGAATAAAATAATGACCTGTGAAGAGAAGTATGTTAGATAAAATGATAAAGCATGAACAGTGATAACAATGAAACCTCTAATACCTTGAATGTTATATTGAATATGGTGTCTTATTGAAAAAATAAATGATATGTTATATTTTATGTGTCGTGATAGTGCAACTGTTGTTATGTGAAACTTTTTATTGTCCCAGACAGAGATGAAGATTCCTTTGATTCTGAGGATGTGTAACTGAGGAACGGCGGAGAATGGAAGCCAAATAGAGCCCCTCTGATTCCGAACCCATTACAAATGTTAGGGAATTGAATTGTAATATGTCAAGGATTATAAATCAAACACTGTGAGGTAAAAATGAAAGAACAAAAGAGTTTGTCACAAGAATCAAGATGTGTTTAATGTAAAGAAAAATGTATTATTGTAGAACAGGAAATTGTTAATTTAAGAACTAAGACATGTTATAACTGAATGACTAAGAATATAAGAAACTTGAAAAATACTAGTAAGCTAAAAATAATACTAGCCAAGAACTCAATCTAGTGCAACACACCAACGAACTATTGAACTTAATGCAGAAAGAAGCAGTAATCGTAGGATAAAACAAAATAAAGTGATAATTTCTTCAAAATATAAAACTTTTCTCAAATTATCAATTTTGAGTGGGGAGTATATGTAACACCACAAAATGTTACATAACCTAGACACTCACCAGAAGGGTAAATAATTACACTGAAGTGATAAAAGTGAATCATTTATAATGAATGTAGCAAAGAAGAGAAGGACCAGCAAAGAAGAAAGAAGAGGAAGGATCCCAAGAAGCAGTGATTAATACACTGCATGACACTACAACAAACACTATGACTGACTTTAACTAATGGACATGCAAAGTTCACAATAAGCTGTCAAACGAGCCAGTCCATGACATTAATGTAGAGTCATGTAAAAGTAAAACTAACTAAATAATGACTGAAATAATGTAATATCAGTAACAGCATTTTGGCTGAAAGTAAAAGAACCATGACCAATAAATAACAAAGCCTATGACTAGAATAGCTATGGCCACAATGTATATTAAAACTAGCATTACCAGCCCAGATGTAATATTAGTGGGTAAAAATAGTTATAAAAGGAAATCTTATATGAATGAGTAACTTCCTTATTAGACAAAATGTAATTAGTAACAATTGTTAAGGTATAAACATAGTACTAAAAATGTGTCTAGCCCATGCCTAAACAAACGTTTGTCAGTAAATTAAACGTTTGTCAGTAAATTAATAGGGAAACAGGACTCCTAGTGAACATAAAATTTACTGAACAATCAATATAACTAAGCGAAATGTGAAATACCACCACTCAATTATTAAGGTATAACTTTAAATTGAGTAGGCCCGAAAAAATGTATTTAGAAAATAAGGATTTTTTATGATAGTGTATTACCATAATTATGTTAAGAATGAATATTGTACAGTCATAAATAGCTCTTAATTATAATCATAGATGTATTAGTGTTCAAATAATGACGTTCTAAAGAAAACGCAGTGTAAATCACTAAATGTAAAAAGATAGGAAATGATCGCATTATGCATTGCTAGCAGACTACAGTGAGAAACCCTGTTTCAAAACATTATTTATAAGCATTTTTAAAGAAAACGAGGTTAAAACCAGTGTTAAGCCACATAAAATTAAAGCCCAGAAACTAAACTTTAATTTGATGGTAATAACCTCGAGATTGGAATTATAGTAAGTGCATAGTGCGTGTTAGCATCATTTGTTATTAAAATTAAGAAATTGTTCGAGTAATACCGATAACAACGAAAGCTGAGTACAACGTTCGCTCCGGCGGCCGTTAGAAAAAACGATACGTCATTGTAACGGTTATCAGAGCCAATCAAAAAAGAGTTTACTAAACGACTTTTCTCTCTAAGCGCGATGCAGCGAAGGGGTATATAACCAACAGCGCAGAGAATTCGTTACAGATTTGTCAACCCACTCGAGCGACACAGTCGCCGCTCGCCAGCGTAATACTTTTTATGACTTAACATAGTATAACAACAGTAAATATTTCAAAATTCTTCAAACCAGTCAACAGTACAGAGATTAACCACACGGAAAGTGCTTCGACAGTAATAAGTGAATATTTTAATTAGTGCGTGTGTTCGGAACGAATTAAACACCACAATATTTGTTAGTATATAAGTAAGCGTAACGATCGCTAACCTTAAAAATAATTACGAGATTTAAAAAAGAGGCCAAATTACTAATTATTAGTAGATTAACGTCTGTCAGGCATATGATAGTATTCTATTTGTATTTCAAAGAGCCTACCCGTGAGGTAAATTATATATTAAAAGTCAAATTTGTTAATAGTTATAAGAGTTTTAATGTTCTAAACTGAGCTAGGCCGTATTGTAGACGGGCAACTTAACATCAAGTTTGTGTTAACGCAATTATTGTATTTTTATTTGTTGAATTGTTTTAAAGGGTAAAATAAACCCACGATTTTATTCAGTATAAACTTTGATTACATTTATTTCATATAGCTAATTAATACTCAACATTGAGTACAGTGAGATAACTCTGAGTAGAGACTTTACCATATTATATTTGAATTGTTTTAAATGCATCAAGCATTTAAACGAAGCATAAAGTGAATCTATACAATTCTAAAATTTATCAATTTGTTTTTTCATGGGAACTTTTCCTAAAGTAAACCCATGTGGCGCCCATATTGCACACAAGGAGTAGTATAACCTTGTTTATAAAGTAAGCTGGTCATAAGATCATCTTGACAGTTTATTTTTGGGTAAGTGAACGTCAGAACTTCCAGTATCACTAACAGGTACGTGAAAGTGTTTTTTATTATAAATTATTTGTCCAGACGATACTTGACGGTACGTATACAGACGACACTTAACCAAGAAGAGGAGTTCCACTGCAAGATCGACGCTACGGTTACATTCATTCACCGACCAGCGATTAATATATTATCCACTATAATTATCACGCTTTACTACATAAACAATATTTACCATTTATCACTAAAAAGAATGACTGCTTATAAAGAAAAGATAGTTCATATTAACGTTTTAAATTGTAACACGAGATACCACTACAATCGATATTTAACTATAAATTGAAATTTAATATTAATTATAAAAGATGGGGAATCCGTTTAGTTACAAATTGACGCATACAACGTGTGGCAAAATTAACATACATATACTCGTTGAGCTACAAATTGGCGCTCACAACAGTGGAGCATTTTCATCATGTATTCGTTCAGTTACAATATATATACATAAACTTTGTATATATGAATCTACATATTGCACCCAGAATCATGTCGACGACTTTCCCGGGCTTCGGAGAACCTTGCGAAACCCGGGAAGGTCTCTGACAAAGCCCTAGCGCGGGAGTTCGACCGGCCTGGATGCCGGAAAAAGCACGCGGTGTCCTGGCATAGGTAGAAGCCTCCCGCGTAAATAATAGCGCGGGAGTTGCCCGACAGGCCTTCCCCGGAGTCCGTCCACGGAACCCGAGGAGTCTTAGGTCGGATCTCGCGAAATACGGCCAGGCCAGAGTTCCAGCGCCTCGCTCGGCATGTCGACGGCTTTTCCGGGCTTCGGAGAAAACCTTCCGTACCCCGGGGAGGTCTCTGAAAAGGTCCTAGCGCGGGAGTTCGACCGGCCTTGATGCCGGAAAAAGCAGGCGATGGCCCAGCTTAGGTAGAAGCCTCCCGCATAGAGAATAGCGCGGGAGTCGTCCGACGGGCCTTCCCTGTAGTCCGTCCATGGAACCCGAGGAGTCTTAGGTAGGATCTCGCGAAAAACGGCCGGGCCAGTCTCCCAGCTCCTCCCGCAGAATATCGACGGCTTTCCCGGGCTTCGGAGAACTTTCCGTACCCCGGGGAGGTCTCTGACAGAGTCCTAGCGCGGGAGTTCGACCGGTCTGGATGCCAGAAAATGTTATTTAAGTTAACACTTCTGTCGGCAGTCCCACGACTGCCCGATTTTTTTTAATTAGTACTTGTGCTTGGTCAAAAAACGTTCATCAATAAGAGAAATTTGTGCTCCGCTATCAAACAACACTTTACCGACACATCCGTTAATTTTGGCATTCACCACAATGTCATTATCATCCTTAACTCTAATATTTTCCACACACTTATCCCTACAGTTACTATAAACCAAATCGTCTCTAATTTCAGCAGGATATAGGCCTGACACAACGTATACATCCTTATAATTAGACTTATTAACATTAGATCTATTGAACTGCTTTTTGTTATTGTTTTCTTTATTTGTGCTTTTTACTTTGTTGCACGGACTCACGCCGTGCAACCTTACTTGTTTTTTTTTTTTGCTCTTCATTTGAATTTACTTCAGTAATAGCTGATACTTTATGTGCATTAAAATTCTGAAAGTTGTTTTATTTTTACTTTGTTGTTGTTGTGGTTGAGGCTGGAATTACTTACGCGGCGGTTCACTATTATTATTGCCACTGTTTTGGCTGTCAACATGTTCCCATTTTGTCAACAAAAGGAGTAATTCTTCCAAGGATTTGACTCCTTGCGTGATTACCGCAATTTGGATACCGCGCCCGAAATGGTGTGCTAATTTGTTGACCATTTCTGGTTCCGCTATTTCTGGTTCTAGATATTTGGCCCACGATACCAACTGGATTAGGTAATTTTATTTTGAACCCTTTATATTGGAATACCTACCAAATTCCAGCTGTATTCGGATTTTCTGTTGTATTTCACTATTCCAATACCTAGCCCTGAAGTGCCTCACCAGATCTTCATAGGTACTAATTTTATCCTGTACAATAGTAAACCATTCCGCTGCAGTACTTTTTAACCTCCTCACTACATAATTAATCTCATCCCCTTCGCTCAAGGTGTCCCCTATCGCTTCCATACCGCGCTGGCAGCTTTTGATGAAGAGGATGGGGTTTTCGGTATCGCGGCCACAAAATTTCAACTGCGAATCCGTATCGTCTAAGGTTTTGTAGACGTAGGTTGTATGATTAGCTGTTGATGACGTATCTTGGAGTCGTGATAGTTGTTGTTTCAACTCCTGGATACGTAGATCTTGTTCTGCCACCAACTCACTTACCGTGGAAGCATGTTGCACAACCTTTTCCTCGATGCCGGTGATCTTTGCCTCGCACTCGCTGATACGTGAATTATTTACTTCGAGTGAAGTTTCAATGTCGGCACAGATTACCTCCACCTTCTCGCCAATCCGTTTTTCCGTGGCTTCCAGCAGTTGCTTGTTCTGTTTGGCCTGGTCGTGCACCGTGGTATACATTTTTTTATTTTCATCGTGAAGTGCTTTGTTCTGTTTAATCGCGTCCTCTTTAAGCGATTTATTTTCCTCACGCACCGTTTGCATATTAGCCAAAATCGCGGCCAATGTTGTTTGCATATCCATTGCTGGAGTTTGAAACTCCGTCATTTTGACAATTTATATTATAACCCTTACAAATATTAAAATTTCCTTATTTATCGGAGCGTCAACTATTATTATCACAGGATTATTGTTGTTAAGAATGTTCAGATTATACGGTTTAAAGTATGCAGTCCAATATCATCAAATGTAAACAAACTTATTCTAACATAAACAGATAATAATTCAACCTCCAATACACTACTGATAAACTGTTCATATAACATATACCCGAGAATACGCAAACATAAGATATATAGTTGTCTTCATTGTTCATCATCTTTTTTCACAGCACTACACTTTATATAATAATGAAACTTTCACTTGTGAACTTACTTGTCAAGTAAGTTCACAAGTGAAAGTTTCATTATTATATAAAGATAATATATATATATATATATACTCTGATAAAGAAATGTACAACACACACAAATAAAAGTTCACAAAATTAGTTTATACAAAATTTAGAAATATTACTTAAATTATTAAATTAATCGTGCCCCCAAGTTGGCTAGCGCCATTTAATACTATGCGACAACACAATTGAATTAATTCTTGCGCATAGGATTATGGTGTGTGTTTTATAAATCAACCAACAAGTCTATATTGGAGGTATTATAATTATTTATTGCACACCAATTGAATAATAGTTCATATGGTATATTTTTAAACGTACATAAATGTTATGGATTTTGAAATATTGTTTGAAAACAGTTTACATAAAGTTTAGATCTGAATTTGTTACTTGAGTGAAGATATTCCAATTTGATGCGGCGAGATGGCTGAAGGTGATGCGTATATCTCATGTGTCCTTCCCTCGTGGATTCTGCTGGGATGGTGTCCTGATGATAAACGCGCTGAACTTGTTCGACGAACTGCAACACTGCCTCGCTGCGATAACACTGATTATGATTGTTACAGGTTTTTAAATTGTTTTACTATTGTTATAGCTTAATTACGTATCTCAACGTGTAACGTGGGTGTTTAATGAAAGGCGGTGTATAGGCGTACACCTTCCGGCACGTCTTCAAGTGTCCTCGCATCACCAGATCTACCGCGGTCGGTAGATCTCCCTATGAGGATATCTTGACTAACACGGATACTTGTAATCACAATATTATTTATTAAAACTGAATTACTTGGGTCTGTAGAATAACTCACACAGAGTTCCAAGTTTTCGTACACCTTTCGCACTGTTTACGTGTTCACACAAGAGAAACTTCTTGAACGCGGACCGCACGTTTTTAGACGAATGCTCAAGATGAACTGCCACTGATCTGCACATGGCAACAGACAATTTTCAATGATTTTACTGCGTTCTAATTGGCCAATAATCGGTCACATGATAAATATGCACACGCCACTAATAGTTCTTCATGCAACACGTTGCATGAAATTGGCAAAGCCTGCACAGATAATTATCTGGGATTTTATTACTTCACGCCTGAGTGAGTTTTAAATACAGATTTCGTATAACAAAAATTCACATTTAACAGTTATTTGAAGATAACAGAATATAGGGAAAATGTATCTAATATTAAATTTTATGTCTTGTTCAAGTCTCATGTAAATCGGATAATTATAATGGACACAATAGAAAAACGTTAATAACTCGCGCACCCGCGCACACTTTCACAAACATTACATAGAAAAGTGACAAATAAAATTTTTAAGAGTTTGACCTATTCTAAATTCTTATCGGTAATACAATACAAAACTATAGCTAAAATAACCAATTTGAACAAGAAACAAATTTAAACAAGAGAATGTTCGTCATCCATGCATAAGACATAGTTCATTGCTTATCATGATCCTGTGTTCTATTGCAATACATTCATTGTATTATTTAATCATCACAACTTTGAGGCACCATTATTGTAACCATGAGTTGGTTAAATAATTCATCAGGCTGTTATTAATAATTGCAAACTTCTATTAGTTTTGTCACTAAGTATTTTGTATTTTTACTAAAGTGTGAATTCTCAGTTTTAACTTGACCACTTGGCATTTGTCTTTCTGTCTGTTAGATGTCTTATGATAACTTTTGAATGTATTTAACAGTTTTCATAAAAATTAGCATGAGTATCCATATTTTTACCCGACAGACCCCTATTGTTTCTGACCCTGATCTCCCCAAAATAGGGTCAACATTTTGAAAAATCCATGTATTCAGTAAAACTGAATATAATGATCAGTTTTGGAAATTCCTAAATTTTATGACACCAAGGGATCAAAATTTTGAAAATGTTTTGAAAATCCATGCAAAGTCTCGGACTAAAGGGAATTTTAACCCAAACGTAATATAACGAAAAAACTCTGGATTTATTTTTGTATTTAACTATTTTTCTTTTAAAATATTTATTCCGTATATGGGGAATTCTTTATAGTATTAAAAAGTTTTATTTATTCTTTTAATAGTTATGGCACTCGTTGCCTTCAACCGCAGGTGTTAAATGTCCTTTGGGAAGAATCAACTCGTTACCAAGGGAGTTTAAGGGGTACCTAGCTTTGGGGGTTTAATTGGATTATTTTATTTTTGATGTTTAAATATACTGACCTTGAGTCCTGTAATTGGTGTTTCCTGTAATACAAAAACACACTTATGCTAAATCTGGGCGCCACCTGAACACTGGTCCAGGAAAAAAGAATCAACTGAAATTAAATCTATTTATGAAAAACTAATCGATTCTTATGATTAACTAAAACTTCCGGGCTGAAAGGCCGTGGTCGAGTGCTTGATCTAGTGTAGCTAAACGTTTCGGCCACACCACCGGTGGCCATCTTCAGTAGCAAAAAATGTGTTCGAATAGATGACACGCCGAACACGTCTCCCAATGAACTGGGAACAAGCAACAGTGAGTCAGGTCAGAGCTGTTGGGTTGCGCGTCGTGAGACGACCCAATGGGTTCCTAGTACCGAGCCTCCGGTAACAACAGTGAGTTAAGGCTACGTTGGTTCTATTTATAACTTTTTGGCCGCTTAAGGTGTATCACGCAGACCAATGAGAAGCCAGCTCATCATTCTCGATTCTGATTGGCCATGGAAAATAAACCATGCCAGACACTATTTAAGGCGATGCTTTCACCTCGGCGGTTCGAAGAAAGTCTACCTACAGCTGTTGCCCGGGTAGGCTGTGTTACTTTGTGTGGCATTTTTGCCTTGTGATTTCACCGTTCTCTGTATAGTTATCAAAGTGATTTCTTCACCACATGAAGAAATCGTGTTTAGTTTGTTCCACAAGTGATTATTTGAGTGCAGTATTAATTAATTTGTGTGCTACAAGTATTCGTTAGTGCAGTGTAGTGCGCGGCCGTTTTTGTGTTCGTGTGCTGTGCGGCTTCTGGTGAGTACGTGTGTCAGTGCCTGTCAGTTAGTTTAATCAGTGCTGGTGAGTTCTTACTCCTTTAAACACCTTTGACGTCCATTTCGGGCTTCCGAAATGGCGTCAAATAACGCCGATCTACCTTTGCCGGAACCGTTAAGCTCTCTCCTGGGAGCTTGCGGTTCTGCTCCTCTCTCTTCACCTCTCCCCCGTGATAATTGTGAAAGTGGCAGTGACAGTGATATTTCTGACGTGCATATGGGGAGTGCTGGGTCGGGAGATGAAGAGTTTTCGATTGTGAATGGCAAACGCGCCAAACGCAAGCGAAAGCTCGCCGCCAGTCAGTCTCCCGCTTCACCAAACCAGGTCGCTGATTCAGGTAACAGCGGCCGGCAGTCTGTCAATCTTGCTTCATCTTCCTTTAAGCCTGACCCTTCTACCCTTAAGTTTCCTCCTATTATCATCCCTGATAATAGGAATTATACCCAGCTTTTGGCTAACCTCCGTTCTGCCCTTCCTTCGACGTCCGTGGAAGCGAAATGCTCCGGCAAATCGCTGAAGCTGGTCTTCAAAACCATCGTTGACTTCCGCGCTGTTCAGCACTTTCTGTCAGCGCGGAATATATCCTTCCATACCTTCGCTCTCCCTGAGGAGCGTGAGGTTAAAATTGTTATCCAGGGTATTCCTTATCATACCCCCTCCGATGCTATCGTGCAGGAACTGACGTCTCTTGGCTATACGCCAACAGCTGTGTCAGTTTTGCACGCCGGCAAAGGGGACTCCAAGCATCCCGTCAATACTTTCCTGGTAAAGTTGCTCAAGACTGGAAATTTCGAGGAGGTCTATGGCCTCCAAACACTCCTTCACCTGCGGGTGACAGTCAGATCATTTGACCCGCACCCAGGCCCTGCTCAGTGCTTCGGGCACTCTTTCCTCTTCTGCCATGCGCCCCCACGTTGCGTGCGGTGCGGCGACCCTCACCGTGGCTGTGATAAGCCTCGTGTGCCGGGTTTTGTCCCGTACTGCTGCAACTACAAGGGCGCCCATCCGGCTAGTTACCGGGGTTGTATCAAATACATCGAAGCAGAAAGACAGCAGCGATCTGCGCGCCCTGGCGCGCAGCGTCGTGTAGCTGGCCCGGCCCCTAATCGGCGAGAGGTCTTCCCCCCTCTCTCCGGTACATCTGTCAAGGCCCCGGCAGCGACTCCTGTCGCTCCCGCGGTCTCAGTCCCGCCTGCAGGCGCCGCTCCGGCGGCGCCTGTGACGGCTCCACTACCGGCGCCTGCCGGAGCGCCCGGCCCTTCCTATGCAGCGGTTGCTGCAAAGACAACATCGTCAACCACTTCCGCCCGTAAGGGTACCAAAAAGCGCTCGCGTCGCCGGACTCCCGGCCGACGACATCAGCAGGCTCGACCTGCCCAACCTCAGCGGGACTCTCCCTCCCCTGCCATCTCCCAACCTCCGCGTGAGCAGACCATAGTTCAGTCCGCTAACCC
The DNA here is from genome assembly GCA_034769895.1 of Magicicada septendecula. Classification (NCBI taxonomy): domain Eukaryota; kingdom Metazoa; phylum Arthropoda; class Insecta; order Hemiptera; family Cicadidae; genus Magicicada; species Magicicada septendecula. The sequence continues at coordinate 915,604,471 of CM068367.1, read as the reverse complement.
AGCGCCATCTGTAGTCCTGGCCGAAGTTCCTCAGGAACGTCCGCGCGGGTCCCGGGAACTTTCTCGGGCTCCAGCGGACCCCCTGACGGCTTGGGCCACTCAACTTGTAAACAGCATCAGGTCTGCTCCTGACACCTCGACAGTACTGATGTTAGTGTTCCAATCCCTCTCTGCTCTCTTCCCTCTCCTCCCCCTCAATGGCTAGATCCCTGCGGATCGTCGCTTGGAACGCCGATGGCGTTTCCTCTCGTCGATCTGAGCTGGCGGCTTTCGTCGTGGAGTACGACGCTGATGTCGTGCTTCTCTCCGAAACCCATCTAGCCCCCTACCATCGATTCTCACTTCCTGCTTACACTTGTTATCGTCAGGATCGTCCCATACAGCCGCGCCAACCCCCGAAAGGAGGTACGGCGATTCTGGTCCACAGGCGGATATCCCATAGGCCACTACCCCCCCTCACTACTCGATTCATCGAAGGTTGTGCGGTGGCAGTGGACGCAGGCGACTCGGAGTTGCGCATTGTTTCCGCGTATCTCCGGCCTGGCCTGAGCCCGCCGCCCCCGCCTGAGGAGTGGAACGCTCTCCTCGACCACCCAATCTCGACAATTACAGCCGGCGACTTCAACGCCAAACATCCTTCCTGGAACAGTAGGGCTACCAACGCCTACGGCAGGTCACTCCGCCGGTTCGTCCTAGACGACCCGGATACGCACGTCATCGGCCCTGATGATCCTACCCACTTCCACTATGCCGGTCACCGACCGGACGTTCTTGATGTAGTTGTAGTCAGGAACGTGGCCCATAACATCCAGGTCTCGTCAGTGTCAGACCTCTCGTCTGATCACAATCCCCTACTAATAACTGTTCGAGATGTGTCGGCTTCACCCCGACTTCCTGCTGGTCCTGCTAGGAGGGTCAACTGGCGCTCCTATCATGACGAGCTATGTCGAAGGTTACCATCTGTCCCAGCGGACCCGATCGCCACTCGTGACGATCTGGATCTCCGTGCCACTCATCTTCAGGAGTTGGTCCAAGGTGTCATGGATCGACACACATACAACGTAGAGGTGAATCGTAAATCGGCCCTTCAACCGGAAGTTATCCACGCCATCTGGCTTCGGCGCAAGCTCCGCCGCAGATGGCAACGAACCCGAGATCCCGCCGTCAAACGACGGTTTCAGGCCCAGTCTCTTTACGTCCAGCAACTTTTGCGGGACGTAAACTCTGATCAGTGGAACTCATACCTTGAGTCCCTTGAAGTCGACCCAGCCTCCGTCTGGAGAGCGACGAGTCGCCTTACTCGCGAGAAGCGTACTCGCAACCCGCTGAATACCCCGAACGGCATTGTTTCTTCATCGGAAGGCAAGGCTGAGGTCTTCGCCGACTGCATGGAGACTCAATTCACCGTTCATGGAGGCGTCTCGGACCCTGCCTTCTCGGTAGTGGTTCGAGACTTCCTATCTGGATATTTTTCCCGCCCTCCACCTGACCCTCCCGCTCTCTTCGACAGGGACGAACTAGTTTCGTCTATCTGTCGACTGAACCGACGTCGCGCCCCTGGTCCTGATCGGATCGGGGCCGCTGCTTTGCAACATCTCCCGGCCTCGGGCGTTGAATTGGTCCTGGATCTGTTCAACTCCAGTCTCCGGCTGCAATACTTCCCCCGCCTGTGGAAAAATGCCAACATCTGTATGATTCCCAAGCCCGGCAAGCCTCGAATGCTTGCAGGCAGCTATCGTCCCATATCATTGTTGCCAGTACTCTCAAAGGTGTTTGAGCGTCTCCTACTCGCCCGCATCTGGCCGCTGCTGGATAACTTTATTCGGAGCGAACAGTTCGGGTTCCGTAGAGAGCACTCGACGACTTTACAACTCGTCCGAGTTGTCACAGCATTGTCCGACGCCGCCAACAAGAAAGAGTCTACGGGCGCTGTCTTGTTGGACGTGAGTAAGGCCTTCGACAAAGTCTGGCACGAAGGTCTTCTCTACAAACTCGCTCACTCCCCCATCCCACCGTCCATTGTGCATTTCTTGCGGTCATACCTCAGTGATCGTACCTTCAGGGTTAGCGTCGAAGGGTCCTGTTCATCAGTTCGACCCGTCGCCGCTGGCGTTCCGCAGGGATCTGTCCTCGGTCCCGTTCTGTACCTAGTGTACACGAACGACCTGCCTGTTATTCCTGGAGTCACGTCATCTCTATTCGCTGACGACGCAATGTATTACTGCAGCTCCCTGTCCCCGCGAATTGCGTGTTCAAAGCTGCAGCGTCAGTTGAATCTGCTTCCGGCCTGGCTACGGAAGTGGCGGGTGCTGATCAACGCGGAGAAATCCGAGGCGATCTGCTTCACCAGCAAGTCCACTTCCCGATGCCAGCCCCTCTCCCTCGAAGGGAGGCCTATCGCCTGGCATAAGTCGGTGAAGTATTTGGGCGTTCGGCTAGACCAGCGCCTTAGCTTCAACGGCCACGTGACTGATACCCTCAACAAAGCTCGAGGCGTCCGAGCCAAAATATTTCCCATGCTCTCGTGCCGCAACCGCCTGGCTTTGCGCACTAAAGTTACCATCTATCTTTTGTTTCTCCGGTCAGTATTGACCTATGCTGCTCCCGCATGGTGGTCGCTTGTGTCGACCACTAACAAGTGTAGGCTGGAAGCTTTCCAGGGCCGTACCCTCAGATCCTTGTCGGGGTCTCCATGGTTTGTGAGAAATGATGTCATTCGTGGAGGCCTTCGAGTTCCTGCCCTTGCTGATTTTGTCCGGTCGCTTGCCGAAACTCTTTTTGCTTCTGCAGCGACCTCGTCCTTTCCTTATCTCCGATCTATCAGCACGTCTGAACCACCTCCCGCTATACGTGTCAAACGCCCTCGGGCGATCTTAGACGACCCACCGTAATTCTGCTTGCTGTAACTTAGGTTCCCGAGCAATTCTATCTCCTTGTTACCATCCTATCCAGTCAGATACCTTCCCCAAGTATGTTGATTTTCAAACTGCTTGGCGCTGTTACCGATGCCAAAGACACGGCGGATCCCTGCCTCGCGGGGAACGACCGGCGCTACAAGGCGCCTGCATGCCGGGCCGGGCGCGTGCGGCATCTGCCGTTCGCCCCGCGACCGGTGGCAGTGTTACCATGACCCGGACCCTATATATAACAAAATTGAAAAAATTTTCCGCCGCCTTCTCAGTTAACTGGTTGGCGTGTCCCTCGCGAATATTTTAGGACACCTTCTTTTGAAAGTCCAGCACTGTTTTCTTCTGGCAGCCATCGGGCACGTCCCGGAAGCTGCAATAGGTCATGGGTGCAAAGACGCCCCACTATTCAATGCAATATGCAATATATCGGCGGTTCATAGCGACGGACGCATTCTTATGAATATGGATGGACTCCAGATGCAGGCGAGTGAAGTAACCCCGGACAGAAGACAACACACGGGCTTCATCAAACATCACCCGGTGATCGTCGTGGGAAAGAGCGTGTTCAGCAACTGCGGACTTTTCCGGCTGGCCCAGGCGGCAGTATCTCCGATGTTCAGAGAGGCGCGTCCGGACACTACGCTTCGTGGTGCCTATGTAGACCTGGCCACACGTACAAGGAATACTGTACACCCCTCACGACGAGAGCGGATCCCTGGCGTCTTTCACCGGTCGCAGGAACTGTTGGATCTTTTTGGTTGGCTTGAAGATCGTCCTGACGCCCCGTTTACTCAGCAACTTGCCGATGCGGTCAGTCACGCCACGGATGTAGGGCAAGACAGCAGAGCCAACAACCTCAGGCGACACCGACTCGTCCGGCCTACCAGATCTTCTCGGCCGGGCAGCTCTCCTAACCTCCGCAGCAGAATAGCCGTTGGACTACAGTGCTTCCTCGAGATGCCGAAACTCATCTTCGAGATACCGGGGCTCACAGATTCTTTTTGCCCGGTCTACCAGAGTCTTCAGCACCGCCCTCTTCTGCCTAGGATGATGATTGGAGGACTTGTGCAGATATATGTCGGTGTGCGTTGGCTTCCTATAAACTTTATGTCCCAAGCTCCCATCGGTCCTTTTCAGGACCAACACATCCAGAAAAGCCAATTGATCACCACTCTCGCGCTCCGTCGTAAACTGTATGCGCGGGTGCACAGCGTTCAGATGTCCAAGGAAGCGTTCCAACTCTTCATCCCCATGGCTCCAGACCACGAAAGTGTCGTCCACATACCGCAGCCAACACTTCGGCTTCAGAGGCGCAGATGAAATTGCCAACTCTTCAAATTTCTCCATGTAGAAGTTTGCAACCACAGGGCTGAGAGGACTTCCCATCGCGACGCCATCCAACTGTTCATAGAAGCCGCCATTCCACTGGAAGTAGGTCGTTGTTAGGACCTGCCGGAACAAAGCAGTGATGTCCGCCGAGAACAAGTCACCTATATACCCCAAGACCTCCTGAACAGGGACCATGGTGAAAAGAAAGACCACACCAAAACTCACTAGCACGTCGCCAGGCTCCAGCACCAGATCCTCCGGAGGAAGTCAGAAGAGTCCCGGACGAAAGAATCCGTCTGCCCGATGTGCGGCTTGAGCAATCCAGTGAGGTGCTTTGCCAAGTTGTACGTAGGCGAGCCAATAGCGCTGACGATGGGCCTCAGCGGAACGTCTTCCTTATGGATCTTCGGTAAACCATAGAGCCGAGGGGGAAGGCCTCCGAACACCGGACGGCCGTCTTCACATCAGACGCCAGAGAAGATTGCTTAACCAAAGAATCCGTTTTTCTTAGAACAGTAGTAGTCGGATCTTTGTTCAGCCTCCGATAAGTGGCTGGATCTAATAAACCTTCAATCTTCCGCTGGTAGTCTTCGGTGTTCAAGACCACAGTAGCGCTCCCCTTATCCGCCGGCACAATGACAATGGAGTCATCCCTTCTCAATTCCCTCAAGGCTCGCAACTCCGCCGACAGAAGATTGCATTTTGGCGGAGCGGCCCTTCTAAGGGCCCTAGAAGCTTCCAATCCTATTTCATCTGCCTGGTCTCGGGGTAGTCCTCGGATACCTGCCTCCACGCTCGCAACTATTTCCTCCACCGGTACTGTCTTCGGGGTAACCGCAAACTTCTCACCTTTGGCTAACACCGAGGTCTCGTGTGGTGTTAGTTGACGGTTCGAGAGATTCACAACCATCCTGTCCATCCTGTCACGATCTTGTACTCTTCCCCTGATGTTCTGGGAACCAAAACGTTCGAATTTTTCACGCTGTCTCTGGCTGGTACTGGCATAACACGCCTCGAAAGCATTATACGTGAGCCCATCCAACATCTCCCAATCATGTCGTTGGAGGGTACTGCTGAGATGTAAGTGCAGCTTCAACAGGTTTTGATCATTTAGTGCCAACTCTTTCCTCGTGTGGTGTATGCGCTCACGCAGCATGGCATTTTCCGTTCTCCTGCAGATCCTATTGGCCTGTGGCGTGTTAAAAATCTGTCTCTGTCGTAGGAACCTAGGAACGGTTCCCAAGTCTCTACAGCGAAGTAAAAAGGCCAAGGAACACAGCAGACTGGCTTTCTTCTTACGTAGCGTCTCCAGCTTTTTAATTTTGGTGAAAACCTCCTCCCCGTAGAGGTTCTTAATCTTAGTACGTAGGCTTTCACGGCCGGTGTCAATATTGCCCGCGTGTTGTCTTCTGTCCGGGGTTACTTCACTCGCCTGCATCTGGAGTCCATCCATATTCATAAGAATGCGTCCGTCGCTATGAACCGCCGATGCCACGATGCTCGATGATGCAGGGCACAGCTCAGTGCGTGCCCCTGTGACGGCAGCGTCCGGGCAAGCCCGATGACTGGCTGTTGCTTCTTGAGTGCTTGGTGCGAGACTTGTCGCAGTGAGAATGGGTACCCCCTTTTTTATTTAGGCGGGGGTGAAGGAGACGGGCTGGGATTGGCTGAACCGCTGACGCGATCCACCAATGGCCTGAGAGGGAAGTCTACGCGAACGCTTAGCACGGATTGGCGGGATTTGTTCGCCCACAACGGGTCGATACACTTCCGCCAGCCCGGTAAGAGTCCGGTAGACTGCCTTATGGCGATACCGAGGCAGGCGAGAGATTTGAGGGGGGAAGCTGCCGACTGAAGGTGGCACTAGGCACACCTAAAGACGGCACAACGCCCGATCCATCTGTCGGCCTGCAACGGACCGGAATTTGACTGGTTGGAAGGTGGTGAGATACGATTGGTCGGTGCGTGGACAGATGGTGAGTGGGTAATTTTGTATTTTTAAAATTACGGTGGGTCGTCGAGCAGAGCCCGAGGGCGGCGGCGTTTGACAGGTGGTGGTCCATCGTCGTTATCGAGGGGTTGGAGGTGGGGAAAGTCTGAAATGGATGCTCGATGGAAGAGGTTGAACGTAAGAGTCCGCGCAAATCCATCGAGCGACGGAATCTTCAGGCCTCGCCTGATAGTATCATTTTTTACATACCAGGGAGAGCCGGAGATAAGGCGAAGGGTAAGGGCTTGGAAGGCTTCAATGCGTTTAACGACGTCGGGGGCGAGTTGGGTCCAAAATGCAGGCGCTGCGTACATAAGGACGGCTCGTAAAAAGAGCAGATAAATCGAGAGCTTCGTGCGCAAGGGCAGTGGCCCTCGAGGCGATAGGAAGGGGTACAGTTTGGCTGTGACGCCTCGGGCGCGCTGGAGCACTGTGGACACGTGAGCTCTGAAGCTTAGGCGTCGATCAAGAGTGACGCCCAAGTACTTCACAGTACGTTGCCAAGCGATTGGGCTCCCTTCAAGGGAGAGGGTCTGGCATCGGGAAGTGAGCTGACGGGAGAAGGCAATCGCCTCGGATTTCTCTGTATTGATCGCCACCCGCCATTTCCTTAGCCAGGCCGGAAGTAATGCGAGCTGGCGCTGCACCACGTCAGTCGCAAAACGAAGGTTTGCAGAACCTGGTGTGGCACATCGCATCGTCCGCATAGAGAGAGAGCGTGACTCCAGGCAATACTGGCAGGTCGTTCGTGTACACTAGGTACAGAACGGGGCCGAGGACAGATCCTTGAGGGACGCCAGCGGCGACGGGGCGGACAGAAGAGTACGTCCCGTCGACGCAGATCCTAAATTTGCGGTCGCAGAGATACGATCGCATCAGATGTACAAATGAGGCAGGGAGAGGGGAGGTGGCTAGTTTATAGAGAAGGCCTTCGTGCCAGACTTTGTCGAAGGCCTTGCTCACGTCCAGAAGGACGGCGACAGTTTGATGGTTCCTGTTGATGGCGTCAGTGAGTTGCGTGACAACTCGGACAAGTTGAAGAGTGGTCGAAAGCTGCCTGCGGAAGCCGAACTGTTCCTGCCGGATGAAATTATCCAGCAGGGGAGTAATTCGGCGATGCAGGAGGCGCTCGAACACCTTCGATAAGACTGGCAAAAGAGAGATTGGTCGATGATTCTCCGGGAGTGTACGCAGCTTGCGAGCCTTCGGCAACATGATGACTTTGGCTCGTTTCCAAGGGCTGGGATAGTAATGGAGCCGGAGACATCCATTGAACAGCAGATATAGATGAGTTTTACATGTGTGTTCCCAGGACATAGTCCTATCTACACCCATGGCCCCCATGGGCGAGGTGTCTAATCGAAATAACGCTGACAAAGCGCCCGACGTTCTTGTGGTCGGTACCCCTTGGGATTGTGAGACGTGCAGCTCTAATCCCTCCGTGGGGTTCGGAATATCCACTATCTAGGGTTTTTCAGTCCGCAGGCAGCCCCCGGGATCCCGGAACGATACCGCCGAACCGAAACCACAAATCACCTCGAGTCCAACACCAAATATGGCCGAAGGGTCCGGCAATTTGCCAGGCCCCCCGTCCATACCCGACCGGGGCAAGAGACGGGCATGCCCGCCTCCTGGGGCCCCCCGGTCTCCCGAGGAGTCAGTTTAGACCTCTCGTTCAAAACGAAAGTCCTCCCACTGACCAAGGGGCGACTTCGTAGCAAGCTACTAGGTCTACCAGCGGCGGCCATTGGCCAGCCTTCCGGGTCTGCACACCCGGGGGCCTTGGTGGAGCCCATCTGTTGTGCACTTGCACCTCCCTCTAAACTAACCCTCCCATCCCTTACCTGTGTGGTAGGATATTTACCCGCTCCTAGGACAAAGGGCCTTTTGCAGATTATCCAACCACACAGTTCTTCTTCCCCGGACTCTAATAGCTCTACATTGTCAAAAACTCCCTCCCCCCGCCCCTTAGGACGTTCGTTTTTCATTGAGTCCCACTGTTGAATACTGGCCCACCCTCGACTACGTCCTCTCCCTTCCCTCTCGCACCAAAGCCACCTCCTTAATCCAATCTACAAAGATGTTCGTAGCCTCTTCACTGAGTAAAATCCCTCTGAGGTCTAGTCTTAATCCGATATCCATCAATTTAATCCTAAACTGGGATCGGCTATTAGCTATCTCTATGCAGTCATAGATCACGTGTTCTGGAGAGTCAACTACTTTACACTTCGGACAGAACTCGTCATCTCTAAAACCAAACCTCTTTAAATACGTCCCAAAGTTACCGTGCCCTGTTAAAAACTGTGTCACATAGTGATTTACATCGAGTTTCTTCTTTAATCTTTCCGACACATCAGGAAACAGTTGATATGTTCTTCTTCCTGTCTCTGCCCTGTCCCACCTTTCCTGCCATTTCCTAATGGCTTCTCTTCTAACTATAACCCTATTCCCACCTCTTCCAACTCTTATATTATACAACTGTTCCCTTTCCAGGGCTTTTAAGTCTATTGGCATTACACCTGCCAAAACTGTTAACGCCTCCCTTGATACTGTCCTGTACGCCTTTGTGACTGCTAGTAGCATTGTTCTTTGCGCTCTCAATAAGATATCGGCATATGTCAATTTCATTTTATCGGCCCATACAGGAGCTGCGTACAGCAGAATCGCTTCGCCAACTCCTTTATATAATGTTATAAGCGCCTTATAGCCGAGTCCCCAGTTCGTCTTTGCTGCTCTCTTCACCATACAAAATGTCTTAACTGCTTTTTCTGAAACGTACTTTAGATGTGGTATAAAACTCAGCTTTTCATCTAATATCACTCCTAGGTACCTAAAGTCTTTTACGTATCCGACCGATTCTCCTTTCATTTTTATTGTCGGCGGCCTTTGTGCATGAGCCCTACGTCCTGCTCTTTTATATACTCTTTCTCTTTTAACTAACATTGTCTTCGTCTTAGCTACGCTGAGTGTCAGTTTATTTTCCTCACACCAATCATAAATCATGTCACAGGCCGACGACGCATTTCTTTCCAGTTCGCTTCTGGATCTCGTCTCAACTAATAACATACCGTCATCGGCATACGCAAAGAGCTGGCACTCCCGGGGCAACCGAAGTCTAAGGAATCCATCAAATAGTACAATCCACAACGTTGGTCCTAGTACTGATCCCTGTGGACAGCCTTTTGTTAATCTTTTCTCTTGCCTACACCCTCTAAACTTTAATATTGCAAACCTATTCCTAAAATAAACCTTAATCACTTCTAATTCCTTTCCTCTAATTCCAAAATCTTTTAATTGTACAATTATCTTGGGCCACCAAGCGTTATCAAACGCACCTGCTATATCCAAGAACACTGCTGCCACATAATTTTGTCTTGACGACCTAATCTTATCAACGACTTCGATTAAAGCCCCTTCCGTACCTCTTCCAGGTCTAAACCCATACTGCCTGTCATGCAGTTTCCTACCTTGTTCCAGGCTTCCCAAAATTCTTTTATTTATCACCTTTTCTTATACTTTTCCCAGAACCGGGAGCAATGTCAGCGGCCTATACGACTTCGGATCCTGTGGGTCCTTCTCACTACCTTTATACAGGATTTTAACTAAACCAATTTTCCATAGAGCAGGGAACCTACCTTCCCTTAAGCTTCTATTCATCAGGTCAAGGACTTTATGCCTTACCACTGGCCATGCTTTGATCCACATCTCGACTGTTAATTCGTCATATCCTGGAGCTTTTTTCTTACCCATTGTTGATAGTGCATTCCATACCTCCTCCTCAGTTATTTGCTGGCTTTCTTCTGTAGCTCCAATTTCTTCTGATTGCATTCTTATTTCCGCTTGACTCTGCGTCTCTTCTGCACTATCATCCGGAAGCAACACGTGCATCAGTTTCTTCGCTAACTGGTCTACATCGTGCTCATATTCATTATCAAATTTCATCGACGAAAGTAACAGTTCTTTCTTTCGCTTATCGACCAGAATTTTATAAGGACTCCCCCATGGATCCTTATTTCCTTCCTCCGTTACAAACTTCTCCCATGCCTCTCTTTTTGCCCTTTTAACCGCCGCAAAATACCGGTTTCTCGCCCTCCGGTAATCACGCAAGCGCGACTCCCTTACAGACGGGTCCCCAGTACGTTGCAACAGTCTCCGGACCCTCTTTACATGGGCTCTTTCTAATTCCAGTTCTCTAGTCCACCATATCGTCCTGCTCTCTTTCCCTACAGCCCTTGGCATTGAAAACTCCGCAGATGCCAATACCGAAGTCGTTAGATCTAACACTCCACTATCAACATCGTCATATTCACACTCCACATTCACAAATCCCTTCAATCTAGTGTCAAACTCTGTCCAGTCGGCATGTCTAACCATAAGTCGACCTTTTTCTTCCCTGTTCAGGTCATAATCCCTAACTGTTTCCCCTCCAACATTGAAAACTATTAAACGATGATCACTATTCCCTTCGTCAATAACCATCCATCCATCTATTCTGGCCTTCCTATTCCTTATAGTCACGTCAATGTTGGATTCCATTAGCCTGGGTCCTTGTCCAGCAATGACCTCTCCAAACGCCGAATATGTGGCCAGATTTCCCTCTTCATTCGCAACAACCAAGTCATTCGCCAGCAAAAACGTTTCTAACTCCTCTCCCTTGTTGTCTCTTGTCGTTGAGTTCCACAATGGTGACTTGGCGTTAACATCTCCTGCAAATATTATCGGTCCGTTCTTGATTCCTCTCAATATCTTATCCCACTCATGCAGATGAATTCCAATCTCCTCATTATATTTAAAATAAGAACTAACCAGATAGAATTCCTGATCTCTGTTTATCAGTTTGACACATACATGATTCCGACTGGATAATTCCCTAACAAAAATCACTTCCACTCTCTCATTCACCACCACCACCATCGCTCCCGGATTTTCCGGTACAAAATATATTCTATACTTCTCCATATAAGGTACCCTACCCTGCCTGGCATATGGTTCTTGTACAAGAACTACATCCAATCTCCTATTCCTTATAACACAGTTAAGTTCTTCTAGACAAACCGCTGAACCTTGCAAATTGATTTGTCCAACCCTAATTCCTTCATAGACCCCAGTAGCTCGATGGTGAACTTCCATTTTAGTATTGCGTCATGCTCACCCTCTGTGACACCAGTCTCTTATAAATTGGGCATTCCAAAGTTCCAACTCTATGGTCACTGGGTTTCTTTGCAGCCAGGCAATTGGCGCAAGAGGGGTTTTCCCCACCTACTGTACAAGTTCTAAAATCATGCCCCACTTTCCCACAATGCGAGCATACACACTCCCTCTCAGGTTTTTTACAGAACTTGATGCCATGTCCGTATCCCTGACATCTGTAGCACCTCGTGACAGACAAATGGTCAACTACTCGACAGGCGGCAAAATCAATGTAGACACGGCCGGCATCCAATAAGACTTCTCTTATTTTCGGAGAGACTTCCACAACTAGGTTTACAACTGGCAGATCTCTTCTCCCTGTTCTATAACATACTCGAAAACCTTCTTCCATCTCTGTCTTTTTTATTCCGGCCTCTTCCAGATTCTGCTTAAACATGAATTCAGCAATATCCCCGTCCTGCAGATCCCGGTCTACGTCGTAAACAATCATTTTAGGTAGAATCTTCCTCGGCATGGCGATCTTCAACTTTTCCACCTTCCCAGCAATCTCCCTGATTTTCTGTGCCCCCTGTCGAGTTCCCGATTCCACAACAACACCACCCTTTTGAACCTTCCTGAGTGACCTTATCTGCAGACCCATGTCCTTTGGTGTTATAACTTCTTTTAACGCTTTCTTGGTCTCCTCAGAATCAATTTTGGTCTCGTCTTTTTGATAAACAATGACCACCTTTTCAGCGTCACGAGGTACCACGGTTCTTTTCCCAACTTTAGGCATGTTACTGGCAGCTGCTTGTGAGTACGTCTTGGTTTTTTGCGTAGTTTCCTTGGTCTTAAGCATTCGTTTCAAAACTTTGACCTCAGTAGCTGCCTCCACCTTTTCAACCATCTTTTCATGGCACAGTTTCTCCATCTTTCGCCACATCCGTAAAACAAAGTGCGCGACAGTCTTGCTCACTTTATTTGTTTCTTTGAACAGAAACTCTTCGAGGGTCTCCCGTAGCTCTTCTACTGACGCCGGTAATTCTGGCTGGTCCACGTCCATATTTTCGTCTGATGATGACGACGATGACGACTTCGATGACAACATCTGCCTCCTTCTCTTCACCGACGACGTCGATCCAGTACGATCTCTGGCACCCTCCATATGTTATTACAAAAACGAAGCAAAAATAATTTACAACCCCTTCAAACGGTTGGCACGCAACCCGCAACACACACAGGTGTATTGGGCTGCCGAACTTACTCCTTAATTTAGTTCAATACGTTACTTTCCGTAATATATCCAACACAGCTTCACAAAAGTATTCTAAGTTCAACATAAACAATGAAATTTTTCTTAGTCTTTTTGGCGGGAAAAAAATTTCTTGTGAAAATACAAATTTAATCCTCTATACCACTAAACAGTTCAAAAAAATTGAAGAAAACAAAAAACACTCCTTTGGGGTACCGTCCTTGTACCCCAAATAAAATAAAATAAAAACGTAAACAATGAAAAAAAATGTCTTTTTCCCTCTAAGGAGGGAAATTTCCCTCTGATTACCTGAACTGGTTCAGGCGGGAAAAACTAATTATCTGCAGGTTATGTAATTGAACGTATAACCAAATCAGTTCTTCTACTTATGATTCAGCTCAGTACTGAACTATTTCAGCTGAACTGGCGCCAAGACGCTTGGCTTATTTATGTGTAAAAATTAGGTTATGAGCGTCGACATCATTATGGCACGGAACATGGCTGAATTATTTTTTCACTACAAGTCTAAACACTTTGACCTAATTGTTTTTTCGTTAAATTATACTGAAAACCACTTATTTTTCGTCTTTTAGTTCTTGAAAAATATTAATACTTATTTAATCAAAGTTTATAAATAAATATAAAGTTCCTACACGGCCTATACCTTACACTATTACAAAGTTAAAAATGTCCTGTCATTTCAATGTTATTATCCTATGCTAAAAAGTGTCCTTTTTCACTTACTAATAACTAATAAACAAAAAACCTCTCCTACCTTCTCAAGTGATATTCAGAAACAAAATACCACAAAGTCTATCCTCTACACACTCAACTTCAATAAACTCCTTAACAAACCACTTTAAAACACTAATAAAGCAGAGCTAACTTGAACACGTCATTCCACCTTCAAGCCAGACTCAACAGTAGTCCCATTGAACAGCACGTGGATGAGTGAAACGAGACTTGCTGGGGCATTGAGTAGGGCCGCTGCACCAATACGGTCCTCGCCGGGCGCCCGCTTGGGGCGCAGTCGACTAATGGCCGTTTCCACTTCAGCCTCGTCGAACGGGTCGATTGGGTCTGCGGGAGGGCGGGAAAAATAACCAGATAGGAAGTCTGCGACCTCGGCCGAGTGGCCGGGGTCACAGACGCCTCTGTGAACAGTAAATTGTTCCTCCATGGTATCGGCAAAGACTTCTGCTTTGTCAGCCGCGGAGTACACAATCCCGTTCGGTGATCGTAGGGGGTAGCGGGTCCTTTTCTCGCCAGTGAGTCGGCTCGAAGCCCGAAAAACGGACTGGGGCGTGACTTCCAGAGACTCAAGATATGAGTCCCAACGATGAGAAGTGGCATCAAGCAGAAGCTGCTTGACAAGGTCTGATTGGGCGTTTAGCCTGCGTTTTACGGCAGGGTCCCGGGTTTGTTGCCATCGCCGGCGGAGCTGGCGCCGTTTGCGGATGGCCAGAATCACCTCTTCAGGTAACTGCGACCGTCTGTTGGGCGCAGGGACGGTATAGGTGTGTTTGTCCATGGCGGACGTGACGACATCTTGAAGATAGTCGGCCAAGCGGTCTACATCATCCGGGCTGGAGATGTCGACCTGGGGGTCAGATGGTACTGTTCGACCCAGTTCATCGTGGAACGATCGCCAGTTGACTCTCGTTACACGATGGGGAGGCTGGAGAGGTGTGTCCAGCGTGGGCCGAACAGTGAGTAGTACCGGGTCGTGATCAGACGAGAGGTCTGACACGGCGTCTATAGCGATAGGATAGACCAAGTCTTTGACAACAGCAATGTCAAGGACGTCTGGTAGTCCCCCTCGATTGGGGACATAGGTCGGTGATCTAGGACCAAGAGCGTTCGCATGAGGATGACGTTGAACGTATTGGTACAGAGAGCGGCCGTATGGGTTTGAGACACGGCTGTTCCACAGGGGATGCTTACTATTAACGTCTCCGGCTGCGATGGTTGGTAGAGGGTCTTCTAAGAGAGCGTCCCATTCATCCTCGTCGGGCGGTGGTCCACCTCGGGGGGGGGGGGAGGTAGACTGAAACCAGTCGAACCTCCCGATCCCCGATGCAGAGAGCAACCGCCGTCGCCTCCAAGCGACGAGTCGCCGGAGGCGGCAGGGGGCGGTGGGCGTTGCGCCTGTGAACCAGAATGGCTGTGCCGCCAGATGCGGCACGCCGGTTCTGGCCAGGCCGGTCTGTGCGATACGTCGTGTACGCTGGAAGCTGGAACGAGTGGGCAGGAGTCAGGCGAGTTTCATTAAGGAGAATGACGTCTATGTCATATTCGGTAACGAAGGCGGCCAATTCGGCACGGCGAGATAGAACGCCACATGCATTCCAAGCCACCAGCCGAAAGGGCCTAGCCATCGAGAGGGATAAGGGAGGTCACGGAGGTTAGGACGATAACTAACAAGGACGGGACATCCTTGGCAGCAAGAATTTGAGGGATCAAGGCGTTGATCCAAGCGCGCACGCGGTCGGCGAAAGTCACGTCCGAGGACGCGGCAGACGCCGGTGCCGCCTGAGGCTTGGGCGCCGGGTGCTTGAACATGATGCCATTCTGGGCGGGGGCCTTTTGTTTCGGCTGCCTTGGATCTTGGACCTCTGGAGTAGATGGTGGCTGAGGTGCAGCGGGCTTGTGCTGCGAGGAAGCGGGGGGCGATGGTTTGTTCCTTTTCTTGGACGGCGCAGCAGGTTTTGGCTGCTGGGCCGCGGGCTGTGCGGCAGGCTGAGAAGCAGCGGCAGCCGCATAGCTGGGCGCCCCGGTAGACGCCGGACGAGCTGGGGCAGGCGCAAGTGCCGGTGCCGCAGCGGGGATAGGTACCGCCGAGGCGGCAGGCCTTGATGCTTGGGGCCTAGCTGGAGGCGCAGGAACGCGCTGCTGCGAGGACTTTGAAAGCTTCTTCAAAGCCGCAGCATAGAACCTGCACGACTTTGATGATGCCGGGTGAGGTTCCCCGCAGTTGGCGCAAGTGGCGGCAGCACGAGCGAGAGGACAAGTGTCCTTCCGATGGCTATCGCCACAGCGCAAACAGCGGGTGGGGTGGTGGCAAAATCCCGATGAGTGGCCGTACCGCTGGCAGTTGTAACACTGCTTCGGTCCGGCTTGGGCTTCGAAGGCTTCAACCCTAACCTTCAAGTAAAACAAAAAGTTGATTCCATAAATGGCCTGGTAATCACCTACCTTTCGTATCTTCACCAGGAACGCATTGCGCGCTAGTTTCTTGCCGGGGGAGAAGAGAGGCGTTACACTATGGACTCTAAAGCCTAAACTGGTGAGTTCATTAGAAATGAGCTCAGGCGGGGTATCTGCAGGGATACCGATAACTTGTACCTTTAGTTCCTTATCCTCCGGCAAGGCAAAGGTGTGGTAGGGGATACCCGCGTCCGTGAGGAACTTCTGTGCAATACGGAAGCTCTCCACGGTCGTGGGGTTGAGGCGAATGGAATTGTCACCTTGGGCCGAAGCAGTCAAGGTGCCAGAGGGAGTGCACCGGTGTATACGCCGCATGAAATTAGCCCATTCCGAAGGCCGGGCGAAAATCAGAGGCGGGATACGCCGGGGCTGGTCGGGTATTTGCTGGGAGGCCGAGGTAGATTGCCCCGCGGTTGAGCCACGACGCGAAGTTCGACCAGAGTCCGTGGAGGTGGCACTGACGCGCCGTTTCCGGCTGACAGATTGCCATGCACCATCGGTGTCCATGGCCGAGTCCGCATCGTGAGTTTCCCGCGACGAGGTAGGTGTAGGGTGGTCCTGAGAAGGGCCATCCGGGAGGGGTTGCGCCAGAGCGCTAGCAGGGATTGAGAGGTCCTGAGAAGGACCGACGGAGGCAGGTTGGCCCTGAGAAGGGCCGACGGAAGATGGGTTGCGGGCAGCCATCGGCGAGGCGAAGCCTACGCCTTAGGCGGAACGGACTAAGGACTACGACCAAGCACTACGGTAAGCAAAATACAAAAGCAGATCACTTACCAACAAGCTCCAGGCAGCAGCGGAACAAACACGAAACACTGCACGGCACAAGAAACACAACACTGCACTGAACACACTGCACTGCACTGATTCTTGAGTAGTTGGTTAAAAACTTGCACCAACACTTGTAAAATTGAACTGGACGCACTGTTTAAGTCACGGTATAACCGGAGACTGAGAACGCACAGAATATGAAGAATTTTCCATCAAGAGAGAGCTCACACAACTGGGGGTTGCGCGGCCCGCGCGAAGGGCGGGTCGCTAGTAGTGCAGTGTCCCGAGTCTCAGAAAGGACTCCTGCCACTGGGTCTGTTTGAGTTCGTTTTATACTTTTTATCTAATTATGGGGGGGGGGTCTGAAACGACCTGCGGTTGGTGGATTATACCACCGGGACTAGCAAACGAGGTCGCTTCCAGGACTCACCTGGTCGCGGGGTGTATTTACCAAGTCCGGCAATGAGGGAATTGTGGGTCACTCTGTCGGAACGAACATAGAATCTTCGCGCCAGGCGTCTCACGGTGTAATCAAGAGAGCGGACACCGAGTCCTCTCCTCAAAAGACGAGAAGAGTACCTCCGGGGGACTTTGCACGCGAGCTTCAGTCCCCGGTCGAGTACGCGCTGGAGCGTGATTCTATGACCACGAGCCAGGTATCCCCAAACAGGACAGGCGTAGGTAATCACCGGCAACACGTACGTGTTGACTATGAGCTTACCTAGCCGGGGGGTCATTGCCGGATTAGAAAGCACGGGCCAAAGTCTACTGAGTTGCGCCGAAGCGCGTTGTCGGATGTACTGTACATGGGTTCGCCAGGTGAGTTGGGAATCCACGTGGAGCCCGAGGTACTTGACGCTATTGGTCCAGGGCACCTCGACGGGGCCTACTTTAAGCGGCCGAGGCCGCTTACGTTTTCGCGAGAATATTACCGCGGCGCTCTTGGAAGCGTTAACGGCAACTCTCCAGTCATCGGTCCACCCGACATACGCGTCGAGTTGGCGCTGGAGCTTAACTGCCGCATAACTCGCGTTCGGCTCTGAGGCAAAAGCCGCAGTGTCGTCCGCGAACAGCGACAATTTCACTCCAGGAACTCGGGGCGTGTCGTTGACAAACAACGAGAACAGGAGAGGCCCAAGGGCACTTCCCTGAGGGACGCCAGCGGTAATACGCCTCTCCGAAGGCAGAGCGTGGTCTACTCTCACTCGGAAGCTACGGTCTCGCAGAAAGCTGCCGATCAAGTGAACGTAGCAGTCTGGGAGAAGGACTTCCGTGAGTTTGTACAGGACACCCTCGTGCCACACGCGGTCAAAGGCTTTCTCTACGTCTAGGAAGATCGCAGTCGTCTGTTTGCCCTGGCAGCCAGCCTCGGTTATGCATTCCACGAGTCTCATCAGCTGATGAGTCGAGGAGTGCAGCTCACGAAAGCCGAACTGTTCGGGGATCAGCACGTCTAGTCTTTCTAGATGGTCGCGGATCCTACGCTGGATCAGACGCTCAAAAACCTTGGACGTCGCGGACAAGAGGCTGATGGGCCTGAGGTTTTCCATGAGAGAAGAATTCTTTCCCGGCTTAGGTATCACAATGACGGTAGCCGTTTTCTATTTCACCGGAAAATAGGCCAGTCTGAGGCATGAATTGAACAGGTCAGTGAGGAACTGGGTTCCTCGCTCCGGAAGGCGATGGAGGGCGGAATTCATGACTCCGTCTGGGCCAGGCGCCTTCCGGGGCTTGAGCTGAACAATCCTCTCAGAGACCTCCTCCGGGGAGATGGGCTCCGGCGGGACTGTGATATCGGCCGATAGAAAGCGCTCTACCTCGCGGCAGATTTGCTCAGTGAAGGCCGGGTTCTTGGATGGGTTGGGAGCGAACTGACGCTCTAAACTGTCAGCCAAGAACTCTGCCTTTTCGAGGGGGCGGCCAAGGGGTTGACCGCCGGGTCCGGCCAGTGCGGGGAGAGGCGCGCGTTTGCGCTTTCCCGTTAGGGCACTGGGAATCCGCCAGACATTACGGTCCTCGGCAGGGCCATCCATCTGTGTAACAGCTAGCTCCCAGTTGCGTCTACGGAACGCCAGCATGTCGCGACGCAACTTGCCGGACGCTCTGTTGAACGCAGCCTTGTCAGCCGGGTCACGAGTCCTCTGCCAGCGTCTCCGGAGGCGATTCCTCTCGCAAGCGAGCTGAGACACCTCTTCGGGGATCCGCTGATAGTCGGGCGTGAGCCCCGGCTTCATCCGGGAGGACACGTCTACCGCCGAGACTACGGCTGTGTCGAATAAGGCAACTGCCTCGTCGACATGCTGGGTAGTGTCGAGCGGGATATGCTCTGGTAGGCGGCGACTGAACGCCGGGCCAAAGCGGTCCCACTCGATTACCCGCCGCTCGTCGCGGACGGTGGCGTGCTGGGTAGCTATTTGCACACTGATAGGGCAATGGTCCGAGGACAGTTCCGAAATGACGGAGACGTGGACCGGGCAATAAACGCCCCTAACCGCGGCAATGTCCAGTACGTCAGGGCGGGAGTTAGCCCTCGAGGGATAGTATGTAGGCCCGGTAGGACCCATGACTGTGACCCGAGCCGCATCAGCATACCTGCGTAAGCGGGTCCCGTTTGGGTTCGCCAAGCGGCTCCCCCAATCGGGGTGCTTACAGTTCAGGTCGCCCGCCAGGACTACCCTCCTGTGTGCTCCAAAGACGGCCTCCAGATCGTTCGACAGGAGCTCCGTTTGTGGAGGCTTGTAAGCGGAAACCACGAGTAGACCGCCGAGAGCACCATGGAGCTCGACCGCGGTGCACTCGAGGTTCCGCCGCTGAGGCAGGACAACGCGGTGATGGCGAAGACTCGCCTTCACCGCGATGGCTGTGCCCCCTCCTGCGCGACCCGACCGGTCGTCCCGGTGGCACACGTAGTTTGGTAGTCGGAAACGACGATGCGGGGTCAGGTGCGTCTCGCCAAGAAGAAGCACGTCGGGCTTGTGACGGGCAACGAACTCTAAGAGCTCAGAATGCCGGGAAGCGAGGCCGTTGGCGTTCCACGCCACGAGCTCGAGGTCTCGCTTGAGGGATTGCCGTGGTTGTCCGTTCATAACAGACCTGTAACACGGCAGGCTTCCACCAAGAGGAGAAACTTATCTTGGGGCGAGGCTGTTGCCAAGCGTTCCTTGATTTTAAGGAAAGTCTGGGCTACTTTCTGCAAGTCGTAGCTTGCCAGAAAGTCTGATACAACGGCGAGATCATCGGAAGATGAGGCCTGGGGAGAACGCTTGGCGGCAGCTGCATAGCTGCGGCGGGGCGAGACGGTGGAAGCCTTGGGGGCAGGTACTGGAGCGGGTGGCCGCTCTGGCTTTTGGTGGACGGGCTTGGGTCCAGTGGCAGGTAGTTTAGGCTGGCCCGTGTTCTTGGCCTGGGTCCTACCTTTCTTGCCCGATCTGGGGTATCGTGGCTTGGGTGGCGGCGGCTGTGGAGGATCAATTTCCTCATCGTCCGGCAGCGGGACTTGAGTATAGTGGGGGACTTCGCGTTCCGGTTCCGGGGGCGCGGTGGTTGGTTTGGCCTTTGGAGCTTCGCTCGGGCTCACTGCACTGCTGGGTTTCGGAACCGGAGCAGACCTAGGGGCTGGTTTCCGGACCACAGGTTCAGCGGCTTTGGCCGGTTTGACTGGTTGGCTAACAACATGTCGAGGCTTAGGCTGGACGGGTTTCTTGAGCTTGTCCAGCTGCTCGCTATAGACTGGGCAGCGCTTGTTATTAGCAGCATGGGCGCCGCCACAGTTGATACAGTATCGGTGGTTGTCCGGGACAGCGCAGGCCTGCGTCAAGTGGTCATTTCCACAGCGGACGCAGGTCGGCGCGTTCCGACAACCGAAGCTGCTGTGGCCGAACCGCTGGCACCTGTGGCACTGGGAAAGTCGCCCGGTCTGACGGCAGGGCTCTACGCTCACGCAGAGCCCGAAAAGCCGTTTCAAATCTAACAAGGCCTGGGAGGAGTCGCCCTTCTCTACCAGGAGTCTGATTAGCGGGAGTGGTCGACGCGAGCCATAAGTAGTGTACAGCCGAGTGGCACCCACAACCTTATAGCCCGCGTCGCGCAGTTCGTCTAGGACGACCTGCGGATCCGACTGTATGTCCAGGCCCCGAAGGACGAGGGCTACAGGCTTGGTGCGGTTGAGTGTGTAGGTGTGGAACTGGAACGATTCACGTTCCAGCCACTGGACAACTCCGAAGTGTTCGGATGCACTGCGGCAGGTAACGCGCACAGTCTCGCTCGCAAGGAGCTTGACCGATGCGTTATCCGCCAGCGCAACGACCTTACGGAGTCGGCGAACGAAGCCGATTACATCCCTGACGTTCGTCACGAACACCGGCGGGATCCTTCCTTCGGAGGTGCGACTAGGCGCAACCTCAGCGGAGGCTTGGAATGCCGCCGAGTCCGTAGCCGAACTCAAGGAGGTCAGGGAGGGAGACTTTCTCGGCTTGCCACCGTGCCCTACTACCACCCAGTCGGTGGAAGCCGAGGTCTCCATGGCTGGGGAGTCAGACTCCGGCAGAGGTACAGGGCTGCTTGGCCTACTGGCGGCCGTGCAGCCGGAAGGTCCGCCCTTCGCGGGCTTGGTCGGCCCTAATAAGGACCGATTATTCGGACGAGCTTGCGCGGGTTCAGCAGGGCTTCCCGGGCAAGTCGTAGGGTTCCCGACTGGCCCAAGTGGCCGGCCGGGGGGCTCGTTGCTGCCGCACAGTGCTTTGGGGGCACTAACAGCTGGGCTAATGCCGACTAACTCGGCTCTTTGTCCAGCGGGTACCCGGGGGCCGAACTGTGACACCGTCACAGTGGCGGCGCAACCCGCATCTCTATTTGTTAGTCCTACTCTCGGACTCCCCGGGTTTCGCTGGACAGCGCTACCTAAAACACTTACCGGCACTGTGCGGCAGGTCCTAGTTGTGTGCTGCTTCTTGGCGTCGTCTTGCTGGCAAGGCGGTTTGTCTACTTCCATCGCTGCAGCTTGATGTTGTCGCTGGCGAGGAGGTGAGTTCTGGTCTGGCGGCTTCTTCTTTACTGCCGCAGTGGCTTGAGTGGAAGGCCTCTTCATTGCAGTCTTGAGGTCGAGGCTGCCCTCTGCTGCGTTGTTCAGTGTTGAGATGTTCCTTGTTCAATCGCTAGGTCACCACTGTCACGTCACTCTGTCACTCACGATTCTGATTGCCGCTGTCACCTCAAGAGAGAGCTCATTGCATTGCATTATGGATGCGGGGTGTCTTTGCACCCGTGGCTTGATTGCAGCATCTGGATCGTGTCCAATGGCTGCCAGAAGTAAACATAGTGCTGGTACAATGTCGACTGGTTACCTAAAGCTGGAAAAGGAAACCGCCAACCAGTTAACTGAGAAGGCGGGGGAGTATAACTTTTATTTGTTTAATGCACTGCCGCTGGTACCGATTCGAGCAACAGATGTTGCCCGTTTCAAGTCCAGTCAGCAGACGCCCTGAGGGCGTCGGCCGCTCCCCGCGAGGCGGAGAGCCTCCGTGCCAGTGATTGATGACAGCGACAAGCAGCCGGCTCAGCGTGCTAGGAGGTGGACAGGAAGGAGAGAAGGACAGTTTGGTGAAATACTCTGGTCTAGGACTGATGATTACTTGTTTTTGTTTAATTTAAAGAGGATGGCGTTATGGCGGGTCATCAAGAAGCGCCCGAGGGCGCTTGACCCGAATGGGCGGTGGTGGTTCTGATGCACTGATGGTTCGCAGGTACGGGAAGGTGGAGGTCGAGGCTTTAGCAAAGAGAGTTAGAGCCAGCGACCGGACAAAGGAAGTCAAGGTAGGAACACGGAGACCCCTTCGAATCACGTCGTTCCTTACAAACCAAGGGGACCCCGTCAAGGATCGGAGTGTTCGGGACTGGAAAGCTTCCAGCCTACATCTGTTGGTGGTGGATAAAAGAGACCACCAGGCGGGTGCCGCATAGGTCAATACAGACGTAAGTTTCGTGCGCATGGCCAGGCGGCTGCGACACGAGAGGAAAGGAGATAATTTGGCTCGGACGCCGCGAGCCTTGGCAAGGGTTTCCGTCACGTGGGCGTTGAAGCAAAGGCGACGATCTAGCCGAACGCCTAAATACTTCACCGATTCTTTGTAGGCGATGGGTCTCCCTGCTAGGGAGAGGGGCTGGCATCGGGAGATGGACTTACGGGTGAAGCAGATCGCCTCGGATTTCTCCGTGTTGATCGTCACCCGCCATTTCCGTAGCCAGTCCGGAAGCTGGTTCAACTGACGCTGCAGCTTTGTACTCGCAAATCGCGGGGACAGGGAGCTGCAGTGATACATAGCATCGTCAGCGAACAAAGACAACGTGACTCCGGGCAAGACAGGCAGGTCGTTCGTGTACACAAGGTACAGAACGGGGCCGAGGACAGATCCCTGAGGTACGCCGGCGGCGACGGGTCGAACTGTAGAACAGGACCCGTCGACGCTCACCCTGAAGGTTCGGTCGCTGAGATACGACCGGAGGAAAAACACTATGGTCGATGGTAGAGGGGAATTGGCAAGTTTGAAGAGAAGACCTTCGGGCTAGACTTTATCGAAGGCCTTGCTCACATCCAACAGTACGGCGGCCGTAGCCGCTCGCCTGTTGGTGGCGTCTGACAAGTGCGTAACAACGCGGACCAATTGAAGCGTGGTCGAGTGCTCTCTGCGAAACCCGAACTGTTCGCTGCGGATGAAACCATCTAGCAGCGGCGAGATGCGAGCCAGCAGGAGACGCTCGAACACCTTCGAGATGACTGGCAAGAGAGAGATTGGACGATAGCTTTCAGGAAGCATGCGCGGCTTACGAGGCTTCGGAATCATTACGATGTTGGCAGATTTCCACAGGCGGGGAAAGTACTGTAGCCGGAGACAGGAGTTAAACAGCTCAAGAACGAGGTCAACGCCTGAGGCCGGGAGATTTTGTAGAGCAGCGGCCCCGATCCGGTCAGGACCGGGGGCGCGACGGCGATTTAGTCGGCAGATAGATGAAACTAGTTCATCCCTGTCGAACGGGAGGGCTGGGATTTCGGGAGGGCGTGAAAAATGTCCAGATAGGAAGTCACGGACTTCTGCCGAGTGGGCAGGGTCCGAGACGCCTTGGTGAACAGTAAATTGCACCTCCATGCAGTCGGCGAAGAACTCGGCCTTGCCTTCTGATGAAGATACAACCCCGTTCGGAGTTTCAAGTGGGTTGCGAGTTCTCTTCTCGCGGGTCAGTCTACTCGCCGCTCTCCAGACGGAGGCGTGGTCGACTTCAAGAGACTCAAGGTATGAGTCCCATCGATCAGAGTTTACGTCCCGCAGTAGCTGCTGGACGTAAAGAGACTGGGCCTGAAAGCGCCTTTTGACGCCGGGATCACGGGTTCTTTGCCATCTGCGGCGGAGATTGCGCCGTAGCCAGATGGCGTGGAGTACTTCCGCAGGTAAGGCCGATTTACGATGATTCACCTCGAGAGTATATGTGTGTCGATCCATGACACCTTGGACCAACTCCTGAAGATGAGTGGCTCGGAGATCCAAATCGTCACAAGTGACGATCAGGTCCGCGGGGAGTGATGTTAACCGCCGTGAGAGCTCATCATGGTAGGAGCGCCAGTTGACTCTCCTAACAATCTGAGCGGGAGGTCGGGGTGAGGCCGACAGCTCACGGGCAGTTATAAAAAGGGGATTGTGATCGGATGAGAGATCCGACACTGACGAGACCTGGATGTGATGGGTCACGTCCTTGGCTATGACAATGTCAAGGACGTCCGGTCGATGACCTGAAAAGGGGAAGTGAGTAGGGTCTTCTGGGCCGATGACTTGAAGTACCGGGTCGTCGGAGACGAACCGATACAGAGATTTTCCGTAGGCGTTGGCTACTCTGCTGTTCCAGGAGGGATGCTTGGCATTTAAGTCGCCGCCTACAATGGTTGGTAGGGGATGATCGAGGAGAGCGTCCCACTCCTCGGGCGGTGGAGGTAGCCGCAGGCCGGGCCGGAGATACGCCGCAACAACGCGCAACTCCGATCCGCCAGCGTCTATCGCCACCGCACAACCTTCAACAAGAGATGTATCTAAAGGGGGTAGTGGCCTGTGGGATATCCGCCTGTGGACTAAGACGCCTGCCCCCCCGAGGGGCGACAGCCAGGCCGTTGGGGACGATCCTGACGAAAACTGATGTAAGATGGCAGGTTGAAGGTATGGTAGCGAGCCAGATGAGTCTCGCAAAGGAGGACGACATCAGCGTCGTACTCCGTTACGAAAGTCATCAGTTCAGATCGTCGAGGGACTACCCCATGGGCATTCCACGCAACGATCCTAAGACTCCTAGCCATTCAAAGGAAGAAGAGGAAAGAGGGTAGACAGTGATTGAAACACCAGGGCGAGAACCGTGGTTGTATCTGGAGCAGACCTGATGTTGTTTACCAAAGTTTCAGCCCAGGCAGTCAGGGGGTCCACCGGGGCCCGGGAAGATTCCCGAGATTCCGGAAGACGGACCTGGCTGGCCTCGGCCGGTGTTGCAGATGGCGCAGGGCTCGGGGACGGACGTGAGGTCTGCTCAGTTGGGAGCTTAGGTTGATGGCTGGGGGCGGGCGGGGCCCGCTGAGGTTTTACAGGCAAGGCCTGTGGAACTTGTCGCTGACGGCGACGAGTGCGCTTCGGTTTGGAGCTCCGAGGAGCGGAAGGCGGGACTGATGTAGCGGCCACAGCCGCGTATGAAGGGCCGGGCGCTCCGGCAGGCGCCGGGACAGAGGGGACTGCAGGCGGCGCCGAAACGTCGACTGCAAGCGGAACTGGGGCCCTGGGAGAAGCCGGAACTGCTGCCGGGGCCTGAGATGATGCTCCGGAGAGAGGTGGGAAGGCCTCTCTGCGGTTAGGGAGGGGACCTGCAACACGGCCTGCCTGCGCGCCAGGGCGAGCAGGAGTCCGCTGCAGCTTCATGGCAGATATTATGTCTCTACATCCTCTATAGCTAGCCGGATGGTCCCCGCCGCAGTTGCAGCAAATGGCCGTGAACCCCGTCTTGGGCTTATCACACCCACGATGAGGCTCAGTACACCGCACGCAACGCGGAGGGTGATTACAGAACAAGCTGGAGTGGCCAAACCTCTGACAGTTAAAACACTGCGAGGGGCCTGGCCGCGGGTCAAAAGTACGAACTTGCACCCGAAGGTGCAGGAAGTTTTGGAGGCCATAGACCTCCTCGAACTGGCCTACTTTGAGTAGTTTCACTAGAAAACTATTCACAGGACGGCGATCTTCCCCCTTGCCGGCATGCAGTACACTTACCGCCGTCGGCGAATAGCCTAAAGCGACAAGCTCCTGCCTGATGGTATCGGGGGCGGTCCAGGAAGGAAGTCCGGAAAGAACAACTTTAATTTCGCGCTCTGAAGGAAGCGCGAAAGTATGGAAGGAGATCTTCCGATCGGTAAGAAACTGTTGGACTGATCGGAAGTCCGGGACTGTTGTGGCCGCAATTCGAAGCGAGGAGCCTTGGCACCTGGCCTCGAATTTGGCCGAAGGAAGCATTCTGCAGGGAACGGAGAATTTCCCTGTAGTTACGATTGTCTGGAATAACAATCGGCGGAATTTTAGGTTTGGGGACAGATTTGGAGTGTTGCTGAGTAGGTTGGCTGGCGCTGTTACCGGGACTAGATACCCGATGCGTAGCAGCGGCCGGTGGCGGGCTGGCGACTAATTTTCGCTTGCGTTTGGCAGACTTGCCCTCCACAAGCGAAAATTCACCGTCCCCCGTCCCCACACTACACATCGACGCACTTTCACTATCACTAATTGTATGGGACGGCAGCGGGGTAGAATGAGGACCAGTACCGCAGGTTTCCATTAAGGTTACCAGCGGTGCCGGCAAAGGAACGGGAGTTGCGTTCGACGCCATCTCGGGATGAGCCGAAATGAACGTCGAAGACGCAAAAAAGGGCTAGGAAAGAGTGACTTTCACCAGCACTGAATCACTACACTGACAGACAAAGAACACGAACACCAGACGCGCACTGCACACGAGTCACAAAAACACACGCGCACGACACAATACACTGGTAATTTATAGCACAATGATGATGATGAACACAGATGATGATATGGTGAAGAAATCACTTTGATAGATGTATAAATAACGGTGAAATTCACAAGCAAAAATTGCCATAAAAAGTGACGCAGCCTACCCTGGCAACAGCTCTAGGTAGTCCGCCACATTCTAGAGAGCTCATTGCATTGCATTATGGATGCGGGGTGTCTTTGCACCCGTGGCTTGATTGCAGCATCTGGATCGTGTCCAATAGAGAGCTCCAGTGGTCCAGTGTCCGGGTGATACCCGATGACTGCATGTTGCCTTGCTGTTGCCTTGCTGTTACCTTGGCTAGCGATCTCGCGCTTTCAAAGGAATGGAACCTCCATCGATTATATTTTGGAGGGACAGGATGTTCGATTTTTCTTGGACCCTGGGACCTCGAAGTGACCCGTGACGGCTGAATGGGGGAGACCTCGAAGACCTTTCGCTTGAGAAGCAGGAATTACCCTCCCACAACGGGTAGGGCGCCCCTAGCCGCTCAGGAAAAGTCTCCGAGGGCTGCCAAGCGGCAATGTCGGCGCACGGGAGAGAGCGTAGGAGGAGGCAGCGTCCACCAGAGGTGGCACTAAGCACACCTAGGGCGAGCGCAGACCCCCCTCTAGTCTGTCACCGAGCGCCTGCACGGACAAGAGAAAGAAGGAAGGAGGAGGAGCGTGAAAATACTCAAGGTCGGGGGATTGGGCAGATGTTTTGTAACTGCTTATGGGGGGGTCGTCGAGCAAAGCTCGGGGGCGTTTGTGTCGTCTAGGTGGTGGGCCGACATCTGTGCTTAGTCGACGGATGTGGGGATGGGTCGAGACATAGGCTCGGGAGAATAGGTTGAGGGCGAGGGACCGAACGAATTCGGTAAGTGAAGGAACCTTCAACCCTCGCCTGATGGCATCATTTCTGACAAACCAGGGAGAGTTGGAGATGTAGCGGAGGGTTCGGGATTGGAAAGCTTCCAAACGGGCGACAACGGATGGGCTGAGTAGTACCCAAAAGGCGGGGGCTGCGTAAGTCAGGATTGCCCTAAGAAAGAGCAAGTAGATGGTGAGTTTAGTGCGCACAGGCACTGAACCCCGATGAGACAGAAAGGGAAATAGTTTGGCTCTGACGCCTCTGGCGCGCTGGAGACTCAGAGAGACATGAGGTGCAAAGCTTAGGCGTCGGTCAAGAGTGACGCCCAAGTACTTTACAGTCCGTTTCCACTCGATTGGGCTCCCTTCAAGGGAGAGGGGCTGGCAGGGGGAAGTTAATTTATGAGAAAAGGCGATCGCCTCGGATTTCTCCGCATTGACCGCCATCCTCCACTTCCGTAGGCAGTCCGGAAGTACGGCGAGCTGACGTTGCACCAGGCCAGCTGCGAAATCAAGACTCGCTGAGCTGGCGTGGTACATAGCGTCATCCGCATAGAGCGAGAGAGTGACTCCAGGCTGAACAGGCAGGTCGTTTGTGTACACGAGGTACAGAACGGGGAGAAGGACAGATCCCTGAGGTACGCCTGCGGCGACTGGTCGGACGGATGAGTACGACCCTTCGACGCATACCCTAAAGATACGATCGCACAAGTACGATCGGAGAAAATTAACTAATGAGGCAGGGAGGGGGAGTGGGCCAGTTTGTAGAGAAGGCCTTCGTGCCAGACTCGATCGAAGGCCTTACTCACGTCGAGCAATACAGCGACGGAGGACAGATGCTTGTTGTAGGCGTCCGTCAAATGGGTAACAACCCGGACGAGTTGAAGGGTCGTCGAGTGCTCCCTGCGAAAGCCGAACTGCTCCTGCCGAATGAAACCATCCAGCAGAGGCGCGTACCGACCGTGCAGGAGGCGCTCGAGTACCTTCGATATGACTGGCAACAGTGAGATGGGTCGATGGTTTGAGGGGTCAATACGCAGCTTGCGAGGCTTGGGGATCATGATGATTTTCGCACGCTTCCACAGGCTGGGGAAGTAATGAAGCCGGAGACATCCATTGAACAGCTCGTGGACCAAGTTGATGAGGCTAGGGGGAGCGTGTTGTAGCGCCGCCGCTCCGATACAATAGAGAGCTCACACAACTGGGGGTTGCGCGGCCCGCGCGAAGCGCGGGTCGCGAGTAGTGCAGTGTCCCGAGTCTCAGAAAGGACTCCTGCCACTGGGTCTGGTAGAGTTCATGATATACTTTTTATCTACTTATGGGGGGGGGTCTGAAGCGACCTGCGATTGGTGGATTATACCACCGGGACTAGCAAACGAGGTCGCTTCCAGGACTCACCTGGTCGCGGGGTGTATTTACCAAGTCCGGCAATGAGGGAATTGTGGGTCACTCTGTCGGAACGAACATAGAATCGTCGCGCCAGGCGTCTCACGGTGTCATCAAGAGAGCGGACACCGAGTCCTCTCCTCAAAAGACGAGAAGAGTACCTCCGGGGGACTTTGCACGCGAGCTTCAGTCCCCGGTCGAGTACGCGCTGGAGCGTGATTCTATGACCACGAGCCAGGTATCCCCAAACAGGACAGGCGTAGGTAATCACCGGCAACACGTACGTGTTGACTATGAGCTTACCTAGCCGGGGGGTCATTGCCGGATTAGATAGCACGGGCCAGAGTCTACTGAGTTGCGCCGAAGCGCGTTGTCTGATGTAGTTTGTATGGGTTCGCCAGGTGAGTCGGGAATCCACGTGGAGCCCGAGGTACTTGACGCTGTTGGTCCAGGGCACCTCGACGGGGCCTACTTTAAGCGGCCGAGGCCGCTTACGTTTGCGCGAGAATATTACCGCGGCGCTCTTGGAAGCGTTAACGGCAACTCTCCAGTCATCGGTCCACCCGACATACGCGTCGAGTTGGCGCTGGAGCTTAACTGCCGCATAATTCGCGTTCGGCTCTGAGGCAAAAGCCACAGTGTCGTCCGCGAACAGCGACAATTTCACTCCAGGAACTCGGGGCGTGTCGTTGACAAACAACGAGAACAGGAGAGGCCCAAGGACACTTCCCTGAGGGACGCCAGCGGTAATACGCCTCTCCGAAGAGAGAGCGTGGTCTACTCTCACTCGGAAGCTACGGTCTCGCAGAAAGCTGCCGATCAAATGAACGTAGCAGTCTGGGAGAAGGACCTCCGTGAGTTTGTACAGGACACCCTCGTGCCACACGCGGTCAAAGGCTTTCTCTACGTCTAGGAAGATCGCAGCCGTCTGTTTGCCCTGGCAGCCAGCCTCGGTTATGCATTCCACGAGTCTCATCAGCTGATGAGTCGAGGAGTGCAGCTCACGAAAGCCGAACTGTTCGGGGATCAGCACGTCTAGTCTTTCTAGATGGTCGCGGATCCTACGCTGGATCAGACGCTCAAAAACCTTGGACGTCGCGGACAAGAGGCTGATGGGCCTGAGGTTCTCCACTCGAGAAGAATTCTTTCCCGGCTTGGGTATCACGATGACGGTAGCCGTTTTCCATTTCACCGGAAAATAGGCCAGTCTAAGGCATGAATTGAACAGGTCAGTGAGGAACTGGGTTCCTCGCTCCGGAAGGCGATGGAGGGCAGAATTCATGACTCCGTCCGGGCCAGGCGCCTTCCGGGGCTTGAGCTGAACAATCCTCTCAGAGACCTCCTCCGGGGAGATGGGCTCCGGCTGGACTGTGATATCGGCCGAAAGAAAGCGCTCTACCTCGCGGCAGATTTGCTCAGTGAAGGCCGGGTTCTTGGATGGGTTGGGAGCGAACTGACGCTCTAAACTGTCAGCAAAGAACTCTGCCTTTTCGAGGGGGCGGCCAAGGGGTTGACCGCCGGGTCCGGCCAGTGCGGGGAGAGGCGCGCGTTTGCGCTTTCCCGTTAGGGCACTGGGAATCCGCCAGACATTACGGTCCTCGGCAGGGCCATCCATCTGTGTTACAGCTAGCTCCCAGTTGCGTCTACGGAACGCCAGCATGTCGCGACGCAACTTGCCGGACGCTCTGTTGAACGCAGCCTTGTCAGCCGGGTCACGAGTCCTCTGCCAGCGTCTCCGGAGGCGATTCCTCTCGCAAGCGAGCTGAGACACCTCTTCGGGGATCCGCTGATAGTCGGGCGTGAGCCCCGGCTTCATCCGGGAGGACACGTCAACCGCCGAGACTACGGCTGTGTCGAATACGGCAACTGCCTCATCGACATGCTGGGTAGTGTCGAGCGGGATATGCTCTGGTAGGCGGCGACTGAACGCCGGGCCAAAGCGGTCCCACTCGATTACCCGCCGCTCGTCGCGGACGGTGGCGTGCTGGGTAGCTATATGCACACTGATAGGGCAATGGTCCGAGGACAGTTCCGAAATGACGGAGACGTGGACCGGGCAATAAACGCCCCTGACCGCGGCAATGTCCAGTACGTCAGGGCGGGAGTTAGCCCTCGAGGGATAGTACGTAGGCCCGGTAGGACCCATGACTGTGACCCGAGCCGCATCAGCATACCTGCGTAAGCGGGTCCCGTTTGGGTTCGCCAAGCGGCTCCCCCAATCGGGCTGCTTACAGTTCAGGTCGCCCGCCAGGACTACCCTCCTGTGTGCTCCAAAGACGGCCTCCAGATCGTTCGACAGGAGCTCCGTGTGTGGAGGCTTGTAAGCGGAAACCACGAGTAGACCGCCGAGAGCACCATGGAGCTCGACCGCGGTGCACTCGAGGTTCCGCCGCTGAGGCAGGACAACGCGGTGATGGCGAAGACTCGCCTTCACCGCGATGGCTGTGCCCTTTCCTGCGCGACCCGACCGGTCGTCCCGGTGGCAGACGTAGTTGGGTAGTCGGAAACGACGATGCGGGGTCAGGTGCGTCTCGCCAAGAAGAAGCACGTCGGGCTTGTGACGGGCAACGAACTCTAAGAGCTCAGAATGCCGGGAAGCGAGGCCGTTGGCGTTCCACGCCACGAGCTCGAGGTCTCGCTTGAGGGATTGCCGTGGTTGTCCGTTCATAACAGACCTGTTACACGGCAGGCTACCACCAAGAGGAGGAACT
Source organism: Magicicada septendecula (assembly GCA_034769895.1). Lineage (NCBI taxonomy): Eukaryota > Metazoa > Arthropoda > Insecta > Hemiptera > Cicadidae > Magicicada > Magicicada septendecula. The sequence continues at coordinate 915,572,861 of CM068367.1, read as the reverse complement.
TGTCCTGGGGCGAGGCTGTTGCCAAGCGTTCCTTGATTTTAAGGAAAGTCTGGGCTACTTTCTGCAAGTCGTAGCTTGCCAGAAAGTCTGAAACGACGGCGAGATCATCGGAAGATGAGTCCGGGGGAGAACGCTTGGCGGCAGCTGCATAGCTGCGGCGGGGCGAGACGGTGGAAGCCTTGGGGGCTGGTACTGGAGCGGGTGGCCGCTCTGGCTTTTGGTGGACGGGCTTGGGTCCAGTGGCAGGTGGTTTAGGCTGGCCCGTGTTCTTGGCCTGGTTCCTAACTTTCTTGCCCGATCTGGGGAATCTAGGCTTGGGTGGCGGCGGCAATGGACGATCAATTTCCTCGTCGTCCGGCGGCGGGACTTGTGTATAGTGGGGGACTTCGCGTTCCGGTTCCGGGGGCGCGATGGTTGATTTGGCCTGTGGAGCTTCGCTCGGGCTCACTGCACTGCTGGGTTTCGGAACCGGAGCAGACCTAGGGGCTGGTTTCCGGACCACAGGTTCAGCGGCTTTGGCCGGTTTTACTGGTTGGCTAGCAACGTGTCGAGGCTTAGGCTGGACGGGTTTCTTAAGCTTGTCCAGCTGCTCGCTATAGACTGGGCAGCGCCTGTTATTAGCAGCATGGGCGCCGCCACAGTTAATACAATATCGGTGGTTGGCCGAGACAGCGCAGGCCTGCGTCAAGTGGTCATTTCCACAGCGGACGCAGGCCGGCGCGTTCCGACAACCGAAGCTGCTGTGGCCGAACCGCTGGCACCTGTGGCACTGGGAAAGTCGCCCGGTCTGGCGGCAGGGCTCTACGCTCACGCAGAGCCCGAAAAGCCGTTTTAAATCTAATTAGGCCTGGAAGGAGTCGCTCTTCTCTACCAGGAGTCTTATTAGGGGGAGTGGGCGACGCGAGCCATAAGTGGTGTACAGCCGAGAGGCTCCCACAACCTTATAACCCGCGTCGCGCAGTTCGTCTGCGACGACCTGCGGATCCGCCTGTATGTCCAGGCCCCGAAGGACGAGGGCTACAGGCTTGGTTCTGTTTAAAGTGTAAGTGTGGAACTGGAACGATTCACGTTCCAGCCACTGGACCACTCCGAAGTGTTCCGATGCGATGCGGCAGGTAACGCGCACAGTCTCACTCGCAAGGAGCTTGACAGATGCGTTATCTGCCAGCGCAACGGTCTTACGGAGTCGGCGAACAAAGCCGATTACGTCCCTGACGTTCGTAACGAACACCGGCGGGATCCTTCCTTCGGAGGTGCGACTAGGCGCAACCTCAGCGGAGGCTTGGAATGCCGCCGAGTCCGTGGCCGAACTCAAGGAGGTCAGGGAAGGAGACTTTCTCGGCTTGCCACCGTGCCCTACTACCACCCAGTCGGTGGAAGCCGAGGTCTCCATGGCTGGGGAGTCAGACTCCTTCAGAGGTACAGGGCTGCTTGGCCTACTGGCGGCCGTGCAGCCGGAAGGTCCGGCCTTTGCGGGCTTGGTCGGCCCTAATAAGGACCGGTTTTGCTCACGAACTTGCGCGGGTTCAGCAGGGCTTCCCGCGCGAGTCGTAGGGTTCCCGACTGGCCCAAGTGGCCGGCCGGGGGGCTCGTTGCTGCCGCACAGTGCTTTAGGGGCACTATGAGCTGGGCTAATGCCGACTAGCTCGGCTCTTTGTCCAGCGGGTACCCGGGGGCCGAACTGTGACACCGTCACAGTGGCGGCGCAATGCGCATCTCTATTCGTCAGTCCTACTCTCGGACTCCCCGGGTTTCGCTGGACAGCGCTACCTATCAGACTTACCGGCACTGTGCGGTAGGTCCCAGTTGTGTTGTTGCTGTCTTCGTCTTGCAGGCAAGGCGGCTGATCAATTTCCATCTCAGCAGCTGGATGGTGGCGCTGGCGATGAGAAGATTCTTGGTCCGGCGGTTTCTTCTTTACTGCCGCCGCAGTAGCTTGAGCGGAAGGCCTCTTCATTGCAGTCTATGTAGAGGACGAGGCGTTCCTCTTCTGCGTTGTTCTGATGCTGTTGTTGATGTGTGTCCACTTCGAGAGCTAGCAGTCGAATGTCACGTGTCACTCGTCACGTCCCTCTTCGTCGGTGCAATAGAGAGCTAAGTGTTCAGAGCTGTTGGGTTGTGCGTCGTGAGACGACCCAATGGTATCCTAGTACCGAGCCTCCGGTAGGGGCTCCTGCCTAGTGGTCCTGTCCAGACGGAATATGATTGATTAATTTTTATTGGTCGCTACAACGACATGCTCGTACTAGGTCGACTAGTACAGTATTTGTCGAGGCCGTTTCCAAGATTCACCTGGACGTGTTCGGTACTTGCCAAGGCCAGCTATGAGTGGGTTTGTCTGGGTCCTCGCAGCTCGGACGTAAAATTTACGTGCAAGTCGCCTTGCGGTGTCATCCAAGGAGCGGACACCGAGTCCTCTTCTCAGGAGACGAGAAGAAAACCGATAGGGGACTTTGGCCGCTAGCCGAAGCCCTCTATCGAGAACGCTTTGCAACCTTCTTTTATGAACGGTTGCGAGGTAACCCCAGACGGGAAGAGCGTAGGTAATGATCGGCAACAGGTACGCGTTGACAATCAACTTACCCAGCTTGCGGGTCATAGCCTTGTTGGCAAGTAGCGGAAACAGTTGCGCGAGACGAGCGGACGCTTTCTTTCGAATCGTCTCAGCGTGGGCACGCCAGGTGAGCCGACGATCAAGGTGGACACCGAGGTACTTTACTTCTCTCGACCAGGGCAAGTACGTTCTACCGAGTCTCACTCGGCCTCGTGGTTCTTTCCGGCGCTTTGTGAATAGCACCGCGGAGCTCTTGGTTTCGTTGACGGCAACTTTCCAGCTTTCCGTCCACGTCGAATACGCATCGAGTGCGCGCTGAAGTCGTGGGATAGCAAAGTCTGCGTTCCGATCGGCGGTATAGACCGCCGTGTCGTCGGCAAACAAAGCCATCTGGACTCCAGGCTCTCTGGGTGCGTCGTTGACATACACGGAGAACAGGAGAGGCCCTAGCACGCTACCTTGAGGTACCCCGGCTGTTATACGTCTCTCGGAAGAGACGTGGTCGTCTATTCGCACGCAGAAAGTCCTCTCCGTCAGAAAGCTAGCAATCAAGCGAAGGTAGCAATCTGGGAGCTGGATTTCCCGGAGCTTGAACAAGAGCCCGTCATGCCAGACACTATCAAAGGCCTTTTCCACATCTAGAAAACAGGCGACAGTCTGCTCGTTCCGACACCCGGCGTCCGTGATGTATTCCACCAGTCTCATCAGTTGATGAGTGGTGGAATGCCCCACACGAAAGCCGAACTGTTCGGGGACCAGTACATCGAAATTTCGTAGATGATCTAGTACTCTCCGTTGTACGAGACTTCGAGGACCTTTGACGTGGCTGACAGTAGACTAATGGGCCGGAGGTTGCCGGGACGGGAAGCGTCCTTTCCCTGCTTCGGGATCACTATAACCGTTGCCTTACGCCATTTCTGGGGAAAATAGGCCAGTCTAAGACACGCGTTGAACAGCGCGACCAAGAAAAGTACTCCTCGCTCCGGGAGTCGAGTAAGAGCGGCGTTCGAGACGCCGTCCGGGCCAGGAGCTTTTCTCGGCACGAGTTCAACGAGCCGATCTGTGACCTCTTCCCTAGTAATGGGTTCGGGCTCCGTAGTGATCGGAAGAGACAGAAAGTCTTCCACTTCGTTCTCGACTTCTTCGTCGAAGTCCCAGTCCATGGGCGGGTTAGGTGCGAACTGTCGCTCAAAACACGCGCCCAAGTACTCGGCCTTCGCCTCCGGGCGAGCCAGGATTTGACCGAAAGGTCCAGCAATGGCCGGGATGCGAGGCCGGCGCCTCTTCCCTACCAACGCCGAAGGTATCCGGTAAGGGCTACTTTCGTCCGATCCGTCCCCTGCCTGGGCCACGGCGAGTTCCCAACAGCGTCTCCGGTAGGCCTGCATTTCACGACGTAAAATGCCGGTCGCCCGGTTGTACGCTGCCTTGTCGGCCGGATCACGGGTCCGCTGCCAGCGTCTCCGGAGGCGATTTCTCTCGCAAGCGAGAGCACCCGTCTCCTCTGGGATCCGCTGCCAGTGGGGCGTGACACCAGGCTTCATCCTGGAAGACGCGGCGATCGCAGATACGACAGCCTCGTCAAACGCGGCAACTGCCTCGTCGACTTGGCGGACGGTTTCGAGTGGTCCCGCGTCTGGCAATCGGCGACTTAACGCCGGGCCATAGCGGTCCCATTCTACCACCTTCCTGACATCTCTGCGTACGACGTGCTGGGTAGCGACGTGTATCAGGATGGGGAGATGATCGGACGATAGTTCCGTTAGCGCGGACACATGGACCGGACAGTCAATTCCTTGAATCACCGCTATCTCCAAGACATCGGGAGCCGCGTTGCGTTGTGAGGGGTAGAACGTAGGTTGAGTAGGCCCAATCACTTGAATCCTGCGAGAATCGGCAAACCTGCGCAAACGTTTCCCGTTTGGGGCAGTCAAGCGACTGTTCCAATCGCGATGTTTGCAGTTCAGGTCGCCGGCCATGATGACCCTCCTGTGTGCATCGAACGCGACAGCTAGATCGGGGTGAAGGAGCTCTTTTTGCGGCGGTTTATACGCCGCGACCATCTGTACACCGCCTAGAGTGTTCAACAACTCCACAGCGGTGCCTTCGAGGTGAGTCATTGCAGGCAAGACGACTCGGTGATGCTCGAGAGTGAGCCTCACCGCGACGGCAGTACCGCCACCAGCAGTGCCCGGCCTGTCGTTTCGATAGCACACATAGTTGGCCAGTCGTAACCGACTCGCAGGAGTCAAGTGGGTCTCATTGAGAAGGACTACGTCGGGTTTGAGTCGGGCCAGTAATTCTTCGAGTTCCTGGATCTTGTTGGACAACCCGTTGGCGTTCCAGGAAAGAATTGAGAGATCTCGTTTGAGGACCCGACTCATAGAAAACCTACACAAGTGGCGGCTTCCACCAAGAGCATGAATCTCTCGGTTGTATCGGCAGTCTCCAAGCGGGAGCGGATGGACCTGAAGGTCTGGGCAACTTTGCGGAGGTCGAATTCCGCAAGGAAGTCTTTGACGACCTGATAGTCGTCAGGAACGGTTTTCGAGGCAGAGTGCCCGGAGACTGTTTGCGCGTAAGAGCGCCGAGGCTTGTCAATCGGGGGATTGGTGGAAGCCAGGGGTTTCTTGGGGCCAGGTGTAGCGCCTCTAGCGGAGGTGCTAGGAAGAGGGACAGATGCGATAGCGTCGGTCTTCACGCGCTGCGCAGGCTGTCTGGACTGTGCGGCTGGGTTGGCAGGAGCCCGGGATCTAGCGCCACGGGGCTTACGTTGCCGCTTCTTTTTGCCTGCATTAGGGAACCGCGGGGGCGGGAGGTCAGGCGAGGCTGCTTCTAAAGCAGGGGCAGGATTCTCCGGTGCTGGGGAGGGTTGAGAATTCTCAGGCTCCACAACCGAGATGTTTGGCAGTGGCTGGTCTGTCTCACTGTGTTTAGATGCCGCGAGGTTACGGCGCTTTTTCGCCTGAGGCGGGACAGGGGCCTGGGAAGAAGCCTGAGAAGGAGATGCCTGAACTACAGGTGTCTGCTTCGGGCCTTTACTACGTTTCCGTTGCCTGTTAGCAACTGCAGCGAAAGTCACGGCAGCCGTAGCAGGAGGCGAAGGGCCTGGCTGCTCGGTAGCAGGTCTAGAACCAGCTTCCGGATGCCTCGGTGGTGGCAGGCGCCCTTTCGGCTTTCGCCGCTCGAGCTCCCGCTGAAACACCGGACATGCCCGGTAGTTGGCGGGGTGACTTCCGCCGCAGTTGATGCACCTTTTGAAAGCAGGGGCATCGCAGTGTTTACTAGCGTGAGGTAGAGAGCACCTCACGCACGCCGGAGCGTTTGAACAAGTCTCTGAATGGTGCCCGAAGCGTTGGCACTTGTAGCACTGAGGCAGAGCCCCGGGAGCGCGGCTTCTTTCCACTTTTACGCGGAAACCAAAAAGCCGCGTAAGAGAGAGTAGGCTTGCGCCTGCCTCGCTGTTCTCGACCATGATGCGAACCAGGGGAATTGGACGCCTTGGTCCGGCGGGAGCAAATACCCGATGTACCGCGCGAACCGGATAACCCAGCTCGCGCAGCTCATCAAGGATTTCCTCGAGAGGAGAGTCCACGTCTAAGCCTCTGAGCACGAGGGACAGAGGCTTCACGTGTTTCGGGGTAAAGGTGTGGTATTGCAGGTTGGCTGATTCGACGAACGCCATGACGCTGCGGTACTCGTCCATTCCGCGGACAGCGATCTTGACAGTGTCGCCCCCAAGGAGCTTCAGGTCAACGCTGGCCGGGGAAAGTCCGGGAGCCACTATGAGTCGCCGGTAGAAACCGGTGACGTTGTTCACGCCGTGAACGAACACAGGCGGGATGCGACGAATGACCGGCGGTGCTTGGGCAGCGCCGGGCACAGTCGGCCCTGAGCCGGAGTCGCCATCGGCGGGGACAACTTCCATGGCGGACGCCGAGGAAGAGGTTGAGGAGGACCGGTTCCGCCTCGGTTTCTTAACCGGGCGCCCCCGTGGCCCAACCGCCACGAAAGCGTCGGTCTCGTCACCGGGCAGCGGAACCGTCCGGGGATCGACTACTTGGTCCGCATCCATAGCCGGAGAACACGGCGAATCGCTCGTGTGGGGTATGGAGGAGGCGAGCGACTGCGTGCTCGTTGACGCGCCCGGAGCGGGCATTTCCGCCAACGAGCGGGAGGTTTGCCGACCAGAGGCAGCCAGGCTGCCTCCGGCGGTAACCAGGGACCTAGGGTCCGGCCCGAGCCGGATCGCAAGCGGGACTGAAACGCTCAGGCTTTCTACGAGCTGGGAAAATGACCGGCTTCGTTAGATACCTCCCCTTACCAAGAGAGGTGTCCACCGGCCTCTTTACCTAGGCGATATCCAAGCTCGCTTACCACTAATAGAGAGCTCGTAGCTCGTAGCTCGTAGCTAATGAGGGGACGGGGCTCAAGGCCCCTGCATGGTAGCAGTGCCCGGAGTGACTCCTCCGATGACTGCAAGTAGGTCGGGCTCTCTCAAGGACTTTAGGTAAAACAAGGTCAAGTGGGTGGGATGGTGTGCTCCTTTTGCAGTTGGGTAGGGGAGAGGATCTCACAAGTGAGGTGCTCAGCCTAGCCAAAGTCTGGTAGAGTTTGGGCCCTGAAGCCAGCGGTGACGCGTCCGAGTCACAGCGGAGAAACCTCCCGGGACATATGAGTACCGGTTGGCCAACGCTGCTGCCTCCGACGTGGCCCCACTGTCCGCATAGCGGTGATCAGCACAGGCCCGTTGCGTATCCGGGGCGGGCGCCTGATGAAAGAAGGCACTTGCACAACTGACATAAGACAACCCCGCCGAGGCCGCAAACGACCAGGGCAGACCATTCAGGGCAGAGTGAGTGGTAATGCTACGTCTAAGGTGTGGTAGGTGTTCTGTTTGAGGTAGGGTACTAGCGGTAGGGTGTTGACTCCCTCAGGAGAAGGGCCCTATGTAGGAGACTATGGGGGGTCGTCCAGCAGAGTGCGGGGTCTCTTGACTACGTGGCAAGGGGGACCTTCGTCCCTGGCCAGGTCACGGAGGTGGGGGTATCGGGAGTCTGCAGCCCGGAAGAAGAGGCCCACAGAGAGTCTGAAGACAAACTCTTCCACCGTTTGCAGACGGAGGCCCGTCCTGATAGCTCTGTTACAAACAAACCAGGGCGAGTTGGAGAGGATACGGACGGAACTGTTTTGGAACTGTTCCAGCTTACGCTTCGTTGTGGCAGATAAGAGGGGCCACCACGCTGGGGCTGCGTAGGTGAATACTGTCCTGATAAGCAGGAGATACAGGGTGAGTTTAGTGCGCAGTGAGAGGGGACTTCTGCGCGAGATGAGTGGAAAGATTTTGGCTCTGACGCCACGGGCCTGTCGGAGTTTGGTTTGGACGTGGCCGGCGAAGCTTAGTCGACTGTCAATAGACACCCCCAAGTACTTCACCGACTTCTTCCAAGCGATAGGGTTCCCATCTAGGGTGAGGGGCTGGCATGCGGTCCGCTTGCGCGTGATGCAGATCGCTTCGGATTTCTCCGCGTTGATCGCCACGCGCCACTTACGTAGCCAGGGAGGCAGAAGGTCGAGTTGGCGTTGTATCACTGTGCTAGCAAAACCAGGGTTCTGCGAGCTGTAGTGATACATGGCATCGTCAGCAAAAAGGGAAAGAGTGACGTTGGGATATACGGGCAAGTCGTTCGTGTACACGAGGTACAGAACGGGGCCGAGGACTGATCCTTGGGGAACGCCAGCGTCTATGGGGCGGTCAGAAGAGACCGCTCCATCTACGCTAATGTGAAAAGTCCGGCCGCGGAGATACGACCAGAACAGTCTCACAGTAGATGCGGGAAGGGGCGTGTGTGCCAGTTTATAGAGCAGACCTTCGTGCCAGACACGGTCGAAGGCCTTACTAACGTCCAAGAGGACGGCTGCGGTGTGCAGCTTTTTGTTTGCAGCGTCAGAGAACTGGGTAACGACGCGGACTAGTTGTAGGGTGGTTGAATGCTCCCTGCGAAACCCATACTGTTCGCTGCGGATGAACCCATCAAGCAGCGGTACAACACGGGCGTGCAGGAGGCGCTCGAACACCTTCGATAACACGGGCAGTAGTGAGATGGGGCGATAATTTTCAGGGAACATGCGAGATTTCCCGGGTTTAGGGATCATGATTACCCTTGCGTTTTTCCACAGGCGAGGGAAGTAATTGAGGCGGAGACATGAGTTGAACACGTCCAGGATGTGGTCAGTGACAACTGATGGGGCATTCTTTAGGGCGGTCGCTCCTATTCTGTCCGGGCCGCAGGCCCGTTTAGGATTTAGCCGTGCGATAGCATGAACGAGATCGGTTTTTCAAAGGGGGTGGGGGATCCGTCAAAGGTTGGGCTAGATAGTTTTCGAGGAAGTCCTCGACGCGAGCCATGTGGTCCGCGTCGAAGACGCCTCTGTGAGGGGTAAATTGTTCCTCAACGGAGTTTGCGAAGACCTCAGCCTTGCGCTCCGGTGAATGAACAACACCCGTCGGGGAGTCAAGGGGATGGCGAGTCCTCTTTTCGCCAAGGAGGCGACCAGTGGCCTGCCAGACGGAGGCGTGGTCGACTTCCAGGGATTCAAGATAGGTGTCCCAGCTATGCTGATTGACATCAAGCAGGAGTTGCTTGACGTAATCAGACTGTCGGCGATACTGCCGCTTGACAGCGGGATCGCGAGTGTTTTGCCAGCAGCGGCGAAGGCGCCGCCGCTGGCTGATGGCTTCTTGGACTTCGCCAGGGAGTTGAGACTTCCTACGATGTGCTGGGACAGTGTAAGAGTGGGTATCCATGCAGCGGGTAAGAGTGTCATGGAGATGCGTGATTTGGCGGTCCAGCTCCCTTCGAGAGGGCGCTGGGGCCTCGGGGGCTGATGGGAACCTACGGCACAGCTCGTCGTGGTAAGAGCGCCAGTTGACTCTCTTACTAGAACGGGCAAGCGGGGAGTCGCTTGTTCGTCGGAGCGTCACAACCAGCGGGTTGTGGTCGGACGATAGGGCTGAGATGGCCTCGACCAGGATGGGGCAGACAGCGTCCTTGACAAGAACTATGTCGAGAACGTCTGGCTGGTTGGCAGGGTTGGCGGGGATGTATGTCGGTTCGGCCGGGCCGATGACGAGGACGTCAGGCCTGGTCGAGGCGTATTGGGCGAGAGCACGACCGTTTTGATTAGTCAAGCGACTATTCCAAGACGGGTCTTTGCAGTTCATGTCTCCGACTGCAATGGTAGGCAGATCATGGTTAAGGAGCGCGTCAAGCTCCTGGGGTTTTGGCACCAGGCCAGGTTTGTTGTAGACGGAGACCAGCCGAAGCTCGGTTCCCGCTACGCTGATTGCGACCGCTGTCGCTTCGATGTGGGTAGTCGGGGGGGTAGGTAGAGGTCGGTGAGATAATCGCCTGTGGATGAGAATGGCTGTGCCGCCAGATGCGGCTCGGGTGAGTGGCACTGGGCGGTCCGTACGATAAGTAGCGTAAGCTGGTAGGTTAAATCGATGTTGGGGACGCAGGTGGGTTTCAGAGAGGAGGACTACGTCCGCGTCATACTCGCTCGCGAAGCAGGCCAGCTCAGCTCGCCGCCCGGCTACGCCGTTTGCGTTCCAAGCAACGAGTGTGAGAGGCCTAGCCATTACGGGCGAGCAACAAGGACGTAAGGGAGGTCATGATTGTGACGACCAGAGAGTTCAGGTCGCGCGCAGCAACTAGTTTTGGCAGGAGATCTTCCATCCAGTCTTGCAACTCCGCGATCGTTAGCACGCCCTCAGCGGGCTCGCTCACGGCCGCGGGGCGGCGGACTAGCTGGGGAGCTGGCTTCGAGGTTTCTGGGGCTGCCTCGGGCTTGGGTGGTTGGACCGATGGTAGTTGCTGTGCGGCGGTAGGTTTTTTTGTAGAAGGAGCTTTAGCAGCTGGGGGTTTCTGTTTGGGCTTCGGAGCCTTAGCGCGGCGAGGCGCGGATGCGGGTTTAGATGCGACGGCTGCCGCGAATGACTTGGCAGTGGAGGGAGGCTCCGTAGTAGTAGCAGGGTGTTGGTCGTCACTGGGACGACGAGGTTGGACGGGCGGTTGGCGGGCTCGGGCAGCCGCCGGAGTGGCGGTCTGCTGGACTTTAGTTTGGCGCTGAGGCCGGGTCGGATTGCGGTGCCGGATCTCGTCCATCTCCTGCTTCCGCTGAAGGGCAGATTGATAATATTCGCAGCCTCTCCAGTTGGCTGGATGGTTTTTGTCGCAGTTTGCGCACTTTGCGTCGGCGTTAGGGTCCTTCGTGCAAGCGCCCTTAGGATGACCTTCGCCGCAGCGTACGCAACGGGGTGCCATGTGGCAGTTGTAAGAGGCGTGGCCGTACCTCTGGCAGTTGTAACACTGCGGAGGGCCGGTGGGGGTGTTATACCTGGAGACTTCAATCCGGAGGCATAAAAGCTCTCGGAGGGAGTAGATGAGTTGGTAGTCTCCTACCTTCTTGAGCTTGATAAAAAAGACGTTGACCTTCCGTTTCTGGCGGTCAACGAGTGGAATGCAGGAGGTTGGAGTGAAGCCAAGGCTCTCCAACTCCTCGATAATGTCAGACGGGGCTACATCGTCGGGGGTGCCACGGATGGTTACCTTGATTTCTTTCTCCTGAGGGAGACCAAAGGTGTGGAATTGAACGTTCCAGTCAATCAGGGTTTTCTGGACGAAGCGAAATTCGTCGGGAGTCCTAGTTTTGATGCGGAGAAGCTTCCCCTGGTGATAAATATCGATAGGGAAAGCTGCCGCCTGCTTGATGGATTTTGCAAAAGCATGCCACGCTGTGGGGGCGTCAAGAACTATGGGTGGCATGCGGAATGGTTCTGAAGACTGAGGGGTTGGCTGAGCACCTGCCCCGGTAGTGGGAGCCGAGCCACCACTGGGTTCCGGCCCGCCCGAGGAAGAGGAGAAGGTCCGTTTCCGGCTCTTCACCTTTTACCAGGCAGGGCCGCCGTCAGTGGTGCCGGGCACAACAGTACCGGGGTGGTCCTGAGAAGGGCCAGGTTCGGAGGGCGGACTTGCCGGGGAGTCCATCTCCATGAACTCGCCGACGCAGTCCGCCGCCGGGTTGGGTGCTGTCGGCCCTAAAAAGGGCCGATCAGGGCGAAGGGTAGAGATAGGTGCTTGGGTACCGCAAGCGGTACCCAAGGAGCGATCGGATGTTTGAGAGGTGGACATGCCACCTCTCAAAAGCGGGTAGGGAACAGAGATCTACCAGAGGGGTAATGTACGGCTTCGTTAGATACCGAACTTTGTGCAATGTTCGGTTTCCACCGTACTCTCTACCTCGGAGGTGTCCAAGGTCGGTTACCACTGGTGGGGCCTTCCAAGGATCTCTCGGGGCAGCGCTAACAAGGAAGCGAGAGAGCCGACGTCCACTCACCTGAGGAGGCTATCCGGGAGCCGGTTCCCACGCAGTTGCCCAGGTCCAATCCGTGAGGCAGTCAGCGAAATGCAGGCTGGTCTCGAGTTGTCCTGTCCTGTCCTGTCGCTAGTGGTGTGATAAAGTTGGCTGGTCGAGAGCAAGATGTTTCCTCTTCAAGAGCTGGAAAAATCTTCGTCTCCGGTGGTCGCAGTGTCGATGTGGTCTCTTAAAAATCTCTTTCCCGTCAACTAATAGAGAGCTTTTTTTTGCTCTGGGCTTTGCGGTTTTGCGTCGCAGAGACGAACCGCACGGGAACTGAGTTCCGAGCTACCATCTGGAGCTCCTGCCTCGTGGCCCTGCCCAAGTAGGGCGTGTGCTCTATAGCAGGCCTTTCTCGGCTGTTGTGCTAGCCTACACTAGCGCAGTATGCACCGAGGGCGTTTCCACGAATCACCTGGGCGTATACGGTACCTTCCCAGCCCAGTCACTAGAGGATTGTCTGGGAACCTCGCCGCACGTGCATAAAATTTGCGTGCAAGCCGCCTGAAAGTGTCGTCTAAGGAGCGGACGCCAAGTCCTCTCCTTAGAAGGCGAGATGAGAAGCGACGGGGGACTTTGGCCGCTAGCCGAAGCCCCCTGTCGAGGACGCTCTGCAACTTCTTTTTATGCATTGCGGCGAGGTAACCCCAGACCGGGCAGGCGTAGGTAATGACCGGCAGCAGATACGCGCCGACGATCATCCTACCCAATTTCCTGGTCATGGCTGAGCTGATCAGGAGTGGAAACAGTGCGCACAGGCGAGTGGATGCTCGCTTAAGAACTGTCTGTGCGTGGGTACGCCAGGTGAGCCGACGGTCGAGGTGTAAGCCGAGGTACTTGACCTCTTTGGACCAGCGCAAGTACGTTCTGCCGATACGTAGTTGCCTAACGGGGTTCTTCCGTCGCTTAGAGAATTCGACGGCTACACTCTTGGTAGGGTTGAGTAGCACTCTCCAGTTATCAGTCCAGTCCACGAGCTTGTCGAGCTGGCGCTGCAGTCGTAGGACGGCCCTTTCCTCATGACGATCGGCCGTAAATACGGCCGTGTCGTCAGCGAAGAGGGCCATCTGGACTCCAGGCTGTCTCGGCACGTCGTTGACGTAGATCGAGAACAGAAGGGGGCCTAGAACACTACCTTGAGGGACGCCGGCTGTGATTCGCCTCTCGGAAGAGACTGAATCGCCAACTCTCACGCAGAAGGTCCTCTCCGTCAGTAAGCTAGCAACCAGATGGAGGTAGCAGTCCGGGAGCTGGACTTCCCTAAGTTTGAATAGCAGGCCATCATGCCATACGCTGTCGAAGGCTTTCTCAACATCTAAGAAACAGCCAACGGTCCGTTCTCTCCGACACCCGGCTTCCGTGATGCTTTCCACCAGTCTCATCAGTTGATGAGTGGTCGAATGCCCCACACGAAAGCCGAACTGTTCGGGGACCAGCACGTCAAAGTTGGTTAGATGTTCTCGTACACGACGCTGTACGAGGCGCTCAAAAACCTTGGACGTAGCGGAGAGTAGGCTGATAGGCCGGAGGTTTTCCGAGCGGGTGGTATCCTTTCCCGGCTTCGGGATCACGATAACCGTCGCCTTTCTCCATTTCTTGGGAAAGTAGGCCAGTCTAAGACACGCGTTGAACAAATCAGTCAAGAATTGAACTCCAGGCTCGGGAAGAAGTCGTAGAGCGGTGTTGGTGACACCGTCCGGGCCTGGAGCTTTTCTTGGCTGAAGTTCAGCGAGCCGATCTGAGACCTCTTCCAAAGAGATGGGTTCGGGCTCCGTCGTGATCGGAAGTGACAGAAAGTCTTCCACAGCCATCTCGACTTGTTCGTCGAAGTCCCAGTCCATGGGCGGGTTGGGAGCGAACTGTCGCTCGAAACACAAGCCCAAGTACTCGGCCTTCTCCTCCGGGCGACCCAGGGGTCGACCGAACGGTCCAACAATGGCGGGAAGTGGAGGTCGGCGCCTCCGTCCCGTCAATGCGGTAGGTATTCTGTACGGGTGAGATTGCGGGTCCGCATCCCCCGTTCGGGCCACGTCGAGTTCCCAACAGCTACGTCGGAACGCCTTCAGACTGCCGCGCAGTCGTCCGGTGAGCCGATTGTATGCTGCCTTATCGGCCGGATCACGGGTCCTCTGCCAACGTTTCCGGAAGTAATTCCTCTCGCGAGCGAGAAGAGAGACTTCCTCTGGGATGCGTTGGTAGTCAGGCGTGAAGCCAGCTCGCGTACGTGAAGACACGCCTATAGCCGAGATGATTGCCTCTTCGATTCCCGCAACTGCTTCGTCTAGGTGGCGAACGGAATCGAGTGGGGCCGCTGGCGGCAATCGACGGCACAAGGCCGGGCCGTAGCGATCCCAATCGATAACCTTCTTCTGGTCAGAACGTGCATAGGCGTGCTGGGTAGCGACGTGGACCAAGATAGGGTTGTGGTCGGATGTCAGCTCCGTGAGTGAGAATACCTCGACCGGACAGACAATTCCTTGGGTCACCGCGATATCCAGAACATCGGGAGCCGCGTTAGGCAGTGACGCAAAGAACGTGGGTTGCGCTGGACCAAAAACCATCGCCCGGCGCGATTCAACAAAACTGAGCAAGCGCCTCCCGTTCGGAGTACTATTCCAAGCGCGATGCTTGCAATTCAGATCGCCGGCCAAAATTACCCTTCGATGGGAATCGAAGATGACGTCCAGGTCGCCGACAAGGAGTTCAGCTTGTGGGGGCTTGTAAGCTGAGACCACGAGGACGCCGCCAAGAGCTCCGTGGACCTCAATGGCGGTGGCCTCTAGGTTGGTAAGCTGCGGCAAAGCGACACGATGATGACCTATGGAGGTCCTCACCGCGATCGCCGTGCCGCCTCCTCGTCGGCCAACTCGGTCACCCGATAGACCACGTAATTTGGTAATCGAAACCGGTTCGCCGGGGTCAGGTGGGTTTCCCCGAGGAGAAGTACGTCGGGTTTGAACCGAGCCAGGAATTCAAGAAGGTCGGAATGCTTGGTACCGATGTTGTTAGCATTCCAGGCTACGAGCGAGAGATCTCGTCTAAGGGCTCGGGTCATAGAAGACCTATGACTGCGCAGGCTTCCACCAAGAGCATGAATCTCTCAGTTGGGTCAGCAGTTTCCAGGCGGTCTCGGATGGACCTGAAGGTAGATGCGACTTTCGGGAGGTCGTAGCTAGACAGAAAGCCGCGGACGAACTGTGCGTCATTGGAACTGACGGACTGGGCGGTTTGCCTGGAAACTGAGGCCGCATAAGAGAGACCAGGTGTTACGGCAGATCGGGTCATGGTGGAAGCCATAGGACCAGGGCCAGACGGTTTTGGATCAGCGGCAGGAAAAGTACGCTGTTGCGCTTCGTCGGACTTATACCGGGAAGCAGGACTTTTCTTGGGCTGTGGGCCGGCAGGAGCTCGGGGCCGAGCATCCGGTGTGGGTATCCCTTTGTTCCTGGGTTTGATGCCTGCTCGCGGAAATCGCGGAGGTGGCAGGGGCGGCGAGGCTACCTCTGGTTCAGAGGCGGGAGTAGGAGGTTCCGCGGAGGTGGAGGGTTCATTCTCCGGCTCCAAAACCGAGATGACAGCTACTGGGCGTGTCTCTGCTGTGGAAGGAGACGCGGTACGTTTAGTTGCCTTTGTAGGGGCTGGAGGTGGAGCCGGAGAGGGCGCGCGCCGTGCCGGTTGTGCCTGAGGTTTGGGCCTAGCCTGCATTTTAGGCTGTCTAGGTTGGGGCTGCATAGCTGGCTGCCGTGGCTTCGGGAGGGGCCCCTGCGGCTTTTGCTTCCGCAGGAGCTCCGCCTTATAGACCGGGCAGTTTACGTTACTCGCTGCGTGGCCTTGACCACAATTGATGCAGCGAAATTTGGTTTTGTCTGCCACAGTGCAGGCCTGTGTGGAATGTCCCAGAGAACATCGTAGACAGGCCGGGGCATTGCGGCAGACATCAGTGTGATGGCCGAACCTCTGGCACCGGTGGCACTGCGCAAGCTTGCCCTGGGGTCGACTGGTTTCCACCCGGACGCGGAAGCCAAACAGCCGCGTCAGGTGGAAAATTTTGTCTGCAGCCTCGCCCTTCTCGAGCTGGAGACGGACGAGCGGGAGAGGGACTCGGGTCTCTGAGTGAGTGAACAGGCGGAAAATTGCCTGCACCGGGTACCCGAGGTCGCGGAGTTCCATGAGGATCTCCTGTGGATCGGTGTGCGCGTCAAGCCCTCGCAAAATTACCGACAAGGGCTTGACTCGCTTAGGAGTAAAGGTGTGATACTGAAGGTTATGCGCTTGGAGGAAGGCCTCGACCAAGCGATGGTCCTCGAGCTGGCGGACGACAATCCTGACCGTATCACCGCCAAGCAGCTTCAGGTCAAGCTTGTCGGCCGACAGGCCGTGGGCCGCGATCAGCCGTCTGTATAAGGCGGCGACATTGGATACGCTATGGACGTACAGGGGCGGCGCACGACCAACAGCGGCAGCAGCCGGAGCTGCTGTCGAAGCAGTCGGAACCGCGGCCTGTGGGCCCTGAGAAGGTCCAATGTCCATGGCCGAGGTGTTAGAGGAAGCGGTTGGGTGGGTTCTCTTGGGCTTTTTAGCCGGGCGATTACGCCGACCAACGGTCGCGAACTCGCCCGACTCGTCAGCCGGAAGAGGAGGAATCGGGTTGGGGAGAGGATCGTCCGTCTCCATCGCCCGAGGCGAATCGGGCGAGTCGCCCAGATGGGGTAGCAAGGCGGGGCCGAGCGACTCGGCACTTGGGCCGTTGCCTGTAGAAGGCATGCTGGCCAGGTGCGGCGGCTGCCGGGCAGAGACTGCTAGGCAGTCACTGCCAGACGCCAGGAATCTCGGGTCCGGCCGAAGCCGGATTACCCGCGCGTCTTCCTTGCTCACGACGATGCGGGAGGAGCTGGGCTAACGACCAGCTTCGTTGAATACCAGTCCTTACCAAGACTGGTGTCCACTGGCCCCTTTACCCCGGCGATATCCTAGCTCGCTTACCACTGGTGGGGGCTTGCAAGGATCGTCCGGGGCAGCGCTACCTAACACTCGTGAGCAAGTTAGGAATTACACACTGATACGGCACTCACCAGGTGAGCCCAGAGCAATCCACTTCTTTCCTGTCCGGCAAGATGTTGTTCCGGCGCAGGTGGTCCTTACAAGGGCAAACTTCGGCCAGCTGCTTCTTCTACCAGCTACTAAGTTCACCGGCAGCAGCTGGCTTGGTTCCCACGAAGAGAAGAGTTATTCCTCGTCGGAAGGCGAGGTGGCCGAAGGCAGCAAAGCCGTAGAAGGTCCAGCGAAGAGAGCTGAAGAAGAGCAGTCCAATGAGAGCGTCCTGTTCAGATCAGAAGCTGGAGCAGAAGTGTCAAAAAAAAAAAAAAAAAAAAAAAAAAAAAAAAAAAATAGAGAGCTTGTAGCACTGTAGTAGCGGGGCGTCTTTGCACCCGGTGCATGACTGCAGCATCTGGGACGAGCCCAATGGCTGCCTGTGGATAGACATAGTTCTGGTTCATTCGACAGGTAACCTAGAATAAAATAGGAATGGACAACCGCCAACCAGTTAACTGAGAAGGCGGGGGAGAAAGGTTTTCAATTTTTATTTATTTTAAATATTACAGCAATCAGTGGGCACTGCCGCAAGGACGGGTTCAGGCGACAGATGTCGCGCGTTCCCAGTCCTGCGTGCAGACGCCGTGAGGCGTCGGTCGCTCCCCGCGAGGCAGAGAGCCTCCGTGCCAGTGATAGCGCGTAGCAGCGGCATTCAGCGCGATCGGCATACTAGGAAGGGAGGAAGGAAACAGCTTTGCAGGTAAATTCTGGGGCATGGGCAGATGGTGAGTATACAAAGTGAGGTTTAAGCAGTTTACTTAAACTTATGGCGGGTCATCGAGAATCGCCCGAGGGCGTTTGACCCGGACAGGGGGAGGTGGTTGCGTGGTGCTGATGGTTCTGAGGTAAGGGAAGGAAGAGGTCTCAGCTGCGGCAAAGAGAGTCGCAGCTAATGACCAGACAAAGGCTGAGAGAGCAGGAACTCGTAGACCTCCTCGAATTACACTGTTTCTAACAAACCAAGGAGATCCCGACAAGGAACGGAGGGTTCTGGATTGGAAACTTTCCAGCCTACGCCTGTTGGTGGCGGAGGCAAGTGACCACCATACAGGTGCCGCATAGGTCAATACAGACCGGAGAAACAACAGATAGAGGGTAACTTTCGTGCGCAGCGCCAGGGGGCTGCGGCACGCGAGGTATGGGTAAAGTTTGGCTCGGACGCCGCGAGCCTTGGCAAGGGTGTCCGTCACGTGGGCGTTGAAGCAAAGGCGACGATCTAGCCGAACGCCTAGATACTTCACCGACTCTTTGTAGGCGATAGGCCTCCCTTCAAGGGAGAGGGGCTGGCATCGGGAGATGGACTTACGAGTGAAACAGATCGCCTCGGATTTCTCCGTGTTGATCGTCACCCGCCATTTCCGTAGCCAGTCCGGAAGCTGGTCCAACTGACGCTGCAACTGTGTACTCGCAAAACGCGGGGACACAGAGCTGTAATGATACATTGCATCGTCAGCGAACAAAGACAACGTGACTCCGGGCAAAACAGGCAGGTCGTTCGTGTACACGAGGTACAGAACGGGGCCGAGGACAGATCCCTGGGGTACGCCAGCGGCGACAGGACGAACTGCAGAGCAGGTTCCGTCGACGCTAACCCTGAAGGTTCGGTCGCTGAGATACGACCGGAGGAAAAACACTATGGACGATGGTAAGGGGGAGTTAGCAAGTTTGAAGAGAAGACCTTCGTGCCAGACTTTGTCGAAGGCCTTGCTCACGTCCAGCAGTGCGGCGGCCGTAGCCGCTCGCCTGTTGGTGGCGTCAGAGAGTTGCGTTACCACGCGGACTAGTTGAAGCGTGGTCGAGTGCTCTCTGCGAAACCCGAACTGTTCGTTGCGGATGAAATTATCCAACAACGGCGAGATGCGGGCCAGCAGGAGCCGCTCGAACACCTTCGAGATAACTGGCAAGAGAGATATTGGCCGATAGCTTTCAGGAAGCATGCGCGGCTTGCGGGGTTTAGGAATCATAACGATGTTGGCATTTTTCCACAGGCGGGGAAAGTACTGTAGCCGGAGACAAGAGTTGAACAGCTCGAGAACGAGGTCAACGCCTGAGGCCGGGAGATATTGTAATGCAGCGGCCCCGATCCGGTCAGGACCGGGGGCGCGACGGCGGTTTAGTCGACAGACAGACGAAACGAGTTCGTCCCTGTCGAACGGGAGGTCTGGGCCAGCGGGAGGGCGAGAAAAATAACCAGATAGGAAGTCCCGGACGTCTGCCGAGTGGGCAGGGTCCGAAACGCCTCGATGAACGGTAAATTGCGACTCCATGCAGTCGGCGAAGACCTCAGCCTTGCCTTCTGATGAAGACACAACCCCGTTCGGGGTTTCCAGCGGGTTGCGAGTTCTCTTCTCGCGGGTCAGTCTACTCACCGCTCTCCAGACGGAGGCGTGGTCGACTTCAAGAGACTCAAGGTATGAGTCCCATCGATCAGAGTTTACGTCCCGCAGTAGCTGCTGAACGTAAAGGGACTGTTGTTGAAATAGTCGCTTAACGACTGGGTCTCGGGTTCTTTGCCATCTGCGGCGGCATAGAGAGCTTAATGAAAGCATCGCCTTAAATAGTGTCTGGCATGGTTTATTTTCCATGGCCAATCAGAATCGAGAATGATGAGCTGGCTTCTCATTGGTCCGCGTGATACACCTTAATCGGCCAAAAAGTTATAAATAGAGACAACGTAGCCTTAACTCACTGTCATAATCACCCTGCGATTGGAAGGCGCAACATCTCTCTTGAGCTCTCTCTTGATGGGAAATTCCTTACATTCTGTGCGTTCTCAGTCTCCGGTTATACCGTGACTTAAACAGTGCGTCCAGTTCAATTACCAGTGTTTGTGCAAGTTTTTCAACAACTACTCAAGAAAATAATAGTGCAGTGTAGTGTTCAGTGCAGTGTTGTGTTCTTGTGCCGTGCGGTGTTTCGTGTGTGTTCCGCTGCTGCCTGGAGCTTGCTGGTAAGTGATCTGCTTTTTGTATTTTGCTTACCGTAGTGCTTGGTCGTAGTCCTTAGTTCCGTTCCGCCTACGGCGTAGGCTTCGCCTCGCCGATGGCTGCCCTCAACCCGTCTTCCGTCGGCCCTTCTCAGGGCCAACCTGCTTCCGTCGGTCCTTCTCAGGACCTCTCAATTCCTGCTCGCGCTCTGGCGCAACCACTCCCGGATGGCCCTTCTCAGGACCACCCTACACCTACCTCCTCGGGGGAATCTCAAGACGTGGACTCGGCCATGGATACTGATGGTGCATGGCAGGCTGTCAGCCGGAAACGGCGTGTCAGTGCCACCTCCACAGAATCCGGTCGGGCTTCGCGTCGAGGCTCAACCGCTGGGCTATCCACCCTGGCCTCCCAACAACAACCTGACCAGCACCGGCGTATCCCGCCTCTGATTTTCGCCCGGCCTTCGGATTGGGCGAATTTCATGCGGCGTTTACACCGTTGCACTCCTTCTGGCACCTTGACTGCTTCGGCTCAAGGTGACAACTCCATCCGCCTCAACCCCACGACCGTGGAGAGCTTTCGTGTAGCGCAGAAGTTCCTCACGGACGCGGGGATCCCGTACCACACCTTTGCCTTGCCGGAGGAGAAGGAACTCAAGGTACAAGTCATAGGTATCCCAGCAGGTACCTCGCCCGAGCTCATTTCCAATGAACTCACAAGTTTGGGCTTTAGGGTTCACAATGTAACGCCTCTCTTCTCCCCCGGCAGGAAACTCGCGCGAAACGCATTCCTGGTGAAAATCCGAAAGGTGGGTGATTACCAGGCCGTATACGACATCAACATGCTATTCTACTTGAAAGTTAGGGTAGAAGCATTCGACGCCCAAGCCGGACCGAAGCAGTGTTACAACTGCCAGCGGTACGGACATTCATCGGCATTTTGCCACCACCCCACCCGCTGTTTGCGCTGTGGCGATAGCCATCGGAAGGACACTTGTCCTCTCGCTCGTGCTGCCGCCACTTGCACCAACTGCGGGGAACCTCACCCGGCATCATCTAAGTCCTGTCGATTCTATGCTGCGGCTTTGAAGAAACTTTTAAAGTCCTCGCAGCAGCGCGCTACTGCGCCTCACGCTAGGCCCCAAACATCAAGGCCTGCCGCCTCGGCGGCACCTACTCCCGCTGCGGCACCGGCACTTCTGCCTGCCCCAGCTCGTCCGGCGTCTACCGGGGCGCCCAGCTATGCGGCTGCAGCTGCTTCACAGCCTGCCGCACAGCCCGCGGCCCAGCAACCTAAACCTGCTGCGCCGTCCAAGAAACGTACAAAACCATCTCCCCCAGCTTCCTCGCAGCACACGCCCGCTGCACCACAGCCAGCATCTACTCCAGATGTCCGAGATCCTAGGCAGCCGAAACAAAAGGCCCCTGCCCAGAATGGCATCATGTTCCTGCACCCGGCGCCCAAGCCTCAGGCGGCACCGGCGTCTGCCGCGTCCTCGGACGTGACTTTCGCCGCCCGCGTGCATGCTTGGATCAACGCCTTGATCCCGCAAATTATCGCTGCCAAGGATGTCCAGTCCTTAATCGTTATCATTCTCACCTCCGTGACCTCGCTTATCCCTCTCGATGGCTAGGCCCTTTCGGCTGGTGGCTTGGAACGCATGTGGCGTTCTATCTCGCCGTGCCGAATTGGCCGCCTTCGTCACCGAATATGACATAGACGTCATACTCCTTAGCGAAACCCACTTAACTCCCGCTCACTCTTTCCAGCTTCCGGCGTACACGACGTACCGCACAGACCGGCCTGGCCAGAACCGGCGTGTCGCATCTGGCGGCACTGCCATTCTGGTTCACAGGCGCATCGCCCACCGCCCCCTGCCGCCTCCGGCGACTCGTCGCTTGGAGGCGACGGCGGTTGCTCTCTGCATCGGGGATCGGGAGGTTCGACTGGTTTCAGTCTACCTCCCCCCTCGAGGTGGAACACCGCCCGACGAGAATGAATGGGACGCTCTCTTAGAAGACCCGTTACCTACCATCGCAGCCGGAGACTTTAATAGTAAGCATCCCCTGTGGAACAGCCGTGTCTCTAACCCTTATGGCCGCTCTCTGTACCAATACGTTCAACGTCATCCTCATGTGAACGCTCTTGGTCCTAGATCACCGACCTATATCCCCAATCACCGGGGACCTCCAGACGTCCTTGACATTGCTGTTGTCAAAGACTTGGCCTACCCTATCGCAATAGAAGCCGTGTCAGACCTCTCGTCTGATCACGACCCGGTATTACTCACTGTTCGGCCCACGCTGGACACACCTCTCCAGCCTCCCCATCGTGTAACGAGAGTCAACTGGCGATCGTTCCACGATGAACTGGGTCGAACAGTACCATCTGACCCCCAGGTCGACATCTCCAGCCCGGATGATGTAGACCGTTTGGCCGACTATCTTCAAGAAGTCGTCACGTCCGCTATGGACAACCACACCTATAACGTCCCTGCGCCCAACAGACGGTCGCAGTTACCTGAAGAGGTGATTCTGGCCATCCGCAACCGGCGCCAGCTCCGCCGGAGATGGCAACAAACCCGGGACCCTGCCGTAAAACGCAGGCTAAACGCCCAATCTGACCTTGTCAAGCAGCTTCTGCTTGATGCCACTGCTCATCGATGGGACTCATATCTTGAGTCTCTGGAAGTCACGCCACAGTCCGTTTTCCGGGCTGCGCGCCGACTCACTGGCGAGAAAAGGACCCGCTACCCCCTACGATCACCGAACGGGATTGTGTACTCCGCGGCCGACAAAGCAGAAGTCTTTGCCGATACCATGGAGGAACAATTTACCGTTCATCGAGGCGTCTGTGACCCCGGCCACTCGGCAGCGGTCGCAGACTTCCTATCTGGATATTTTTCCCGCCCTCCCGCAGACCCGATCGACCCGTTCGACGAGGCTGAAGTTGAAACGGCCATTAGTCGACTGCGCCCCAAGAAGGCGCCCGGCGAGGACCGTATTGGTGCAGCGGCCCTACTCAATGCCCCAGCAAGTCTCGTTTCCCTCATCCACGTGCTGTTCAATGGATGTCTCCGGCTCCATTACTATCCCAGCCCTTGGAAACGAGCCAAAGTCATCATGTTACCTAAGGCTCGCAAGCTGCGTACTCTCCCGGAGAACCATCGACCCATCTCTCTTTTGCCAGTACTATCGAAGGTGTTCGAGCGCCTCCTGCATCGCCGAATTACTCCCCTGCTGGATAATTTCATCCGGCAGGAACAGTTCGGCTTCCGCAGGCAGCATTCGACCACTCTTCAACTTGTCCGAGTTGTCACGCAACTCACTGACGCCATCAACAGGAACCATCAAACTGTCGCCGTCCTTCTGGACGTGAGTAAGGCCTTCAACAAAGTCTGGCACGCAGGCCTTCTCTATAAACTAGCCACCTCCCCTCTCCCTGCCTCATTTGTACATCTGATGCGGTCGTATCTCTGCGACCGCAAATTTAGGATCTGCGTCGACGGGACGTACTCTTCTGTCCGCCCCGTCGCCGCTGGCGTTCCTCAAGGATCTGTCCTCGGCCCCGTTCTGTACCTAGTGTACACGAACGACCTGCCAGTATTGCCTGGAGTCACGCTCTCTCTCTATGCGGACGATGCGATGTACCACACCAGTTCTGCAAACCTTCGTTTTGCGACTGACGTGGTGCAGCGCCAGCTCGCATTACTTCCGGCCTGGCTAAGGAAATGGCGGGTGGCGATCAATACGGAGAAATCCGAGGCGATTGCCTTCTCCCGTCAGCTCACTTCCCGATGCCAGACCCTCTCCCTTGAAGGGAGTCCAATCGCTTGGCAACGTACTGTGAAGTACTTGGGCGTCACTCTTGATCGACGCCTAAGCTTCAGAGCTCACGTATCCACAGTGCTCCAGCGCGCCCGAGGCGTCAAAGCCAAACTCTACCCATTCCTATCGCCTCGAGGGCCACTGCCTGTGCGCACGAAGCTCTCGATTTATCTGCTCTTTTTACGAGCCGTCCTTATGTACGCAGCGCCTGCATTTTGGACCCAACTCGCCCCCGACGTCGTTAAACGCATGGAAGCCTTCCAAGCCCTTACCCTTCGCCTTATCTCCGGCTCTCCCTGGTATGTAAAAAATGATACTATCAGGCGAGGGCTGAAGATTCCGTCGCTCGATGGATTTGCGCGAACTCTTACGTTCAACCTCTTCCATCGAGCATCCATTTCTGACTTTCCCCACCTCCAACATCTCGATAACGATGATGGACCACCACCAGTCAAACGCCGCCGCCCTCGAGCTTTGCTCGACGACCCACCGTAATTTTAAAATAAATTGCCCTCTCACCATCAGTCCACGCGCCGACCAATCGGATCTCACCACCATCCTCCCAGTCAAATCCGGTCCGTTGCAGGCCGACAGATTGGTCGAGCGTTGTGCCGGCTTTAGGTGTGCCTAGCGCCACCTTCAGTCGGCAACTTCGCCCCTCCAATCTCTCGCCTGCCTCGGTATCGCCATAAGGCAGTCTACCGGACTCTTACCGGGCTGGCGGAAGTGTATCGACCCGTTGTGGGCGAACAGATCCCGCCAATCCGTGCTAAGCGTTCGCGTAGGCTTCCCTCTCAGGCCATTGGTGGATCGCGTCAGCGGTTCAGCCAATCACAGCCCATCTCCTTCACCTCCGCCAAAATAAAAAAGGGGGTACCTATCCTCGCTGCGACAAGTCTCGCTCCAAGCACTGCAGAAGCAACAGGCAGTCATCGGGCTCGCCCGGACGCTGCCGTCATTGGGGCACGCACTGTGCTGTGCCCTACTTCAACTTGGCAACTTGGCAACTTGGCAACTTAACTCACTGTTGCTTGTTCCCAGTTCATTGGGAGACGTGTTCGGCGTGTCATCTATTCGAACACATTTTTTGCTACTGAAGATGGCCACCGGTGGTGTGGCCGAAACGTTTAGCTACACTAGATCAAGCACTCGACCATGGCCTTTCAGCCCGGAAGTTTTAGTTAATCATAATGACACCGGCCGTGAAAGCCTACGTACTAAGATTAATCGATTCTTAATTTTGTAAATAATTTTCTATGAATGAAAACAAGTTGAGTTGTAATTATATAAAAATTCAATTTATTAAAATTCAAAATTGTCTGAAGGACTGTTAATACACTTTTTACAATTGGTTCAATAAATTACAATGTTCAAATTCTAGATAACCCTTAATTATACCATCAGCTAAAAATTTGCTCAGTTGATCGGTTGAGTTTAATTACCTTATAATATCACCAGGTCGTGAATTCTTTTAACTTCCAAGATTTATCAAAATGATGCCGTACAAAATTTCTTAAAATAGTCTAAACTTTATAAATGAACAATCTTCGTATTTGACTGACGTATTGCCAATCGATTTATTACAATCAATATTTTTTGGTTAATTAACCGTCAAAGTTCTTTAACTACCAAGATTGTTTCTTTATTTGGTTATGAATTACAATTTATACTGTTTGTTATGTAGTGTAGTTATTTGAAAAAAATACACCAGATCGTTATTTAAATATTTGGTTACAAACTTACAGTGTTCGTTGAAATTATTTTCTTTCACAGCCTTTAATTTAATTTATTTCTTTAAATATATTTCTCACTAACACTCCACAATTCACTTCACTGATTTAATAAAATTTTATTCTTCGTTGGTACTCTTCACGTATTGCTGATAACTCGGCGTTCTAACCACAAATGTGCTTCGGCGTGTAGTCGTCGATCAATTCTTCTTCTGCAAGTTCGTTGTCATGGATTACTCTACCACTCATCGTTAAAAAATTTTACTTTGTTTAATTATCATGCACTTGGTTTAATAATACTTCTTCTTTATTTAACAAGATTTGAAAACTGTAGAGTCGATCTGCATGTGTTCCGTCTTGGTTGAAATTTTAGAAAAAACTGATGATTCGGCTTGGATGCGTGCCGTTTATATACCCTAGCCAAATGCATTGCATTACCTGACGCTTATTATGTCATTTTTCTATTAATAATTTACGTACTTCCGTTGTTTTGACGAAACTAAATGAAGCACTACACGACTTTCTTCATGTTTACTTTGTTCACAAATTTGTACCAAACAATATTTAATTATGCCAAAAATAACTTCGACTTTATTAATTATGTATTTAAAGGTAAATATTGTGAAAAGTCTATTGTTACAACGGTCTACTTGATCGTCGTAGGTACAGTGGGAAACAAATTGCAAGACACTAATTAAGTCACTAATTACCAACTTTAATTTTCACAATTTAATTACAGTTCGTAATTAACAACACAGTCTCTACAAAAAATCAAATAAAAATTGTTCACACGCAATAAAATTTCAACTAATAATAAACACAATTGTATTACAATTATCCCGCCCGATTATTAAACACTTCACTAATAACCACTTGAACGCACACAGTAATATCGCCCGATAATCACTTGTAATCGCCCCACAATAAACTCTCGAACCGCATTGTAATTTATCGCAACTATAACTGAAACTCAACGTCGTTGAGTACTGGTTTTCATACAAGGCTCACAGACCAGAATATTCCAAAATGCGTGTTAGCGCCAGTGTGTACGACGTAATTAATTGCGGCCTTGACACAGTCTGCGCGGCTGGCGGCTTCCAAAAAGGTCTCGCGAATGCGACAAGAGTCACGTACACCACCGCATTACATTCTGAATTCTTCTGGAACGTTCGATAAACTTAACACGTAGATTGTTCTGTAATGTTGTAACACTATCTTATTATTTGTAGTTTAAAGGGTTCCTTAGCTGTAGTCCTTCGACTTTTATTTAAGAAGATGTCAGTTATGTATATCATTGTAAAAATATTGTTTCCACTGCAAAGAATTACATGCAACTTCAGTTACCATGATGGTAAATGTACAGATTAGTGTAATATATTAGTAGATAAGCTCCCAGAGCAGCTGCTTTCACTGTTGTTGAATGACACAACATTTTACAGTGTTCCAATTATAAACCTACATCTTAAATATAATAATTGTATTACACCATTTAATTTCCAACACAAAAATGCATAATGCTCACAAACTGGCAAATTGCAATTTTACAAATAAAATAAAAAGTATTTAAAGTGGAAACAAGAGTAGAGTGTAACACCAGATTCATAAACAGAACACCAGCGCAGATGGCTTCACTACCTTTTGATGACTAACACATGCACATAAACAGAATGGTAGCACCAACAGCAGTTGCTACACGTTCACAGTTTTTTAAAAATATACAATACTATCAAAACTGTTAAATAATAAACTACTTTTTAACTAAGCGCTGCTTATT
Source organism: Magicicada septendecula (assembly GCA_034769895.1). NCBI lineage: Eukaryota > Metazoa > Arthropoda > Insecta > Hemiptera > Cicadidae > Magicicada > Magicicada septendecula. The sequence continues at coordinate 915,545,532 of CM068367.1, read as the reverse complement.
TTGACCATTTAATAATTCAATTAGCCACGTAATTGAATAAGTTTCTGAGATTCCAACATGATTCTAATAAAATACTGCGACAACACAATTGAATTAATTCTTGCGCATAGGATTATGGTGTGTGTTTTATAAATCAATCAACAAGTCTATATTGGAGGTATTATAATTATTTATTGCACACCAATTGAATAATAGTTCATACGATATATTTTTAAACATACACAAATGTTATGGATTTTGAAATATTGTTTGAAAACAGTTTATATAAAGTTTAGATCTGAATTTGTTACTTGAGTGAAGATATTCCAATTTGATGCGGCGAGATGGCTGAAGGTGATGCGTATATCTCATGTGTCCTTCCCTCGTGGATTCTGCTGGGATGGTGTCCTGATGATAAACACGCTGAACTTGTTCGACGAACTGCAACACTGCCTCGCTGCGATAACACTGATTATGATTGTTACAGGTTTTTAAATTGTTTTAGTATTGTTATAGCTTAATTACGTATCTCAACGTGTAACATGGGTGTTTAATGAAAGGCGGTGTATAGGCGTACACCTTCCGGCACGTCTTCAAGTGTCCTCGCATCACCAGATCTACCGCGGTCGGTAGATCTCCCTATGAGGATATCTTGACTAACACGGATACTTGTAATCACAATATTATTTATTAAAACTGAATTACTTGGGTCTGTAGAATAACTCATACAGAGTTCCAAGTTTTCGTACACCTTTCGCACTGTTTACGTGTTCACACAAGAGAAACTTCTTGAACGCGGACCGCACGTTTTTAGACGAATGCTCAAGATGAACTGCCACTGATCTGCACATGGCAACAGACAATTTTCAATGATTTTACTGCGTTCTAATTGGCCAATAATCGGTCACATGATAAATATGCACACGCCACTAATAGTTCTTCATGCAACACTTTGCATGAAATTGGCAAAGCCTGCGCAGATAATTATCTGGGATTTTATTACTTCACGCCTGAATGAGTTTTAAATAGAGATTTCATATAACAAAAATTCACATTTAACAGTTATTTGAAGATAACAGAATATAGGGAAATTGTAGCTAATATTAAATTTTATGTCTTGTTCAAGTCTCATGTAAATCGGATAATTATAATGGACAGAATAGAAAAACGTTAATAACTCGCGCACCCGCGCACACTTTCACAAACATTACATAGAAACGTGATGAATAAATTTTTTAAGAGTTTGACCTATTCTAAATTCTTATCGGTAATACAATACAAAACTATAGCTAAAATAACCAATTTGAACAAGAAACAAATTTAAACAAGAGAATGTTCGTCATCCATGCATAAGACATAGTTCATTGCTTATAATGATCCTGTGTTCTATTGCAATACATTCATTGTATTATTTAATCATCACAACTTTGAGGCACCATTATTGTAACCATGAGTTGGTTAAATAATTCATCAGGCTGTTATTAATGATTACAAACTTCTATTAGTTTTGTCACTAAGTATTTTGTATTTTTACTAATGTGTGAATTCTCAGTTTTAACTTGACCACTTGGCATTTGTCTTTCTGTCTGTTAGATGTCTTATGATAACTTTTGAATGTATTTAACAGTTTTCATAAAAATTAGCATGAGTATCCATATTTTTACCCGACAGACCCCTATTGTTTCTGACACTGATCTCCCCAAAATAGGGTCAACATTTTGAAAAATCCATGTATTCAGTAAAACTGAATATAATGATCAGTTTTGGAAATTCCTAAATTTTATGACACCAAGGGATCAAAATTTTGAAAATGTTTTGAAAATCCATGCAAAGTCTCGGACTAAAGGGAATTTTAACCCAAACGTAATATAACGAAAAAAACTCTGGATTTATTTTTGTATTTAACTATTTTTCTTTTAAAATATTTATTCCGTATATGGGGAATTCTTTATAGTATTAAAAAGTTTTATTTATTCTTTTAATAGTTATGGCACTCGTTGCCTTCAACCGCAGGTGTTAAATGTCCTTTGGGAAGAATCAACTCGTTACCATGGGAGTTTAAGGGGTACGTAGCTTTGGGGGTTTAATTGGATTATTTTATTTTTGATGTTTAAATATACTGACCTTGAGTCCTGTAATTGGTGTTTCCTGTAATACAAAAACACACTTATGCTAAATCTGGGCGCCACCTGAACACTGGTCCAGGAAAAAAGAATCAACTGAAATTAAATCTATTTATGAAAAACTAATCGATTCCTATGATTAACTAAAACTTCCGGGCTGAAAGGCCGTGGTCGAGTGCTTGATCTAGTGTAGCTAAACGTTTCGGCCACACCACTAGTGGTCATCTTCAGTAGCAAAAAATGTGTTCGAATAGATGACACGCCGAACACGTCTCCCAATGAACTGGGAACAAGCAACAGTGAGTTAAGGCTACGTTGTCTCTATTTATAACTTTTTGGCCGCTTAAGGTGTATCACGCGGACCAATGAGAAGCCAGCTCATCATTCTCGATTCTGATTGGCCATGGAAAATAAACCATGCGAGACACTATTTAAGGCGATGCTTTCCCCTCGGCGGTTCACTGTTTACGGTGCACTGTTTACGTGTTCACACAAGAGAAACTTCTTGAACGCGGACCGCATGTTTTTAGACGAATGCTCAAGATGAACTGCCACTGATCTGCACATGGCAACAGACAATTTTCAATGATTTTACTGCGTTCTAATTGGCCAATAATCGGTCACATAATAAATATGCACACGGCACTAATAGTTCTTCATGCAACACTTTGCATGAAATTGGCAAAGCCTGCACAGATAATTATCTGGGATTTTACTACCTGAGTGAGTTTTAAATAGAGATTTCATATAACAAAAATTCACATTTAACAGTTATTTGAAGATAACAGAATATAGGGAAATTGTAGCTAATATTAAATTTTATGTCTTGTTCAAGTCTCATGTAAATCGGATAATTATAACGGACAGAATAGAAAAACGTTAATAACTCGCGCACCCGCGCACACTTTCACAAACATTACATAGAAACGTGATGAATAAAATTTTTAAGAGTTTGACCTATTCTAAATTCTTATCGGTAATACAATACAAAACTATAGCTAAAATAACCAATTTGAACAAGAAACAAATTTAAACAAGAGAATGTTCGTCATCCATGCATAAGACATAGTTCATTGCTTATCATGATCCTGTGTTCTATCGCAGGATTAACCCCCACCACGTGTAAAAAAAAATTTTTTTAACTTTTTTTTTATGTAATAATACAATGTCCAAGTCCTAATAATAAAACATTATCCTAATAATTCAAACACAAAATAAATAAGCAACTTCTAATTCTCGCCTTCCATAATTGTCATCTTGACAGATAAACATAAACATATACACGTGGTTAACATTGACAGGTAAACATAAACACGTACACGTGGTTGGCGTTTACAATCCAAACACAGATAAGCGTACACTTCTGACGTCATTCGCTATCTCTATTGTCTACAATCGTTCGTTCACAGACTTATCCAACATGAGCATGTATTCTTTCTATGACATATTTTACATTGATGTTACACATTCATACATCCTGTATCCTGGTATATTCCCTTAATCATCTTTAACATAATATTTCCTTAGTGATGAAGCGTGAAATTTGCCAATAATACGGTTTGTATTGGGGTTAGTTAGGATGAACGTATTTTTCCCCACCTGTTCGGATAACACGTAAGGACCGTTATACAGCCTAAAAAACTTAGCTGCCGTGTTGTCTTCCCTACGTCCCACATTCAAGGCACGCAAGAGTACCTTTTCGCCAGTTTTAAACTCACTAGTTTATGCTCAGCGTTCTGTACGTTTTCCGCACTTTTTTAATGCGGCGTCTGGCTTCTATTTTTTTATTTCATTGGGTATTGGTACATTCTGAGTCGCTATTCATTTGATGTAACCTTCCCAGATACGTCCTGGCATTTTTCCGGTTTGAAGCTCGCTAGGGGTATATCCTGTGGTTGTATTGTAATTACTTCCATGTTCCTTAAGGAAATGGAAGTATGGTGATGGCAAAAAAAAATCGTGTTCGAGATTATTGCAGATTCTGATTGTACTACACTCAAAACATGAAAAAAAGTCGTTTTTCGAAAAGTGTCTGTGTGTGTGTCTATCTGTCTGTAGATTTTTTTTATGGCAAACGATAACAGCCGCAAATTCAAAGAGAATCAAATAATTTTTTGCATACAGCCCAGATTTGTAGAGTACTCACGACGTATTGTTTTTGGTGAAGATCGGTTGAGGGAAAGGGGTAGTTTACCTGCAACGGTTTTTTTTTAATCAAGGGTAATTGTTTTCTATGGCAAACGATAACAGCCGCAAATTCAAACAGAATCAACTACTCTTTTGCATACTGCCCTGAATTGTAGAGTTCTCACGACCTATTGTTTTTGGTAAAGATCGGTTAAGGGAAAGGGGTAGTTTACCTGCAACGTTTTATGTTTCAACAAGGGTATTTTATATGGCAAACGATAACAGCCGCAAATTCAAACAGAATCAAATGATTATTTGCATGCAGCCCTATATTGTAGAGTTCTCAAGACCTGTTGGTTTTGGTGAAGATCGTTTAAGGAGAAGGGGTAGCTTACCTGCAACATTTTATACTTTAACGAGGGTATTTTCTATGGCAAACGATAAAAGCCGCAAATGTAAACAGAATCAAATAATGCTTTGCATACAGCCCTGAATTGTAGAGTGCTCAAGACCTATTGTTTTTGGTGAAGATCGGTTAAGGGAAAGGGGTAGTTTACCTGCTACGTTTTATGTTTTACAAGGGTATTTTCTATGGCAAACGATAAGAGCCGCAAATTCAAACAGAATAAAATAAAGTTTTGCGTACAGCCCTCATTTGTAGAGTACTCAAGAACTATTGATTTTGGTGAAGATCGGTTAAGGGAAAGGGGTAGTTTACCTGCAACGGTTATTTTTAAACAAAGGTATTTTTTTTTCTATGGCAAACGATAACAGCCGCAAATTCAAACAGAATCAACTACTCTTTTGCATACTACCCTGAATTGTAGAGTTCTCACGACCTATTGTTTTTGGTAAAGATCGGTTAAGGGAAAGGGGTAGTTTACCTGCAATGTTTTATGTTTTAACAAGGGTATTTTATATGGCAAACAATAACAGCCGCAAATTCAAACAGAATCAAATGATTATTTGCATGCAGCCCTAAATTGTAGAGTTCTCAAGACCTGTTGGTTTTGGTGAAGATCGGTTAAGGGGAAGGGGTAGTTTACCTGCAACATTTTATACTTTAACAAGGGTATTTTCTATGGCAAACGATAAAAGTAGCAAATGTAAACAGAATCAAATAATGCTTTGCATACAGCCCTGAATTGTAGAGTGCTCAGGACCTATTGTTTTTGGTGAAGATCGGTTAAGGGAAAGGAGTAGTTTACCTGCTACGTTTTATGTTTTAAAAGGGTATTTTCTATGGCAAACGATAAGAGCCGCAAATTCAAACAGAATAAAATAATGTTTCGCATACAGCCCTGATCTGTAGAGTACTGAAGACCTATTGTTTTAGGTGAAGATTGGTTACGGGAAAGGGGTAGTTTACCGGCAACGTTTTATGTTTTAAAAGGGTATTTTTTATGGCAAACGATAAGAGTCGCAAATTGAAACAGAATCAAATAAAGTTTTGCATACAGCCCTGATTTGTAGAGTACTCAAGAACTATTGATTTTGGTGAAGATCGGTTAAGGGAAAGGGGTAGTTTACCTGCAACGGTTTTTTTTTAAACAAAGGTATTTTTTTTTCTATGGCAAACGATAACAGCCGCGAATTCAAACAGAATCAACTACTCTTTTGCATACCGCCCTGAATTATAGAGTTCTGAAGACCTATTGGTTTTGGTCAAGATCGGTTAAGGGAAAGGGGTAGTTTACCTGCAACATTGTATATTTTAACAAGGGTATTTTCTATGGCAAACGATAAAATCCGCAAAATCAAACAGAATCAAATAATGCTTTGCATACAGCCCTGAATTGTAGAGTGCTCAGTGCTCAGGATCTATTGTTTTTGGTGAAGATCGGTTAAGGGAAAGGGGTAGTTTACCTGCAACGTTTTATGTTTTAAAAGGGTATTTTTTGTCGGCAAACGATAAGAGCCGCAAATTCAAACAGAATCAAACATGTTTTTGCATACAGCCCTGATTTGTAGAGTACTCAAGATCTATTGTTTTTGGTGAAGATCGGTTAATGGAAAGGGGTAGTGTACCTGCAACGTTTTATGTTTTAAAAGGTATTTTCTGTGGCAAACGATAAGAGTCGTAAATTCAAACAAAATTAAATACTTTTTTGCATACAGCTCTAATTTGTAGAGTACTCAAGATCTGTTGTTTTTGGTGAAGATCGGTTAACGGGAAGGGGTAGTTTACTGGCAACGTTTTTCTTATCAAGGGTAATTTTTTCTATGGAAAACGATAGCCGCAAATTCAAACAGAATCAAACAATGTTTTGCCTACCGCATTGATTTGTAGAGTACACAAGACCTATTGTTTTTGGTGAAGATCGGTTAAGGGAAAGGGGTGGTTTACCGGCAACATTTGTTTTTATCAAGGGTAATTTTTTCCTATGGCAAACGATAACAGCCGCAAATTCAAACAGAATCAACTAGTCTTTTTTATACCTTTTTTAATTATACCGAACTCAAGGTCTGTTGATTTTGTTCAAGATCGGTTAAGGGAAAGGGGTAGTTTACCTGCAACGTTTTATATTTTAACAAGAGTATTTAGTATGGCAAACGATAAGAGCCGCAAATTCAAACAGAATCAAATAATGTTTTCCATACAGCCTTGAATTGTATAGGACTGAAGGTCTGCTGATTTTGGTGAAGATCGGTTTAGAGAAAGGGGTAGTTTACCTGCAACGTTTTATGTTTTAACAAGGGTAATTTTTTCTATGACGAACGATAACTGCCGTAAATTCAAAGAAAATCAAGTATTTTTTTGCATACCTTCCTAAATTGTAGAGAGCTCAAGGCCTGTTGATTTTGGTGAAGATCGGTAAAGGGAAAGGGGTAGTTTACCAGAAACATGTTATGTTGTAACAACAGAAATGTTTCCATGACGAACGATAACTGCCGCAAATTGAAACAGAATCAAATATTTTTTGAATGCATCCCTGCATTGCAGAGGACTGAAGGTCTATTGATTTTGGTGAAGATCGGTTTAGAGAAACGGGTAGTTTACCTGCAACGTTTTATGTTTTAACAAGAGTAAAGTACTTAATTTTGATAAATAAAGTATCTTGATAAGAAGCTCATAATAATCCACTGTAGAAACGCAGATGAAATATCTATAAATGAAGAGGTTAGGTGAACGGGGTGGGGGTAATTTTCTATAAATGAAAATTATAGTTGAAGGGGGAGGGGAGAATTTTGTATATGTACTACGTTATCGGCAACAAAGAAGTAGTTCTTTGTTAAAATTCCTTCCCGGGCTGTTTAGCCGTAGTCCAATGTTTTCTGCAAAACCAGACTTTTCGGCAGTGCCATCGACTTCCATCTCAGTGAAAATCGAGTGCGAAAACGTGAGGTGGTATACGTTAGTGACCACAGTACTGTGGTTTAAGGCTGAAACAATAAGTAGAAAGAAGTAGTTTCTATGGAAATATTTCATTTCGAATATGATTTTAAATATAAATCTTAGAACATGGAAGTCCTGCATGGTTCTCCATAATGATATTTTCCGTTTACGGACGTCTCGAAAAACTCGAGGTATTCCGGCCACTTACTCTGATTCACATTACAATACGTGGGGAATAATCTCCCTAATTCCTTATTGACCCTTTCAGCGAGATTGCCTTGCGGTCTCCGGATCGCTGTCAGCACTGTCTGGACATCATGTTCAGCCAACTCAGAATGCCGCTTTGTATTTGTAAATTGCTTGCCTTGGTCGGACAAGATTTTTTTTATTGGACCATAATTCGGGATGTATTTATTTAGGATTATATTTAACACCGCTGTTGTTGTCGGTCTCCCAATGGCGTATAAACTAACGTGTTTAGTAAAAGCATCAGTACAAACCACAAGATTTTTCATACCCCGAGATGCCTTCGGGAGTGGGCCTAAAAAGTCAATACAAACAAGGTCATTTTTGTTTTTGGCGACAACGTTGCCCATTTCTACTTGAGTATGATGGTTCGGGTACTTAGCGGTTTGGCAGATGTGACATGTGCTTAAGATGGCCTTCACTTTTCTGACCATATTTAACCAGACGAAATCCTCACGTATAGCCAGGTAACATTTATACGCACCGGCATGTGCCAAGCTTTCGTGACATATCCACGTCAAATCCTCGACGAGGGCATCGGGTACCATTATTTTCCATTCCCCATTGATGATTTTGTATACATAATATGTCTTGATGGATTTTTATTTGGGGTTTCCATGCACCCGAATCTCGTCGCTAATCCTTTTTATCTTGCAGTCACTCTGCTGTTCAGAACTTATGTTTTTTAATCGGGTTTTCAAATCGTCGTGAAGTTTGTATCTTATGGCAAGAATCTGAACCTCATTATTGGTAGACGAATGCCGTTCTTCAATCACCGGTGGATACCTGCTAAGTGTGTCAGCAGCTTTATTTTCGCTGGCTTTGCAGTACTTGATTGTAAAATCGTATTCTTGGATTGCCATAATCCATCTAGATATACGTGCATTAGCAAGTTTACAACGCAACATAAATGATACCGCCTCGTTGTCTGACAGAATTTCAAAATGCTGGCCTACAAGGTAATAACTAAATTTACCGAGACAATATACTATCGCTAAGATCTCCTTTTCTGAAGTAAAATAGTTTCTTTCCGCCCCTTTTAACGACCTACTTATGTGCGCGATGACTTTATGCTCACCTTTGTTGTTCCTTTGGTAAAGTACTTCTCCAATAGCATAATCAGAAGCATCACAATTTAGCACATATGTGCCTTCCTTTTCAGGGTGAAATACATGTAGATTTTTGCTGTATAGTTCCTTGGTGGCGATGAAAGCCTGCTCGTGACGCTCCTCCCACCTTCATTTTTGTATTCTTCCTCAACAATTCCAGTAGCGGTTCAATCGTCTTGGAATATTCAGGTGTGAAACGTCGGAAGTATCCTGTTAAACCAAGGAACGCCCTGATGTCTTTCGGTTTCCTTCGATTTGGGAAATCGGTGATGGCCTGTATCTTTTCAGGATCAGTGGTTATCCCGTCCGCTGAAATTATATGCCCAAGGAATTTTATCCGTGATTTACCAAATCACACTTCTCCAAGTTAAGGGCTAGGTTGGCATCCCTTAATTTGCGGAAAACGATCTCAAGATGTTGGAGATGCTCCTCAAACGATCTGGATATTATAAGGATGTCATTGACAAATACACTGACGAAATCTTCCACTTCGTGACCTAACGCAAGTTCCAGGCACTTAACCATTGCGGCTAAACTTGTTACCAATCCAAACGGAACTACCTTAAATTGGTAGCACTTGTTCTTGTATAGAATGCAGTGTATTTGCGGGATTCCTTAGCTAAAGGTATTTGCCAAAACCCACTTTTCAGGTCAAGGCGGGACATATACTTTACCCCTTGGCATTTGACAAATAAATTTTCCGCATTGGGTGCGCAATTGTAACACTTCTGCGTAATCGTGTTAAGATTGCGCATATCTAAGCATATTCTAACATCATTACTTTTTTTTTTAACTATAACCATAGGGTTTAAGAAGTTACTATCAGTCCGTTCGAAGATACCACTTTCTAACATCTTGGTAACTTCCTCATCAACTTGTTGTTGATAATGAAGCGGAATGGGGTAGGTCTTTCTGACAAATTTATTTTCGTCGGTGACCTGTATCGTGTGTTCATATACGTTAGTAACAGTGGGTTTATTGGCAAAAATTGATTTGTATTTATTTAAAATTTCGTCTACCTGCCTTTGTTTATCTTGGGTTATCTGACTATTGCGGGTAATCTTGTTGTCCGTTATCTTATCAACACAATTAATGTGTGGCTTGAGTATCCGACACGAGCTTTGACATTGCTCGATATTGTCGTGCGTGCACCAGAGTTTAATTGTGTGTAACTTGTCTTGGATGGTACATTTCAGCGTTCTGTTAGCAAAATCAATAGTGGCTTGCAATTTATTCAATGTGTCGGTACCCACTATGACGTACACAAGTTTTTTTATCACCAGTACAGGGACTTCAATTTCCACCCCCTGTGTATATATTGTTATAAGTGCTTGTTTCCCGACCACCTGCGATTCACAAGTCGCGGATGTGACCATTTTATTGTTAACGGGTAGAATCGGACTTTTTTTAAGTGTTAACTTCTTATAGCAGAGGAGAGGGAAACAATTTACACGGGTGTAAATCAGTAGAATGTGACGTCATCAGAAAGGAATGCGACGAGAATCCGTAACAATTTCCCCCTCTCTGGATCCCATGTTCTTTCCCACTCCCTCTTACGAAGCGTCTGCTTTAGTACTCTATAAACAGTTTATCACACTCGTTATCACGCGTATAGTTCTGTGCCGTTTGTTTTTTATATATATATATAAACTTTGTATATATGAATCTACATATTGCACTCAGAACCATGTCGACGACTTTCCCGGGCTTCGGAGAACCTTCCGAACCCCGGGAAGGTCTCTGACCAAGCCCTAGCGCGGGGGTGTTCGACCGGTCTGGATGCCGGAAAAAGCAGGCGGTGTCCTGGCATAGGTAGAAGCCTCCCGCGTAGGGAATAGCGCGGGAGTCGTCCGACAGGCCTTCCCCGGAGTCCGTCCACGGAACCCGAGGAGTCTTAGGTCGGATCTCACGAAAAACGGCCAAGCCAGAGTTCCAGCGCCTCGCTCGGCATGCCGACGGCTTTTCCGGGCTTCGGAGAACATTCCGTACCCTGGGGAGGTCTCTGAAAAGGTCCTAGCGCGAAAGTTCGACCGGCCTGGATGCCGGAAAAAGCAGTCGATGGCCCAGCATGAGTAGAAGCCTCCCGCATAGAGAATATTGTGGGAGTCGTCCGACGGGCCTTCCCCGGAGTCCGTCCACGGAACCCGGGGAGTCTTAGGACGGATCTCGCGAAAAACGGCTGGGCCATAGTCACAACTCCTCCCCCAACTTGTCGACGGCATTCCCTGGCTTCGGAAAACCTTCCGTACCCTGGGGAGGTCTCTGACAAAGTCCTAGCGCGGGAGTTCAACCGGCCTGGATGCCGGAAAAAGCAGGCGGTGTCCAGCCATAGGTAGAAGCCTCCCGCGTAGGCAATAGCGCGGGAGTCGTCCGGCGGGCCTCCCCCGGAGTCCGTCCACAGAACCCGAGGAGTCTTAGGTCGGATCTCGCGAAAAACGGCCAGGCCAGAGTTCCAGCGCCTCGTTCGGCATGTCGACGGCTTTTTCGGGCTTCGGAAAACCTTCCGTACTCCGGAGAGGTCTCTGACATGGTCCTAGCGCGGGAGTTAGACCGGCCTGGTTGCCGGAAAAAGCAGGCGATGGCCCAGCATAGGTAGAAGCCTCCCGCATAGAGACTAGCTCGGGAGTAGTACGAGGGGCCTTCCCCGGAGTCCGTCCACGGAACCCGGGGAGTCTTAGGTCGGATCTCGCGAAAAACGGCCAGGCCAGATTCTTGCGCCTCGCTCGGAATGTCGACGGCTTTCCCGGGCTTTGGAGAACCTTCCGTACCCCGGTGAGGTCTCTGACAGAGTCCTAGTTTATATATATATATATATATATATATAAACTTTGTATATATGAATCTACATATTGCACTCAAAATCATGTCGACGACTTTCCCGGGCATCGGAGACCTTCCGAACCCCGGGAAGGTCTCTGACCAAGTTCTAGCACGGGAGTTCGACCGGCCTGGATGACGGAAAAAGCACGCGGTGTCCTGGCATAGGTAGAAGCCTCCCGCGTAGATAACAGCGCGGAAGTCGTCCGACAGGTCTTCCCCGGAGTCCGTCCACGGTACCCGAGGAGTCTTAGGTCGGATCTCGCGAAATACGACCAGGCCAGAGTTACAGCGCCTCGCTCGGCATGTCGACGGCTTTTCCGGGCTTCGGAAAACGTTCCGTACCCCGGGGAGGTCTCTGAAAAGGTCCTAGCGCGGGAGTTCGACCGGCCTGGATTCCGGAAAAAGCAGGCGATGGCCCAGCTTAGGTAGAAGCCTCCCGCATAGTGAATAGCGCGGGAGTCGTCCGACGGGCCTTCCCCGGAGTTCGTCCACGGAACCCGGGAAGTCTTAGGTCGGATCTCGCGAAAAACGGACGGGTCAGAGTCCCAGCTCCTCCCCCAGCATGTCGACGGCATTCCCGGGCTTCGGAGAACCTTCCGTACCCCGGGGAGGTCTTACAAAGTCGTAGCGCGGGAGTTCTACCTGCCTGGATGCCGGAAAAAGCAGGCGGTGTCCCGGCATACTGGGGAATCCTCCCGCGTAGGAAATAGCGCGGGAGTCGTCCGACGGGCCTTCCCCGGAGTCCGTCCACGGAATCCGAGGAGTCTTAGGTCGGATCTCGCGAAAAACGGCCGGGCCAGTGTCCCAGCTCCTCCCGCAGCATGTCGACGGCTTTCCCGGGCTTCGGGAACTTTCCGTACCCAGGGGAGGCCTCTCCCAGAGTCCTAGCGCGGGAGTTCGACCGGTCTGGATGCCAGAAAATGTTATTTAAGTTAACACTTCTGTCGGCAGTCCCACGACTGCCCGATTTTTTTAAATTAGTGCTTGTGCTTGGTCAAAAAACGTTCATCAATAAGAGAAATTTGTGCTCCGCTATCAAACAACACTTTACCGACACATCCGTTAATTTTGGCATTCACCACAATGTCATTATCATCCTTAACTCTAATATTTTCCACACACTTATCCCTAGTTACTATAAACCAAATCGTCTCTAATTTCAGCAGGATATAGGCCTGACACAACGTATACATCCTTATAATTAGACTTATTAACATTAGATCTATTGAACTGCTTTTTGTTATTGTTTTCTTTATTTGTGCTTTTTACTTTGTTGCACGGACTCACGCCGTGCAACCTTACTCGTTTTTTTTTTTGCTCTTCATTTGAATTTACTTCAGTAATAGCTGATAATTTAGGTGCATTAAAATTCTGAAAGTTGTTTTATTTTTACTTTGTTGTTGTTGTGATTGAGGCTGGAATTACTTACGCGGCGGTTCACTATTATTATTGCCACTGTTTTGGCTGTCAACATGTTCCCATTTTGTCAACAAAAGGAGTAATTCTTCCAAGGATTTGACTCCTTGCGTGATTACCGCAATTTGGATACCGCGCCCGAAATGGTGTGCTAATTTGTTCACCATTTCTGGTTCCGCTATTTGTGGTTCTAGATATTTGGCCCACGATACCAACTGGATTAGGTAATTTTCTTTTGAACCCTTTATATTGGAATACCTACCAAATTCCAGCTGTATTCGGATTTTCCGTTGTATTTCACTATTCCAATACCTAGCCCTGAAGTGCCTCACCAGATCTTCATAGGTACTAATTTTATCCTGTACAATAGTAAACCATTCCGCTGCAGTACTTTTTAACCTCCTCACTACATAATTAATCTTATCCGCTTCGCTCAAGGTGTCCCCTATCGCTTCCATACCGCGCTAGCAGCTTTTGATGAAGAGGATGGGGTTTTCGGTATCGCGGCCACAAAATTTCAACTGCGAATCCGTATCGTCTAAGGTTTTGTAGACGTAGGTTGTATGATTAGCTGTTGATGACGTATCTTGGAGTCGTGATAGTTGTTGTTTCAACTCCTGGATACGTAGATCTTGTTCTGCCACCAACTCACTTACCGTGGAAGCATGTTGCACAACCTTTCCCTCGATGCCGGTGATCTTTGCCTCGCACTCGCTGATACGTGAATTATATACTTCGAGGGCAGTTTCAATGTCGGCACGGATTACCTCCACCTTCTCGCCAATCCGTTTTTCCGTGGCTTCCAGCAGTTGCTTGTTCTGTTTGGCCTGGTCGTGCACCGTGGTATACATTTTTTTTATTTTCATCGAGAAGTGCTTTGTTCTGTTTAATCGCGTCCTCTTTAAGCGATTTATTTTCCTCACGCACCGTTTGCATATTAGCCAAAATCGCGGCCAATGTTGTTTGCATATCCATTGCTGGAGTTTGAGACTCCGTCATTTTGACAATTTATATTATAACCCTTACAAATATTAAAATTTCCTTATTTATCGGAGCGTCAACTATTATTATCACAGGATTATTGTTGTTAAGAATGTTCAGATTATACGGTTTAAAGTATGCAGTCCAATATCATCAAATGTAAACAAACTTATTCTAACATAAACAAATAATAATTCAACCTCCAATACACTACTGATAAACTGTTCATATAACATATACCCGAGAATACGCAAACATAAGATATATAGTTGTCTTGATTGTTCATCATCTTTTTTCACAGCACTACACTTTATGTATATATATATATATATATATATATATATATATACTCTGATAAAGAAATGTACAACACACACAAATAAAAGTTCACAAAATTAGTTTATACAAAATTTAGAAATATTACTTAAATTACTAAATTAATCGTGCCCCCAAGTTGGCTAGCGCCATTTAATACTATGCGACAACACAATTGAATTAATTCTTGCGCATAGGATTATGGTGTGTGTTTTATAAATCAACAAGTCTATATTGGAGGTATTATAATTATTTATTGCACACCAATTGAATAATAGTTCATACGATATATTTTTAAACATACACAAATGTTATGGATTTTGAAATATTGTTTGAAAACAGTTTACATAAAGTTTAGATCTGAATTTGTTACTTCAGTGAAGATATTCCAATTTGATGCGGCGAGATGGCTGAAGGTGATGCGTATATCTCATGTGTCCTTCCCTCGTGGATTCTGCTGGGATGGTGTCCTGATGATAAACACGCTGAACTTGTTCGACGAACTGCAACACTGCCTCGCTGCGATAACACTGATTATGATTGTTACAGGTTTTTAAATTGTTTTACTATTGTTATAGCTTAATTACGTATCTCACGGTGTAACGTGGGTGTTTAATGAAAGGCGGTGTATAGGCGTACACCTTCCGGCACGTCTTCAAGTGTCCTCGCATCACCAGATCTACCGCGGTCGGTAGATCTCCCTATGAGGATATCTTGACTAACACGGATACTTGTAATCACAATATTATTTATTAAAACTGAATTACTTGGGTCTGTAGAATAACTCACACAGAGTTCCAAGTTTTCGTACACCTTTTGCACTGTTTACGTGTTCACACAAGAGAAACTTCTTGAACGCGGACCGCACGTTTTTAGACGAATGCTCAAGATGAACTGCCACTGATCTGCACATGGCAACAGACAATTTTCAATGATTTTACTGCGTTCTAATTGGCCAATAATCGGTCACATGATAAATATGCACACGCCACTAATAGTTCTTCATGCAACACTTTGCATGAAATTGGCAAAGCCTGCACAGATAATTATCTGGGATTTTATTACCTGAGTGAGTTTTAAATAGAGATTTCATATAACAAAAATTCACATTTAACAGTTATTTGAAGATAACAGAATATAGGGAAATTGTGGCTAATATTAAATTTTATGTCTTGTTCAAGTCTCATGTAAATCGGATAATTATAATGGACACAATAGAAAAACGTTATTAACTCGCGCACCCGCCCACACTTTCACAAACATTACATAGAAACGTGATGAATAAAATTTTTAAGAGTTTGACCTATTCTAAATTCTTATCGGTAATACAATACAAAACTATAGCTAAAATAACCAATTTGAACAAGAAACAAATTTAAACAAGAGAATGTTCGTCATCCATGCATAAGACATAGTTCATTGCTTATCATGATCCTGTGTTCTATTGCAATACATTCATTGTATTATTTTGTATAAAAACATATTATTTTACTTTTTATTATTTATTAATACCGTTTCATATTTCGTACTTACCACCATTCCGCTATTCCTTGGGTCCCAGAGTTCTTTCATAAGCGAGGTCAGAAACAGTGTGGGGGTACAAAATAAATATTCTGACGACATATATATTGAAAAGAAAAACTTCTGTTTAATTTTTAATAAATTAGAATTACTGACATTGAACCCCACATAGTTACATGCGCTTCGCCATGTGGCATAGTTATGCAATCAAATTCAAATCGTTTTTTCATTTATAATTTTACAAACATACTCCCACAAAAATAAACATAATTAATTTGTTCTTTCCATATTTTTAAAATGGGGACAATTATTTCCTTGATTATTGACGATAATCAAATACATCGATTTCATAACATCAATATATACTTACAAACTAACATAAAACATCTTATACTTATGAAGGCCACCCAGCCTGCTCTCTCTCTCATTCATACTCATTGGGAAACCCCCTTTAAATAGTAATACGTCCCATTATGATTGAAATTAATACATATACCCCTTGCCGGCACGAGGCGTCCTTTTAACCTCGATTTACTTCATTTATAAGTTCGTAGATGTCCAAAAACAGAGGATGATGTCCTTTCGCTGAAAACTAACACACTGTCACATTGCTGCTAATTGAAACTCACTTTTTTACTTGAAACTCATAAATTTTGAAAGAGCCCCTTGGGGCAGATACCTGGCCAGGCACTGTCTGTAAGAGAACTGGGGAGAGCGTCTCTAAGTTCACTCTCTACTAGATTGCGGTCTCACAAGGCGGGAAGCAATGCCTTCTATTTCATCGCCACTGCTGTGTCACATTCAACACACGTGGTTTTTTGTGTGTTTGACGTGGATGACATTTGGTAAGCACTGGTTGACGTCATAATTATGGGCTGTACCTAGTTTCATTTCCGCCAGCATGGTCCACGAGGCGAACAGAAATATTGCCTCCAGGCCATTGTTGTTTTACTACCGCGGCGTCGTTTTGCGCACATGCTGGTGTAGTGCGTTTGGGCGCAAGTGTTACACAAACGTACAGTTCTTAGAATTGACGTCTCGCACATTCTTTTGTAAAGGTTTCACAACAACTATTGCGTATTGTTCCTTAGTTAGCGCAATGCTTTTATTCAAACACGTGGACTGGCCACACAGATGGACAATGAATTTAAAATATTTTATAATAAATCCCCAAATTTAATAAAATAAAAAATCCTTTTATTTGACCCGTTACAATTTAATCATCACAACTTTGAAGCACCATTATTGTAACCATGAGTTGGTTAAATAATTCATCAGGCTGTTATTAATAATTACAAACTTCTATTAGCTTTGTCACTAAGTATTTTGTATTTTTACTAATGTGTGAGTTCTCAGTTTTAACTTGACCACTTGGCATTTGTCTTTCTGTCTATTAGATGTCTTATGATAACTTTTGAATGTATTTAACAGTTTTCATAAAAATTAGCATGAGTATCCATATTTTTACCCGACAGACCCCTATTGTTTCTGACACTGATCTCCCCAAAATAGGGTCAACATTTTGAAAAATCCATGTATTCAGTAAAACTGAATATAATGATCAGTTTTAGAAATTCCTAAATTTTATGACACCAAGGGATCAAAATTTTGAAAATGTTTTGAAAATCCATGCAAAGTCTCGTACTAAAGGGAATTTTAACCCAAACGTAATATAACGAAAAAAAACTCTGGATATATTTTTTTATTTAACTATTTTTCTTTTAAAATATTTATTCCGTATATGGGGAATTCTTTATAGTATTAAAAAGTTTTATTTATTCTTTTAATAGTTATGGCACTCGTTGCCTTCAACCGCAGGTGTTAAATGTCCTTTGGGAAGAATCAACTCGTTCCCAAAGGAGTTTAAGGGGTACCTAGCTTTGGGGGTTTAATTGGATTATTTTATTTTTGTTGTTTAAATATACTGACCTTGAGTCCTGTAATTGGTGTTTCCTGTAATACAAAAACACACTTATGCTAAATCTGGGTGCCACCTGAACACTGTTCCAGGAAAAAAGAATCAACTGAAATTAAATCTATTTATGAAAAACTAATCGATTCTTAATTTTGTAAATAATTTTCTATGAATGAAAACAAGTTGAGTTGTAATTATATAAAAATTCAATTTATTAAAATTCAAAATTGTCTGAAGGACTGTTAATACACTTTTTACAATTGGTTCAATAAATTACAATGTTCAAATTCTAGATAACCCTTAATTATACCATCAGCTAAAAATTTGCTCAGTTGATCGGTTGAGTTTAATTACCTTATAATATCACCAGGTCGTGAATTCTTTTAACTTCCAAGATTTATCAAAATGATGCCGTACAAAATTTCTTAAAATAGTCTAAACTTTATAAATGAACAATCTTCGTATTTGACTGACGTATTGCCAATCGATTTATTACAATCAATATTTTTTGGTTAATTAAACGTCAAAGTTCTTTAACTACCAAGATTGTTTCTTTATTTGGTTATGAATTACAATTTATACTGTTTGTTATGTAGTGTAGTTATTTGAAAAAAATACACCAGATCGTTATTTAAATATTTGGTTACAAACTTACAGTGTTCGTTGAAATTATTTTCTTTCACAGCCTTTAATTTAATTTATTTCTTTAAATATATTTCTCACTAACACTCCACAATTCACTTCACTGATTTAATAAAATTTTATTCTTCGTTGGTACTCTTCACGTATTGCTGATAACTCGGCGTTCTAACCACAAATGTGCTTCGGCGTGTAGTCGTCGATCAATTCTTCTTCTGCAAGTTCGTTGTCATGGATTACTCTACCACTCATCGTTAAAAAATTTTACTTTGTTTAATTATCATGCACTTGGTTTAATAATACTTCTTCTTTATTTAACAAGATTTGAAAACTGTAGAGTCGATCTGCATGTTCCGTCTTGGGTGAAATTTTAGAAAAAACTGATGATTCGGCATGTAGCATATAGCACTGTGGTAGCGGGGCGTCTTTGCACCCGGTGCATGACTGCAGCATCTGGGACGAGCCCAATGGCTGCCTGTGGATACACGTAGTTCTGGTTCATTCGACAGGTAGCTAGAAAAAATAGGAATGGACAAAAGCCAACCAGTTAACTGAGAAGGCGGGGGAGAAAGGTTTTTACTTTTTATTTATTTTAAAAATGTCAGCAATCAGTGGGCACTGCCGCATGGACGGGTTCAGGTGATAGATGTCGCCTGTTCCCAGATGCCGCGTGCAGACGCCGCGAGGCGTCGGTCGCTCCCCGCGAGGCAGAGAGCCTCCGTGCCAGTGATAGCGCGTAGCAGCGGCATTCAGCGCGGTCGGCATACTAGGAAGGGAGGAAGGAAGCAGCTTTACAGGTAAATTCTTGGGCATGGTCAGATGGTGAATATACAAATTTAGGTTTAAGTAATTTTACTTAAAGTTATGGCGGGTCATCGAGAATCGCCCGAGGGCGTTTGACCCGGACAGGGGGAGGTGGTTGCGTGGTGCTGATGGTCCTGAGGTAAGGGAAGGAAGAGGTCTCAGCTGCGGCAAAGAGAGTCGCAGCTAATGACCAGACAAAGGCTGAGAGAGCAGGAACTCGTAGACCTCCTCGAATTACACTATTTCTAACAAACCAAGGAGATCCCGACAAGGAACGGAGGGTTCTGGATTGGAAACTTTCCAGCCTACGCCTGTTGGTGGCGGAGGCAAGTGACCACCAAACAGGTGCCGCATAGGTCAATACAGACCGGAGAAACAACAGATAGAGGGTAACTTTCGTGCGCAGCGCCAGGGGGCTGCGGCACGCGAGGTATGGGTAAAGTTTGGCTCGAACGCCGCGAGCCTTGGCAAGGGTTTCCGTCACGTGGGCGTTGAAGCAAAGGCGACGATCTAGCCGAACGCCTAGATACTTCACCGACTCTTTATAGGCGATAGGCCTCCCTTCCAGGGAGAGGGGCTGAGTAGGGGGAAAATGACAGTTCAAACTCACTTTCACTTTCTATCAGCATCACTTTCACTTTCTATCAGCTGGACCACAGCATCACTTTCACTTTCTATCAGCTGGACCACAGCATCCGCGAATATAATTTTTTATTTTTTTATATGCCGCCTTTCGCGAGCCTAGATCACTTTCACTTTCTATTTTTTTTTTTAATTTGATATTTTTATTTTTTTAATTAAATTGATTTGCATATCCGTGAATATATGCCGCCTTTCGTGAGCCTAGATCACTTTCACTTTCTATCAGCTGGACCCGCAGCATCCCAAATGGACCACAGCATCCGCGAATTTCCGCGAATAAATTTTTTTATTTTTTTTATTTGATATTTTTATTTTTTTAATTAAATTGATTTGCATATCCGCGAATATATGCCGCCTTTCGCGAGCCTAGATCACTTTCACTTTCTATCAGCTGGACCCGCAGCATCCCAAATGGAGGTTCAATGGACCACCCGCATCCGCGAATTTCCGCGAATATATTTTTTTATTTTTAAATAAAGCTGATTTGCATATCAGGGGTGGGTGGTGGGTGGGGGTTTCCGACTTGATGCATTATAGTGTATATATTAAATATATGATCAGGGTTACCAACCTTGCATGAGTTCAAATTTGTTGTGTGTTATAATGTATATTAAATCTATATGATCAGGTTTACCAACCTATGCATGGGTTCAAACTTGATATGTGTATTATAGTATATATTAAAATATATGATCAGGGTTACCAATCTTGCATTATTGTGTATAGAACAGATCTGCCAACATTTTTCTTCGGTGGGAAATTCAAACTGTATTAGCAGACGCATTATAGTGTATAGTAAATTATATGACTGTTGACGACTTCGATATCAATGTATCAACTCTCTCTCCCTTCCTCTCTCTTTGTCTCTAGACACAGTTATCGATCATGATATAAACTCTCTCTCTCTCACACTCTCTCTCTTTCTCTCTCTGTGTTTATGTGACATCTCTCTCTCTCTCTCGTTAGCTCTCTTTATGTCATCGGTTTTACATAAGCGTCAGTAAGTCGTGCTACTTATGGATTATTGTAATTAGCGATACTAAAATGTAATCACCAGGAAATATATTTATCGCCTACCTCGTTGTGTCCTACTTCTAATTTTGGCACATGACGGTCATTGACTGCGATTTAGAAATTAATATACACAACATATATGCTAGCACTCTCTCTCTCTTTATGTCATCGGTTTTACAGTGATATATCATCTCTCTCTCTCTCTCTCTCTCTCGCTCGCAGACGTCAGAAGAAATTCCTAGTTTATAATGTAATTACCCACATTGTGTATGTCTCTCTCTCGCTGCAAACGTTGACAAGAATTCCCTTATTCAAAGCGATTTGTATGTGTACACAAACTTAAATATGGTTTACAGACCATTGTAATTTTAAAAATTAATTTTTGCATTAATTAAATATATATCGTAAACAATGAAATAATAATATTTCGTCATTAGAAAGTTATATTCAGTGTGGTAATTTGTGATAGAAAGATTAACTATGCACGCACACGCACACACACGCACGCACACACACACACACACACACACACACACACACACACACACACACACACAAGTTGACAGCACCAATAAGGTATGATTTGAATCTTTCGGGTGCGTGCGCGTTAATTATTTTATGCTGAGTATAACACTGGTCAATGACCTTGGGTTAAGCCGGTGTTGTACGTTACTAAAATCATAGCAAATATTTTCATTCTAAGCATGTATTACTGTTTAGTAATAATTACAACCCAACAAAGGATATATAAGGTTGTGTACATGGATTGTATATTGCAAGCACGAAATTATTATTTAAATCCGATATCTGTTTTTATTAAAATCATACAATGTCAAAAGAGGATAGTTGTCTGTTACGAACCAGTACTAACTCTCCTATATGATAATCTATTTGTTTGTACTCTTCTTGTATTGTCGTCTGGCTGGTGACAGCACGTAGCAGTCATTGACCTGATTGTGTGTGTGTGTGTGTATGTGTGTGTGTGTGTGTGTGTGTGTGTGTGTGTGTGTGTGTGTGTGTGTGCATGTGTGTGAAGTTAACATGGTTTATAAAATAAATACAATATTAATAATAATAATAATTTTTGACATTGCAAGATTTTTAAATAATAATAATTTTACGGCTGTAGATACAGTCCACATGGAAGTTTATCTGTAACATAACAATACAATCGATATTAGAATCACTGATACGATAAATATTCAATTATCACGCGCACACGCACAGTCAGTGGAAAGAAAGAATCAATGCGTTAAGTGAGTAAACTTTTTTCAAGTATATGTCATTTTCATAAAGTTAATGTACTTTCAAATAATTTGTAATCAAACCAAATATTATTCAACGAAACTTGTAAATACAACTTAGAATCAATGATACATTTATCATATAAAGTTAATGTACTTTCAAATAATTTCTAATCGAACCAAATATTATTATTCAATGAAACTTTTGTAAATACTAATTAGAATCAACGATACATTTATCACGTACATGTAAATTCAATTATTAAAGTGTTAAGCCCTGGAAGTTGAAACTACACACACACACACACACACACACACACACACACACGTACAAACACATTAGCGAGCACGGAGTTCCATATTTTGTGTTCACATTTGTTAAGACCACGATTCTGACCACCTGATATTACGTAAACATGTTTGTTCTACCTAAATATCTTCATACAATAAAGGCTACGTCTCAGTCATTACGAATAATGTTTATACAAAAGTTATATTTTAATATATGAAACAGGAATAATCATACATATTAGAGTTTGCTTACTTCGCTCCCTCTCACTCTATCTCTCACACATACACATTTAGTATACAGAATTGTTCTCTAACTACAGCTGCAATCGTTCAGTTTCTAAACGTAAAAATTATTCACATTAAAACATTATCAAGTGCATTCTCTAACTACAGCTGCAATCGTCCTGTTTCGTCAGCGTACACACACACACACACACACACACACACACACACACACAAGTAAAAAAATTCATTTTACATTGATTAAATATATATATCGCAAACAATATTATAAAATAAATACAAATCACAAACAATGTTATAAAATAAATAAAATATTAATAATAATTTTTGACATTGTAAGATTTTAATAAAAACAGATAACGATTCACTAACAACAAAATGGACTGCACTCATACATTATTCCTGTTCCAGGAGCGACTTGACTGCAGTGATCTGCAATCGTTCAGTTTCTAAACGTAAAAATTATTCACATTAAAACATTATCAAGTGCATTCTCTAACTACAGCTGCAATCTTTCAGTTATCGTATGCATATGTGTACAGAACAAACATAAATATAGTTTACAGACCAATTTAATGCAATATTTTTAAAAATTCATTTTACATTGATTAAATATATATATATATATATATATATCGCAAACAATATTATAAAATAAATACAAATTACAAACAATGCTATAAAATATATAAAATATTAATAATAATTTTTGACATTGTAAGATTTTAATAAAAACAGATAACGATTCACTAACAACAAAATGAACTGCACTCATACATTATTCTTGTTCCAGGAGCGACTTGACTGCAGTGATCAGACCTACAGAAAAAGTACACTTTATCGTAATTACTTTGTAGTATAAACATTATACTTACATTGTCTCTATATGGCTCCGTTTTCCTCTTTTACACCCTGTAAATATATAATATACCGCCTTCCTTATTTGTTCGGGCTTAGGACCGACTCAAGATCACATGAAAATGTTTTTTGTTGTGTAAACAAATAACAAATTCAAGTAATATGAGGCTAAGTTACGGTGGCTCTGAAAAGAACCGATTAATAATTAGACCTAACGTTTGTGTGTTGTTTTTATCATTTTAGCTGTGTCACCACAAACTGGCACTGCGGCATTACTCGAGCATGTAAAGCGTTAGGACAATCGTCCATCGTCCAGTCTTCAAATCTAACTTGACACGAACTACATCGTACAGTATCGCCATCCCCCTCGTACACAAACCCAGCGCGTGCCAGTGTTTGTGGACTCTGGTTGACATTTGGATACTTTAAATGGTAATCTTTACGTACACCCACTCTCTGTATTTTAAAATACGTGCGTAGACGGCGTAAATATTCTTCATGATTGTACTTCATTGTGCAGCTGTAAATGAAGAGTAATTTGCATGACTTCCCTTACACATTTATATGTAACTAGAAGTGGTGTAAGATCCCCACCACCTGCCCTTTTCTTCTTCTTCAAGTGGAAGGTGAAGAACAAACGATACATGATTACAACACCAGCTTAACTCAAGGGTCATTGTACACACACAGTGTAAAGCTTTCAGAAATTTGCGATACTGAAAGTATTTTCGTACATTAGTCATTGTATGCCTTCCCATTTTCCGTCTGTAAATATTTCATTCGGTTAGTATCATTTGTATGTCAAGAAAACATAATAGAAGAAATAAAAAACTGCACAGTATGTTTCTTTGATTGCGGACGAAACATTAGACATCTCGTCTGTATTTCAGTTAGTTATAGTTTTCCGCTATGTTTTAGCTAATGGTCAACCAGTTGAAAGATTTTGGAAATTTGATAACCCTAAAGGCACGACGCAGAATCTATTGGTCTAAGTAAGCGTACATTTATTATGTAAATCATCTCTTTTTCAGCCATCTACGTATGTGCATTTGAATTATTTGCGCATGCGCATAACAGCTTTTTTAGTACAGTTGCACACACATCGACGCTTGCACTATATATAACCTGTGAACTTCGCAGGTGAAGAAATTAATTTCTATTTTTCATCTGTAACGACATGCGTGTATAATTTTAATTTATTTCACTATACACCTCTGAACCTATGTGTAATTATTTTGTAAACTGCGTTATCTGTGGAGGAACTGTTGCAGCAAACGTTAACACTAGAACGATTATATTATTATTATTCAGTGATATATACATACAATTTACTTATTAAACACTTCAAGGATTAGATTTCTACTCGTCATTTGTAACGATATACATACAATTACATTAAACCTGTACAATGGACGCAGAGAGAGAGAGAGAGAGAGAGAGAGAGAGAGAGAGTGGACACACATGTAAGTAGCTCGATACTCAGTGACAACAACACACGCACACACACACAGTTAATATTTGTCAAATATATATATATTTCTAAAATCATATACAGACGGGGCAACGACCCCCCTAACAAGGATCAATCACACTGACTGATACATCCTGCATTATAAAACTATTAATTAATTATTTAATACATTGAAAAATGAAGTCGACGTTTTGACAACGAGTGAGAGAGAGAGAGAGAGAGGAGGGGTCATCGACCGTGATGGAAAAGCTTTCCCTCACTGCTTAAAGCTTTAAGAAGTTAGCGATACTGAAAGTATTTTCGTACATTAACCAAAATTAGGGAAACAATCGAACCGACAAACATTAATCCAAGAATTTACATTTTCAACATACATAGATTTCAATCCGCAAAGATGTATGCAGATAAATGAAATACATATTTTACATTAAAATACATTTCTGATTACTATACAAAGAATTACATATTGTTATTCTTCTCTATTTATGTTTCCAATTGTAATGGAGTGTTATGCTCAGCATAAAAGAAGTAATGCGCGCACTGAAGCCTATACTAACTGCTAACCGAATGAAATATTTACAGACGGACAAGGGGAAGGCATACAATTTACCCACGAGGTTGAAATATAAAATAAACTTAATTTTCTCGATCTAACAAGGTTGGACAATAGTTTCAATACCACATAAGAAAGATCTTTTATAAAAAGGTGACAGCACGTGCTGAAAACCGTATGCTTTCGGTATTCACGAAGATGAAGATTGTACAGTAAGCAAACAAATTGTCAATAAAAGATATGGACTTTTTGGCAGGTGACGAAGGCAGCACTGATCCGCTATTACCGAACAGTATTCGTTGTATACATTACACACACATACACACACACATTTAGGTTAAACGCAACCTCCATACAAAAACAGATATCGGATTTAAATAATAATTTCGTGCTGCAATATATACTACCTATGTACACAAATTTAAAATATAGTTTACTGACCATTGTAATACAAGAGGTCATTGACACGATTTTACACTGGTTTAGCATAGTTACTTATGTTAGGTTGAACGCAACACACACACACACACACACAAGAATCAGATTTTTTGTATACGTTCTAGGTGAAAAACTACTGGGGTGTCTCTGACTTTAGTTGGAAATAAATAACATTACAGATATTGATATGGTACTATGAGTAGCCTATACGTGAATACTATACATCAGACTGCATGTATCTGTCATTAGCAATCTAACGTTACGACGGCAGCATAACGATAATGAAAGCCATACATTATCGTTTGCTAACGTTTGTATTTTGTCTAAGCTATGTTAACTTCACACACACACACACACACACACACACACACACACACACACACACACACACACACACACACACACACACACACAAGAATCAGATTTTTTGTATACGTTCTAGGTGAAAAACTACTTTTTGGCAGGTGACGAAGGCAGCACTGATCCGCTATTACCGAACAGTATTCGTTGTATACATTACACACACACATGTTAGGTTAAACGCAACCTCCATACAAAAACAGATATCGGATTTAAATAATAATTTCGTGCTTGCAATATATACTACCTATGTACACAAATTTGAAATATAGTTTACTGACCATTGTAATACAAGAGGTCATTGACACGACTTTACACTGGTTTAGCATAGTTACTCATGTTAGGTTGTACGCAACACACACACACACACACACACACACAAGAATCAGATTTTTGTATACGTTCTAGGTGAAAAACTACTGGGGTGTCTCTGACTTTAGTTGGAAATAAATAACATTACAGATATTGATATGGTACTATGAGTAGCCTATACGTGAATACTATACATCAGACTGCATGTATCTGTCATTAGCAATCTAACGTTACGACGGCATGTTAAATATCAAATTATCACATACACACACACGCGCACACACACACACACGTTAGGTTAAAAAATGCAGTCCACTTACGTTTCATGTTAGGTTAAAATGCAGTCTACTTACGTTTCACGTTAGGTTAAAAAATGCAGTCTACGTACGTTTCACGTGTAATACAAGAGGTCATTGACACGAATTTACACTGGTTTAGCATAGTTACTCATGTTAGGTTGTACGCAAAACACACACACACACACACACACACACACACACACACAAGAATCAGATTTTTTGTATACGTTCTAGGTGAAAAACTACTGGGGTGTCTCTGACTTTAGTTGGAAATAAATAACATTACAGATATTGATATGGTACTATGAGTAGCCTATACTAAGGTATGTCGATATTAGCAATCTATCGTTAAGACGGCATGTTAAATATCAAATTATCACATACACACACACACACATGTTAGGTTAAAAAATGCAGTCCACTTACGTTTCATGTTAGGTTAAAATACAGTCTACTTACGTTTCACGTTAGGTTAAAAAATGCAGTGCACGTACGTTTCACGTTTACGTTAGGTTAAAATGCAGTCTACTTACGTTTCACGTTAGGTTAAAAAATGCAGTCCACGCACGTTTCACGTTTACGTTAGGTTAAAATGCAGTCCACTTACGTTTCATGTTAGGTTAAAATGCAGTCTACTTACGTTTCACGTTAGGTTAAAATGCAAACACACACACACACACACACACACGTGTTAGGTTGCAACATGTGATACAACAGATTGCTAATGACAGATACATGCAGTCTGATGTATAGTATTCACGTATAGGCTACTCATATTACCATATCAATATCTGTAATGTTATTTATTTCCAACTAAAGTCAGAGACACCCCAGTAGTTTTTCACCTAGAACGTATACAAAAATTTGATTCTTGTGTGTGTGTGTGTGTGTGTGTGTGTGTGTGTGTGTGTGTGTGTTGCGTACAACCTAACATGAGTAACTATGCTAAACCAGTGTAAAGTCGTGTCAATGACCTCTTGTATTACAATGGTCAGTAAACTATATTTTAAATTTGTGTACATAGGTAGTATATATTGCAAGCACGAAATTATTATTTAAATCCGATATCTGTTTTTGTATGGAGGTTGCGTTTAACCTAACATGTGTGTGTGTATGTGTGTGTAATGTATACAACGAATACTGTTCGGTAATAGCGGATCAGTGCTGCCTTCGTCACCTGCCAAAAAGTAGTTTTTCACCTAGAACGTATACAAAAAATCTGATTCTTGTGTGTGTGTGTGTGTGTGAGTGTGTGAAGTTAACATAGCTTAGACAAAATACAAACGTTAGCAAACGATAATGTATGGCTTTCATTATCGTTATGCTGCCGTCGTAACGTTAGATTGCTAATGACAGATACATGCAGTCTGATGTATAGTATTCACGTATAGGCTACTCATAGTACCATATCAATATCTGTAATGTTATTTATTTCCAACTAAAGTCAGAGACACCCCAGTAGTTTTTCACCTAGAACGTATACAAAAAATCTGATTCTTGTGTGTGTGTGTGTGTGTGTGTGTGTTGCGTTCAACCTAACATAAGTAACTATGCTAAACCAGTGTAAAATCGTGTCAATGACCTCTTGTATTACAATGGTCAGTAAACTATATTTTAAATTTGTGTACATAGGTAGTATATATTGCAAGCACGAAATTATTATTTAAATCCGATATCTGTTTTTGTATGGAGGTTGCGTTTAACCTAACATGTGTGTGTGTATGTGTGTGTAATGTATACAACGAATACTGTTCGGTAATAGCGGATCAGTGCTGCCTTCGTCACCTGCCAAAAAGTCCATATCTTTTATTGACAATTTGTTTGCTTACTGTACAATCTTCATCTTCGTGAATACTGAAAGCATACGGTTTTCAGCACGTGCTGTCACCTTTTTATAAAAGATCTTTCTTATGTGGTATTGAAACTATTGTCCAACCTTGTTAGATCGAGAAAATTAAGTTTATTTTATATTTCAACCTCGTGGGTAAATTGTATGCCTTCCCCTTGTCCGTCTGTAAATATTACATTCGGTTAGCAGTTAGTATAGGCTTCAGTGCGCGCATTACTTCTTTTATGCTGAGCATAACACTCCATTACAATTGGAAACATAAATAGAGAAGAATAACAATATGTAATTCTTTGTATAGTAATCAGAAATGTATTTTAATGTAAAATATGTATTTCATTTATCTGCATACATCTTTGCGGATTGAAATCTATGTATGTTGAAAATGTAAATTCTTGGATTAATGTTTGTCGGTTCGATTGTTTCCCTAATTTTGGTTAATGTACGAAAATACTTTCAGTATCGCTAACTTCTTAAAGCTTTAAGCAGTGAGGGAAAGCTTTTCCATCACGGTCGATGACCCCTCCTCTCTCTCTCTCTCTCTCACTCGTTGTCAAAACTTCGACTTCATTTTTCAATGTATTAAATAATTAATTAATAGTTTTATAATGCAGGATGTATCAGTCAGTGTGATTGATCCTTGTTAGGGGGGTCGTTGCCCCGTCTGTATATGATTTTAGAAATATATATATATTTGACAAATATTAACTGTGTGTGTGTGCGTGTGTTGTTGTCACCGAGTATCGAGCTGCTTACATGTGTGTCCACTCTCTCTCTCTCTCTCTCTCTGCGTCCATTGTACAGGTTTAATGTAATTGTATGTATATCGTTACAAATGACGAGTAGAAATCCAATCCTTGAAGTGTTTAATAAGTAAATTGTATGTATATATCACTGAATAATAATAATATAATCGTTCTAGTGTTAACGTTTGCTGCAACAGTTCCTCCACAGGTAACGCAGTTTACAAAATAATTACACATAGGTTCAGAGGTGTATAGTGAAATAAATTAAAATTATACACGCATGTCGTTACAGATGAAAAATAGAAATTAATTTCTTCACCTGCGAAGTTCACAGGTTATATATAGTGCAAGCGTCGATGTGTGTGCAACTGTACTAAAAAAGCTGTTATGCGCATGCGCAAATAATTCAAATGCACATACGTAGATGACTGAAAAAGAGATGATTTACATAATAAATGTACGCTTACTTAGACCAATAGATTCTGCGTCGTGCCTTTAGGGTTATCAAATTTCCAAAATCTTTCAACTGGTTGACCATTAGCTAAAACATAGCGGAAAACTATAACTAACTGAAATACAGACGAGATGTCTAATGTTTCGTCCGCAATCAAAGAAACATACTGTGCAGTTTTTTATTTCTTCTATTATGTTTTCTTGACATACAAATGATACTAACCGAATGAAATATTTACAGACGGAAAATGGGAAGGCATACAATGACTAATGTACGAAAATACTTTCAGTATCGCAAATTTCTGAAAGCTTTACACTGTGTGTGTACAATGACCCTTGAGTTAAGCTGGTGTTGTAATCATGTATCGTTTGTTCTTCACCTTCCACTTGAAGAAGAAGAAAAGGGCAGGTGGTGGGGATCTTACACCACTTCTAGTTACATATAAATGTGTAAGGGAAGTCATGCAAATTACTCTTCATTTACAGCTGTACAATGAAGTACAATCATGAAGAATATTTACGCCGTCTACGCACGTATTTTAAAATACAGAGAGTGGGTGTACGTAAAGATTACCATTTAAAGTATCCAAATGTCAACCAGAGTCCACAAACACTGGCACGCGCTGGGTTTGTGTACGAGGGGGATGGCGATACTGTACGATGTAGTTCGTGTCAAGTTAGATTTGAAGACTGGACGATGGACGATTGTCCTAACGCTTTACATGCTCGAGTAATGCCGCAGTGCCAGTTTGTGGTGACACAGCTAAAATGATAAAAACAACACACAAACGTTAGGTCTAATTATTAATCGGTTCTTTTCAGAGCCACCGTAACTTAGCCTCATATTACTTGAATTTGTTATTTGTTTACACAACAAAAAACATTTTCATGTGATCTTGAGTCGGTCCTAAGCCCGAACAAATAAGGAAGGCGGTATATTATATATTTACAGGGTGTAAAAGAGGAAAACGGAGCCATATAGAGACAATGTAAGTATAATGTTTATACTACAAAGTAATTACGATAAAGTGTACTTTTTCTGTAGGTCTGATAACTGCAGTCAAGTCGCTCCTGGAACAAGAATAATGTATGAGTGCAGTTCATTTTGTTGTTAGTGAATCGTTATCTGTTTTTATTAAAATCTTACGATGTCAAAAATTATTATTAATATTTTATTTATTTTATAACATTGTTTGTGATTTGTATTTATTTTATAATATTGTTTGCGATATATATATTTAATCAATGTAAAATGAATTTTTTTACTTGTGTGTGTGTGTGTGTGTGTGTGTGTGTGTGTGTGTGTGTGTGTGTGTGTGTGTGTGTGTGTGTGTGTGTGTGTGTGTGTGTGTGTGTGTGTGTGTACGCTGACGAAACAGGACGATTGCAGCTGTAGTTAGAGAATGCACTTGATAATGTTTTAATGTGAATAATTTTTACGTTTAGAAACTGAACGATTGCAGCTGTAGTTAGAGAACAATTCTGTATACTAAATGTGTATGTGTGAGAGATAGAGTGAGAGGGAGCGAAGTAAGCAAACTCTAATATGTATGATTATTCCTGTTTCATATATTAAAATATAACTTTTGTATAAACATTATTCGTAATGACTGAGACGTAGCCTTTATTGTATGAAGATATTTAGGTAGAACAAACATGTTTACGTAATATCAGGTGGTCAGAATCGTGGTCTTAACAAATGTGAACACAAAATATGGAACTCCGTGCTCGCTAATGTGTTTGTACGTGTGTGTGTGTGTGTGTGTGTGTGTAGTTTCAACTTCCAGGGCTTAACACTTTAATAATTGAATTTACATGTACGTGATAAATGTATCGTTGATTCTAATTAGTATTTACAAAAGTTTCATTGAATAATAATATTTGGTTCGATTAGAAATTATTTGAAAGTACATTAACTTTATATGATAAATGTATCATTGATTCTAAGTAGTATTTACAAGTTTCGTTGAATAATATTTGGTTTGATTACAAATTATTTGAAAGTACATTAACTTTATGAAAATGACATATACTTGAAAAAAGTTTACTCACTTAACGCATTGATTCTTTCTTTCCACTGACTGTGCGTGTGCGCGTAATAATTGAATATTTATCGTATCAGTGATTCTAATATCGATTGTATTGTTATGTTGCAGATAAACTTCCATGTGGACTGTATCTACAGCCGTAAAATTATTATTATTTAAAAATCTTGCAATGTCAAAAATTATTATTATTATTAATATTGTATTTATTTTATAAACCATGTTAACTTCACACACATGCACACACACACACACACACACACACACACACACACACACACACATACACACACACACACACACACAATCAGGTCAATGACTGCTACGTGCTGTCACCAGCCAGACGACAATACAAGAAGAGTACAAACAAATAGATTATCATATAGGAGAGTTAGTACTGGTTCGTAACAGACAACTATCCTCTTTTGACATTGTATGATTTTAATAAAAACAGATATCGGATTTAAATAATAATTTCGTGCTTGCAATATACAATCCATGTACACAACCTTATATCTCCTTTGTTGGGTTGTAATTATTACTAAACAGTAATACATGCTTAGAATGAAAATATTTGCTATGATTTTAGTAACGTACAACACCGGCTTAACCCAAGGTCATTGACCAGTGTTATACTCAGCATAAAATAATTAACGCGCACGCACCCGAAAGATTCAAATCATACCTTATTGGTGCTGTCAACTTGTGTGTGTGTGTGTGTGTGTGTGTGTGTGTGTGTGTGTGTGTGTGTGCGTGCATAGTTAATCTTTCTATCACAAATTACCACACTGAATATAACTTTCTAATGACGAAATATTATTATTTCATTGTTTACGATATATATTTAATTAATGCAAAAATTAATTTTTAAAATTACAATGGTCTGTAAACCATATTTAAGTTTGTGTACACATACAAATCGCTTTGAATAAGGGAATTCTTGTCAACGTTTGCAGCGAGAGAGAGACATACACAATGTGGGTAATTACATTATAAACTAGGAATTTCTTCTGACGTCTGCGAGCGAGAGAGAGAGAGAGAGAGAGATGATATATCACTGTAAAACCGATGACATAAAGAGAGAGAGAGTGCTAGCACATATGTTGTGTATATTAATTTCTAAATCGCAGTCAATGACCGTCATGTGCCAAAATTAGAAGTAGGACACAACGAGGTAGGCGATAAATATATTTCCTGGTGATTACATTTTAGTATCGCTAATTACAATAATCCATAAGTAGCACGACTTACTGACGCTTATGTAAAACCGATGACATAAAGAGAGCTAACGAGAGAGAGAGAGAGATGTCACATAAACACAGAGAGAGAAAGAGAGAGAGTGTGAGAGAGAGAGAGTTTATATCATGATCGATAACTGTGTCTAGAGACAAAGAGAGAGGAAGGGAGAGAGAGTTGATACATTGATATCGAAGTCGTCAACAGTCATATAATTTACTATACACTATAATGCGTCTGCTAATATAGTTTGAATTTCCCACCGAAGAAAAATGTTGGCAGATCTGTTCTATACACAATAATGCAAGATTGGTAACCCTGATCATATATTTTAATATACACTATAATACACATATCAAGTTTGAACCCATGCATAGGTTGGTAAACCTGTTCATATAGATTTAATATACATTATAACACACAACAAATTTGAACTCATGCAAAGGTTGGTAACCCTGATCATATATTTTTAATATACACTATAATGCATCAAGTTGGAACCCCCACCCACCACCCACCCTTGATATGCAAATCAGCTTTATTTAAAAAAAAAATATATATTCGCGGAAATTCGCGGATGCGGGTGGTCCATTGAACCTCCATTTGGGATGCTGCGGGTCCAGCTGATAGAAAGTGAAAGTGATCTAGGCTCGCGAAAGGCGGCATATATTCGCGGATATGCAAATCAATTTAATTAAAAAAATAAAAATATCAAATTAAAAAACAAAAAAAAATTATTCACAGAAATTCGCGGATGCTGTGGTCCATTTGGGATGCTGCGGGTCCAGCTGATAGAAAGTGAAAGTGATCTAGGCTCGCGAAAGGCGGCATATATTCACGGATATGCAAATCAATTTAATTAAAAAAATAAAAAGATCAAATTAAAAAAAAAATAGAAAGTGAAAGTGATCTAGGCTCGCGAAAGGCGGCATATAAAAAAATAAAAAATTATATTCGCGGATGCTGTGGTCCAGCTGATAGAAAGTGAAAGTGATGCTGTGGTCCAGCTGATA
Organism: Magicicada septendecula; assembly: GCA_034769895.1. Taxonomy (NCBI): domain Eukaryota; kingdom Metazoa; phylum Arthropoda; class Insecta; order Hemiptera; family Cicadidae; genus Magicicada; species Magicicada septendecula. The sequence continues at coordinate 915,511,136 of CM068367.1, read as the reverse complement.
GAAAGTGAAAGTGATGCTGATAGAAAATGAAAGTGAGTTTGAACTGTCATTTTCCCCCTACTGGGCTGGCATCGGGAGATGGACTTACGAGTGAAACAGATCGCCTCGGATTTCTCCGTATTGATCGTCACCCGCCATTTCCGTAGCCAGTCCGGAAGCTGGTCCAACTGACGCTGCAACTGTGTACTCGCAAAACGCGGGGACACAGAGCTGTAATGATACATTGCATCGTCAGCGAACAAAGACAACGTGACTCCGGGCAAAACAGGCAGGTCGTTCGCGTACACGAGGTACACAACGGGGCCGAGGACAGATCCCTGAGGTACGCCGGCGGCGACAGGACGAACTGCAGAGCAGGTTCCGTCGACGCTCACCCTGAAGGTTCGGTCGCTGAGATACGACCGGAGGAAAAACACTATGGACGATGGTAAGGGGGAGTTAGCTAGTTTGAAGAGAAGACCTTCGTGCCAGACTTTGTCGACGGCCTTGCTCACGTCAAGCAGTGCGGCGGCCGTAGCCGCCCGCCTGTTGGTGGCGTCAGAGAGTTGCGTTACCACGCGGACTAGTTGAAGCGTGGTCGAGTGCTCTCTGCGAAACCCGAACGGTTCGTTGCGGATAAAATTATCCAACAACGGCGAGATGCGGGCCAGCAGGAGCCGCTCGAACACCTTCGAGATAACTGGCAAGAGAGATATTGGCCGATAGCTTTCAGGAAGCATGCGCGGCTTGCGGGGTTTAGGAACCATAACAATGTTGGCATTTTTCCACAGGCGGGGAAAGTACTGTAGCCGGAGACAAGAGTTGAACAGCTCGAGAACGAGGTCAACGCCTGAGGCCGGGAGATATTGTAATGCAGCGGCCCCGATCCGGTCAGGACCGGGGGCGCGACGGCGGTTTAGTCGACAGACAGACGAAACGAGTTCGTCTCTGTCGAACGGGAGGTCTGGGCCAGCGGGAGGGCGAGAAAAATAACCAGATAGGAAGTCCCGGACTTCTGCCGAGTGGGCAGGGTCCGAAACGCCTCGATGAACGGTAAATTGCGACTCCATGCAGTCGGCGAAGACCTCAGCCTTGCCTTCTGATGAAGACACAACCCCGTTCGGGGTTTCCAGCGGGTTGCGAGTTCTCTTCTCGCGGGTCAGTCTACTCACCGCTCTCGAGACGGAGGCGTGGTCGACTTCAAGAGACTCAAGGTATGAGTCCCATCGATCAGAGTTTACGTCCCGCAGTAGCTGCTGAACGTAAAGGGACTGTTGTTGAAATCGTCGCTTAACGACTGGGTCACGGGTTCTTTGCCATCTGCGGCAGAGCTGGCGCCGTAGCCAGATGGCGTGGAGTACTTACGCAGGTAAGGCCGATTTGCGATGATTCACCTCGAGTGCGTAGGTGTGTCGATCCATGACACCTTGGACCAATTCCTGGAGATTTGTGGCGCGGAGATCCAGATCGTCACGAGTGACGATTGGGTCCGCCGGGAGAGATGGTAACCTTCGAGAGAGCTCGTCATGATAGGATCGCCAGTTGACTCTCCTAACAATCTGAGCGGGAAGTCGGGGATGATTCGGCTTGGATGCGTGCCGTTTATATACCCTAGCCAAATGCATTGCATTACCTGACGCTTATTATGTCATTTTTCTATTAATAATTTACGTACTTCCGTTGTTTTGACGAAACTAAATGAAGCACTACACGATCTTCTTAGTACACGATGTTTACTTTGTTCACAAATTTGTACCAAACAATATTTAATTATGCCAAAAAATAACTTCGACTTTATTAATTATGTATTTAAAGGTAAATATTGTGAAAAGTCTATTGTTACAACGGTCTACTTGATCGTCGTAGGTACAGTGGGAAACAAATTGCAAGACACTAATTAAGTCACTAATTACCAGCTTTAATTTTCACAATTAAACAGTTCGTAATTAACAACACAGTCTCTACAACAAATCAAATAAAAATTGTTCACACGCAATAAAATTTCAACTAATAATAAACACAATTGTATTACAATTATCCCGCCTTATTAAACACTTCACTAATAACCACTTGAACGCACACAGTAATATCGCCCGACAATAAACTCTCGAACTGCACTGTAATTTATCGCGACTATAACTGGAACTAAAGAGTAGACTATAACTTTCTACTGCAGATATTTTTGTTGACATAGCTTCTTGCACACTCAAGACAGATTATTCTACTTCAGCTATTTTATTTGACATGGATTCTTCTACGTCAGATATCTGATTATTACGCTCACCTCGTAATTCACCTACGTCACCACGTAGGAGACCCAATTCTGCTGTAGTATGTTCTTGCATCTGCTTTTGCTCATGAATTAAGGCTTTGATGTCATCTGCTCCTGCTTAAGTTTTTCATCCTGTCGTTTTTCCGCTTCTTCCGTCTCCTGTCTGTGTTTTTCATCCTGTCGTTTTTCTGCTTCTTCCGCCTCTTGTCTGCGTCTTTCCTCTGCTTCCAGCAGGAGGATTTTCTTCTCTCTTCTGCTATCTCTGCATCCTGTTGTCGTCGTTCCTCGGTCTGCAATAACAGCGCCTGGAAATTTTCCATCATCTGACTGGCATCCATTGTTTTCCGACTAATTACGACTTACACTCGTCTTGTACAAAGTGTCCACTGTTTCCACTGTTAACCGTTCTATCCCACTTCTTACACCACTGTTACGACTGTCTACTTGATCGTCGTAGGTACAGTGGGAAACAAATTACAAGACACCAATTAAGTCACTAATTACCAGCTTTAATTTTCACAGTTAAACAGTTCGTAATTAACAACACAGGCTCTACAACAAATCAAATAAAAATTGTTCACACACAATAAAATTTCAACTAATATTAAACACAATTGTATTACAATTATCCCGCCCGATTATTAAACACTTCACTAATAACCACTTGAACGCACACAGTAATATCGCCCGATAATCACTTGTAATCGCCCGACAATAAACTCTCGAACCGCACTGTAATTTAACGCAACTATAACTGAAACTCAACGTCGTTGAGTACTGGTATTTATACAAGGCTCACAGACCAGAATATTCCAAAATGCGTGTTAGCGCCAGTGTGTACGACGTAATTAATTGCGGCCTTGACACAGTCCGCGCGGCTGGCGGCTTCCAAAAAGGTCTCGCGAATGCGACGAGAGTCACGTACACCACCGCATTACGTTCTGAATCCTTCTGGAAAGTTCGATAAACTAAACACGTAGATTGTTCTGTGATGTTGTAACACTATCTTATTATTTGTAGTTTAAAGGGTTCCTTAGCTGTAGTCCTTCGACTTTTGTTTGAGAAGATGTCAGTTATGTATATCATTGTAAAAATATTGTTTCCACTGCAAAGAATTACATGCAACTTCAGTTACCATGATGGTAAATGTACAGATTAGTGTAATATATTAGTAGATAAGCTCCCAGAGCAGCTGCTTTCACTGTTGTTGAATGACACAACATTTTACAGTGTTCCAATTATAAACCTACATCTTAAATATAATAATTGTATTACACCATTTAATTTCCAACACAAAAATGCATAATGCTCACAAACTGGCAAATTGCAATTTTACAAATTAAATAAGAAGTATTTAAAGTGGAAACAAGAGTAGAGTGTAACACCAGATTCATAAACAGAACACCAGCGCAGATGGCTTCACTACCTTTTGATGACCAACACATGCACATAAACAGAATGGTAGCACCAACAGCAGTTGCTACACGTTCACAGTTTTAAAAAAATATACAATACTATCAAAACTGTTAAATAATAAACTACTTTTTAACTAAGCGCTGCTTATTTTGACCATTTAATAATTCAATTAGCCACGTAATTGAATAAGTTTCTGAGATTCCAACATGATTCTAATAAAATACTGCGACAACACAATTGAATTAATTCTTGCGCATAGGATTATGGTGTGTGTTTTATAAATCAACAAGTCTATATTGGAGGTATTATAATTATTTATTGCACACCAATTGAATAATTGTTCATACGATATATTTTTAAACATACACAAATGTTATGGATTTTGAAATATTGTTTGAAAACAGTTTACATAAAGTTTAGATCTGAATTTGTTACTTCAGTGCAGATATTCCAATTTGATGCGGCGAGATGGCTGAAGGTGATGCGTATATCTCATGTGTCCTTCCCTCGTGGATTCTGCTGGGATGGTGTCCTGATGATAAACACGCTGAACTTGTTCGACGAACTGCAACACTGCCTCGCTGCGATAACACTGATTATGATTGTTACAGGTTTTTAAATTGTTTTACTATTGTTATAGCTTAATTACGTATCTCACGGTGTAACGTGGGTGTTTAATGAAAGGCGGTGTATAGGCGTACACCTTCCGGCACGTCTTCAAGTGTCCTCGCATCACCAGATCTACCGCGGTCGGTAGATCTCCCTATGAGGATATCTTGACTAACACGGATACTTGTAATCACAATATTATTTATTAAAACTGAATTACTTGGGTCTGTAGAATAACTCACACAGAGTTCCAAGTTTTCGTACACCTTCTGCACTGTTTACGTGTTCACACAAGAGAAACTTTTTGAACGCGGACCGCATGTTTTTAGACGAATGCTCAAGATGAACTGCCACTGATCTGCACATGGCAACAGACAATTTTCAATGATTTTACTGCGTTCTAATTGGCCAATAATCGGTCACATGATAAATTATGCACACGGCACTAATAGTTCTTCATGCAACACTTTGCATGAAATTGGCAAAGCCTGCACAGATAATTATCTGGGATTTTATTACTTCACGCCTGAGTGATTTTGCTCTTCATTTGAATTTACTTCAGTAACAGCTGATACTTTATGTGCATTAAAATTCTGAAAAGTTGTTTTATTTTTACTTTGTTGTTGTGGTTGAGGCTGGAATTACTTACGCGGCGGTTCACTATTATTATTGCCACTGTTTTGGCTGTCAACATGTTCCCATTTTGTCAACAAAAGGAGTAATTCTTCCAAGGATTTGACTCCTTGCGTGATTACCGCAATTTGGATACCGCGCCCGAAATGGTGTGCTAATTTGTTGACCATTTCTGGTTCCGCTATTTGTGGTTCTAGATATTTTGCCCACGATACCAACTGGATTAGGTAATTTTCTTTTGAACCCTTTATATTGGAATACCTACTAAATTCCAACTGTATCGGATTTTCGGTTGTATTTCACTATTCCAATACCTAGCCCTGAAGTGCCTCATCAGATCTTCATAGGTACTAATTTTATCCTGTACAATAGTAAACCATTCCGCTGCAGTACTTTTTAACCTCCTCACTACATAATTAATAAATCCGCTTCGCTCAAGGTGTCCCCTATTGCTTCCATACCGCGCTGGCAGATTTTGATGAAGAGTATGGGGTTTTCGGTATCGCGTCACAAAATTTCAACTGCGAATCCGTATCGTCTAAGGTTTTGTAGACGTAGGTTGTATGATTAGCTGTTGATGACGTATCTTGGAGTCGTGATAGTTGTTGTTTCAACTCCTGGATATGTAGACCTTGTTCTGCCACCAACTCACTTACCGTGGAAGCATGTTGCACAACCTGTTTGTTATGTAGTGTAGTTATTTGAAAAAAATACACCAGATCGTTATTTAAATATTTGGTTAAAAACTTACAGTGTTCGTTGAAATTATTTTCTTTCACTGCCTTTAATTTAATTTATTTCTTTAAATATATTTCTCACTAACACTCCACAATTCACTTCACTGATTTAATAAAATTTTATTCTTCGTTGGTACTCTTCACGTATTGCTGATAACTCGGCGTTCTAACCACAAATGTGCTTCGGCGTGTAGTCGTCGATCAATTCTTCTTCTGCAAGTTCGTTGTCATGGATTACTCTACCACTCATCGTTAAAAAATTTTACTTTGTTTAATTATCATGCACATGGTTTAATAATACTTCTTCTTTATTTAACAAGATTTGAAAACCGTAGAGTCGATCTGCATGTGTTCCGTCTTGGGTGAAATTTTAGAAAAAACTGATGATTCGGCTTGGATGCGTGCTGTTTATATACCCTAGCCAAATGCATTGCATTACCTGACGCTTATTATGTCATTTTTCTATTAATAATTTACGTACTTCCGTTGTTTTGACGAAACATTTGTTCGAGAATTTTCTAGAATGTGTTTTATCGAACATCATAGAACAATTTTCATAAAACGCAGACGCCAAAGCTTCCATAGCGTCTGTGTTTCTTCTTCTTCCTCTTGGATTAAATATTAGAAACTCCCTATTTGATTCTGTTTTTTTTTTCAGATAACTTTACTGGACTACTTACAATGTAAATTTGACTATTATTATTGAATTCCCTGCGATCAACTGATTAATTTGGTACTAGTTAAGCTTGGATTAGGATAGGTTAACTTTATAAAAATACAGCAAGTTTATAAACCTACCTTGTGATGGTTTACAATAATCCACCCTTATCCACTTATTTTGGATAATTAGGTGTCTTACACCTTACTAAAACATGGATACATAATGTGAGTAATTATATAACAAATTTAATATCTTTACAATAACATAATATAAGAATAATTAAGAATAAACAATGACCTTGGCTTAGGCCTAACAATTTTTACATTAGTAATTATTAATTTATGACACTATTGTCTTATGAAACAGGTTGTTCTTGGTGTTCAATTTTATCTTAGGCTTTGGTCCTTTTTCATAATATACAGTATTTTAATAGCATTATTCGTTGGCATCATTTTTTCCTCATCTGGGTTGGTCAGTTTGGTTTGGTCAATAATACCTTTATTTTTGCCATAATTCTTATCGAATTGCTATTTCCATCATCTGAGCAAGTTTATTCTAGCTTGATTTCATTTATTTACATCTTATTTGCCCATAGTTTAGGGTTTTAAACATCAAATATTTTAATTATGACCCATTTACAATGTCTGTCTGGACAGGTCTAAACTATGGCAAAGGTAACTTCTGATATACCAGTACTCTTATACATTCAGGTTTATTATCTAATGATATCTCTAGGTCTATTGACTTTACACTCTTGTGCAACTTTTAAAAGGAATTTGGTTGCATTTTGACAATGTCTTATTTATAATTTAAATCATTTTAGATGCATAGTACCAGCAACTCTTTTGACATGGTTTTTTAATATTTTCTTTGACTTTTAGGTATTTTAAAAGTTCCTTTATTTGACATAAAATGTTCATCCTTAACTAATTGACATTTAGACATCATTATCTTTTTGTTTTATGATAATTGATTTTTTCATTATTCTGGGTGTTTGTCACAAGCCCATTACATATTTGTTATTGCCATTTTCTAATATTTGTTTACAATTTTTTATGATTCTAATTATGGATCTAAGCCATTTGGTAATTCTATTTGATATATTTAACCATACATTGGTTTAAAATTGAGTAATAACTCTGTAACAATTCTGTTTTTCTGCCCTTATCTGAGCTGATTCTTGTGTCATTGTGACATACATTTTGTCACTTACAAAGGTTATTTCTTAATACAATTTATTCCTATTGGTTTCATTTTTACATTTCACTTCTACAATCTATGGGGTGTCGTTATGGTCAAAGTTTAAGTCCTGTTTATTGGTTTTGTCAATAATCCCTACTTTAATACAAGTTGTTAGTTGTCTATATTAAACTTCTTTGGCTTTTAATTATGTGATTTATATGAGTTGACCCTCTACTATTTTACATTTTTTAGTGGTTAATTTAATTCTTATGGTGTTGTTATTTATGGGACGTCTCATGACGTTACATATGCCTCCCCACCAAACATGATTATTTTTGTTAACAGGGTTTAGGGAAAATAAGCTGTTAAGCCCCTTACCGGTTTATGTTTAGTCATAGAACTTTTTTATTTCTGTCTGATTGTAAGTGCCCTTAATTCTGCTATTGTTTATGTACCCAACCACATAAGTGTTGTTACCATTATTTTGCCTGATTATGAAGGGTCCTATGTATAGTAAAAGGAGCTTTTTTGCTATTCCCTCGGTACTACTCGGCTGTTGTCTATTTCTGATCAGAATCTTTTCACCGTCATTGTATGTTACTTTGCAAATTCCTGTTTTCTCCTGCCTTCGTTTCCTCAGCTCTGCTTGATGCTGTACTCTGTTGTATATTCTCACCATATTTAGTTCTTCTGGTAGTTGTTTAAGGGAAAGTGATTAGTTCCGATATCGCTCTTGGCGGTGGTCTCAAGAACATTAATTGGTACGGACAGATGCCCAATGTTTCATGGTATGACAAGTTCAAATATGGGATGGTAGATAGAGGTTTTAAAAGTTTTTATCCCCCTATCTAGCATTTCTTCCCACCATATCCTTCCTCGGAATTGTGTTCCATGATCTGTTATTATTTGTTCTGGCTGCCCTACGTCTGGTATGTATTTATTTATTACCAGGTTTACGATCACTCTGGTCGACGCTTTGCTAATCGGATAAAGTTTGGTGTACTTTGTGAAGTGGTCCCAAATAATTACTATATACTTGTGTCTATGCCTCCCTCCACTCCTTGGGAAAGGTCCACATATGTCCAAAAACACTTTCTCTAGTTTTCTTTCAGAGGTTATGGTGATTAACGCTCCTTCCTTCTTCTCATTGTTAACTTTCACTCGTTGACATAGTCCACATTTTCTCAATATCAGTCTCACCTTTTTATTTATCCCTTTTATATAAGCATGCTCCTCAAGAGCCTTAATGACTTTCGTTGGTCCCATGTGTCCATATACTTGATGGTAAGTTGTTATTATTTGAGGTTCCATTCTTTTAGGTACATACAGCTTCCATCGGTTGTCCCTGGTATTTGGCTTTATAAATATAATTTCGTTAACAATTTGATAACATGGCAGTAATTCCATGTCATTATTTAAAATTCTTGTTTTGATGTTTGTGAGTTTGTCGTCTTTTATCTGTTCTTCTTTGATTTGGTTTAATAGATTGGCTAGCTCTTCCCTTTCTGCATACACATGATATATTTTCACAATGTGTTCCCTGTCTACTTCAAAATTGCCCTTATCCAAATTTACTTGGGATAGTGCGTCCACTACAGTATTTTGTTTGCCTGGGACATATTCCCATGTGATATGGTATTCCTGAAGAGCTAAAATCCATTGTGTTATTCTGCCATGATGTAACTTACATTTTTGCAAGAATGATATTGATTTATGATCGGATCTGACAGTTATCTTGAAGCCTAGTATGTAAGTGCGGAATTTATTACATGCAAACACCACACTCAACAATTCTTATTCCGTTACTGCGTAGTTTCGCTCGCTACTGTTTAATACGCGACTTGCAAAACTTAACACCAGGTGGTTTCCTCCATCGTCCTCTTGGTAAAGCTCTGCCCCGAGGGTCACATCGCTGGCATCACAATTGATATAGAATCCTTTACTAAAATCCAGATGGTGAAGCATAATATTGTCCAAAATTTTGTTTTTTATCACTTAAACGTCTCATCATCCTTCATACCCCATTTCCATTTGTTTTTAGATGATAATAGATGCTTGAATTTGGCCATTAAGTAGGAGTAATTATGTTGGAACTTCCTATAGTAGTTGCAGACTCCTAAGAATGACTGGAGCTGCCTGAGGTTTTTAGGGGTTGGAAAATTTTGTATGGCATCTACCTTCTCAGGGGATGTCATAATTCCGTTTTCAGTTTAAATGAATCCCAGAAATTGTAGCTCATTTGTTATTAGTTTGGATTTGTCCAATTTCAAAGTGATGTTGTTCTCCATCAGTCGGTGTAGTACTATCTCGACTCGTTCACAATGTCCCTCCCATGTTGTAGATGTGATCAACAGGTCATCTACATAGACTGTTGTGAATTCAAGAACTTTGCTACCTAGGATTTTATCCATACACTTGACAAATATGGCTACTGAATTTACTAGGCAAATGGAAGTCTTTTAAATTGGTAATTTCTACCTTCAAAGATGAACGCCACATACTGTCTGCTGTTCTTGTGTAGCTCCACTTGCCAGTAACCACATACTGCATCCCATATACTCATATATCTGCAGCTTTTAAACTTCTTCATGATTTCCTCTATCTCTCCTGGAGAGGTTCTGTCATTTATTATATTCTTATTGATTTCCCTGGCATCCAGATATAGACGTACAGTCCCGTCCTTCTTTTGTACTGCTACTATTGGGCTTGTGTAAGGCGACGAACTATATTCAATTATATCTTGTTCTAACATTTTAAAAATTTCTTTTTTAACTGCTGGTTTCAACGATTGTGGTATTGGGTATGATTTCCTATAAAAGTTGATAGGTGAGTGAAAATTCATTTCACAGATAAAATTCTTGGCCTTTCCTGGCAAATCTGAAACTACCTTTCTGTATTCTTGGTAAATTCCAATAAGTTGGTTTCTTTGCATGTGTGTGATTTCCTTCATGTTAGTGGTGGTAAATGAGTTGATTTCCTCTATTTTCTTATCCCACTCTTCATTTTCCAGTTTGGCTGATTCACAGGTTGGTGTTATAAAACTCTCCCTCTTATTACTAACTAGGGTAAATGTTTGTCGATTGTGAGTGGCACATTTACGGCCCTTTATCTCACTCGACCATTCCCCTTTTGAATGGTACAGTGTTATTTTCCCACTGCACATGTCAATGATTGCTGAGTGTTGCCATAGCACGTCACACCCTATCATTGCTTTAAACGGTAGACCCTGCGCTACCAAAAACACCATTTTAATCATCTGGCCCTGACTGGCTACTTCTAACATGGCTTGTTGCCTGATGGTCTTGTTTAATCTCCCCGTAGCTCCCACTATCACCATATTGCTTATTGGAAGGGTATCTATTTTTTCATTACTAGGTTCTTTGATTCTGTTGAATTCCACTAGGTCTATCAAAGATACGCTGGCCTCTGTATCAACCACTATTTCGGTTGGTATTATTTGTATCTCAGCAGTTATAAAGGTTATTTTATTATTTTCCTTGTTTTCTGTCACCTCTTCGACTTCTAATAGTTCATCACGGATGTTCCTTAAATAGTTGCTTCTTCTGATAATTTTAAAATTTTTGTCACCATGAACACTGGCCACCTGCCCGTTAGGTCCTGCAGTGATGGGCTATTGTTTATTTTCACTGCAGACTCTGGTGTCCCACTATCTCTTGTGGTTGAGTGGTTCCTGCAGCCTCTTCATTGGTCCTATTGTCCATTCTGACTTCCCTTCCTCTTTCCTGATTCCTTGCTGAATGGTCTTCGCTACTTCTGCTCCGTTGTTGGTATCTCCTCTCTTCATTATACCTATTATTATTTCTATAATTCCTCCCATTATCGAAACTTCCCCTCCTAGTTCTATCTTGGTTACTATTATTATTTCTCCGATAGTTATTATTATAGTTTTGATTTTGGTAATTTCTATTATTATTATTATTGTTGTTGTTTTCACCTCCGCGTACATAGTTTACACGTTGACGCTGATCTCTAGTTTGTAATTCACGGTTTGTATTTGGCCTGTCATATTGCTGCCTAGAATTTCGATAGTATCATTCTTGCTCTTAATTCCCTAATAGTGCCTCCATGGCCCCTACTGTCTTTATTTGTCCATAAAGTCGAGCTTGGCTGATACCGTCTTCAAAATGATAGGCCAGTTTTGTTACTAGACATTCTTCCGGTATTCTCGGCTCTAAATTCCGGGCTACACACACCTTCCCCATGAAGTAAGCTGTTGGCGCTTGTCCTCCGGTTGTGTCAAACTTACCGTTGCATACGCTGTCCCTTATAATGTTTTGGTACGACTCTGACCAGTATTTCTCTCAGAATATTTGTTTGAACCTTTCGTAGTCGTGTATCTCGTTCCTGATGGCTGGCCACCAGTTGTCACTTATACCTTTGAACCCTTCGACCAAGAGGTTCTTTATCTGGCTCCATCGATTCTCTCTGTTCGGTTGAGCCACTCAGTTACCCTTTCAAGGAACTCCATCGGGTTTCTCCTGTAGTCCCTGAAGCTGATGGTCTCCCTGTGGTCCAATATTAAATTTTGGTGGCAATGTACTGGCCCACTCTGGAGGATTCCCAGTTCTTCTTGGATGTTGCCTACTTGTCCTTTTACTTGGCCTAATTCACCCTTGATTCCTTCAACTTTGTTGGAGACCGTTTCATTTAACTTGTCTATTTCCTTTTTGTTTTCTTTCTGTACTTCGTCCATTTTAATTCTATTGTTATTCTCCACGTTACTCACTTGAGTAGTTATATTTTCCTTGAACACTAGGAGGTTCTCATTTGTTTTATCGACCCTTTGACTAATTGCTTCGTTTAGATTTTTTATTTTCTCGTCGGTGATTTCATTGGTACTGTCTATCTTTTCATTGATTTTCTCAATTTTATTTTCCAAGTTCTCGTTCATTTGTCTATTCTCTTCCTTGATCTGTCTTAAACTCTCATTAGTACTTTCTCTAGTATTATCTATTTTTTCGTTTATTTGTCTAAAATCTTCTTTAGTACTTTCATTCGTACTGTCTATTTTATCATTTATCTGTTTCATCAAGTTTTCCTCCTGTTTCTTAAAGTTTTAATTAGTTTATTCCTTCATACTGTCGAATTTTTGATTCATTTATCTATGATTTTCGGCCATTACTTCCATTATTTTTTGCCAGTTTGGTTCTCCTCTATTTTCCTCCTTGTCACCCGCCTGTTGTTAATTTTGGTGTCCTGGATTGTTTCTGTTTCTTGTTCCTGCTCCCCTTCTTCTGTCTCTGGGTCCTGTGTCCTTTTCCTTGAACGACTTTTGTGCATTTCTGTACTTGTATAGTTGCCTGCCCAAATCAGGAATTTATTTATTTATTTATTTTCTTCTATGGATTGTAGTCCTGTCTTCCTCCTAATTCAAGCCTCACTAGTTGAGCGCCATTTGTAATATAACGAAAAAATCTCTGGATTTATTTTTTTATTTAACTATTTTTCTTTTAAAATATTTATTCAGAATTTATTCTGTATATGGGGAATTCTTTACAGAATTAAAAAGTTTTATTTATTCTTTTAATAGTTATGGCACTCGTTGCCTTCAACCGCAGGTGTTAAATGTCCTTTGGGAAGAATCAACTCATTACCAAGGGAGTTTAAGGGGTACCTAGCTTTGGGGGTTTAATTGGATTATTTTATTTTTGTTGTTTAAATATACTAACCTTGAGTCCTGTAATTGGTGTTTCCTGTAATACAAAACACACTTATGCTAAATCTGGGTGCCACCTGAACACTGGTCCAGGAAAAAAGAATCAACTAAAATTAAATCTATTTATGAAAAACTAATCGATTCTTAATTTTGTAAATAATTTTCTATGAATAAAAACAAGTTGAGTTGTAATTATATAAAAATTCAATTTATTAAAATTCAAAATTGTCTGAAGGACTGTTTACACTTTTTACAATTGGTTCAATAAATTACAATGTTCAAATTCTAGACAACCCTTAATTATACCATCGGCTAAAAATTTGCTCAGTTGATCGGTTGAGTTTAATTACCTTATAATATCACCAGGTCGTGAATTCTTTTAACTTCCAAGATTTATCAAAAATATGCCGTACAAAATTTCTTAAAATAGTCTAAACTTTATAAATGAACAATCTTCGTATTTGACTGACGTATTGCCAATCGATTTATTACTATCAATATTTTTTGGTTAATTAACCGTCAAAGTTCTTTAACTACCAAGATTGTTTCTTTATTTGGTTATGAATTACAATGTATACTGTTTGTTATGTAGTGTAGTTATTTGAAAAAAATACACCAGATCGTTATTTAAATATTTGGTTAAAAACTTACAGTGTCCGTTGAAATTTTCTTTTTCACTGCCTTTAATTTAATTTATTTCTTTAAATATATATGTCTCACTAACACTCCACAATTCACTTCACTGATTTAATAAAATTTTATTCTTCGTTGGTACTCTTCACGTGTTGCTGATAACTCAGCGTTCTAACCACAAATGTGCTTCGGCGTGTAGTCGTCGATCAATTCTTCTTCTGCAAGTTCGTTGTCATGGATTACTCTACCACTCATCGTTAAAAAATTTTACTTTGTTTAATTATCGTGCACTTGGTATAATAATACTTCTTCTTTATTTAACAAGATTTGATAACTGCAGATCGACTATCTGCATGTGTTCCGTCTTGTGTGAAATTTTTTAGAAAAAACTGATGATTCAGCTTGGATGCGTGCCGTTTATATACCCTAGCCAAATGCATTGCATTACCTCACGCTTACTATGTCACTTTTCTATTAATAATTTACATACTTCCGTTGTTTTGACGAAACATTTGTTCGAGAATTTTCTAGAATGTGTTATATCGAACATCATAGAACAATTTTCATAAAACGCAGATGCCAAAGCTTCCATAGCATCTGCGTTTCTTCTTCTTCCTCTTGGATTAAATATTAGAAATTCCCTATTTGATTCTGTTTTTTTTTTTCAGATAACTTTACAGGACTACTTACAATGTAAATTTGACTATTATTATTGAATTCCCTGCAATCAACTGATTAATTTGGTACTAGTTAAGCTTGGTTTAGGATAGGTTAACTTTATAAAAATACAACAAGTTTATAAACCTACCTTGTGATGGTTTACAATAATCCATCCTTATCTACTTATTTTGGATAATGAGGTGTCTTACACCTTACTAAAACATGGATACATAATGTGAGTAATTATATAACAAATTTAATATCTTTACAATAACATAATATAAGAATAATTGAGAATAAACAATGACCTTGGCTTAGGCCTAACAATTTTTACATTAGTAATTATTAATTTATGACACTATCTTATGAAATAGGTTGTTCTTGGTGTTCAATTTTATCTTAGGCTTTGGTCCTTTTTCATAATATACAGTATTTTAATAGCATTATTTGTTGGCATCACTTTTTCCACATCTGGGTTGGTCAGTTTGGTTTGGTCAATAATACCTTTATTTTTGCCATAATTTTTATCGAATTGCTATTTCCATCAACTGAGCAAGTTTATTCTAGCTTGATTTCATTTATTTACATCTTATTTGCCCATAGTTTAGGGTTTTAAACATCAAATATTTTAATTATGACCCATTTATAATGTCTGTCTGGACAGGTCTAAACTATGGTCAAGGTAACTTCTGATATACCGGTACTCTTATACATTCAGGTTTATTATCTAATGATATCTCTAGGTCTATTGACTTTACACTCTTGTGCAACTTTTAAAAGGAATTTGGTTGCATTTTGACGTCTTATTTATAATTTAAATCATTTTAGATGCATAGTACCTGCAACTCTTTTGACATGGTTTTTTAATATTTTCTTTGACTTTTAGGTATTTTAAAAGTTCCTTTATTTGACATAAAATGTTCATCCTTATCTACTTGACATTTAGACATCATTATCTTTTTATTTTATGATAATTGATATTTTCATTATTCTGGGTGTTTGTCACATGCCCATTACATATTTGTTATTGCCATTTTCTAATATTTGCTTACAATTTTTTATGATTCTAATTATGGATCTAAGCCATTTGGTAATTCTATTTGATATATTTAACCATACATTCGTTTAAAATTGAGTAATAACTCTGTAACAATTCTGTTTTTCTGCCCTTATCTGAGCTGATTCTTGTGTCATTGTGTCATACATTTTGTCACTTACAAAGGTTATTTCTTAATACCATTTATTCCTATTGGTTTCATTTTTACATTTCACTTCTACAATCTATGGGGTGTCGTTATGGTCAAAGTTTAAGTCCTGTTTATTGGTTTTGTCAATAATCCCTACTTTAATACAAGTTGTTAGTTGTCTATATTAAACTTCTTTGGCTTTTAATTATGTGATTTATATGAGTTGACCCTCTACTATTTTACATTTTTTAGTGGTTAATTTAATTCTTATGGTGTTCTTATTTATGGGACGTCTCGTGACGTTACATATGCCTCCCCACCAAACATGATTATTTTTGTTAAACAGGGTTTAGGGAAAATAAGCTGTTAAGCCCCTTACCGGTTTATGTTTAGTCATAGAACTTTCTTATTTCTGTCTGATTGTAAGTGCCCTTAATTCTGCTATTGTTTATGTACCCAACTACATAAGTGTTGTTACCATTATTGTGCCTGATTATGAAGGGTCCTATGTATAGTATAAGGAGCTTTTTTGCTATTCCCTCGGCACTACTCGGCTGTTGTCTATTTCTGATCAGAATCTTTTCACCGTCATTGTATGTTACTTTGCAAATTCCTGTTTTCTCCTGCATTCGTTTCCTCAGCTCTGCTTGATGCTGTACTCTGTTGTATATTCTCATCATATTTAGTTCTTCTGGTAGTTGTTTAAGGGAAAGTGATTAGTTCCGTTATCGCTCTTGGCAGTGGTCTCAAGTACATTAATTGGTACGGACAGATGCCCAATGTTTCATGGTATGACAAGTTCAAATATTCTTCTGTAATTCGTACGTATTCACTCCATTTTTTGTGTTCCTCATGGCAGTAGGTGTGAAGGATACGTCCTACTTCTCTCGGGGCCCTTTCTGCAGGATTGCTGCTGGGATGGTAGATAGAGGTTTTAAAAGTTTTTATCCCCCTATCTAGCATTTCTTCCCGCCATATCCTTCCTCGGAATTGTGTTCCATGATCCGTTATTATTTGTTCTGGCTGCCCTACGTCTGGTATGCTTTGTGAAGTGGCCCCAAATAATTACTATATACTTGTGTCTATGCCTCCCTCCACTCCTTGGGAAAGGTCCACATATGTCCAAAAACACTTTCTCTAGTTTTCTTTCAGACTTAACTAAACACTTAACTAAAAATGAACTTTTTCATGTGAAAACTTACTGATTTTATTGGACGCGTTTCGGCTTACGTATCCGCCTTCTTCAGCTTTGGTAACAGACTGCCAGCATTTTGTAACGGTTGTGTGGAAGGTGAAGTGGGGGTGGTGTGTGGAGGAAGGGGATTGGCGCGGGGATTCAACTTACTGTTTGTTTTCTGTATAATTGTGCCAAAAAGTGTATGTGATTTATATTGTAATTGATCGTTGAGTATGTTGTTTGGTTGTGTTGTGTGGTGTTTATATATTTCGTATTGTTCAGTTGTGTTGAGTTTTCGACCTTTGGGTATGTAATGTAAAATTTCAAGATTAGTGTTTATGTTGGTGTAACTGTGGTTTTCTGTGTGTATGTGTGTGGCAAATGCGGAGTGTATATTGTTGTTGGTTAAAGCTTTTAAGTGTTCAGAATAACGGGATGAAAAAGATCTTCCCGTCTGGCCTATGTAGAAACTATTGCAGTCATTACAATTTAATTTGTAAACACCTGTTTTGTTATATTTGTCTATGTCTGTGTTTGTATTACTGATGTGTTTTTTGATGGTATTGGTTGTTCTGAATGCTATTTTGTATTTGTGTTTTCTGAATGTATTGGCGATTTTGTGTGTGTATGAGTTGTGGTATGTGAGTGTGATGTATTTATTGTGTTGTGTGTTGATGGTATTTAGTGTTTTGTTGTTTTTGTTTTTGATGCGTTTGTGTAGTATGTTTATTAAATTGGGGTTATAACCGTTTTTGATTGCTATGTTATTTATTGTGTTGAGTTCATCGGTGTAATCTTGTTTATTTAAGGGTATTTTAGTTAGTCTATGGAGCATATGGTTGAAGGCCGCATGTTTATGTTGTGTTGGGTGGTTTGATGTGTTGTGTATAACCATGTCGGTTGTGGTTGGTTTCCTGTATATTTTGTACGTGTGTGTATTGTTAGTTTTGTTAATTGTTAGGTCTAGAAAATTTATACTATTGTTTTGTTCAGTTTCCAGTGTAAATTTTAATTTGTGGTGTATAGTGTTTATGTATTTGTGGAAGTTTTCAACTTGTCTTGTGTTGCCTTTGAATAAAAGTAATATATCATCTACATACCTGTGCCAGTATATAATTTTGTTAGTGTATTTGTTGTTGTTTATTATGTGTTTCTTTCAGAGGTTATGGTGATTAACGTTCCTTCCTTCTTCTCATTGTTAACTTTCACTCGTTGACATAGTCCACATTTTCTCAAAGTCAGTCTCACATTTTTATTTATCCCTTTTATATAAGCATGCTCCTCAAGAGCCTTAATGACTTTCGTCGGTCCCATGTGCCCATATACTTGATGGTAAGTTGTTATTATTTGAGGTTCCATTCTTTTAGGTACATACAGCTTCCATCGGTTGTCCCTGGTATTTGGCTTTATAAATATAATTTCGTTAACAATTTGATAACATGGCAGTAATTCCATGTCATTATTTAAAATTCTTGTTCTGATGTTTGTGAGTTTGTCGTCTTTTATCTGTTCTTCTTTGATTTGGTTTAATAGATTGGCTAGCTCTTCCCTTTCTGCATACACATGATATATTTTCCCAATGTCTTCCCTGTCTACTTCAAAAGTGCACTTATCCAAATTTACTCGGGATAGTGCGTCCACTACAGTATTTTGTTTGCCTGGGACATATTCCCATGTGATATGGTATTCCTGAAGAGCTAAAATCCATTGTGTTATTCTGCCAAGATGTAACTTACATTTTTGCAAGAATGATATTGATTTATGATCGGATCTGACAGTTATCTTGAAGCCTAGTATGTAAGTGCGGAATTTATTACATGCAAACACCACACTCAACAATTCTTATTCCGTTACTGCGTAGTTTCGCTCGCTACTGTTTAATACGCGACTTGCAAAACTTAACACCAGGTGGTTTCCTCCATCGTCCTCTTGGTAAAGCTCTGCCCCGAGGGTCACATCGCTGGCATCACAATTGATATAAAATCCAGATGGTGAAGCATAATATTGTCCAAAATTTTGTTTTTTATCACTTAAACGTCTCATCATCCTTCATACCCCATTTCCATTTGTTTTTAGATGATAATAGATGCTTGAATTTGGCCATTAAGTAGGAGTAATTATGTTGGAACTTCCTATAGTAGTTGCAGACTCCTAAGAATGACTGGAGCTGCCTGAGGTTTTTAGGGGTTGGAAAATTTTGTATGGCATCTACCTTCTCAGGGGATGTCATAATTCCATTTTCAATCAAAATGAATCCCAGAAATTGTAGCTCATTTGTTATTAGTTTGGATTTGTCCAATTTCAAGGTGATGTTGTTCTCCATCAGTCGGTGTAGTACTATCTCGACTCGTTCACAATGTCCCTCCCATGTTGTAGATGTGATCAACAGGTGTCATCTACATAGACTGTTGTGAATTCAAGAGCTTTGCTACCTAGGATTTGATCCATACACTTGACAAATATGGCTACTGAATTTACTAGGCAAATGGAAGTCTTTTAAATTGGTAATTTCTACCTTCAAAGATGAACGCCACATACTGTCTGCTGTTCTTGTGTAGTTCCACTTGCCAGTAACCACATACTGCATCCCATATACTCATATATCTGCAGCTTTTAAACTTCTTCATGATTTCCTCTATCTCTCTTGGAGAGGTTCTGTCATTTATTATATTCTTATTGATTTCCCTGGCATCCAGACATAGGCGTACAGTCCCGTCCTTCTTTTGTACTGCTACTATTGGGCTTGTGTAAGGCGACGAGCTATATTCAATTATATCTTGTTCTAACATTTTAAAAATTTCTTTTTAACTGCTGGTTTCAACGATTGTGGTATTGGGTATGATTTCCTATTAAAGTTTATAGGTGAGTGAAAATTCATTTCACAGATAAAATTCTTGGCCTTTCCTGGCAAATCTGAAACTAACTTTCTGTATTTTTGGTAAATTCCAATAAGTTGGTTCCTTTGTATGTGGGTGATTTCCTTCATGTTAGTGGTGGTAAATGAGTTGATTTCCTCTATTTTCTTATCCCACTGTTCATTTTCCAGTTTGGCTGATTCACAGGTTGGTGTTATAAAACTCTCCCTCTTATTACTAACTAGGGTAAATGTTTGTCGATTGTGAGTGGCACATTTACGGCCCTTTATCTCACTCGACCATTCCCCTTTTGAATGGTACAGTGTTATTTTCCCACTGCACATGTCAATGATTGCTGAGTGTTGCCATAGCACGTCACACCCTATCATTGCTTTAAACGGTAGACCCTGCGCTACCAAAAACACCATTTTAATCATCTGGCCCTGACTGGCTACTTCTAACATGGCTTGTTGCCTGATGGTCTTGTTTAATCTCCCTGTAGCTCCCACTATCACCATATTGCTTATTGGAAGGGTATCTATTTTTTCATTACTAGGTTCTTTGATTCTGTTGAATTCCACTAGGTCTATCAAAGATACGTTGGCCTCTGTATCAACCACTATTTCGGTTGGTATTACTTGTATCTCAGCAGTTATAAAGGTTATTTTATTATTTTCCTTGTTTTCTGTCACCTCTTCGACTTCTAATAGTTCATCACGGATGTTCCTTAAATAGTTGCTTCTTCTGATAATTTTAAAATTTTTGTCACCATGAACACTGGCCACCTGCCCGTTAGGTCCTGCAGTGATGGGCTATTGTTTATTTTCACTGCAGACTCTGGTGTCCCACTATCTCTTGTGGTTGAGTGGTTCCTGCAGCCTCTTCACTGGTCCTATTGTCCGTTCTGACTTCCCTTCCTCTTTCCTGATTCCTTGCTGAATGGTCTTCGCTACTTCTGCTCCGTTGTTGGTATCTCCTCTCTTCATTATACCTATTATTATTTCTATAATTCCTCCCATTATCGAAACTTCCCCTCCTAGTTCTATCTTGGTTACTATTATTATTTCTCCGATAGTTATTATTATAGTTTTGATTTTGGTAATTTCTATTATTATTATTATTGTTGTTGTTTTCACCTCCGCATACATAGTTTACACGTTGACGCTGATCTCTAGTTTGTACTTCTCGGTTTGTATTTGGCCTGTCATATTGCTGCCTAGAGTTTCGATAGTATCATTCTTGCTCGTAATTCCCTAATAGTGCCTCCATGGCCCCTACTGTCTTTATTTGTCCACAAAGTCGAGCTTGGCTGATACCGTCTTCAAAATGATAGGCCAGTTTTGTTACTAGACATTCTTCCGGTATTCTCGGCTCTAAATTCCGGGCTACACACACCTTCCCCATGAAGTAAGCTGTTGGCGCTTGTCCTCCGGTTGCGTCAAACTTACCGTTGCATATGCTGTCCCTTATAATGTTTTGGTACGACTCTGACCAGTATTTCTCTCAGAATATTTGTTTGAACCTTTCGTAGTCGTGTATCTCGTTCCTGATGGCTGGCCACCAGTTGTCACTTATACCTTTGAACCCTTCGACCAAGAGGTTCTTTATCTGGCTCCATCGATTCTCTCTGTTCGGTTGAGCCACTCAGTTACCCTTTCAGGGAACTCCATCGGGTTTCTCCTGTAGTCCCTGAAGCTGATGGTCTCCCTGTGGTCCAATATTAAATTTTGGTGGCAATGTACTGGCCTACTCTGGAGGATTCCCAGTTCTTCTTGGATGTTGCCTACTTGTCCTTTTACTTGGCCTAATTCACCCTTGATTCCTTCAACTTCGTTGGAGACCGTTTCATTTAACTTGTCTATTTCCTTTTTGTTTTCTTTCTGTACTTCGTCCATTTTAATTCTATTGTTATTCTCCACGTTACTCACTTGAGTAGTTATATTTTCCTTGAACACTAGGAGGTTCTCATTTGTTTTATCGACCCTTTGACTAATTGCTTCGTTTAGATTTTTTATTTTCTCGTCGGTGATTTCATTGGTACTGTCTATCTTTTCATTGATTTTCTCAATTTTATTTTCCAAGTTCTCGTTCATTTGTCTATTCTCTTCCTTGATCTGTCTTAAACTCTCATTAGTACTTTCTCTAGTATTATCTATTTTTTCGTTTATTTGTCTAAAATCTTCTTTAGTACTTTCATTCGTATTGTCTATTTTTCATTTATCTGTTTCATCAAGTTTTCCTCCTGTTTCTTAAAGTTTTAATTAGTTTATTCCTTCATACTGTCGAATTTTTGATTCATTTATCTATGATTTTCGGCCATTACTTCCATTATTTTTTGCCAGTTTGGTTCTCCTCTATTTTCCTCCTTGTCACCCGCCTGTTGTTCAATTTCGGTGTCCTGGATTGTTTCAGTTTCTCGTTCCTGCTCCCCTTCTTCTGTCTCTGGGTCCTGTGTCCTTTTCCTTGAACGACTTTTGTGCATTTCTGTACTTGTATAGTTGCCTGCCCAAATCAGGAATTTATTTATTTATTTTTTTTCTTCTATGGATTGTAGTCCTGTCTTCCTCCTAATTCAAGCCTCACTAGTTGAGCGCCATTTGTAATATAACGAAAAAATCTCTGTATTTATTTTTTTATTTAACTATTTTTCTTTTAAAATATTTATTCGGAATTTATTCCGTATATGGGGAATTCTTTATAGTATTAAAAAGTTTTATTTATACTTTTAATAGTTATGGCACTCGTTGCCTTCAACCGCAGGTGTTAAATGTCCTTTGGGAAGAATCAACTCGTTACCAAGGGAGTTTAAGGGGTACCTAGCTTTGGGGGTTTAATTGGATTATTTTATTTTTGTTGTTTAAATATACTGACCTTGAGTCCTGTAATTGGTGTTTCCTGTAATACAAAAACACACTTATGCTAAATCTGGGCGCCACCTGAACACTGGTCCAGGAAAAAAGAATCAACTGAAATTAAATCTATTTATGAAAAACTAATCGATTCTTAATTTTGTAAATAATTTTCTATGAATAAAAACAAGTTGAGTTGTAATTATATAAAAATTCAATTTATTAAAATTCAAAATTGTCTGAAGGACTGTTTACACTTTTTACAATTGGTTCAATAAATTACAATGTTCAAATTCTAGACAACCCTTAATTATACCATCGGCTAAAAATTTGCTCAGTTGATCGGTTGAGTTTAATTACCTTATAATATCACCAGGTCGTGAATTCTTTTAAATTCCAAGATTTATCAAAATGATGCTGTACAAAATTTCTTAAAATAGTCTAAACTTTATAAATGAACAATCTTCGCATTTGACTGATGTATTGCCAATCGATTTATTACTATCAATATTTTTTGGTTAATTAACCGTCAAAGTTCTTTAACTACCAAGATTGTTTCTTTATTTGGTTATGAATTACAATGTATACTGTTTGTTATGTAGTGTAGTTATTTGAAAAAAATACACCAGATCGTTATTTAAATATTTGGTTAAAAACTTACAGTGTCCGTTGAAATTATTTTCTTTCACTGCCTTTAATTTAATTTATTTCTTTAAATATATTTCTCACTAACACTCCACAATTCACTTCACTGATTTAATAAAATTTTATTCTTCGTTGGTACTCTTCACGTATTGCTGATAACTCGGCGTTCTAACCACAAATGTGCTTCGGCATGTAGTCGTCAATCAATTCTTCTTCTGCAAGTTCGTTGTCATGGATTACTCTACCACTCATCATTACAAAATTTTACTTTGTTTAATTATTATGCACTTGGTTTAATAATACTTCTTCTTTATTTAACAAGATTTGAAAACTGTAGAGTCGATCTGCATGTGTTCCGTCTTGGGTGAAATTTTAGAAAAAACTGATGATTCGGCTTGGATGCGTGCTGTTTATATACCCTAGCCAAATGCATTGCATTACCTGACGCTTATTATGTCACTTTTCTATTAATAATTTACGTACTTCCGTTGTTTTGACGAAACATTTGTTCGTGAATTTTCTAGAATGTGTTTTATCGAACATCATAGAACAATTTTCATTTCTGCCAAAGCTTCCATAGCGTCTGCGTTTCTTCTTCTTCCTCTTGGATTAAGTATTAGAAATTCCCTATTTGATTCTGTTTTTTTTTTCAGATAACTTTACAGGACTACTTACAATGTAAATTTGACTATTATTATTGAATTCCCTGCAATCAACTGATTAATTTGGTACTAGTTAAGCTTGGTTTAGGATAGATTAACTTTATAAAAATACAAGTTTATAAACCTACCTTGTGATGGTTTACAATAATCCATCCGTATCCACTTATTTTGGATAATTAGGTGTTTTTCACCTTACTAAAACATGGATACATAATGTGAGTAATTATATAACAAATTTAATATCTTTACAATAACATAAGAATAATTGAGAATAAACAATGACCTTGGCTTAGGCCTAACAATTTTTACATTAGTAATTATTAATTTATGACACTATTGTCTTATGAAACAGGTTGTTCTTGGTGTTCAATTTTATCTTAGGCTTTGGTCCTTTTTCATAATATACAGTATTTTAATAGCATTATTCGTTAGCATCATTTTTTCCTCATCTGGGTTGGTCAGTTTGATTTGGTCAATAATACCTTTATTTTTGCCATAATTCTTATTGAATTGATAGTTCCATCAACTGAGCAAGTTTATTCTAGCTTGATTTCATTTATTTACATCTTATTTGCCCATAGTTTAGGGTTTTAAACATCAAATATTTTAATTATGACCCATTTACAATGTCTGTCTGGACAGGTCTAAACTATGGTCCAGGTAACTTCTGATATACCGGTACTCTTATACATTCAGGTTTATTATCTAATGATATCTCTAGGTCTATTGACTTTACACTCTTGTGCAACTTTTAAAAGGAATTTGGTTGCATTTTGACAATGTCTTATTTATAATTTAAATCATTTTAGATGCATAGTACCTGCAATTCTTTTGACATGGTTTTTAAATATTTTCTTTGACTTTTAGGTAGTTTAAAAGTTCCTTTATTTGACATAAAACGTTCATCCTTATCTACTTGACATTTAGACATCATTATTTTTTTGTTTTATGATAATTGATTTTTTCATTATTCTGGGTGTTTGTCACATGCCCATTACATATTTGTTATTGCCATTTTCTAATATTTGTTTAAGTCCTGTTTATTGGTTTTGTCAATAATCCCTACTTTAATACAAGTTGTTAGTTGTCTGTATTAAACTTGTTTGGCTTTTAATTATGTGATTTATATGAGTTGACCCTCTACTATTTTACATTTTTTAGTGGTTAATTTAATTCTTATGGTGTTCTTATTTATGGGACGTCTCGTGACGTTACATATGCCTCCCCACCAAACATGATTATTTTTGTTAAACAGGGTTTAGGGAAAATAAGCTGTTAAGCCCCTTACCGGTTTATGTTTAGTCATAGAACTTTCTTATTTCTGTCTGAATGTAAGTGCCCTTAATTCTGCTATTGTTTATGTACCCAACTACATAAGTGTTGTTACCATTATTTTGCCTGATTATGAAGGGTCCTATGTATAGTAAAAGGAGCTTTTTTGCTATTCCCTCGGCACTTCTCGGCTGTTGTCTATTTCTGATCAGAATCTTTTCACCGTCATTGTATGTTACTTTGCAAATTCCTGTTTTCTCCTGCATTCGTTTCCTCAGCTCTGCTTGATGCTGTACTCTGTTGTATATTCTCATCATATTTAGTTCTTCTGGTAGTTGTTTAAGGGAAAGTGATTAGTTCCGTTATCGCTCTTGGCAGTGGTCTCAAGTACATTAATTGGTACGGACAGATGCCCAATGTTTCATGGTATGACAAGTTCAAATATTCTTCTGTAATTCGTACGTATTCACTCCATTTTTTGTGTTCCTCATGGCAGTAGGTGTGAAGGATACGTCCTACTTCTCTCAGGACCCTTTCTGCAGGATTGCTGCTGGGATGGTAGATAGAGGTTTTAAAAGTTTTTATCCCCCTATCTAGCATTTCTTCCCGCCATATCCTTCCTCGGAATTGTGTTCCATGATCCGTTATTATTTGTTCTGGCTGCCCTATGTCTGGTATGTATTTATTTATTACCAGGTTTACGATCACTCTGGTGGACGCTTTGCTAATCGGATAAAGTTTGGTGTACTTTGTGAAGTGGTCCCAAATAATTACTATATACTTGTGTCTATGCCTCCCTCCACTCCTTGGGAAAGGTCCACATATGTCCAAAAACACTTTCTCTAATTTTCTTTCAGAGGTTATGTTGATTAATGCTCCTTCCTTCTTCTCATTGTTAACTTTCACTCGTTGACATAGTCCACATTTTCTCAAAGTAAGTCTCACATTTTTATTTATCCCTTTTATATAAGCATGCTCCTCAAGAGCCTTAATGACTTTCGTCGGTCCCATGTGTTCATATACTTGATGGTAAGTTGTTATTGTTTGAGGTTCCATTCTTTTAGGTACATACAGCTTCCATCGGTTGTCCCTGGTATTTGGCTTTATAAATATATATTCGTTAACAATTTGATAACATGGCACTAATTCCGTGTCATTATTTAAAATTCTTGTTCTGATGTTTGTGAGTTTGTCGTCTTTCATCTGTTCTTCTTTGATTTGGTTTAATAGATTGGCTAGCTCTTCCCTTTCTGCATACACATGATATATTTTCCCAATGTCTTCCCTGTCTACTTCGAAAATGCCCTTATCCAAATTTACTCGGGATAGTGCGTCCACTACAGTACTTTGTTTGCCTGGGACATATTCCCATGTGATATGGTATTCCTGAAGAGCTAAAATCCATTGTGTTATTCTGCCATGATGTAACTTACATTTTTGCAAGAATGATATTGATTTATGATCTGATCTGACAGTTATCTTGAAGCCTAGTATGTAAGTGCGGAATTTATTACATGCAAACACCACACTCAACAATTCTTATTCCGTTACTGTGTAGTTTCGCTCGCTACTGTTTAATACGCGACTTGCAAAACTTAACACCAGGTGGTTTCCTTCATCATCCTCTTGGTAAAGCTCTGCCCCAAGGGTCACATCGCTGGCATCACAATTGATATAGAATCCTTTACTAAAATCCGGATGGTGAAGCATAATATTGTCCAAAAATTTGTTTTTTATCAACTTAAACGTCTCATCATCCTTCATGCCCCATTTCCATTTGTTTTTAGATGATAATAGATACTTGAATTTGGCCATTAAGTAGGAGTAATTATGTTGGAATTTTTTAGTGGTTAATTTAATTCTTATGGTGTTATTATTTATGGGACATCTCGTGACGTTACAACGTAAATGTAATGTTTAGTTTGAAAATTTTTAACTGTAGAGGCACCACAGGCCAAAAATGGAAATCAAAATTTTGAGAAAGCTGTAAAGTCTATATGAGGCATCCTCATTACAAGGACTTTTATTCAAAATAAAAACTTGTCTTTAATAATTTTACAATATTAACACCTCTTAACCTTCCATTGTACATTTTTGACTACTTCAAAACATGTGTTAAAGCTATGTTGTACAAAAACTTTACATATTTTATCAGTTATCACTTAACAAACAAAAATCATAAAATATGAAAATGACATATGATCACCTCCTCCTGATGTTGTTCAGCTAACACTAAGAACATGCATATAAAAAACTTTATTCACTGCTTCAAAAAATTAAAGTTTTTTTGGATTTCGTTGTCCATGACGTGTCCGTTACTTAACTAAATATCACTATAATATTGACGACTCGGAACACTAAGTTTTTTATAAGTAAAAACGTAAAGTTTTACCTTACAGCCTAAACCGGCTTTCACCTATAGAAGGCTTCATCAGAGGCTGTCGTTAGTAGCGCTGCTCGTCTTGTTGTTGGCGACGAGATAGTGTTTTGAAAGATTGAAGCTGTGTGTGTGTGGTGAGATGTGTTCGAATAATGCGTGCGATTTGAATTGTGTCTGTTCGTTTAGGATGTCGTTTTTATTTGTTTTTGTGTGTTTGTATATTTCTAATTGTTCTAGAGTGTCTAGTTTTCGGCCTTTTGTGTGTACGTGTAGTATGTTCATGTTATTGTCGATGTTTTTATATGTGTGGTTTGCTTCAATGAGGTGGTTTGCGAAGGTAGATTCTGTAGTGGTGTGGAGTGCTTTTGTGTGTTCAATGTATCTCTGTTTGAAGCTACGTCCTGTCTGGCCTATGTAGAATTTACTGCAATTTGAACAATTTAGTTTATATACACCGGGTAGATCGAATTTGTTTTGTGCTTTGGGCATGCGTTTTGATAGTGTGTGTTCTGTTTTGTTAGTAGTTTTGTAAGCGATTCTGTATCCTGCTTTTTTGAATTTGTGGGCAATTTTTTCTGTTTGTTTGTTGATGTATGTTAGTGTTATGAATTTGTTGTTTTCTGTCTTTGTCTGTTGTTTGTTTTGTGTAGGAGTTTACTGACTATTGTTCTGTCATAACCGTTAGATTCTGCTAGATATTTTATCGTGTTTAGTTCGTCTTTGTAGTCTATTTCATCTAAGGGGATATTGTTAAGTCTATGTATCATGGTTCTAAAAGCAGCTAGTTTGTGTTGTATTGGGTGATTGGAGGTGTTGTGTATTAGTGTGTCAGTTGTAGTTGGTTTTCTGTATATACTGAATTCATGCCTGTGTTCTAGTTTTGTGATGGAGAGGTCTAAGAAGTTTATGGTATTGTTGTGTTCGTATTCGGCAGTGAAGGTTATGTTTATATGTATTTTGTTTATGTGCGTTAGTAACTGTTCACATTGTCTTTTGTTTCCCCTGTATAGTATTAGAATGTCATCAACGTATCTGTGCCAATATAGTATTTTATGTGAGTGTCTGTCATTGTTTGTGAGTATTTTTGTTTTTTCTAAGTGTTGGAGGAAGACTTCTGCTAGAATGCTGGATATGGGGGAGCCCATGGGTAGGCCATCGTTCTGTGTGTAGTATTTATTGTTATAAGTAAAGTAGTTATGTTTTGTGATAATGTTCAGAGTTTCTGTTATTTCATTGATAAGTTCGTCTGGTGTGTTGTTCTGTTTGAGTTTGTTTTGTAGGATGGTGATTGTTTCAGAGATGGGGATGTTTGTGTACAGGTTTTTAATGTCAAAGGAGGCAAATGTGGCGTTATGGGGGATGTGTATGTCTTTTATTTTTGTTACTAGGTCAGTGTTGTTTTTTACTGCAATGTTGTTGTCTATTTGTGTGTGTTGTCTAATAATTTTGTCTAGATATTTTGCCAGTTTGTGTGCAGGGGCATTACGGTAGTTGATAATGGGGCGGATCGGAATGTCTTCTTTATGGATTTTGGGAAGCGCTTGGAGTGTAGGTGCTGATGGTCGGATTTGTTTCATGTAGGGCTTTTGTTTATGTGTCATAATGTGTTTGGCTTTGTTGACTATTTGTTTTACTGAGTTTTGGTATCTGTCGGTGGGGTCGTGTTTTAGTTCTGTGATGTTGTTCTGTTCTATGAAGTCTTGTACTTTTTTGTGTAGGTTGTCTGTGGGGATAATTACAGTCGTGTTGCCTTTGTCAGCTTTTACAAATGTGATGTTGTGTTTGTGTGCCTTTTCCCTCAGTTTGATGGCTGTGTGTATTTCTGAGTTGTGGTTGTTGTTGTCTGGTGTCTTATGTACTCCCATAACTCAGAAATACACAACAACCACAACTCAGAAATACACACAGCCATCAAACTGAGGGAAAAGGCACACAAACACAACATCACATTTGTAAAAGCTGACAAAGGCAACACGACTGTAATTATCCCCACAGACAACCTACACAAAAAAGTACAAGACTTCATAGAACAGAACAACATCACAGAACTAAAACACGACCCCACCGACAGATACCAAAACTCAGTAAAACAAATAGTCAACAAAGCCAAACACATTATGACACATAAACAAAAGCCCTACATGAAACAAATCCGACCATCAGCACCTACACTCCAAGCGCTTCCCAAAATCCATAAAGAAGACATTCCGATCCGCCCCATTATCAACTACCGTAATGCCCCTGCACACAAACTGGCAAAATATCTAGACAAAATTATTAGACAACACACACAAATAGACAACAACATTGCAGTAAAAAACAACACTGACCTAGTAACAAAAATAAAAGACATACACATCCCCCATAACGCCACATTTGCCTCCTTTGACATTAAAAACCTGTACACAAACATCCCCATCTCTGAAACAATCACCATCCTACAAAACAAACTCAAACAGAACAACACACCAGACGAACTTATCAATGAAATAACAGAAACTCTGAACATTATCACAAAACATAACTACTTTACTTATAACAATAAATACTACACACAGAACGATGGCCTACCCATGGGCTCCCCCATATCCAGCATTCTAGCAGAAGTCTTCCTCCAACACTTAGAAAAAACAAAAATACTCACAAACAATGACAGACACTCACATAAAATACTATATTGGCACAGATACGTTGATGACATTCTAATACTATACAGGGGAAACAAAAGACAATGTGAACAGTTACTAACGCACATAAACAAAATACATATAAACATAACCTTCACTGCCGAATACGAACACAACAATACCATAAACTTCTTAGACCTCTCCATCACAAAACTAGAACACAGGCATGAATTCAGTATATACAGAAAACCAACTACAACTGACACACTAATACACAACACCTCCAATCACCCAATACAACACAAACTAGCTGCTTTTAGAACCATGATACATAGACTTAACAATATCCCCTTAGATGAAATAGACTACAAAGACGAACTAAACACGATAAAATATCTAGCAGAATCTAACGGTTATGACAGAACAATAGTCAGTAAACTCCTACACAAAACACAAAACAAACAACAGACAAAGACAGAAAACAACAAATTCATAACACTAACATACATCAACAAACAAACAGAAAAAATTGCCCACAAATTCAAAAAAGCAGGATACAGAATCGCTTACAAAACTACTAACAAAACAGAACACACACTATCAAAACGCATGCCCAAAGCACAAAACAAATTCAATCTACCCGGTGTATATAAACTAAATTGTTCAAATTGCAGTAAATTCTACATAGGCCAGACAGGACGTAGCTTCAAACAGAGATACATTGAACACACAAAAGCACTCCACACCACTACAGAATCTACCTTCGCAAACCACCTCATTGAAGCAAACCACACATATAAAAACATCGACAATAACATGAACATACTACACGTACACACAAAAGGCCGAAAACTAGACACTCTAGAACAATTAGAAATATACAAACACACAAAAACAAATAAAAACGACATCCTAAACGAACAGACACAATTCAAATCGCACGCATTATTCGAACACATCTCACCACACACACACAGCTTCAATCTTTCAAAACACTATCTCGTCGCCAACAACAAGACGAGCAGCGCTACTAACGACAGCCTCTGATGAAGCCTTCTATAGGTGAAAGCCGGTTTAGGCTGTAAGGTAAAACTTTACGTTTTTACTTATAAAAAACTTAGTGTTCCGAGTCGTCAATATTATAGTGATATTTAATTAAAGTTTATTAATTTTATTAAATAATGAATGTACTTTTTTCATAACAGTAACGAGTTTTGTAGCTACAGGAAACTTACTAGTCTCAGATCAGTAAAATTGTGTATTCACCAAGATAAGCTATAAAAGCAAGAAACTGCTGTGTCTTAAAATGGTAAGAGGAAAATCTGAAAAGCCATGCAAGCTCACAGAGTAGTATGAGTGGTAATTGATTTAAACAAAACATGGATACCAGTCAGATGAAGGAAACTTTCCAAGCACTGCTGTTGCAGACAGAGGAACGACGCTGACTGAAAGCAGAAAAACTACAGGATCAGAAGTGAAAATATGAAAGAGATGAGGCAGACAGCGTCAAAAGCACTGTTGCTCAAGTTGGATGGATGACAAAAAGAAGAACCTAAGCAGGGGAAGCATGAAATGGAAGACAGGACCAAGATCATACTATTGGAGTGTTGAGTCTCCTACATGGTGACCTCAATTGACAATAGGTAAAATTATCTGCAGTAGAAGAGTTAATTGCAAAAGAAAAAATAGATCAAATCAGATGTCAAACAGTTAATGAGAACATAAATATGCATTTAAACACAAATTGCTGAATAGAGGGTACCAATAATAAGCCAATAATAGGCCAGAAAGACATAGAAAATAAGATAATGGAGAGAGTCACTTTGCCTGCAGTCAAAGCCCCAACATTTGATGGAAGCACTCACTGGGCAATGTATCTTCGGTAAATTCAAGCCCCTGTATGCGCAAATCATTGGACAGAGAAAGAGAAACCAGTTTCACTCATTCTCTCTTTAAAAGGACCTGCCACAGAGCTACTACAGAAAGGGCCACCTAATAGCTACAACACTTATGCCTTATTGATTAAAGCTCTAAAGTTATGGTATGATGATAAACATTTGTGTGATGTGTACTACACTCAGTTGAGAGCAAGGCGATGACATTCCAGAGTCTTCACGAATTTGAAGCAAGCATCAACAGACAATTAGACTGGCCTATCCTGAAGCAGTGTTGAATGAGTTTTGTGATGTAGACATTTACTGATGGTGTCCTACAACATAGTATGTTGTAGTTTACTGAACTACAACATGTTATGAATAGGGGACACCAGAATAGTGTGGACACCCTTCTTATACATTTCTACAGTTTGTGCTGCCAAATCAGTATCAGGCTGGGCAAAGTATAAAGTGCGGACACTAAAATATTGTGATAACATAGACGATGAAGAGGAAAAACACCATAGACCCAATGATCGGCACCAAAAGAAGAAAGGATGAAAGGACAAAGTGTTACAGATGTGGGATACCAGTCATCTATATAATAAGTAAGATATAATGAGATTGTCAGTCCAGAGTGAAGCAGCAAGGAGACAGCAGTAGTTGGTACAATCTTGAGCATGGTGACTGACTGGAGGACGAAGGCCCTAGACAATACGCAATTTCTACACTTTAGAAAACATGGGGAGTTGTATAGTTAATAAATTCATTCAAGAAAGGCCGACCTCAATTACAGCTGACAAGGGTGCCATAGTTTCCATTGTGCACCTTGAGCCGGTGAAAAATCCAAAGCGAATCAGGTGCTCTTTCAGTGTGTGAACAGCTGCTGGAAGGCTTGTAAAAGAGTTTGAAGATACACTTACTATGAAGTGGCAAACTATCCTGCCAAACTCTGGAAAAATTGTCATGGTTAGAATCGAGGTAGATGCTAGGGGAAACCAGTGTTCTATATTCGAACCCCAGGTAGTCAGCACACCGAGCATTACTAATTGCCAGAAGTTTATTAAAACCAGACGAAACTGGAAATGTATCTATTAGTTATGGATCAGGCGGTCACTTTACAAAGCAGCATATACCTAAGTAAAATTTCTCCTGTGGCCTGACTAGCTGGAATGATGCAACAAAGACCCACTGATTCAATACACTTCAATATTACCAGAGGAACTGTTGATCAGATCTTCTGATGATCTCTCAAGTGATAAGGTAACATAAATGAGACAGTTTTTATATGAATCTAAAGATGCTTTTCCAGTTCGGGGTCAGTCATTGGGAAGAACTTGTCTTTTCTGTCTCGAAGACCTCCATTAGCTAAGTAGGAGGAAATGTCTCGGTTAGTACTGGACATGTTGACGAGGGAGTTATCAAACCTTCATCGAGTGCTTTGTCTTCTCCGGTAGTGCTGTAGCAAAGAGCTTCAGTTTCTGTGTAGACTAGCAGAAGCTGAATATGTCAAAGAAAGATTGCTATCCACTACCATGCATCAACAATATGCTAGACACTCTGTCTGGTGCTCAGTGGTTTTCCACATTGAACCTGAAGATTGGATTTTGGCAAGTGGGTCTTTATCATGAACACAAGGAAAAGACAGCTTTCTCGACCCCAAGTGACCTCTTCCAGTTTAAAGTCATGCCATTTGGACTCTGTAATCCACCAGCAACATTTGTAAGGCTAACCGCCCTAGTCCTCCAAGGCCTGACATGGAAAACCTGCCTTGTTTATTTGGACAGTGTCATAGTTATTGGAAAGTCTTCCAAGGGTCATTTGAAAAGCCGTAAGGAAGTCCTAGCCAGAATTCGCTACGCCAAACTGAAACTGAGCCCAAAGAAATGCACTCTATTTCAGAACAATTTCTATTTGGGCCATTTGGTCTCGGCAGCTGGTGTTAATATGGATCTCAATACAGTAGACATCATGAGAGATTGGTCCATTCCAAAGAGTAAATGTGATGTTCGGAGTTTCCTGGAGTTATGCTCATATTACACACATTTTATACAAGGTTTCCCTACCAATCCTAAACCACTACATGAATTGACAGAAAATAAATGAACATTCCAGTGATCAAGATAGTGTGGTCAACTTGGAAAATTGCAATATGCTCGGAGCCAATCCTTGCTTTTCCAGCCAACAACTTGAAGATACAACATAGGCAGGGACACCTGTGTGGTAATGCAGATAGCTTCTCCCAAAGACTGTGCTCAAGGGCTGCTGACATTGCCATAGAAAGAAGAACAGAATGCAAATAAACAAGTTCAAGCCATCACTATACAATTCGTGGATGGCAGGTGGTTGGATGACAGAAGATTTCTGACAAGAACAGAAGCCTGATGAAAACGATGGACCGATCTTGACAGCAAAAGAGGAGGGTCATCGCCCAGATTGGAAAGATATCTGCTACGGTTCCAAAGTGCTGAAGAGCTACTGGGCACAATGAGAATCTCTAAACTGGGAGAATGGATTGCTGTAAAGTTCTTGGGAAAGTGCAGATGGTCATGCAGCTGATAGTTCCCCGAAGTAAAGTCCACTCTGTTTTTAAGAAGATGTATGATGGAGCATTTTGAGGTCAACGTGTTGTCAATAAAACAATTGACAAAATATGGAAATAATTCTACTGGCTTCTTCACTATGATGTAGAGCAATTGTGTCGGACCTGTGAAATATGTGCTGCAAGGCCCACAATATTTAATCATAGTGCTTAATATAATCATAATCAATAATCTTGTTTCTATATGTAACATGGAATTTCATTTGTATTTACAGAACTCTACATGTAGCTACTAACAGTACAATTTCAATGATGTTATTTTAAGTTATTGTAGTCCTACACTGCTACTACACTTTACTAGATGTTGTTTTATAATCCCAAGGAAGTTTCTCATGGTAAACAAATATGTTGTTTGCTTTTGGAGAATGATTTCTCTTACATTAGATCCACAGCTGGTGCAAATACATCCAAATTGATGTAGATCATTTGATCCTTGTCCCCGCAGTGGAAAACTCTTGCTGAAACTCAGAATGTAATGCAATCGTGAGTGATGGTCTTATCTGTCAGCTTCCACAGCCTCTATCCTTCCATTACACATTATGTACTTTTAACTTCATTTACACAAATTTAGGTTAAATTTAAGGCATTATCATTTTCTCCATTGTAAATGCTCTGAAAGTAGAGTCATAAACAGTATAGGTTTAATAACTGCGAAGAGTTTTATGTTTACTTATCAGTTTTCTTCGTGGGTCTAGGTTAATTTTCATTTTGTGCTATGCAGTTTGTATAGTAAATAAGATTATTTATATACTTATTCAGCTATTGAGAAATACACAATTTTCTATGCTTCCTTATAAAATAAAGCTTGAGATTGTAAAGACAGGAAGGACTCAAACATCCCTTATAGAACATAACACTTTGGATACACTGCTTGCGCTTTCTGCTACAGTAAAGTCCCACTAATCTGAAAGTCTGGTTTTCCCGAAATCCATATTCGTGAAATAATAAAGGCTTGTAAAAGGAAAAATGCACTTTACAACAAAAACCTGACTGTATTTTTTACAGACTAATAATAAAACAATTGAAAATAATTGTGTAAATTAGTAGATATGCAGTCCTACACTTTCATCACAATTACTGTATTAATCTTTCAGCTTTTTTTTTTTAAAAATTCTGTGATATTTTTCTGGTAAAGTGATGAATACTTGAAAGTTGATGCTATATTGTAGCAGTGTCTTAAAACCATGATGTCTCCTGGAGTAACGGCAGCGTGCTGCTCGACATATCATAGTGCCCGATCAAAGGCGACGGTGGTGTCTGCATGGGATACTGACTGCTTGGTAGTTTTGTCTGTTTCATTGTCACTCTCTTCAAAGTTATTGCCAGGCTCTTGAGGAGTCACCATTTTTACGATTACTTGGTCTGTGAACATTTCGTCATACTCTAACTTCCACTCATCAACATCTTTAACATTTGCTTCTTCACAACTGGGAATACGTTGTACTAGCTGAAGAACGTTGTTTTTCATTTTCATGATCAGAGCTGTTAATATAGATGAGACTAAGACAAAGTTTTTGCCAAGATTTTAAGTTGTTGATTCAAATGTTCCCATGACTCCGCCACCCAACAAATAATATCCTTAATGGTAAGGATATAGGATCCTTAATAATAATATCCTCATTTCAGAAGAAGAGTATGATCTTCTTCAATAAGTGTTCTAATGAACATTTTCTTGCAAGAGAGTTTAACGTTTTGCAACACATTTTGGTTCATAGGCTGCAGTAAAGAAGTGACATTTGCTGGTAGAAAAACTGCCATTATGACACCACAAACTAACTTCCCATCAGAAGGATGACAAGTAGCATTGTCAATAACAAGTAGAGCCTGTGGTGGCAAACCATTTGTTTCACTGAAATGAATCACTGCAGGAACAAATTGCGTTTTGAACCGTTCTTTAAAAAGTGTTGCATTTATCCATGCTCTTCTCCGTCTCCTGTAGTACACTGGGAGAGGCTTTATGTTTAGGTTTTTGAAGGCCCTTGGTTTTGCTGACTTGCCAATAACCATTAGGGGTAATTTAAGTGTCCCCACAGCATTATTACACACCAAAAAAGTTACATGCTTCTTACTCATTTTGAAGCCAGGTGCACTTTCTTCTTTTTTGGAGGCTGTGTTTTCTTTGGAAGTGCCTTAAAGGCTAGACTCGTTGGCATTATATACTTACTGAGGCAAGTAGTTGCCTGCTGCAACCACATCAATAAATTCACTTATGTACTTCCTCCAGCGTGATCAGCAGATTATTGTTCACTTATATCGGATAACTCACATATGCCATGCCTTTTTTCTATCGATCTACCCATCCTGTGGCGTTGAATGACACATCCACATTCATTAAGGTGAAGTGCCTTTCCCTTGATAAGTGGTCCACTTAATGGAGTATATTTTTCTCTCCATTAAGGGAAAACCCATAAAAAAGTGCCTCATCAGGCTAGTTAAATTTTGAAACTTTTGAGGTCTGTCATTTTTCAGTACAGCTGGCTGAAGATGATGCACAAAACTGCTCGATCTTAGCGTGGTTTTTCTGCCAGTCCATAATGGTTGCATTTTGAACATCAAATTCAGCAGCTAATTTCAATAAGCTTTCCACATTATTTAAACCTCTTAAAACTCTCCAAGCAGTTGAACTAACCAAAACAGCACTAGCACGCACTAAAAATTGCGGACACTCACTGGAGTAGTAAACAATGACTGCATATGCTTTTAGACTGCAAGTGCTGGCACCGTCATATGTCACTACCCCCACCCATCCATAGTCACCAACCAAGGTTACATGTGTGTAAGATCTTACTTTGGCCAACACTGCACAAATAACTGAAATGCGTATACGTTCGATTTGCATTTTATATGTATGCTGAGAGTAATTCTGGTTACTCTGAAAATTTGCTAATCAGAAAAGGCTGCAGTCCCAATTAGCAGGACTCTCCTGTATTATATGACATAAGTGATTTTTGTTGTCTATCACTGGTTGTTACCAAATAATTGAAACCATTAAAGAAACTGTTCAAACGTGTTTTATTCCAACAGCACTGGTGAAAAAAAAAAAAAAAAAAAAAATGTCCAGCAATATGATTTTTCAGCTTTTCTATTTGTCTCTGCAGAAATTCTGTTATGTAAAACCTGCAAGCTGCAAGACCTGGAACATAATCTCTCCCACATATTCAGTTCACAAAAATAATACAGATCACAGCACTTTTCTGTTTAAAATTTTTTTTTTCTGCAAATAGGAATCAATTTTTCATAGACTTTCCTGGCAAATTATTGTTAAATTTTCCTGCACAAAATTGTGAAGTTATTATTAATAAATATCTTTTATATATATATATTTGTCTAGTGACTAGTTTAAATATATAATTAACTTCGAGATTTTATGTAACATAAATGCAAACTGATGCAAAACTTTTGTAAACCTTTTTTTGTCCATCGAAAACTAATTTAAAAATATTAAACTTCTGGCTGCTTCACCACAAGTAACAAATAGCCACATGAGGGGCTGAGTTCATGGCCGGTAACAGGCCACACCCTAAACATCCAGCCCTATCTAAATGTTATTAGATGGTGACATTTACGTGATGCAAAATATATCCTTAAGTCTAGGTATAGCAAAATTGAAAGCTAAAGGCAGCAAAACCAGAAACCAGTTTCTTCATAGTTAAAATAAATTTCTACTATTATTTGCTAGACACCACCATACCAAAATTAGACTAACAATTCTAACTTTTAAATGAAAACAATTTCTCTTTTCCATTTTTACAAAACATTACCAATTAGAAAAATTTTAATTCTGAGGAAAAAAGAATGTTCTGTTTAAATTTACAGCAGAACTTGAGTAATGGCCCAGAATCGGACGTTGATGGAGACGATTTATTCAATGAAATCATACTTTTACCAATGTTCGTTGACGATTGCACAACCCTGTTAGATATTTTGAAGTATTTGTTTTCAAACAGTTTAATTTCAGTATTTCCGAATTGGTCAACTATGCTAAGAATTTATTTAACATTACCAGTCATAGTGGCTCACAGTGAAAGATCTTTTTCCAAATTAAAATTAATTAAAAATGATCTCAGGTCAGCAATGTCGCAAAGCAGACAAACCAAAAATTATCTTTAATTAGTATTCAACAAAACAAGCTCATATTGAAATCAGTGACAGTGTTAGAGATTTTGTGAATGCAAAGGCATAAAAAGTTAATTTTTTGTAACTGTACGAGTTATTTTAGTTATTTATCATAAACAAACATTACTAATTCAATTTTTATTTTTGTGTTACAAAATGATGCAATGATTTTTTGATATAAATGATGCAATAAACTGTTTAATATAAATAACAAAAGTTACTTTCTATGTAACCCCAGAAATCCTCAGTAACGGTTTACTCCCAGTTTCCCATCCACCACCAGTGGCATGGCGACTTTGGCAGCGATCAATGGGTATAAACCAGTTCAGTATACTATGTTACCTACTAGACTGCTGTTCCCACAGTCCTGAGTTTGGTTACCACAAACGGGTAATTATAAGGTCATACCTATGAGGTTGACATGAAGGGGGAAGGTGTTGGTGATAGGCTGATATGTTTCAATTGTAGGGGCTGGGTGGTCCTTGCATTTGAGCGCCGGATAGGTATAGATGTATAATATTGAGCGCTGGCTAGAGCCACCAATGTATAATATTTAAAAATTTGGTTTAATTCAGGAAATTTTCCTTTAATGTTGTTCTTCTATTTATTGCGGATGGTGTATAACTGCATACCATATTGAATTATGTTTTCAGTTTCACAATTTAACAATGTGAGCAAAGTACAACACCTCTGACTAACTCTTGGGTAAATCAGTTGGACCTATTGGATACCACAATCTTTCCACTGTCCATAACTACTTATGAACAACAAAGGTGTTGTTCTAAAAAATTTCAATAAAATTAACTAGCTATTTCAAATGCCTTCTTTATAACATGATTTCTGAGATTTGTTCTGTTTAAACTTAGTCAAATTCGTTTTTGCTGTCAAAGAATTCTCCAAATTATATCTCCATCTTTTCTAAATCGAGTTTATAAGAAAATCTCATGAATCTGAAAAGTCTCATCTAATAATATTAAAAATAGTGCTGACGCATATTACTTATCGGGCTCATTTACTGTAGACTTTGTATTCAAACAAGTATTCCTCCTTCTGTTTTACTTAGTCATCTGTTCTAAAACAATGATAAATTTTTACGCTTTATAATTTCTAGTATGTTAACACAAGTCAGCACAGTACAAGTTGTAAGATATGTAAAGATTTGGTTGTGCAGAAACTCAAGTCTGTAGTGTCCAGGTACAACAAGGTATAAATATTCCAATGTTATCCTGATAAACAGCAGGTTGAAGTAGTAGTAAATAACATAGTTTGAGTGACTATTGTAAACAATTAATTTGTACATGTACTGTTACCATATTTGTACACTTATAAGGCAGGCAATTTGTAGTGTTACATAATGCGGAAAAAGTGTTACACCATTACAGAACATTCTACGTGTTTCTCTGGTATCCCAGTGGAAACCAGCTGTAATGATGTGTGTGTGTGATTCTCAACATGCGTTAGCGAGGCTGTTGCAGACATTGCCGGCCACGCACACTGTGTCAAGGTCGCACGCAATTCGCTCTAGTGTAGAGTTGACGCGTATTATGGATTATTCTGGAATATCAGTGGGGTATAAATATAGGCATTCAGCGATGGCCAGTTTTAGTTTAAGTGGTGATTTATTCCAGTGCGGTTCGAAGTATTGTGGCAAGGTGTTATGTGTTTTATAATTGTGCGAGACTCTATTAATTGACATTATTATTGTGCATGAACAATTTTTATTTGATTTGTTGTCAATTTCTTGTTGATTACAAACTGTTTAATTCTGATAATTAAAGCTGGTGATTTGTGACTTAATTGGTGTCTTGTATATTGTTTTCCATTGTACCATACGACGATCAGTAGACTGTCGTAACAGTATGTATTCGCATCATTG
Organism: Magicicada septendecula; assembly: GCA_034769895.1. NCBI lineage: Eukaryota > Metazoa > Arthropoda > Insecta > Hemiptera > Cicadidae > Magicicada > Magicicada septendecula. Next base: position 915,470,555 of record CM068367.1, on the reverse strand, counting down.
GTCTGGCAGCAATGTTTACAAGGTTGGTTAATGTCACAATAGCAAATACTCTATACTGTTTCCATTCTTAGTTTAAAACTGATGTAAACAAACCCACGTGGCTCCTATGAAACCTCACTGATCAGGGGGGTTGACACTGTTCACACAGTAATGTGTTACGCGCATATGCGAAATGTTTGTACAGTCATGTGAGAGTTGTCTTTAGTGTTACTGTGACAAGTGGTTTCTGATTACATTTAATCATCTCTATGATACATAGTAGGACTTTATTGCCGCTGATTGAAATATTAATTACGAGCTAGCATTTAAGGGTACGAGTGTAAAGTGTGTGAATGTCTCAGTGCTACATATTTGACGTGTTTAGTGCAAGTTAGTGAAATGCCTTTAGTGTAAGCTGGTGAAACTTGTTGCTTTTTTTAATTATTAGAGCACTGTTTGTAATATTTTGCATTAAGATGGATAGCAGCTGGCCCATCAAGTGTGTCTGTTACGAAACACAAATGGGGTAAACCGCTAAAAAGTGGGAAAAATTAATAGTATTTAACATTTTTAATAAGTTATATGAAAAATACCTGACTCTTGCTATCAAAGTCTTAGAAAAACTTACTTCCGAATTTTCTGGTGTTTCAGAAAATAGTGTTCAAAGCATCAGGAGTGAGATTGAAAACACAGAAAAACTCCGTTACACCAGGAATGAAAATAAAACGCAAGAGTACTCTACTGGGTATATCCGATGACTTCCTTAAAACGGCTATACATTGTAAAGTCCATAACTTTTATTTTCCGTAATGATGCTCCAACACTAAAAAAACTATTATTAGAAATTAATAATGACCCCGATTTACCTCATATGGGACGTACCAATCTCCAAGAACTTTGAAATCTATGGGGTTTGAATTTATAAAAAAATAAAATAAATTGTTTGTAATTTTAGATAGACACGACATTTCAACTTGTCGAAGAAATTACTTGAAGTCAATCAAGCAGTTCAGGGCGGAGAATTGCTACATTTTTTTTACCTTGATGAGTTCATGAAGGACACACGACTAGTAAAGTATGGAGTGATTCCATAATAAAAACATCATGCTAGGCTTTTCTACAGGTCTGTCAATTGGAATAAAACCACCACATAACAATGGGAAGCATCTTATATTACTTCATATTGGTAACGCACACAGGTTTTTAGATGGGGCTTACTTCTGTTTGAGTCTAACAAAAGTGGGGATTATCATACTGAAATGAATTATGTTTTCAAAAAATGGTTTGAAAATATTCTTACACTATTACCAAACAATAGTGTAATAATCATGGATAACCCTCCATATCATTCCATGACTGAACGTATTCTGAATATTGTGTGGCAGAAAGCTGATATTGTCGCATGGGTCAACTTAAAAAATATACATTTTGAAGAAAGTTGTGTCAAAACTGAAATTTTAGAGATAGTAAAACAAAATGAACATAAATTTAAAAAGTTTGTAGTCAATGATATTGCCGAAAAATCGGGGCATGCAGTTTTAAGACTTCCTCCTTATCACTATACTCTGAATCCTCTGAATCCCATTGAATTAATATGGGGCCAGTTGAAAGGATATGTTTCACCCGTCACAACATAACATATAAACTGCATGATGTAAAACAACTGATAAACGACTACATAAAAAATTATTACATTTTACATGTGTTTATACAGTAAACATTATATGTAATTGAAATAATGTCGAACAAGTGGAATCATAGTGTGGAGCATGTATTCAAGGAAGAAGATAAGATATGGGAACTGGACCAAATTACCAATGCAATCATGGACAATTTTACCATTAACATAGCAGACTAAAGTGATGATTCAAGCTCCGATACAGAATGGAAGGCATTGAATTACTCTCCGACAACAACTTATAATACACAGTACACTGGTAAGTAATTATCACAGCTTCTATTTTCGCTTTAAATGTAAGCCTATTTCTTTTCTTGCGATATTCAAACAGTGAATACAAAAGCCATTAACTCTCTGTGTTATAAAATATTTCACTGTCGGTCTGACATAGTCACTCAAATTTTACTTTGATCAGGACAAATTATTACAATTTACGTGTGTTTATACAGTACCAACATTATAGTTAACCTGTCTGTACTCCTTCTATCAGAGTGACATGCCTCTAATTAAACCAGCAAATAGAGTTTTAGATGTGTCGTTCCTGTTTGTTTACATCAGGAAAGCTAAGAATGGAAACAGTATAGAAGGTTCTACACTTTCTAGAGACTGGTGTATTATTCTTTTGGCATCTAAGACAATCTTGTAATATACTCTCACACAGACTGAGTATAAAAGCAGTGTTTCACAAGCACCCAAACAATTGTAGTTATAAGATGAAATTCAATGTGCTTTATTGAATAGCAGTTTACTGTAAGTGATAACTGTTCATTACTGTGTGGACATTTGTAATTGGTAACTTTTATTATTTGTTGTAATATTGTGTCTTGGACAATTATAAACTTCAAAAATTGTTTACAACTGTCTCTGCTTACAAAAACTGTTAATGAAGTTGTGAGTAACAAATTACCTGTTCAACAAATATTCAACTGCTTTTATATTTATAGAATTTAAGTATACTATTTTTTTTACACTTTTCCCTTACAATAATATAATAAACGTGTTTCCCTTAAAGTGAACGTAATAGAAAACATAGTTCACTGGAATAAGTAGGGGACCAGATTAATGGTTATTATGATGTATTTTATTTTCACAACTATATTATTCAAAAGCAGTACACAATTATGAAATTAGTATATTGACAATTAAAAATGTCAATGGTGTACAGAATGTGAAAAAATAAAAACAATTTCAATAACCAAAATTGTTGGCAAATAAGATGAATCTGGCTCTAAAAGACAAATGAGGAACTGGGCTCAAAATAATAACATGAAAATAAATACTATAAAAACTGTATATTAGTTATAATAAAAAAATTAAAATTATCAAAAGTGAGCAACCAAAATGTGAAAACACCAGATACCTTGGATCATCCTGGACAAACTGAACTTGAAAGGTCAGACAAAGCAAATAAATGAAAATTAAATAACAGGTTATGGTTACTCAAATGACTGGCAGAATTTTCTGGGGATGTACTGACGATATTTTCAACACACTTAAAACACCTACGTTAAACTAGTTCTCACGCATGAAAGAGAAGTATTGATCACTGCAGATAAATCAAACCTAGACTAATCAGAAAGATTCCAAAACAACATTTTAAGACTGATGGCAGAAGCAGTGAAAACCACACTAAGTAATCTTCATGCAACTGTATACTTGCACAGCAAATACATTTCTTAGCCTACCCAATGTCTCTCAAGTGCCATAAATAAAAATGTTAACAAATACCTTCTCGAAAACTCATTGAGATCATCTAACCCTTATCTCTGGCTGCCTTAAAGAAAATCAGTTATCCCTTTTCATCAAACCACACCACACATCACCCATTAAACCAACAGAGTACCCACAACTCAACTGCAAAAATGTTCTTATAGAAAATGTTCAATAACACTTTCAAACAAGTAAATCTTTCTGCAATAGAAGAAGATGCCTTTCACTTTCAGCTTTCAGCACAAGAATGACAACTAAGAAGCAGGAATCAACTCATCTCTTTTTACACACTTCTTCCCAGCAGGTCAAAATAAAACAAATTTTGATGCCAAAATTGAAGCCATCTTACGTACCCTTCTGATTCTTCTAAACTGCACCCACAACTTTGAAAATTCATCACATTAATAGATTTAAACCAGTATACGAGTGGGTATAGGAGGAAGGATGACTAGGGAAGTTCCCACTAATAAGGGGATAACACAAGGCTGCTGTATATCACTGACACTATATATATATATTTTGTAATGACTTTACCTCAAGATGTTTTCTCCCTATTTGGAACATGTTTCGGGAAGCCTTGTGTTCCCTTCTTCAGCCTTCCAAATTTTGAGCGTTGTGAGGTATTTATGTGTTGGCTGGTTGTTGCTTCGGTTTCCTGTTGGTCTCTGGTGCTTTAAATTGGTATTATAGTGTGTGATGATTGTGTTGTATATATTAGTATTTTGAGTATTTTCTATGTTGAGTGCTTTGAAAATTGTGTCATGTTTTGTATTGATTTGTATTTGTTCAGGTATTAGTTTGTTTTGTGTTTTATGTTTGTATATTTGTAAATTTTCCCAAATGTTCATTATGGTCCCTTTGTGTGGTATATGTTTTATTAGTGTCATATTGGTTATGTCTGGGAATTCATCTCCAGTGTTTATTGCATGTGTGGCCAAATTAGATTTATATGTTTCTGTTTTTTTGTATGCGTTTAGGTGTTCAAAATAACGTTTTTTCAGCTGTTTTTATGTTTGTCCTATGTAACATTTATTGCAATCTTGGCATTCAATTTTGTATATACCACTGGTTGTTGTATTATCTTTGCTGTGTGGGTTATTTAGTTTTTGTAAATTATTTGTATTAGTTTTGTATGCTATTTTAATATCTGTGTTTTAAAATAGTTTTGTCATTTTATTATTTATGTATGTGAATGTGGCCAATTTTTTATTGTTATTATTTATGTGTTGTTCATTTTGATTAATTCTTACTTGTTCAGTTTTTATTTTATATTTGATTTTATTTTCTATTTTGTTTACAGTATTTTTATTGTATCCATTTTCATAACCAATTTGGTATATTATATTTCTTTCTTTGTCTGTTTCTTGTTTGTTTAGGGGAATTTTGTACATTCTGTTAAATAGTGAATAGAAAGCTGCCATTTTATGTTGTGGTGGCTGGTCAGAATGGTTAGGTATAATGATGTTAATAGATGTTGGTTTTCTGTATATTGCATATTGTATGTGGTTGTTGTTTCTTGTGATGGTTATGTCTATGATATATATTTTATAATGACTTTACCTCAAGATGTTTTCTCCCTATTTGGTAGAAAATATAGGGAGAAAACATCTTGAGGTAAAGTTATTATAAAATATATTATATATATATATATATATATATACACACACACACACACACATATTGCAACAGTACAAATGTATAGGGTACTGTGCATTGCACAAAGTAATTAAAATAATTAATTAAAAGAAATAAATAATTCATATTAATAATAATAATTCAGCTTGCAATCTGAACGACCAAACATTCATGCTGGAACAGGTGGATCACGCCAGCTGCTCTGACTGTGTGTACACACGTATGTTACATGTGTGCGTGAGACCTGTCAATTCCTGAAAAGCATCAACCTTAAGGGACGCTATTAATTATATGAATTTATTTATTTTGTAAAGATTGTGTGCATAATAGCATAAAACCAAATACACCAAAATATGAATAAAAATATGACGCAAATGTGTATAAAAAATAGTGTAAAAAGGATAAAAAGTGTAATTACAGGAAAATAAAAATAAATAGAACTTATGTTAATTAAGATAAAGAAAACCGGTTTATACATGGTGAACACATAAAAATTACCGACACAATGAATATCGGGTAATGTGCAAAAGACTTCGCAAATCGCGAAGACGAGCGAATTAAGTGTGACAAGAATCGTGTGTGAGAAGTGACGCCTTCGACAGACTCTGACATGCAAAATATTGTCAAAACATGATTTTAGCGCCCTGGATATAAATACATCAGACACGCTAACTTCACTCCCTTTCTCGTTCAATCATCATGGCAGCCGGAGGCCCTACTTCACGAGTACAACTCTTTTTCGTACAACAACCGTAGCAGCAGCCAGGGTTGTCACGACTACTCATAATTTTCGTGAGAGTACCTGCAACCTGAAGCCATGACGGGAGACGAGGGAGCAGCCAAGTACATGCAGTAGAATCCGATGGACGAAGGACGAGGATCAAGGACCTAGGACCGAAGAGGACATGCTGCCAATTTACCACAACAATAAGGTGACAAACAACCATGTACTTGTAAACCGAGACTCACACAAAGACAATAATTAACGAAGTAAAAAGAGAGACAATCTAATTCAAATATGAATTAATAAATATTACAAATGTAAATATTCTTTGTATAATAGTTAGTGTGATGTTTAAGAATGTTAACTATAATTTTGAATCAATATCTTTGAAGCTATAATTTTGAATCTATAATTTGATATTTAAATGGATAAAAGTAATTAGTAAATTTTATTAGAAAGCAAAGCAATGCATATGCAGTAAAATCAAAAGAGATTAGATCATTAGAAAATAATTAGATAATCTAATCATTATCATACTAATGAGCAAGCCGAGAGCAATATTAGATAATTATAAAGATGTATTAGAGTATAAGATTGTATAATATGTCTAGGTGTAATACGAGAGTATCAATTTTATATAATAATTAGATGTGTGCTAAGACTACACACACAAGCAAATAATAATGATTTTAATTCACAACCAAAATAAGAATTTTTGTTTAATAAATATTTAAGTGATTTTAAACCGAATTACATAGTGTTATTATTATTACGATTACACCCATCATCATCATACACGAATTTAGTGTATTGTAAACGGCTTCCGAGAGAGAGAGAGAGAGAGAGAGAGAGAGAGAGAGAGAGAGAGAGAGAGAGAGAGAGAGAGAGAGAGAGAGAGAGAGAGAGAGAGAGGGGGGGGGGAAATGTTTAAAACATGGAAATATTATGTTGATCCAGGGATTTTTCTGGAAGGAATGTTTTTAAACTCCATTTTTTGTACAGATTTTAAACTCCATTTTGATATGGTAATCATTCAGGACAGCGAGGATAAACTATAAAAATCAATGTACATACTAAATTGAATAGCAGATGAATATGGCTTTCAAATATCAGCGGACAAGACTAAAACAATGGCATTCAGAGGGAAGTAACCGGTAAGAACTAAGATAGTTATAGATGGAAAGATTATGGAACAAGTCAAGCATTTCAATTACTTGGGATGTTACGTTACGTATGGGACAGAAATTGATCTGGATGAAAAATTAAACAACCTTAGGAATATCTGTGGAACAATTCAAAGATACCTTAAAAATAAGACAAAGAAGGAAACAGGGATAAGGTATTTTAACAGTTTAGTTTTCCTCCACCAGTTTTGATGTATGAAGATGAAGCCAGAGTTATGACAGAAAGAGACAAAGCAAAGATTCATTCAGCGGAGGTGAAGTTTATGAGGAGTACTCTGGGCTGGACCATTCTCGATAGAAAGAAGAATGTGGATATAAGGACGGAACTGGGGTCGACCCATTGTTGGAACAGCTAAGAAACAACAAAAGAAGGTGGTGTGAACATTTGTGAAGAATGGCAGGTAAAATGATTCCAGTGCTAGCAATGGAATATAGACCAGTGGTGAAGAGAGATGTAGGACGGGCGAGAGCGAAGTGGGCCCTGGAACAGTTTCATGATGAGCCTAATCCTTGAAGTTGATGATGATGAATAGATTTAAAAGCAGAAATCCAAGCTATATTATGCATTTCTATTATAAACAAAGTTGTGAAGGAGACTCACAAAATGAAAATGAACTGCAGAAATTCAATAAATACATTGTTTACAGTAGATTCCCTCATATGTCCAAATTACTGATAATGGAGCAGCAGATGACCAGGCTAAGAAATATTCCAAACTACATACATACCTCCTGCTGTAACAATACACACTATTCTCAAATACAATAAAAAAAAATCAATAGCTGGTTAAGGAAAGTGACAAAACATACTTTGTGAACATATACTGTACTTAGCAATTGGGAAGAAACTAAAAATAAACCAAGAAAAGTCTCTGTTGCCTCTTTTCATCTTAACGCATGTCATCACTGCCTTGCTGTTCATCTCAAAAAAGTCAACGTCTGCAACTCAGAAGAATATAAAATTTACCGTGAACCTAACTTAAGAATGTATATGGGCCATCTCCTCCACTGTTGAAAACCTGATATAAATCTTAGAAATTCAAGTATCAGTCAGCTTCAGTGGGATACCTGAAAGCTGATGAACTGGTGTCTGAATTAGCCATAAGCAACAACACTGAAAAAAGTTGGTGTAATTGGTTAAAATATACAATAAATTTCATCTGAGGAGTTTAGTCACCAATGTTAGCTATGCATGCAATTTGTTATGTTAGAAAGAAAACTGTCTATGATAAATGAAATTAAATAATTTTTGTCTTTTCTACATAATCTAACTCTATCAATATACATGCTCTCTTCTTGAATGGCATTGTAATGTATGTGGTTAAATGGGCCAATTTTTATTCCATTCTCCCTATTTCAGTTTCTTTCCCAAACACCTTTACCTGACTTTTTCTCTGTTTACTTCAAAGTATGATTCCAATATTACAATTAGGCATATATAATTCTCAAGTTAGGATAATATAACAACCAATATTCTTGAACATATATCCCTTTGAAATCTTTGTTTCTTACATTCACTGCCTAATCTTATACAGTAAATTTGGTACCGGTACTTAACCTTCTTCAACGACCTGTTAATGCTCAGTTGTACATAATTGCTCTTTATTATCGTTTAGGCTAATTTTAAATTACTCTTTTATATCTTAATTACACAACATATTCCAGTTCACATTTCTGAAATCTCTATGTAAAAAACAGTATGTTAATATAAAAAAAAAACTAAACGGATTCCTGGAATCTTGTATTTAGCATGTGAATTCTACCTTCTGTCAACAGTACACTTAGTTTTAGCCATTCACAAACTTTTGTTTATATCTTTTAGGGTAAGTGGATTGTTATTCCTTTATCATCTGATAGTGCACCTTATACTAACATATAAATTATAAACATATAAATTTTATCTTTACTTTTTTACTACTGTTTTTATAGCCTACTAGTAACATTGTTACTAATGTGAAATATGGAGCTTGAATAAACTTATACACCTCCATATAATTGAAACTATTTTATTAAAATACTATTAGAATGCCTGGCCCAATCAATGGAAAAGGATTTTTGAAGACTAGGAAAAATAATGGAGTTAGAAAATATATTCTACCAAAAGGACACAATTAACTTCTACTAAAAATAAAGAATAATGTAGGTAGGATACGTTTAAAGAGTGCTATATACCACAATGAAAAGTTAGAACTTCACCTACAGAAATAAATGTATGTTGGAGAGAGTTAGTCCAAAAATTATTGGAAGATACAATAAAGATTTCTGCAATGATGGAATAGAGGAGCTGGAAAGTGCAAGAATTGTTAAGTGGATAAGATAAAGTACATATTAGTAATATTATTACAGCAGCCTTCTTCTTCTTATCCTCCTCAACAATACTCCTCCATGCTTCCCTGTTTTCCACCCTGGATTCCCATCCTAGCAAGATCTTCTGTCACGGCATCCAACTACCTCATCCTTGGTCTGCCTGTACGTCTAGTATTATAGAGATTATAATATCTATAATCTTCCCTTCAGCATTCTTTCCACATGTCCCAGCCAACACAACCTCTGTGATTTGATGACTTTCACTATGACTTTTCCATGTATGAGAGCCTGTATTTCATTGTTATTGCGTATTCTCCAACTGCCTTCTTACGTGGGCCGTTACTGGGCTGGGTAAGTGTAAATTTTACATAACGTTTTGCACTCAAATGATTTGAAATAGCAGTTTTGTCATTCTCTGACAAAGTCCGCACCTTTGCACATATGTAACAACTGGTCGCACAAGAGAATAATATGCTTTAAGAGCCTAATGCCTTGCTGTTCTCTATATTGTTTAAAAGTTTCTCAAAATCTTCTTTTACACGATGGAATAATGTCATTGAATTCTATTATGTAGGTTTTCTATGAGTCTTTTGCAGGTGTATGTGCACTAAAAACTAAATCTACTGTTGTTTTCATTCATACAGTGATTGTACAAAGTTTGTGAATATTGCTAATTGCCATTATTTACACTCTTGTTCTTTAACTACTGGGTACAAGCTAATAGAGCATAAACTAGGAGTTTTATGTGAGTTTTTTTTCTGTGAAAATCAGATGTCAATTTCTCTTGCAGGTAAATTTCACAGGTTTTTTTTTCTAACATAAATCAGTGGACAAAAAAGGCTTAATTTTTCACAGAATATTTTTGTAACTTTAAAATAGTTTAACACCGCAATTTAGCAGGTCAATAATCTAAAAAATTACAGCTCCATAGCACTTTTAATTTTGTTGTTGTTTTTTTGATGGAAAAGTAAAAACCAAGAAAATCTGAAAAAAGGAAGATTTACCTTTCACCTTATATGGTTTACACAGTTTCTTTCCTGAAATTTCATGCGCTTTACTTCATGAAATTGTCACAATCCATCTTGGTTAGAAAAAAATGTGTGCCAGATTTGTCTGATGAGTACCACAAACTCAGGATGAGACTGCTTTGATGTTTGTCACTCATTATCATCAAGATGGAGAGAAACTTTTGGACTATTTTGTTACTGGTGATGAGACATAGGTTTCTCATAAAACACCATAAACAAAGCATCGATCAACAGAATGCCACCATTCCATATTACCAACAAAACAGAAGAAAACAGAACAAGCTCTGAGCACATGGAAAGTGATGGTGACTGTGGTTCTGAATTGAAAGGGTGTCTTATTGGTTGAATTTTGCCAAGAGGACAGACAATAAACTCAGAGGCATATTGTCAGATGCTACAATATCTCTGAAACACCATACAAAACAAACGATGAGGTATGGTGTTGAATGTTGTCATCTTCTTTCACAATAACACTCACCCACACTCAGCTGCAGTTTCGATTTTATTTTTCAGTGAAGTACTAGTATTTTTATATTATACTAGGCGACGTTTTTATTTTTATAGTTCTAAGTAGCGTAGTTGCATCTCCATTAACACAATAGCCACAAAAAATTCAGCTTCATAGTTTACTTGGTTTCTGAAATAATGGGTCATTTATATGAAAAAAATTGATTACATAGGAACGCATTTTAAGTTTTTAAAACCGATTTTTATTGTGTTACCTTATTTAAAATAGTCCAGCTCCATACCTAAGTTGAAAGAATCTGTCATTGAATGGTTCAAGAACTTGGTGGCAGAAATGTACAATTAAGAAATAGAAGATGGTATCACGCTATGACAAGTATTTGAACTAGTATGGAGACAATGTAGAAAAGTAGTGTAAGGGTTCTTGTAAGTGTAAAATAAAAGTTGGTCGGTTACCACTTTTCTTGATTTTTAATTAAAAAACATTCTTTACTTTCTAGACAAATAACATATGTTGGAGTATACTTTATAGATTTTTTAAGTAGCTTTTTAAATATATTGTTAATGTTATATTAAAAGACATACCTAATATGCTTTTTAACCCAATTTCAGTGACCTATATCGAAATACTCACTGACCAGACATCACCTATGACTTATCAGTATATAAGTTACAAACACATTTTGCAAAAACAACTTATATTTTTTGTCCATAATTTGTACACAAAAATATCCCACATATTTTGGTTAGAAAGTATATGCTGTGAATGAACAAACTTGCGAAAGATTACAATATTTGAGAGATTTTTATATCAAAATACTGTATGATATTAAGACCAGGTAGAACTTATATACTTATATGGTTTTACTCATTTTTTTAGTTGCAAGAAGTTACTTGTATTTAGGAGCTGTACAAATTTACGTTTGAAGTAACAGTCATCAAATCTAATAGGATTCTAAATATATATTTTAAAAGTCCTCCCCCCATAGGTCACTTTACAGGAAAGCCTAAAATTAATTTATTCTTTTTCTCAACATTTTGTGTTTAGGCCTATGTACTGGCAGACATCAACCATAAATAGTATACAATATTTGAAAACTTACAAATACAGTGGATCTGAATTGCATAAAATAATTATGTATAAAGCAGAATTATTCTTATATATAAAAATATATATTTATAATTTACATTACATAAACATATACAAGTTGGACATGCAGTCAATGCCCCAATATGGGGCTATGATATTCTTAAAATGTATATGATTACCTACAACTTACAGTTATTATATAGAGATAATTATAAATAATGCTAAAATGTTTCAACACCTATTAATACATTTATCTACAAGCTCTATGACATAAAGACAATTACAATGAGGACACAACTTTCAGTTAATTCAAGAATTACTGTATTTGCTTTCAAGCCAATAAAAATTCTTCACATAATTTACAAATCTTCATGTACAATTAAGGAACATTTACTTATGTATATATTTAATGAATGTCTGTACATTATACATGTTCACATCTACGTACACATGTATGTGAAAAATTTTATGTGATTACAATTTCACATAACTTTTAAGATATACGAAAACAAATACATTTTTACATACATATGTTTCAAATACAATAATAAAATACAAGTTCCATTTACATTCCTTTTATAAAACAAATTTGACAGAAGCAACATCCCTTCAATTAATATTCATCTGAACATGTCACTCAGCTGTTAACATTATTTTCTGCCTTAGCACTAATTTATATTTTTATTATTCAAATGAACTCCATGTTACTCTTATGTTAATAACTGATTTCAGTATTCATAATTCAATGTTTGTAATATGTTATCACTAAGAAATACATTTAACTGACACAGTTTATAATAAAGCCTGATGTATGCACAGAAAATAATAAACATACTTACTGTGCACTAATTATCTATATCCCAAATGCACAACATAAATCTCAGTCATACACAAACATAATCATCAGTTTTACAATAAGATGATTCATAAGATTATTTTAATGCAAAAAAATATAATTGATATGTTAACAAGTGTTTCATAACTAATTTTACAAAATACTCACAAAAGTAATTTTAATTTTTTTATTGCTTAGAATATCGTTACTTTGCCTGCAAGCTTACCAATAAAAACACAACTTTCTCATGTAAAGTGTTTCACTTGCCCACGAGTACCAGATACCATATATTTTGAAGATCATCATGTTACAATATATGAGACTACCATAATCCAATACAAAAATATTTGAACACACATGGAACTGTGCAAATGAAATGAGCTTTTCTCTAAACGTGTTTCTGCTACTGCAAAATATCACCATGAAAATACACTCAGAAGACTAAATACACAGAAAAAATATTCAATACTCATTTTTGTCACAGTTTACATTTTTTGAAGTACACCTGCTAAAATAGTTTGATGGAAGCTATGTTAGCTATTATCTAATCTATGTTATCGGTATACACTAGCTTCTATTTTATAAATATTTAAGTACAATTACAAACTGTGATCACTACAAAATTCCCTGAATTAATGAACTTATAACTAACAACAGATGGATTACATAGCATATCTTTAATGGCTATATAAAGTCGCTTCTGAAGTACTTTAGTCAATGAGTTACTTCAACTCACTCGTTTTTAAAATTCAACTGTTCATAATGAATTAAGTTGTTCCATGTAATTCATTTTATAATATATTTGTATTTTTTTTCTACTTTTCCATTAGTACTGAATTATATTAATTATCTATTTCACTTACTAAATTAATTAATTAATTCAGTTGAATTAGTATAATTTCAGACCCAATAACCATGATTTGGGTATTATGAGGTGCAACAAAGCTGTATTTTGTATGCTACAACATAATGCACACACGTTTTCCTTATGAATTGGATATTTGTTGATAAAGCTTTCTTATAGAGGTTTATTTATTTTCAATAAAGTTACATCTTTTCTTCTAAAAATCTGAAAGAAATAAAATAATTACCACTGTCCAGTGAAAAAGTAATCAAGAACATAGCAAATTTGTAATTAAAATTGAGAGTACTATTATTTCAACAAATAACAATTTGAGCAGTACTTTAGTGCATGAAATACTAATGCCATTTATTCTTATTGGTTCCTTCATCTTTACTTGTCTGACTGTCTATTTACCTTCCTGTCTGTTTGTATCTCCCCCCCCCCCATTCTCTCGTACACAATAAAAGACTCAAGTGAGAGAGAGTGTAATTGTCTACTGCCTCATAAGCTGTAATTTTATCTGTTATCTCAAAATTAAAGGTAATACAAAAATTACATTTGTCTTATCAAAATAAAAGGTATTCATCTAAAACTCACACCAGTATTTATGAAAAGAAAACAATTGTTAACACTTTCTTTAAATAACCACACTTCACCAACATAGTACTTTTGTACTATGAAATAATTTTAAGCGTTATATGTTCTGTATATAACTTATTTTGCACAATGGTTTGTAGTGTTTGACATACCAAATTACCAATGGATTCTGTAGCACCATCCCATCTGTTACACAAACAATCAAAAGTTGTATATATTAATACACTCCTTATTTTTAAAATTTTGTTTATTTGGCAAATATTTCTCAAATGCATCAAATTCACACACACACACACACACACACACACACACACACACACACACACACACACACACACACACACACACACACACAAGCTATTACATTATTCAGAACTATTTTAAGATTCTGAACTAAATCTTAAAACTTTCTACATTGATTGAAACAACCATTTTTATTCAATTCTCATTTTACTGATACTATCACATAACAATGCAGATGCTCTATCTATTTTTTACAAGTGTCTGTACAAATGATTTATTATTTATGTACAAATGATTGATTTTTTAAATTCTTTAAAATTCTAATACACAAAGTAAACAGATAACGTTACTTCAAGCTTTGAAAAAGATACATAAATTTTAAAATAACACAATTTGTCTGTTATGAACAGGTAATGACTACTTGTTTTTACTATTTAAAAATCATTATAATGTTAAAACAAAATACTTACAATAAGAGTTACAGTTTATTAACTGTAAAGAACAAACTGTTATAAGACACATGCAGAAAACAACAATTTAATTATATTAACCCTTTCGCTGTTCTTTTAAACCATTTACTGGCTAACCAGCTAATTGACTTGATGCAAGGAAAGAGTTAATACAAATAATATAAGTGAACCTACTATACTTGTAAACTACATTATACAATTTCTTTCAATGTTTCCACAAAGTATTTCTGTAACATGATCTTTTAAATTCCACAAATACATTAAATAACAGAATTGCTTATTGAAGAAAACCACACAATACTAGACCAAAAGTTTAAAAAATGAAGTGAGGAATGTATCAGCAAAGGTCTGATACTAGGAAGACCAATTACACAATAGTGTGTAATTTATTGTACACTATATAATATAATTCTAATTGTACACTATATAATATAGTCTTATTTAGAATCCAAAGGTTCTTGTGTAGTTCTGGGGGTGTGCGCGCGTGTGCACACACACACAAACATTTTTATCCTACAGTAAGAATGGAATAATTATGTCTGAATATACTGAAAACATCGTATACAAACACAACTAATCCCTAACTATCAAGTTAGCCTAATGAAAAAAACACTAGTTAAAAACCTAATAGCGTTAGTTATAATATGAAACTGTATTTATAATATTATATCAGCTGACAAAGGTTTTTGAAGAGACCTGTCTATGCAAAAGCCCAGAAAGCTGAATGAAGAGGTGAACTGCTTAATGCAGGTTATAAACTGATTTTTAGCAAAAATAATAATAGCAAATTATTAATGAGCGTGCAAATTCAATTGTTTCAAATTGTGCAAATAATGCAAAATCTTAATTCATAAGCACTATAATATAATACACAAAAATTCAATTACAGTGGTTTTAATTATGCTATTGGTTTTTGTTTGAAAATGGATAAAATAGTTGCTGTCACATTCAAAGCTGAATATGGTATAATAAAATTATACAATTTGTTGCACAACTATAATTTATTAATTCACAAAAATTGTGTATGAATGCTGAAAACCAACATTACAACAAAAGAGCAGACAAAAATATTTGTATCTCTCGTATATCTAATACAAGGGTACAACTTTTTAAGCAGAATTACTGAATAAAAAGTTATCTAGACAGAAAAAAGAGGTCACTGTATCCTTATCAGTATTGGTGAACTGAAATTCCATGCATGCAAAACTTCAGTCTGTTAAATTTTACTCATTCAAATATACAACAACAATGGGCAATTACTATAAATCGTAAAACACTTATCCTAGTTATCAAACTGCTTATAAAAAATTATAACACAAGAATGAGCAATATTCCAAGGTTTTCAAAACAAAGTTTCAGAGTTCGTTTAAAGTATATCCTTTTGTGAGGTGTACATAAAACATTCATTATATGGCGGATAGTTAATATACATTTATTTATTTATGGAGGATTTTTATTCCCAAATAAATTGTACTGTTTCTTGTTATTCTGGGAAATTTGGTCCAAGTTAAGAAGTCCTAGCTTTGTTTTATGAAGAACTTTGTTCAGGTGCTTAGCTTTATATACCTGAAAAATAAATTATGAAGATCATCAATGCATGGGGAAGATAATTATTCTACAAAATAGACTATTCAAGACAATAACATCAGTGGTCAGTTGATCAGTAAGAGGTTTCAAAAGTACATACTGATACTTCTTAGGGAACAACTAGAAATACCTAACATACGGTATTTCAAAGTCATAAGTTTTTATGAAATAAAATATAACCGTTCCAAATTCATAATTTAAATTTGGAATTGGATATACTCCCAAAAAATCCTGGAGAAGTCAGTACCAGTTCCTCCAGGACATGACCAGAATGAAAAACTAGAAGAATTATAGTGTATTGCAGGGATGTTTATGAAGCAAAATATAGCAGTAAATTTTACATTTCTTTCTCTTGGATAAAATTTCTATTAGTAAATATGTACTGTATTGTAAATAGATTCTAGTGATTCTAAAAAAGTCCAGGGGTGTCATTCAAAATTTGTAGGCCCCACAGAAATTCTATAAATACATTTGAATTCAGCACAAAAAATATTACAATTTCAAATACTTTTAAATTTATAATGAAAAAAGTTTTGTATTATATAATTTTAATCCAATGTGTTCAAGAAAAGAAGAAATTCACATTTCCTTGGCCTTATCAATCTGAAAATAAGTTTATTTTAAGGTAGTGTACCATCTGTGCAGAAAGAGGGGGTCAAACTAGGATAAGATGGTTGGATGATGTGCAGGAAGATCTGAAAAGAATAAATATGTGGTGTTATGCTGAGATGGCAATAACTAGGAGACGTTGGAGAAGACTGGAGTTGGAAGCTAAAGCTAATGTTGGGCTGTAGTCCTGAAGAAGAAGTGTACCATCTGCAATTAACTAAGAATATACAATTTTCTAAACAAGTGGAAAAATAATTTTCCTCAGTACAAGTTAAACAACCACCCCCAAAAAACTGTTGCTAAAGCTCGTGAAAACAATATACATTTAAAATAACAAATCACATGATTGTTGTTGAGGATTACTGGTACTCATAAAGTTAATCACATCCTTATCCTAATATATGTAATTTCACAGAGTGAATTTGTCTTGCATAGCATCTATTATGTGCTGACATGTCTCATTTGGCTTCCAATTTAGGGCCATATAAATAAAGTGAAACTTCTGAAGTATTTAAGATATGATTTAACAATTTAATGTCATATGTGGGCATACAATACCCAAGACTTAGTAAAATAAAGTCACCTTGTTTCAGTGGCGTAGCTAGGCTTTTTGACGCCCGGGGCAAGGATATCGTCGGCCACCTCGCCTTCACAATTAAAAGGGGACAAAAGAGGAAAAATAAAGGCCCATCCAGTGAACAAAGTACTTAATAAATGCAAATGTGTAGATTTTTGTATGAAAGCACGTCCAGCAAACGTCTTAACAATATTTGTTAAGTCAAAATAAAGAAATTACATATTATAATATTACCGGTACTCAGTTTGTATACACTTATTAGTAAAAAAATGTAGACTATAAAAAAATGAGTAATATAAAAAATTTGTAACATAAAAATGTTCTAATAAACATGCAAATTCCTTGTAGGCCTAAAGCACATCGTCAAAACAATATCCTAAAGCAACATAAAGTTAAACAAAGAACTACATTATATTAAAACTAATAAAATTAATCACTTACCATTACAGGTTAATGGTTCCGTCTTTTATTAATAAACATTTAATATTTATGTTTAATATTTAATAAATATTTAAAACAAGACATTTTAAAATGTAACTTTCCTGGTCTTAACTGCTGCAAAATCGGTTGTTAAATCACTAATCTAAAGATGAAGCAATGTCGTTTTCAATTGAAAGTATCGCTAGATTTGATACCCTGTCATGAGATATTGTTGATCGTAGGTACGATTTAATCAATTTAAGTTTACTAAACGATCTTTTACAAGACACAGACATTAGTAAGGTAAGAACATTTTTTAAAGCTGTTGCTAGTGTTTTGTAGGCTTCTAATCTCATTGAAGAAATGTAATGTAACAGTCCCTGAGATGTAAAGTCTTTTTGTTCTCCGTTAACTTTTTCCGTTTTTAATAAAAGTATGACGTCTTTCAAGTCACAGAACAATTCTTCACTGTTTAGGTCATGTGGATACAGTTTTGCAAGAACTGTGCACTTAACATTGATTTCGGAAAGCTGTTCCTTAAAATGTATATTCCCATCATTTACGTACGCCTCAAATTTACAGAGGAACCCAAAGCGTTATTCTAACTCTTTTATGTTAGAGAAACGGCTTGAAAATTCAACTGACAGTCTGTCCAAAATTTCTATTAGAGAACGTCAGATTTCTTGCAGAACGGTTAATGCAGAATCATCTGCATACTCCCCTGGCATCGTGTGATTCCTTCTTATCCTTTTTGTGATACTGACACCCCCCATTCATTACACATCTGCTCTGCTTTAGTGTATCGGAACATTGTCACACAGCTCATTCCTCCAAACTTGTAATTTGTCCATTAGCGTCTCCAGAAGAATCAATGATCGAATAAAGCTCATTCCTTTGGTCTGCAAGATTTTCTGGATTTTGTCCATAGAAGAAAGAATATCTGTCCAAAAAAAGAGCAAGGTCATAAAATTAAAGTTTTCTAAGTATTGCATTATTTATTAATGGTGCATCTTCCCTCGAATCAATTATTTCAGTCTGCGTATCCCTCAGTTTCTCCAATGCAGCGATCACTTCAACCAGCTGAGTGGATATTGCTTTCACCGCATCTGCTTTTGCTTTTGAACTCCACCTGGTACACAATGGCCTTTCAGAGTAATATTTACGAAGTCTTTAAGAACACTCCATCTATGAGTGGAACATGAAAAGAAGGTGAATAGACGTTGAGATAAAAAAAAAATCATTTTCAAAATGATAAATTCACATTTATATGGTGAGTACATAAAAAAGAGAACTAAATACAAAACAAACTAATATTTCCATAATAACTAAATATGGAACAATACACAGGCTAGAAAGGTTTCTCTGATACAATTTTTTGCAGTGTTCAAAATTAAGTCATTTTACTACAAGTAACAAATTTTGTTTTTCAAACTAAATTTATACAGTGGTTTATGTTATTCATGTTATAACTAATATACTATGCTTATGAAATATTACAACTATACATAATGTATCTTCTGTACAAAGCAATTAATTTAATAAATGCATTCTCATTAAAAAATCAACTAACATGATATTATCACATACATGAATAGCCTAGCTTTGTATTTTGCAGCAAATTTATGTTATTTCTTAATGTTCAATTGTTTTTAGAAGAGTAGAGCAGAATAAAAAAAATGTATGAAGTACTTACAAGGAAAATACTGTAAACACATAAAAATACATATTAAATTCTAAATAATATACTTAAATATGAAATGTACCATATTATTTGCATGTGATTAAATTTTAAATCACAATACATAGAGCTAAAATAAACTTAATAAAAGTAATTTTCCTAGAGGTTTAAGATACAAAGAAATAATGGTTCAAATTAAATTTCTGCAACTGATCGTAAATCATACGTGCATGTAGAATTACATTTCGAGGGGGGGTCAACTAAAAGGGGAGGGATTAGTCACCTATCTCCTAACAATATTTCTATACATGAACAGAATCAATTTTGTTCAGTAGATACAATATTCAGACTTGCCTTAAAAAGGTAATAAAAGAATATGGCATGATTGTTTTAGCTGAGTAAGAAATTTTGGGGAATAAAATTCCCCTAAACCCCCTTACCAATGCATATGTCAGGCTACTTATTTCAACCCAAGATTTATTACTACAACAATATATTTTTTAAATTACTGATTTTATGACAAAAGCTTCCTAAAAAACCCCATGACTGGATGAAAATTTGAGGCCATCATTATAACTGTCTCAAAACGAGAAGGCAGAAGTCAATAATGTGCATGTAAACATGCGCGCGCGCGCGCACACACACACACACACACACACACACACACATGTACCCAGGGTAGTATTAGTTTAAAAAGAATATGACGAATAGTTTTACATATTTTGTGCATGTTGCCTCTTGAAAGTGTACACCTGGCCTGATAGTGTAAACACAGCGTTTGTGTGTGTGTGCCAGCACAGACCTGCAGTATACTACAAGGGGGGAAACATGAATTGTTGGTTTTTATCATTAAATCAGGTATTGACAGGATTAAAATACATTAATTAACATGTTTTTACCTGTTACCAAAGACATATCACAATTCTAAAAACAGCATTAGATTAAGGACATTTAAACGCGTACACTGATGCAAAATTATTGCAGAAAAGTGCACTAATGAAGATGTTATATTAATTACTACCGTAATTAACGAGTAAGTTATATGTAAATGACAAGTGAAAATTACAAAGACAATGCAACCACTCACGTAAAGATAAAATTTACGTGATCACGAAAACGGACTAAAAAGTGATCAGTAAAAAAGGATGCTACACTCGAATTGACAAAATTTAACATGTCAAAAACAATATCTGACATATCAGTTTGCCGTCTACTATAAATACCTCCGGCAATTTTGGGCAAAGTCAGACTCAAGATATCTTCACACGTTGTCACTCTGCCGGTCTGCAGACCAACTTGAGAATTCATCATCATCTGCAATACACCACGATTGATGGAGGATCCTTATCCACAACAAGCTATACAGTACCGAGAACATCACACCGTTACACCATCATCATCATTATTTTATCATTCAGGACACACACACACACACACACACACACACACACACACACACACACACACACACACACACACACACACACACACACACACAAGGTAACTTCGACAATACGCAGGTGACAAATGAACAATTATATTTTTGTGCAAAGAACTCATAAAGAACCAAATATGAGATAGTAAAGACTTAAAAACTTAAATGTAAACAATATAAATATTTAAAGTAAAAACATAAATTGGTAATTAAAATTAATAATTTTCTTCTGTTTATTGGCTGTGTCATTAGAAAACATAAATATCCTTAAAGTAAATGTTATTTTTTATTAAAATATTCATAGCAACAATTAAATTTTATTTTAGTAAAGTTAATATTATTTTATAAATGAGTTGCTATTTTAATAATGAGTCACAGTCAGATGCCCATGCAATATAAAGTAACTGTATAATTTGTTCATCATATATGTTTAGACATTTAAGATTATGTTATTAATGTGTGCTGAATAGCAATGGTATGTTATGTTTTACAGAGTGTAAACTTATAAAAGATAATATTTTGAATTTTATAATTTCAATTTTTAATAATCAAGTAATTTCTTTGCAATATTTAATAAACTGTTGATTGATTATTTTAATATGTTTTAATTAATTATTTCATGTCATCAACAACTCACTCCTCTTTGTAAAAAAATACGTTTATTGTGAAACCACATACAGTAGACGCCATATAGTCCGGCCTCGGTTGGATCGGCCGTCGGATGGTTCAGCCAGCCATATGGTGAGTCACACAGTCTAGACGATGTGCCAGTGTTTGCCTAACCCGGCTGTCGAAGGTTTTAGAAAATTAATTTTAAAATAACGCGAACGCAAGGGTCAGTTAAAGCGACGAGATTTGGACGACACCGTTGAAGCGGCGCGCGCATTCTATGGGCCAGTGGGGCTTTTTGTTGCAGCGTAACTGCTGAATTCAGTCACAGACCGGCACTCAGAGAAACAACAGACTCCTGATCCGAACAGATTGTACTACGCAGTTGTTTCTTCTACTCTGATGGCAGGGAAAATTTACGAGACTTCCCGGTAAGTGATCATAGCATCTTATTGTGTGAGTCAAAAATAATTAGATTTAATTAACGAAATTTATGCACCCGTATGAGAAAGACGAATGGTTTGGTGCGACCCGGCAGTGGGTATATTAACAGATTTATTTAATGTTCAGTATGTACAGCTCATATTCTTTTTATGATTATTATAATATAAGAGTCACGGTAATTGTTTCATAGAGTGGTATATAAATTATAAGCGAAAGTCAGTGCGTGGGCATGGAGTTGAATTGTGCACGTGCAGGCAACAGAATGCACGCGTGTTCTTTTTAATTAATTCTGGCAGTAAAAATAACTTGTGAGACCACCCTTAGAGGAAACACTATTAATATTTTAGTTGTGTGCAACTGTGAGTACCTTGAATGTGATCATTTTTTGGCAAATTGCAATAATTGTGCCACCACGTGGCAATCTAACCTGTTGGATTCTGTCGGCGCGTGTTAAGAGCTCGTGCAAGGACTTTTACTCTATGCCTTTTAATAAGATCTTTTTATTTTTTGAATTAATCATCCCATGGTAGACTTTATTACTCTTTAAGCAATTTGCAAAGAAATTATAACCGAAACTTTGTGCTTTTATCTTGAGTTGGTTGAAGGCCCGTTCTGAGGTTATTTACCTGGGAACTTGGGTGGACAATTTTTATGAACAGCATTTCTAATTTTTGTGAATTCCCAGGGTTCTCGCCTAAAGCCGGAGATGCTGGTCTTGCTGATATAACTCCATCTTCATCAGCCATGAACCATCATACACACACCTGTTCGGAGGAGGGAGTCTGGTGAACACACTCAAGATGAAGCACATGCTCATAATTAGGGTGATATGAACTCTTTTATTTTTCGTTGGCCGGGCCTGCCGTGCTCCTGATTCACAGTTTAAATTTCTTTTGAAACCATGTGCCCACGTGGCTAGACAGTCTGCTATAGGGTGTGTCAGCTGAACATTCATTCTGAACATCATGTGACTTTAATAATTTAACTTCATAAAACTAAGTACGATGTTTGTAATTGTGTGCTGCACTGGGGGAGCGTGCTAGAGATTTTTTACACTTAAATATTTTCATATATAGCCAATAGTCATTACCATGCTTACTACAAAATTTATGTCACATGTTAGGGGTTCTGTTCCGGCTGGTTCAGAACGGGGTTTATATTTTAATTTCATTTTGGTTTAACATGTAAGGGCTGGGGGGGTTTCGTTTTCCTTTTTTGGCTGTTTTCGGGGGGATTAAAGGGGACATAGTTTTTGCCAGGCACATGTTCATGCAGTTTAAGGCAGGTTTGATTCCTGTCACACATGGTTAAGTACAGGCTGGCGCGCTCCCACATCTGCTAGGATACAACAGTCAGTTATTATAAACTCATTTATATACAGCCATCCGGCTTTAACAGAAAAGAACTTTCATATTTTTCTGGGCATATACTTATTAATTTTTTGACCTCGTAAAGGCATATACTGTTTAATTTTTTTTGACCTTGTAAAAGCATATACTACTTCATGTATCCATCTGGATTTGTAAAACAAAAATTAACGTTTCATAAACTCATACCAATTGCTTAAAATCAGGTGATGAGGAATTTTCTCATTTATGTGATGTCTAAGAAACTTAAAGAATTTCATATGCTCATGGTGGGCCAATTATCTGATACTATCTATACATATGGGCGGTCCGGTCTCTCTTATGGTTTATGAGTGATTATCATCCTTTCGGGGGGTTTTTCTTATTTATTTAAATTAATGGAAATTGATGAATGACGGTGACTGAAGGGCGAACATTTATGATTGCCGGTTTTAGGGATTGGTAGAAACACTGCCTGTTGAGCATGCGTATTCCAAGGGTATCAGGTGTTTATAATGTGTCTATAATTATGAGTGTATGTGTCTTTATGCTTCTGTACGTGTTGTCAATGTTAAGTGTTAGTCACAAAAAGGGGGAAAATTATATAATTACGGAATGTTGTCGGATATACATATATATATGATAATTACTGATATACAGACCTTGTCTTTTGACACTATTAAGGATATGGGACTTGTTTATTTATTATGTATTTTGTGGGTTATTCCTGATATTATGTGACAATTATGTGATAATTTTGTGATTTACATGTAGCGAATTATGGGGTACAATAAAAGTTGTTATTGTTAAATTACAGCCGAGTTTCATTGCAAGTCCCGTCATACTGGACCCAGCGCATTTTTGGCTTCTCTAGGCTCGGGCCTAGTTTTAAATAACTTGTGGCTTCTCTTCCAAAAAAAAAAAAAAAAAATATAAATACAAAAAAAAACAAAAAAAATTTTATATACAACATACAAAAGGAAAGAGGGGTTACAACGAGCCTCCAGTGACAGGCCCCAACTTGTTAAACGGAAAATATATGTAGCTCAGTTGACTCTCGCTTTTGTTCATGTGGGGTGTATGTCTTATGTTGTGAGTTCTCTGTATATACCGGTAGTCTGTGTAAATATATATGTGTATATAGTAATAGCGTATGTATCTGTATAAATAAAAACATTTTCCAACATGAGTGTGAAACGAAAACACACGTTCATGACTATGGACCAAAAATTACAAGTCCTTCAGCGTCTCGATAAGGGCAAATCGGTCCAGAGTATTAGAGTCCAGTAATTTCTGTGTGAGTTTGTTGTAATTTTCCTTGTTGTTTACTTGCTACCATGGAGTAAGGGTGAGTAATTATAATTATTAATAATTTATATATACTGTATTGGGTCATTTATTGTATGGATCATTCATTAAAGATCGTTATTTCATCATTATAGGACTTTCCTATTATGATATTAGGCAGTATATTCCTGTACACATTTATCCTGCAATATTTTTAAATGTTCCTGGAAATTAGCTTGCAGTGCAATACCTGTATTTCATACACTACTAGTTACACTTTTATACAATTCAGATTTTGAAGCCTATTGCAAGCATATATGCAGCCACTGTCTTTAATCTAATATGTGCTTGTCTTATAAAATTCCAAACTTTTTCTAAGAGAACAAAGTAACACAGGGTCAGTACGGTATTCTAAGGTTTTTTTTTTTATCATTCTGAGTACAAGCATAACAGTGTTTCAAGTAAACTATACAGATTATTTTCTTCCCTAAAGAACCACAATGTTCAATTTTTGGTGGTAGAGAAAGGGCTACTTATATGGAGAACTTGTGTGTTCAACAGTCGTTTTACAAGACATCATGAAGGGCAGAAGGCATAAACAAGACGATAGCGGTGCTTCAAAATTAGAGCTGTGATGTTTAAAGATTGTCTGTGAAAATATCCTTAAATTGTTAGAATGGGGAAGCACAACAGTAATGGATAATGCCCCCCTTATCATTCAGTTGCTTTATAAAATTCAAAACATCCACAAGAATGTCATTACCAAATGGTTGCAACAAAAGCCTAACCAATTTCTGGCACCTGACACTAAATCTGAACTTTCCCATAAAATTGCAAACTCTACCTAAAAAGAAAGCCTTAAATATATGAGTTCAATCACTTCACAAATGAAATGGGACTAAATAATATACAATGCCACTACAACACGACAGAATTCGTGTAATTATAAGTAAAGCATAGGGTTGCAAACAGAAATATAAATAACGTGTAAACATTTGTTAACAAAAAAAATTAAAACAAAGACTGGAAAAACTAGTACAATATGCTGAAAAATAGTATGAAGAAAAGGACTTGCAAAAATCAAACAATGAGGATAGTGAAGAATTCAGAAGTGCCAGAGTGACCAAAGACATTGACAAAGAGCCAATCACTATCACAGATATTGTTTCAATGTGCCAGTATTATTGATATGTTATTGTAGTAGAATAGTAGTGTCCAACCCATGGTCAGAGCATGCCAATTAGCAGCACACAGAGGCATAGTTAGCACCATGTTGTAAGAAAAAAGTGTATTTTTTCTTGAATCTTGTGTTACTGGCTGTAAAACTTCTACTGAATTTAAAATAATTTCAAACACATACTTTTCACATAATTTTAAAGTTGGCCTATATTAAAATTGAGAGAGAGAGAGAGAGAGAGAGAGAGAGAGAGAGAGAGAGAGAGAGAGAGAGAGAGAGAGAGAGAGAGAGAGAGAGAGAGAGATATTGAGAAATAATATACTCAAGTGGTAAGCCCAAGGTTTCACAGTTGGATACAAGTTGGCTACCACCAACTATATATCCAATAGTGATATAGTATATAGTAATATACCTTCAGTTATAGAATATGGCACATGCCAGCAACTTCGCATGACTATTTAATTATCATTGGATGTGAGCGAAACAGTTTCACTTTTGAAGAAAACTATACATTAACTGACTTTTTTTTGAGGCCTGTGCTAATCTACAAGATTGTTTTGTAGAATTCAAACTGCATCTGCAGATCTGCAGTGGATCAACTGTGTAGCAGTTGCAATAGAATCAAGAAAAATAAATTTTTCATCCATATAATTCCACTTGTACTTTTAAATTTATCTGAAATAGATTCATTACATAGTTTTACTGGTAATAAATCAATTATATCTCACTCAGTTTATAGTAAACGCCATACCTATGATACAAATAAAGTACAAAGGAACTAACACATTTTTGTTAAGTAACTTTAAATAGGATAATATCTACAATAACTGGAGCTATAACAATGTTACAAATCTCATTTTGTTTCAAAGCATAGAAAAAAATTATATGAAAATCAACTTGACATATTCATGACTACTAATAAATCTTAAATACACAGAATAATAATGTCAAACATCAAAAAAGACTAATAAATTAGTAATGTAGATTATAAGACATTTTCAAATTTTCTGCTAATTAGAGTTAATCTTTCAAAACAACCTAAAATAATAGTTAAATTCATACCATTAAAAACCACACAGGCTTACAAAGTCAGTCTGTGAACAATACACAATACACACTCAATAAAGTATCTCATGGTTTGGTTCAAACAATATAGTGCGTGGAACAAGCATCATATAACCTAAAAATATTTCACTTCCGGATACTAGCACCAAACTTTGAGGGCCAACTAAATACATACCAAAGACTGTAAATCAGCCGGGAGACAACCTTAGAAATGATTACGTCACGAGCAGTGACGTCATCAATATGGCCGCTCAGCCGATTTTATAAAGTCGCATATCTCAGAAACCACTGATCAGATTTTGATCAAATTGGTCTCATTTAAAAGAACAGCTGTTTATCTAAAAGAAATGTTATTACATATATTGCTGTAAATGAAATAGTTCTTGAATATTCCTTCAATTATTACATTTTTAGCGAATTTCCCGAAATTCAGCTATTACAGTAGGTCGTGATGTGCGACTTTCACCCGGAACCATGATAGAAATTTGTTTTAAGGTCCCTAGAGTACAAAAATCATAGTGGCAAAAAATGTTATATATGTATATATATATATATATATATATATATCAAAAAATGTATATATCAAAAAAAATATATACATATCTATATATGTGTCTGATAGCACGATAACTTTTGAAGGAGGTGTCCAATCTGAATGAAACTTGGTGGAAAAATCAATCATGCGAGTTCGTAAACCAGCAAAATTGGGCCAGGGCAACCCCCCCATTTCGAATTTTGAAAATTTCAAAAATTGATTTTTAATATTTTTATGTTTGTACTATGCTTTTTTGTGCTCATTCCAAATGTGTATGGACATAATAGATTAAATGGTGATGAGTTAAAACTAGTTCAATGGCTCATTTTATAATTTTTCTCAAAAAAAAAACGATAACTTTTGATTTTTTTTAGAACTTTTAAAGGAATTGTCCGATTTGAGCCTTCTTCTTGTTTTTGTTCGGAGCATCTGCCAGGGAAACTTACCAGAGTTTCTTTCAGCACTTGAAAATATATGCCCTTGGATGTTTGCACTTGATCATGTGAACTATGCTAAATGGTTGCATATTTTTGTGCACAGCCTGTGGAAATTACCAGAGCTTCACCCCACGGTGTACGGGGAATTTTTGAAAGGAAACTTTCTAGGCTGTAAAACACAACGAAGCTTCTCACGCATATCTCATGATCAGATCCATGAACAAAACAACAAACTTGTAAAACTTGCTAGTGCAAAACTATACCTTCTGAGCAGCACAGATGCATTACTGTGGTGGATGACTGCTGGCCCTGAAATTGCGCGCATGAACAGTGCGTTTGAAGAAATCAACAACTTGAATCAAAAAGCTACGTCTAATGGAGGTAAACACCACGAAGATAACAAATCATCTGAAGTTCGCTTTTATAAAAATGTATGTGATTTAGTTAAAGTCTATCAGGAGCATGGTAATCCATTTGAAGAGAAAGAGCTTACTACCGTAAACAGTAGTAAAGTAGTTATGAGCGAGGTAGCAGCAAAATCTGTCTTTGAAGCCCACATCAAAGGAGAAAAACAATACTCCACCTACGTGAATGATCGTTTAGTTTTGGGGAAAATTTCTATTCATGATATCATCAAATGGAACAACCTTCCATTCTTCAGTCAGAAAAAACCTGCCCTCACATCCAAAGATAAAAATAAGTTGGCACATCTGAGAAAGGATTCCAATGTATTTTGTCGGCTTTACGCTGCAAGCCAAGTTAGACATGGAGACATTGTAACGTGTCCAAAATTGGGTTATTTTATTTATTACAGTATGGGGTATTTGCATTTTTATTTATTTCATTTTGTGTGGGATTTTATAAATTTATTGTGAAAGTTTTATTTCCCGGCGAACGTTATTTCCATTACAACAGAACACATGGCAAGTAGAACAGTTTGAAACAAAGCAGTAAGACGCAGTTGTTGTCGAGTAACGCGGCAAGGAATTCGCGCCACCCTAATTTTTCTCAGAACTCTGTATATGTGTGACGACGCCCGCACTTAACATCTCAGGACGGGGCGCTGAAGTGACGCCGTGAAACTCCAACGTCGATGCAAAAAATGGCGCATGAACGAAAAGTTTGTAACACCAACCAGCCAGCTACAGGAAATGTATTTAAGCCCCGCCCGCTGCTAGTGACATCAGTATAGCAGAGGCAAATATCGTCCCCGGTGACCACACAAATAACGACTATGTTCCATGCATAGAGGGAATACACCACAGCAATTATGCATGAACGGCGACGAAAATCTGTTGGCCGTGAATACGAAGTTCCGCCCGCTCAGACAAGCACGCTTCCCAGTTACGCTATATGCGCCGGCCGGCACGGAGCTAAGTAGGCTCTCTACAAAGTTTTTTTTATTTTTTCCAGTAAAAAGTGTAACCACAGTAAAATTTCATGTGACCGCGGTCCATCCATCAAGTGGAACCGAATCAAATGTTTTCGGACAATAGAAACAAGTAATTTACAGGAACGATGAGTGCGCGCGCGAAGCACGTTGCCGGCGTTTTTTTTCAGTAAGGGCTGGGGCTTTATTATAAAATGGTATTTGGGGTTTAATAATGAAGTTTTGTTAAAATAATGTATGTAAGTGCGTGTGTAAAGCAGGCTGGGCTATCTTAGAGTAAGTAATAGTAAGTAAGTATAGGAAATAAGATATGGTAGTTGCACAACCTTAGAAACATGTAAAAATATATTTGGATAAAACGTATGAGTTCAACACTTTTGATCAATAAACAAAAAATAATTTCTCTTCCAAGACGCATTGTAAGAGTTATTCACGCCACCTTGAAAATTACGCTTGTATCCCAAAGTACGTATGAAACCCTGGACCCAAGAATACACAAGAACGGTAAGTGTAAGTTTTGTTTATTATTGTTTATGTTATTTAAATGGTGATGAATTAGTAGTTTAACAACATGGAAGAGTTCTTTTCTCATGAAAACAGCACGTATCCCCCATCTATTTCCGAATTCGGTGAACTACGTCTCCCTTCCAGTAAAGCTGACATTGTATCATGTGTTAAAAAAACATGCAGCCTATCAAGCGAAATTACTGCACCTGCCCTAACGCCAACTGTATCTGCCCTAATCATTGATGGAGCTGCCCTTGTGCACATGTTGACACCAGGAGCAGGAATTACTTTTCAGGAATACAGCGACTGTGTTGTAATGCCCTATATAAAGACAAGATTAGGAACCGTTAGTAGAGTGGACATTGTGTTTGACCAGTATATTAAAGGAAGTGTAAAGTCTCAAACTCGGCAGTCTAGAGGTTGTGGTTCCCGGATAGCAGTCAAACCTAGAGTAAAGATGCCATGCAATTTTAAACAGTTTTTGTCTGAAGAAAGCAATAAGGAGGAACTGTTTAATATGTTGGAAACTAATCTAGTTTCAATAGAAAGCCCCGGGAAAGAAATATTTTGCACTTTGAAGGATAAAGTATTATCATCAGTCGGAGAAGAGAGTGTAGTCTCAATTTCTCCATCTTCGCATGAGGAAGCAGATGCACGGTTTCTTTTGCATGCATCGGATGCTGCTATGCATGGACACAGCAAAGTTGTTATTAAAACAGTGGATTCGGATGTGATTTCCATAGCTTTATTTGCATTTCCACGCATTGCAGAAGCCGAAGAACTGTGGAGTGAGTGTGGATCAGGGAAAAATTTACAATATTTGCCTATTCATGAATTATATTCAAAGCTTCCCACTGGAGTATCCGAGCTGATTCCATTCTTCCATTCATTCACTGGGTGTGACACGGTGCCGTCGTTTTCTGGCATTGTGAAAAAAAGTGCTTGGAAAACATGGATGTCATTTCGTGATGTTGATTTTGCCTTCCAAGAATTTTCTATTTCAGCAACAACAGTTATGGCCGACAGCATTGCATTTTCTGTACTTGAGCGTTTTGTGGTATTAATGTACCATGCCACAAGTACAGCAGAACATGTAAACCAAGCACGCAGAATACTGTTTACTCAGATGAGTAGAAAGACAGAACATATCCCGCCAACAGCGGATGCCTTATTACAGCACTTAAAACGTGCTATATTTCAATGTAACGTTTGGAGAAACTGCTTGACAAAAAGACCTTCAGTTAACGATCCACACCAGTGGGGTTGGAAAACAGATGATGGCACCACGTTCAAACCTCTCTAGACAACAATTCCAGACATAACCAAACATTGTCAAGAACTGGTGTCGTGTAAGTGTAAGGAACGATGTACTCAAGCCGCTGTGTAAAAATTGGACTTAGGTGCACTCTTTTGTGTGCTTGCGAAGGTCATTGCTCAAGAATAGACGAATAATGAGCTGGTTACGTTTACATGAATGCACAACCTTGTACCACTCAGGTAATTGTTTTATGTGTTGTTTGTATGTATATATTTTTACAGGAATAATTAATCTTGAAAAATGAGAAATTCTTATTAAAACCATTGTAACTGAGTAAAATTGCTACGAAAAAGTTATTTGTTAAGAATAAATTATATTTTTAAATTTCACCTCGTATTATTACTACCATTGAAACCATCGACAGGAAAATAACAAAAATGTGTAAAAAAGCCCATTCGCAGGACCTGCTAAACTTAGCGAATTTCCATCAGGCTTACTAAAAAATGGTTTAAAACGTTTGTGGTTTAATTTTGACTTAAAATCATGAAATAAAAGAAGACAAATTGAGTACAAATGTTTAATATTCCAAAAAGATTAACAGGGAATTCGCAAATCAAAATAACCATGTTTCCTATTTAGTGCTATTTGACCTATTATGCCAAAACACATTGAAATGGACCAGAAAATAACCTATAATAAAAATGGGAAACAATGTGATTTTTGACATTTTCAAAATATAAAAATGGGGGTTTTTCTGCCCCAATATTGCTGATTTACGAACGTGATTTAGGTATTCACATGATTGATTTTTCCACCAACTTTCATTCAAATCGGACAATTCCTTGAAAAGTTCTAAAAAAAGTCAAAAGTTTTCGTTTTTTTTTGAGAAAAATTACAAAATGAGCCACTGAACTAGTTTTAACTCATCACCATTTAATCTATCATGTCCATACACATTTGGAATGAGCACAAAAAAGCATAGTACAAACATAAAAATATTAAAAATTAATTTTTGAAATTTTCAAAATTTGAAATGGGGGGTTGCCCCAGCCGAATTTTGCTGGTTTACGAACTCGCATGATTGATTTTTCCACCAAGTTTCATTCAGATTGGACACCTCCTTCAAACGTTATCGTGCTATCAGACACGTATATAGATATATATATATGTGTGTGTGTGTGTATAATATATATATATATATATGTTTTATTAACATTTGTGCGTCCGTCTAAACAAATTTTATCATCGTCGTGGCGTCTGTTAGATTTTGACGTCCGTATATTGGACGCCAAAATGTAATCCCTTATAGAAAATGTGTTCTGTAGAATAAAAGTTTATAAGTTCCACAAACACCCTTTATGGCCACATCGCTAATGAGAAATCTTAATTTTTTTAACTTTCAACTCATTATTTTGGCACCACGAGTTTTTTAGTTTTTACCTGCGGGTGCCAAATTGACAGACTTTTGAAAATTGATATTCAATATGTAGTTCATGGTTTGTCCACCACGTAGTACTACCATCGTCTGTATACACTCTGCGTGCCTTTTTTTCATTTAGTTTGTAATCATTGTGGAATCCGTGGATATGGCAACACTGTCATAGCATAAACGCACAGGGTCAAATAACAAACGCAATCCAAGGCTGATTCAGACTGTGCTAAGTGGGTCAAAGATTATGTCCTTTTTTAATTATTCACTTGTGTTTCTCTCATATTCATATTTTCACTTATAAGTTCATTTTCCCACTTCCCTCATTTTTCTTTCTCTTACCTTCCCCACTTTTGATTTTATTCTCTTTATAAACCGTTTGTGTGCTTTACAATAGTGCATATCATGAATCAAAAGAAAAAGTGGTAGAGGGAGAGGAGAGAGATCGGGGCGAAAACGTTAAAAATTTGATTCTTCACAACAGTTTAATTTTTCTGTATTTTTCTGTGAAGAAAGAGAAAGTGTGTGTGTGTGTGTGTTGTGAGTGAGAGAGAATAACACTTATATTAAAATGTTATATCTTTCTGTCGAAGGGTTAGAGAGTTAAAACAAAAGGAGACATGGTGTGGGAAAGAGTGAGCGTGAGCGAGCGACAGGGAAGGACAGAGAGAAAGAGTAAGTGAGAGGGGTTAGTGACAGGGTAAAAATATTTAAAATTTGATTGTCATTTAAAATTTAATTTCTATTAGAGTATGACGGGGGGAGGGGGAGGGAGGGAGGGAGGGAGGGAGGGAGGGAGGGAGGGAGAGAGAGAGAGAGAGAGAGAGAGAGAGAGAGAGAGAGAGAGAGAGAGAGAGAGAGAGAGTGAGAGAGGGGGGCAAGAAGGCAGAGAGAGAGAGTAAAAATAACAGTAGTACGTGCATTAGCGTTACTACCGAGACGTCTGAGGAGGGGGAGAGGCTAGGAATGAATATGCGACTGTTAAGCTACGTTTACACTGCGAGAAAATTTCGACAGGAAATACGCAAGCAGTGTCCAGTAGGTGTTTGCACTAAGACGCCGTTTTTACCGCGAGAGATTGTGCAAGTGTTCACTACGTGCTTGCACGAGCTAATGTCATAATTTATTCCAACAGATGTATGAAACTCCGTTTACACTAGACAGTAAGTTTGGGCAAGTAGTCCTGTCGCAACTTTCCCCGCCGAGCACTCTTCAGAGAGGTGTCAGCCATGGCAAGTTGTTTATTAAAACAGTAAATTCAAAATAAATAACTATTGTATGTATTTTTTTATTTCCCGGTTAAATGATTGTCGATTTAGATAAAGTATTGATTTAGTAAAATACAGTATGGTTTTAAGTGAAAAAATATATGATTTTCTTTTTGAGAGTCTAGGTTGAATTTTGATATTGTTTTTTGTGAAGCATCATGTCAAACATGTCAAGCATGTATAGGTGCTTGGTGACTGACAAACTAAACAAATGAAATATCTTGGCTTCATAATAGACAATAATCTCTCATGGAAAAGTTTTATTTGTAACCTGAAAAAATAGTTGTATACATTCTTATGAAAATTCTATTTGTTATGAAATTTTTGTCCTAAAAATAACTATTCCTGGATAACATCCAGATATGTCTTGTGATCAATTCGCGGCCGGGTAATTGGTTAGTTCGAATTGCTTCCTATAATTGTCATGTGTAAAAGTTTTCGTACTGATGACTAACAAAATTGTTTCATGAAGGTATGCAGCAATTGTCAGATGTAGTACTATCAAGGAGAACTATTTATAACAGAAACCAGCTCTTGTGTATACAGTTGAAGACATAATATTCAGTCCACTCCAAGAGTGTTTAATAAACAAACTCGATTTCATTCAGCGTGTGGCCTTGCATAAGTAGTCACAACTGTTATGTGATTATAAACACCAGACAGGGTTATGAACGAAAGAAGCCATGCTTTATATCCGCGTAAAAACGAGTGATATTTTTAAATAATGTCCATTTTAGATAATTTATTTACATTTTCTGATATACCTAATTATCATCAGTAAATTATACGTAACAGTCTAACAAGTATTTAGATTACTACTCCTACTTTATTACATATTTGCACAAATATTCCAGAAATATTTCAGTGTTCACGTAAGTTTTATAAGAACAGAAGTAATGATCACCTAATTTAGTGTTTATTAGTTTAAAATGCTTCAAGTTTAGCAAATATTCCATTGCCAGTATTGTATTATTGGTATTAAGTTTATGACCTGGGATAAACGAGTGCGCACACCCATACACACATATAAACTCATGAGATTTCAACAATCTGATGTTGAAGACTCCAATCGTGGATATTTGATAGATACAACCTTTTTAGACTTTGCTTATTGTGGGAAACATTGTATAGAATAACGTTAATCGAAATGTACCTATTTACTTTATTCTGCTGTTAATAAGATACTCAAATTCGATTGCGTTTTGTAATGTATTTGTATTTGTATTAAGTATGAACTACAAAGTTTTAATTTAAATTAAGATTTGGTGAAGATCGGTTAAGGGAAAGGGGTAGTTTACCTGCAACACTTTATGTTTTAACAACGGTAATTTATTCTATGACGAACGATAACAGCCGCAAAATCAAACAGAATCGAATAAGTTTGTGCATACTGCCCTGATTTCTAGAGTACTCAAGACTTGTTGTTTTTGGTGAAGATCGGTTAAGGGAAAGGGGTAGTTTACCAGCAACATTTTATGTTTTATCAAGGGCAGTTTTTTTAATGACGAATTATAACTGCCGCACATTCAAACAGAATCAAACATTTTTTTGCATACGTTCCTGAATTGTTAAGTACTCAAGGTCTGTTCATTTTGGTGAAGATCGGTTAAGGGAAAGGGGCAGTTTACCTGCAACATTTTATATTTTAACAATGGTAATTTTCTCTACGACGAACGATAACTGCCGCACGTTCAAACAGAATCAAATATTTTTTTGTGTACGTTCCTGAATTGTAGAAAACTGAGGCCTATTGATTTTGGTGAAGATTGGTTACGAGGGAAGGGTAGTTTACCTGCAACATTTTATGTTTTAGCAAGAGTAAAGTACTTAATTTTGACAAAATAAAGTATCCTGATAAGAAGATCATAATAATCCACTGTAGAAACGTAGATGAAATATCTATAAATGAAGAGGCTAGTTGAACGGGGTGGGGGTAATTTTTTATAAATGAAAATGATAGTTGAAGGGGGTGGGGATAATTTTTATTTATACGTCATGTGTACTACGTTATCGGCAACAAAGAAGTAGTTTGTTGTTAAAATTTCTTCCTGGGCTGTTTGGGCTTGATTCGATGTTTTCTACAAAACCAGACGTTTCAGCAGTGCTATCGACTGCCATCATCAGTAAAAATTGAGTGCACTATCGTGAGGTGGTATACGTTAGTGATTACAGTACTGTGGTCAAGGCTGAAGAAAGAAGTAGTTTCTATGGAAATAGTTCATTTCGAAAAGTATTTTAAATATAAATCTTAGAACATGGAAGTCATGTATGGTTCTCCATACCGATATTTACTCTCTTGTTTTCTTATTATTTCCTGTAACACCACTCTTAAGCTTTAAAATTCTAACTTGAATGTGCCCATAAGATTTTTAAATTTCAAAAAGATTAACGCTAGTGATTAACCAAATTATCGTAATTATTAACAATTTATAATTCTCAAATAGATAAAAAATACTGACTTATTCATTCAAACTGTAGTTTAACGTTGCATTAGCTACCTTTATTTTGAACTTTTGAAGACTCCATTTTATTAGAATTTTGAATTTTCAAAATTTTTGTTTATAATGCTTTTTAATCACAAAGTTATCATTGATTACTTTCTCAAAATAAATATTTTTGTTTAAAATTGATATAATTATGTACTCTGCTTGTAATAATCTAAATTGAAATGTTCTCTCTACACTTTATTTAGCTTTCTAATAATTCATCACATCAAGGACATTTCAGTAACTATTTTTTATTAATATATTAATAAGAACCATATTGGATATCTTCACTAAACTCATTTACCATTCCATAAATTAGAGGAAAAGCAAGCATCAAAAGTAGTAACCATCAGCATCATCAGCAAGGGTTATACAAAAGTAGTTTGTTCCGGGCCCAAGCAGATAGACTACAGCTGGTTATTCCAATGCTTCTTGGGACGCCCCACACCTCTCCGTTGATTTCTGCTTACAATTTTCAATAGTTGTTTGAGAATGCTTCAGTCATCGCTTCGGTTAAAAGTTCCAACCATTTTAGCCTATAATGGGCAGTCCTATCAAATATACATATAATATTCAGTTCCTGCCATACATCGCGATTTCTTTTGCGATCAGCATTTGTGAAGAATATATAATATCACGCGTCTGAGACCGCCTGCTCTGGGAATTCGTTCTTATAAGTCAGAATTCTCAAACCCATAGACAAGAAAGAGTCACCTTGTAGAACTTCAAGCGTGTTTCTTTACTCGCTGATTAAAAAATTGGGTTGGGTACTCATTGTACCGGATTAACTAGGTACTGGTCCTCAAATTCTTAGTGTTGGATGAAGTAATGTTAGCTCTCAAAGAAGCCTTCAGCCTCTCTCCAGCCAAGACGGTTCTCCGTGATGAAGTGACATATCTTACAAGAGGTTACCCGTTACCCTTCTGATGCTCAACCGTATGGATTTAGACCGGAAGGTCGATAAATATTCTTTGGAGATCAATAGTAGCCAACAGTACTAAGTTGAGGCGTAAGGGAAATGATTCTGGATTGTCTTATCTTTAGAATATTACAGGCGCGAATCAAGTTGGATTTAATGGGTTGTACTATTGTGTACAGGGAAATCTGGTCTCTTTAATATGATAACATAGACAGTTTATGTGAGACAACCTACAGAAATCGGGCTGGACGTTAAGCCCGAAGGTGGCAACCCCACTATCGCATTGCCGTGCGATAAGCAAGTAACATATTCAGGAGACATATTAGTTACCAAACTGTCGCAAGCAAGATGTAACCGGAGAAAAAACGTCAAAAGTGCCTTCCAAAAAATTTTAATTTTGCGTATTTATAGAGAATAAATTTGTAATGGAATGGTCTAACAGAAAACCTATATTTCGCTCACATTATTTATAATTTTTCTCTCATTGTGTTGCATACCGTAAGTGGTATTTAAAAAAATATCAATTAGCCTATAATGACATTGCACATTTAGTTGCCGTCGAAATTTGTAAACGAAGATATAATGAAAGAGAAACTTGTACTTTACTGTGTCTAAATAACACTGTTGTTTCTATGATATTTAAAAATTTTTGTTTTCCTATAAATAATAGTTTTATATAATTGAAAGTGTTTTATATAATAAAGCAGAATGGAAAATTCAAGACAATACAAAATTATGGGCGTGACGAGATATAAAACGAGCAGGCAAAAGGCTAAAACAAATGTTGAAGGTAGAAGAGAAATAAAGCAAAGATAAATAAGGAAGACCGATTCAAAGATACAAACTTAGATGGGAAAAGGTAGTATATTATTTACCATCAGGGAATAACACACGAAACTGCATCAAACCAAGGCCACACTATACTACTGGCCGGAGTCACCCCCTCCACTCCACGCGCCACGTCACAGTAGGCGCCGGACCGTTTCGCGAAACCAGCCCAATGTTTTTTTAGTCAGTATACACTTACACACGTGTTTCTATTCGTATACGAAGTTTTGCTGCAACTGTTTTTCATTCCGTACATTTATAATAATAATATTAAAACATGCCAACTTCATGCTGCATACCAGGATGAACAATTATAACACAGATAGTTCAGTGACTGTTTTTAGATTCCCGAAGGATCCTATCCAGTGTCAAAAATGGCTAAATGCCATTCACATAGCAAACTTCACGCCCAGCAAACGATCTGTTGTTTGCATTCGTCACTTCGACGAACTATATATAGTGCGAGAGGACTCGGTGACAAAACCCGACGGCACCGCCTTGACTGTAAAACGACAGCATGTGAAATTAGCTGCAGATGCATGTCCAACAGTTTTTGAAAACCAGCCCGTATATTTGACGAGAAATCTACCTCCCCCTCGAAGAGACCCTGCAAGCAGGAGAGAGGAAATCCGGCAGCGAGAAGAGGACCGGAAGAGCCAAGTAAAGATATTAGACACTATAAATAGCTTAAGTGATATTAAAGAAAGATATAAACTTAAGTGTGATGACCATGCCATTAAACATTTTCATTTGCACGCCAATGAAGACACTTTAAATTTTTTCTCTGTTTATCAAACCAAAAGAGGTAATGTTAAAGTATTGATAAGTCTACTTATAAGTAAGGATTTGTCTTTTAATGTATTATCAAGAGATGATATAATTATTAACGATGATCCAAAGATTTTAGAAATTAGTTATGGTAGAAAATCAGAAAATGACACTTTAGGCCTTGTTTATATTGATGGTTACTTGGTACACAGTATTTTAAAAAATAACTCTTGCACTGGGTGTACAGATTTCTTTACTACAACAAATACCGAGTCTACTATTGTACCACAAAAGGACAATTACTATTTTAATGTTATTATTAGAGGATCTCTAAAATACCCTTCAGATTATGTGATGGAAGTACTAAATTTAGCTTTCAAAGTGTTTACATTAATTGTATCTGACAGATACGAAACACAGTTTTTATTGTCCACTAATCAGAGAGTAGCTCTAAAATCCACTGTTTTAGGTTTTATTGACATCCATCATCCACAGAGAAATTGTAATATATGTAAAATTAATTTTAACAAACTTATCGATAAATGTTTATTTTCCTTTTGTAACATCTTATTAAACAATTATTCAAAATCTCGTAATGAAAAATTCAATAAAAAAAGGAAAGATGCTCAGAATGATGTCAAATCGGACAAAAAGAGAAAAATACACAAATTTTAGCCAAGTTCAGCGTTAACTTAGATAAATGTTAGACACAGAATTGTTAAGTTAGTCTGAATAACTTTATTGTAAGTAGATTTTAAATTACATGTAAATATGTTAGACGTAAGGCAATACAAGATTGTAATGCACCATCTTCAAATGATCAAATATTGTTGTAAATAAATACTGAGCAGTTAGTAATCGGTTATTTCTTTAATTTTTCTGCTTACCCCGCTTCTGGTACTACTTATCATACTACATGATATAAAATCTTGTACAATACGAAAGTTTGGCTGTTTATCTACATAAAGAAACTTGAAAAGTTATTTCCCCGATAAGCTGTCAATTACCTTGATTCACAGCTTTTTTACATCCTTCGTGTATTGCACTTTCTCAAATGCTAAATATAACTTGCTGTTGTTCACAAAACTCTACATTTTTTCATACCAAGGTCTTTGTTAGTTCATACAGATTACAACCATATAGGACATGTTCAGGTAAACCATTACAGGTGTGTGTAGGAAAGGTTATTTGAGCACGCCACACAGTAAACAGCATTAGCTGCTGTTTCGTTTCGGCGCCTAGTGTGACGTCACGTTTCCAGCACTCCGGCCAGTAGTATAGTGTGGCCTTGATCAAACACAGTAAAACTAACAATTTTGTTTAATAATTATAAGTGAGGTCTTGTATTAGGCAACAACAAAAACGAAAGAGCGGACTCTTCAGTGCGCACAAAACGTTAATGTTTTAGCAAAAATAAACTGCTTGCCCAAGAGAGTCCTCTTTAGGTAGGAACTTTTAGACTAGTTATACTTTTTGCAGTTCAAACGCCTCTAATTGACACCATATCTAGATGATTCATATTCCCGTTTATTTAACACAATCCGCTACGTGAAGCTATTCAGTAATCTGTTCTTCAATTCAACGTTAATTATTAAATTTAATTTATAGTCATTATTAATGAAAATTTGATTTACTTTCACAAATTTACAAAATATTGTTAATGCCTTTATTTCAACAGCTATTTGCGAGCGGTTTGACAGATGCAGTTTGATACATCCAGTAGGCTCAGGTATTGGCCTGTGTTGAGTTGAAGACTAATTACTAGCTTTGGAGAGCGAGTTGAGCCCTTGACATTTTCCGTAGATGCGCCACTGCCTAATTTTATTTGTAAGAAGTACCGAGGATTCCTATGCCGTACCCCCTTGCAAACCAATGTTCACGTGTGTTAGTCTCGTATAGGCTATACAAAGATTCTATAGATAATAATGCTTTATTTATAAAATTTAAAATGCTCAAGAACTGGTGTAGCTATCTCGGAAAATAAAAGCGTAAGTAACGCAGTATTAGGTCTAAGCTAGCAACGGGAGTTCACTAGTTCTTGAACTACCCCTTCTCAACTCTTTAACATGAATACATACAGAGCAAGTAAATGATTCAATTTTGGAGTTTGATGACACACATTAAGAAGAATTTTATGCAATACTGGAAAGAGACAGTAAAAAACTGTTAACGTAAAGAGAACTATACTTACAGACTTAAATACAAAAATTAAAAGAACGGCCAGAGAATCAGAATTATAGAAAAAAATGGATTAACGTCACGAAATGAATAGGTGAACAATAAATTTACTTCAGTTCTGATAACAACTTTTATTATTTGTAAGCCAGAAGTTCATCATCATGTAAAGTTATGTGTTCATGACGTTCCCCTAGTGGTAGCTTTCGCAATCAAGTAGACTTCATCTTAGTTATCACTAGGTGGACTCTACTACCTTTCCAAACAATTAAAGACTCTACTAGCTCCCCAGAGAAAGATTTTTACAATAACCAGATTCTTGCAGCTAAAGTAGAACTAAACCTGGAAAGGCATACATCAAAAGAAAGTCATACAAACATGATGGTGTTTAAAAACAGACATATATAAGCAAAATGAGGATATAAGAGTGAAGAGGAAAATTGTCAGTCGGCAATAAACCTATGAGGCATGCAGATAGCGCCTAGCTAAAAGCAAAAAGTATATTATAAGAAGAAACCTCTAGAGTAACCAAAAACCCGTAATTTTAGTAAAAATAGTGTAAAAGTAAATCAGTAAAGATACGTGTAACACAATACAGACAGAAAACGGGACTACACAATTAAGAGACAAGTATTCTCAAATAAGCAAAGCCGGAATACAGCAATGTAGGTACGACACGAATAAATACGTAAACAAAATCTAGAAGGATTAAAAACAAATAGAAACAAACATAAATTATATATGTGTTCAGACTTAAAACATTACAAGAATATTTGTAACAAGTAAAAGAATAGACGATGCCAATATAAAAGAACAGCGGAGAAGCTACTGCAAAAAACCTATTCAAAGATAAACGCATAGAGAGAGAGAATACAGGTAACTTTACGTTTGACCTGGAAATCAACATTAGCATGCAATATTAATAACTAATGTTAATAATAGTAACTACATAATAATGTTCAGTTCAGCGGCGCAACAACCCACTACTGAGTCAAGGCGTCCTCAAAGGCATCCTCCAGCCTCCGCCAGTTGTCCCGGTCAAGTGCAGCTGCTCTCCAGTTCCGGATCCCAAGGATATGGCTCGCATCGTAGTTCACACCGTCTTCCCAACGTAGTTTGGGTCTACCAACTCTCCTGGTGCCATAGATCTGTCCTGTGAGTGCCTTTCTTGGTATTTCATTCTCCCCCATTCTGATCACGTGTCCAGCCCACCTGAGTCTACCAAGTTTTATAATTTTCACAATATCTGGTTCATTCAGAAGAGTGTTCAGTTCTTGGTTGGTTCTTTTCCTCCATTCACCTCCTACACATATTGGACCAAATATACTGCGGAGGATTTTGCGTTCATGAACCAGCAGGCTTGACTCAGACTTTCTAGAAATGGTCCAGGTCTCAGAACCAAAGGTGAGAACTGGGCGGATCAGTTTTTTATACAAAAGCAGCTTGATGCTCCTGGCAATTATTCTGCTCTCTTTGGGGTCTGAGACCAAAGAAGCACCTATTATCTGAGGTGATTCTTTGGTTTATTTCTTCTGTTGTTTCCCCATCGGAGTTAACTTTTCATCCTAAATAAACAAAGTTTTTGACTTTTTCGAAGGAATAGATGCCAATTTGGATGTGCTCTCCTTCTCTAGCCTCCTGTCCTGTAGCCATGTATTTTGTCTTGCTTTCATTTTATTATGAGACCCAGCCTACTTGCAGGACCTTCAAGAGCAAGAAAGGCTTCAGTGACTGCTCGAAAGGACCTCCCGATTATATCTAGGTCATCGGCGTATCCTAGGACCTGCACCAACCTGTTGAATACAGCCCCGGAGGAATTATTCCAGCATCTCTCATAGCTTTTTCTAAGGCAAGAACGAAGAGGAGGCAAGTAAGAGCATCGCCCTGGAGAACTCCCTTTCCATAGTCGAACTCTCCTGATAAGTCATTCTGGATGTTCACCATGCCATTCACTGTCAGCATTGTCATCCTACACAATCTTATTAATTTCTTTGGTATGCCCAGTTCTTCAAAAGCAGTGTAAAGTTCTTTTCTGTCAATGCTGTCGTATGCATTTCTGAAATCTATGAAGAAGTGATGGGTTTGTAGTTTATGTTCCCTACCCTTCTCCAGAAATTGTCGGAGTGTGAAAACCTGGTCTATTGTCGATTTTCCTCTTTTAAATCCACACTGATATCGACCAATCACCTGATCAGCATGTGGAACATATAACTGTCTTCTGCCAGGCTGTTGGCAGTTTCTCTTCTATCCATATATCAATGACAAGGTGTTGAAGGGTTTTAACCAGCTCTGGACCACCGTTTGTGCAAAGCTCCGCAGGAAGATCATCAGAACCAGGAGCTTTGTTGTTTTTAAGGCTTTCTATTGCAGCTATCATATTATCTTCATCCGGAGGCTCGATGTGTTTACGTTCTTCTAGCACAGGTGGTACATAGTTGTTCACCTCGTCATTCTTAGAAAGAAGAGCTTCAAAGTTCTTTCTCCTTTTCTGTAAGTAGGGTGCCATCAGTGTCACGACAAGCTGTTGTCCTTGGCTTAAAGGGTTTCCTACCTTGGTTTAACTTATTGTAGAATTTTCTGATTTCAGTTTAATAATAGGAGTACGAACACGTCAGCCTACCAACACGTTTGGTGGAAAGGTAAAAACAGACAACTGTTGTACAGATAATTAAGACGTTGCATTAGTTCAGACGTAGATCTGTATATATGTGTCAGCCAACAGTAGTACGTTTTGTAAACATACATGGCTGTGCCATTGCACATTAGGAATGTTATTTGACCTAGAATACTCTTGGCGGGATTCAGATGAATGAGAAATCTTATCTCTGTGCTGGAGGCTGGAGACCTGTGGTGTTACGCTGAATAGACACAACACATTATCACTATACACAGCAGTGGCTGACGTGTATTAACCATTTCCGAGTTCCCGATGCCACAACCCAGATTAAACTGTGCATAACGTTTGTAGAAAAGGCTAGTGTCCTTCATACTTCATAAACACTTGAGAAATTTTATTGTTTCTCACAGAGGCACCCTTAGGGTTGTCCGGCAGGTGTAAATGCACTTAAGTTCCTTGGCTCATTCTTGAACAAAAATGAGAGAGAGAGAGAGAGAGAGAGAGAGAGAGAGAGAGAGAGAGAGAGAGAGAGAGAGAGAGAGAGAGAGAGAGAGAGAGAGAGAGAGAGTGAGTGAGAGTAAGAAAATGAGAGAGAGTTACAGTGACGGAAGGCAGGTGTATACATTTTTTACCATACTTCATTATTTAGAAGTCACAATACATAATTTGCATAGAGCATCAATTAAACGCCCGGCAGCACGCTACATATAATGCGACACAATACGTTACGTTTGTACATCCGAGACCTCGGGTACCCGGTGCAGGCAATTTTCCGCCTGTTCACCAACTCAGAAACCTGAGTACCTCTCCCGCTCGTCTGTCTTCAGCTCGAGAAGGGCGAGGCTGCAGATAAAATATTCCACCTGACGTGGCTGTTTGGCTTCCACGTCAGGGTGGAATCCAGTCATCCCCCGGGCAAGCTTGCGCAGTGCCACCGGTGCCAGAGGTTTGGCCATCACACCGACGTCTGTTGCAGTGCCCCGGCCTGTCTAGGTTGTTCTCTGGGACATTCAACTCGGGCCTGCACTGTGGCAGACAAGACCAAGTTTCGCTGC
This sequence comes from Magicicada septendecula, assembly GCA_034769895.1. NCBI lineage: Eukaryota > Metazoa > Arthropoda > Insecta > Hemiptera > Cicadidae > Magicicada > Magicicada septendecula. The sequence goes on along the minus strand of CM068367.1, from coordinate 915,425,861 downwards.
ATTAATTGTGGCCAAGGCCATGCAGCAAATAACATTAACTGCCCGGTTTACAAGGCGGAGCTCCTGCGGAAGCAAAAACCGCAGGGGCCCCTCCCGAAGCCATGGCAGCCAGTTTTGCAACCCCAACCTCAGAGGCAGCCTAAAACACAGGCTAGGCCGCAACCGAAGGCACAACCGGCACGGCGCGCGCCCTCTCCGGCTCCACCTCCAGCCACTACAAAGGCACCAAAACGAACCGCGTCTCCTTCTGTAGCAGAGACAAGCCCTGTAGCCGTCATCTCGGTTATGGAGCCGGAGAATCAACCCTCCACCTCCGCGGAACCTCCACCTCCTGCCTCTGAACCAGAGGTAGCCTCGCCACCTCCGCGATTTCCACGAGCAGGCATCACTAAATCCAAAAAACAAGGGATAACCACACCGGATGCTTGGACCCGAGCTCCTGCCTGCCCACAGCCCAAGAAAAGTCCTGCTTCCCGGTACAATAAGTCCGACGAAGCGCAACAGCGTACTTTTCCTGCCGCCGATTCAAAACCGTCTGCCCCTGGTCCTGTGGCTTCCACCACGACCCGATCTGCCGTAAAACCTGGTCGCTCTTATGCGGCCTCAGTTTCCAGGCAAACCGCCCAGTCCGTCATATCCGATGATGCACAGTTCGTCCGCGACTTTCTGTCTGGCTACGACCTCAAGAAAGTCGCATCCACCTTCAGGTCCATCCGAGACCGCCTGGAAACTGCTGACCCAACTGAGAGATTCATGCTCTTGGTGGAAGCCTGCGAAGTCATAGGTCTTCTATGAACCGAGCCCTTAGACGAGATCTCTCTCTCATACCCTGGAATGCTAACAACATCGGTTCCAAGCATTCCGGCCTTCTAGAATTCCTGGCTCGGTTCAAACCCGACGTACTTCTCCTCTCTGAAACCTACCTGACCCCGGCGAACCGGTTTCGATTACAAAATTACGTGGTCTATCGGGATGACCGAGTTGGCCGACGAGGAGGCGGCACGGCGATCGCGGTGAGGACCTCCATAGGTCATCATCGTGTCGCTTTGCCGCAGCTTACCAACCTAGAGGCCACCGCCATTGAGGTCCACGGAGCTCTTGGCGGCGTCCTCGTGGTTTCAGCATACAAGCCCCCACAAGCTGAACTCCTTGTCGGCGACCTGGACGTCATCTTCGATTCCCATCGAAGGGTAATTTTGGCCGGCGATCTGAATTGCAAGCATCGCGTTTGGAATAGTCGCCTGACTACTCCGAACGGGAGGCGCTTGCTCAGTTTTGTTGAATCGCGCCGGGCGATGGTGTTTGGTCCAGCGCAACCCACGTTCTTTCCATCAAGGCCTAACGCGGCTGCCGATGTTCTGGATATCGCGGTGACCCAAGGAGTTGTCTGTCCGGTCGAGGTATTCTCACTTACGGAGCTGACATCCGACCACAACCCTATCTTGGTCCACGTCGCTACCCAGCACGCCTATGCACGTTCTGACAAGAAGAAGGTCATCGATTGGGATCGCTACGGCCCGGCCTTGTGCCGTAGATTGCCGCCAGCGGCCCCACTCGATTCCGTTCGCCTCCTAGACGAAGCAGTTGCGGGAATCGAAGAGGCAATCATCTCGGCTATAGGCGTGTCTTCACGTACGCGAGCTGGTTTCACGCCTGACTACCAACCATCCCTGAGGAAGTCTCTCTTCTCGCTCGCGAGAGGAATTACTTCCAGAAACGTTGGCAGAGGACCCGTGATCCGGCCGATAAGGCAGCATACAATCGGCTCACCGGACGACTGCGTGGCAGTCTGAAGGCGTTCCGACGTAGCTGTTGGGAACTCGCTGTGGCCCGAACGGGGGATGTGGACCCGCAAAGTCACCCGTACAGAATACCTACCGCATTGACGGGACGGAGGCGCCGACCTCCACTCCCCGCCATTGTTGGACCGTTCGGTCGACTCCTGGGTCGCCCGAACTGGAACTGGGAATTTCCAGATGTTTCTTCTATGCCCATTACGACCATCATTAGTAGTGCAAGAACAAAGATAAAATACACATTATTAGATATAACATAACTACTATGAACATGTAGCCATCATTAATTAGTAACCTAATATGAAGCACAAGTAGGCCTACATAGACTTATACTAAGCAACATCAGCGCTCACATTACAGGCCTACTTAGTACTTAAATAAACGATTATAACACGATGTAACACATTTTTTATAAATTATAAAGTATTATACAATATAAAGTGCCCTGAGATTGTGTGACAGTTGCGATGAAACAAGACCTTCGCTTTAAACTAAAAACAAAGGGAAACGAAAAAACATGAGATAATTGAGACTGACATACACTATCTATACTATTCTCTCTATCTACCCCTGTCTCTCTTTTTCTCTTTTGCTCTCTTTCTACCTGTCTATTTACCTACCTATCACTTATATAACTACTTGTATAATTACTCGTATTATAAAGAAACATTTGTGTTGAAGGTACTAGAAGTCGCCGGATACCTGCACTGGTTGTAAATCCAGGAAAAGGTTATTTTATGATACTGTTCTCAGACATGTCTATTGTCATATAGCATGTGGTTTCTCCAAAGGTTATAAACGTATGTGGCTACCAAAAGTGGCTTGAGAGACATTTTTCATCAGCCCGATATTTTCATGCAGAGAATGACGCAAATGATAAAAGATAAATGTTGTTACTTGTTTCAACTATTGCTTCACTTCCTAAAAGCAGCCAGTGAGACCTTGTCGTTTTTTTACATCTATGTTTATATCTTTAAATCTATTTAATTTTGTTTAACATTCATTCATCAGAGTTGTGCACATGCGTATCTTACTAAAATGGAATACAAAAGTGTTAATAATTTTCGGTGTTCCATTAAAAAAAAGGTTTCAGAAAATGTGTTTGTGATTGAAATCTTTTTCCGTTTTCAATAGAATGTGTAAAGTGTGATGGTAATATGTTAAAAAATGTAAATGGACAAAAAAACGTCACCTTCAGATGTGGTAGACGGAATTGCTGAGCTACAAAAAACATACATGATGACACTTTTTTCGGAAAAGCGTGTGTTCCAGCATTATCTGTAGCCTATTCCGTGTGTTAGTCGCTTGGATTTTGAAATATCAAATTTCAGTTATTTCAAAAGAGCTTGACATAAACAGGAAAACTACGCGAAAATTAATAAACGAGTTCAGGGAGATCCTTACTGTCTGGGTGATGGATACCAGCTTAAAAATTGGCGGCCCGGGAGATACTGAAATTGATGAAAGTGCGTTCACTTGAAGGAAGTACAACAGGGACCGAATAACCAAAACTTGGTGGGTACTTGGGGGAATTTACAGGAGAATAAAGAAGTGGTTGCTAAAGGTGGTGGATAAACGCGATGCAAACACACTAAATCGTGTAATTTTAAATAATATAGAACCAGGAACCACTATAGTTGCAGATATGTGGCGCGGCTACATCTCGCCAGTACCCATACATACTCAAATGCAGAGGGGCACCCAGGATTTTTTCGAGGGGGGGTTGAAAACTTGCGAACAAGGTACACAATTTTGGTTTCCCTCGTTATTTTCTAAACAAGCAGGGCTTGCTTTTTTCCTAGAGGAACGACAACACGTAACTTATTGGGAGTCAATGCTGCAAGTGCAAGTAAAAATGATCCTTGCTTCATGGAATTTCACTCATGTATTTTCCATCTATAATGCCACCTATAATGCTGAAAAAGAGTCCTTCTTACACATAAATATTGCACAGGTAAGAATCAACACACAATGTTTGTAGGAATCACGAGTAAAAACCACGTAATCACAAGGCTTCGTAATTTGCATGTGCTGACTGAATAATATAAATTACTTAATGAGTAGACAGCGACTTTATTGAAATAATAATACAATAATATAGTAAAATAATCAGACGTGAAGCAGTCGCGCATATTGTAGAGGGGATAAGACGGGAACAATGTAATACACGTGAATAGAAAAGCTACAGTTGAATATTAGACTGTTCCCTGAATGACAAGTCTACGTACAAGTACGTGACAAGTTTTGATTTTGATTTCTATTTCGACACGACAAACAATTCAAGTGGACGTTTTGTAAGACGAAACAAACAATAGATACAACAGAGGGACCATACAAAGATTTCACAGAGTTATAAAATGTTTAATGTTTAGTACTGCAATTATTATGTAAACAGTGACTTGTCATGTTGTGTCTGTTACAGTGTTTCTCCTAATCTCCTAGTCGAGTCTAGACATTAACAAACATTGTATATTTTGGAGTATATAACACTTTGTTATCAGTCATGTTACGATTTAGGAAAAACTTTAGTAATATATAGTCAATATTGCACTGGCATCTTAATTTGTTTGTACAAGTAACATCAATAACAGGCTCGAATGTGAAATGGCTGTGACTCTGGGTGTGTGTGTGTGTGTGTGTTTTTTAAAAACAAGCAGATGTAAATTAACCATGAATAACATGGCAGACAACATTAATGAAAAAATTATACTGAAACTATTTAATTAATATAGCACATAATTACTTACCAACAATTACAAATATTACGTCAATTCTTCCACACCTTATTGCCGTAATAAGTACGTCAATTTCCTTCACTGTTATCATCACTCAAATTGTCTTAACTGCTGCTATCCCATCGCTTATTAATTTAGAAACGATCTGTTACATTATACACTTTTTGGTCCGATCTCACATGCTCTTTTAAATTTTCAAGACGTGGTCACATTTTGATGTCCAGCGTGTGAGATAAATACACTCAAATTCCTTTTTTGCTAAGTTTATAACACTGTCTACGAAAATAAACTTTTTTTGTTTTAACATGCTTTTCCACAGTTGCCCAAATCAGTTCTAGGATTAAGAACTGGATGATAGGGTGGAAGTCGTAAAATGGAATGTCCATAGTTTGCTGAATTAGTGATTATTTTAAAAGTTTAGTATGTTGGGTTATTATATCAGAAGATGGAACAACAAAGAATTACATAAAAAATAGGATACAACAGGGAAAAAAGGCTATTCGTTTGCTAAACTCGTTACTTTGGTCGAACAAAATGAAACTTCAACCTAAACTGACAATCTACACAACTATTTAGGAGCCCATTTTAACTTATGGCTGCGAATGCTGGCAACTTTCAGGTAAAGAGAAAAAGATGATAGAAACTGTGGAAATGGACTTCTTAAGAAGATCGTGTAATATTTCTAGAATGCAACATGTTAGAAACGAAGATATAAGAAGGAAAACGGGGCACATATTTACAACAGCAGAAAGAATAGAATCCAGACAGTTGCTATGGTATGGTCACGTAATGAGGATGGAGGAGAAGCGATGGCCAAAGAAAGCATTGACTTACACTCCACAAAACAGGAGAAGAAAAGGAAAACTGACAACACAATGGAAAACAGGAATTAGGAAATGCATGAGAGGTCGAGCTATTGAAGACGATGACTGGAAAGATAGGGAGAAATGGCGATCGAAATGAGGGATGCGGCATAGACTGTAGGACACCCGCTAATAATAATAATGTTGGGTTATTTTGTTTAGCCTAACTATTAAACAGAGCTCAGGTTATAACATAAATGGACTAAACGAATTGTAAAGGTTCCGCCTTTTTACCTTTTTATAATAATACACTCATCATAATACTCACCGCTGCCAGAATTTTACTTACCGTCATCGTTCCCGTTAAACTTACCTTATTAAATTACCCAGGTCGCCACGATATTTTATGGTTCAATATCGAAACCTTTGCACTCTTGCCCTTATAAAAATCCCGCTATCTAACTACCCTTAAATATCAGAAAAATCCCAAAGAACGTTAGGCGAGGTTTTCAGCACAGAATAGGAAATGGTTATGGCATAATAACTTAATTTAACACATTTTTATATCCCTAAACAAACTTGAATTTATTTTATTAAGTAGCCTACAGCTGAAAAACATGAATTTGTTCAAACACCAATTTTATCAACTAATTATTTTATAGGAACCAGTACTTTTAATCATGATTTCTCCCCTTAAATATATAACTTTTACCCCCTTTATAGTATTCTCATTAATTCTTTTATAAATCTAAATTTGTATAGCTTTTACTGATATCAGATCGTTATAGAGTCACTTTTGTATGTAGTTGTTACTTAACTGACATGTGTTCCAGTTGTTACCCGATCACTAGTATTTCACTGTCACATTAGCCACATCACACAGAACTGTTCTAACTGCACAAATTAACGTATTCGTTAATTGTCTCGATCTCTTTCTTCATTTTACTCTTTTGCACACTTTTTATAAGATTCGGTAGGCCTAGGCTACTGTATTCGCTTTGGCCTACCGAAATTTCCGAGGCCACTGTATAAAGTTTTTACTTATACATGCACTGCTCTCCACTGCTGTCTGATGATAGACTGCAGACTGTGATTCACAAAAAGCCTGCTGCTGGGGCAGTTACGCAATCCGTCTGGCAATTGTTTAGGCTAACTGTGTGCAATGCTGTACTGGGGCTCCTCACAGGTAAAAGTTAATTACTGAATTAAATACTGACTAAAACTGGATCACACACTTCTGTACCGTTACAATACCCCCCCAATAAGAGGTTGAAAGCCGAAGCGTTCAAACTCTTATTGCCTAAACCCTAAGAGGATCAGCGAGGATATGGTGCCGCAACCCCCCTGAACACTCTACTGAAATTGTGGGTTCTTACCCCCCTAGTCTGGCGGCTGTGGCAGCACCCATCCGATCTTACGGGACTTCTCTACTCGAGATCCCACCACCATAAGCTCGGACCGATACCCACCACAGTATCGCCTGACTCTGGAACATTCACTTAAAATTTAATAAACGGCCTTCCATCACTCCATATCCCACAACTGATTTGTTTCCTCTTAGCCATAAAGGCTCATTCTTTGCAAAGTACTGGTTCTGCTTATACAAAGTACTGGTTTGGTTTAAAATTAATAATATAACCTTACAGTCTACTTGCAGTTCAATCATATAAACTAAATAATATTCCCAGTATAATATTACCCAACCAAAATGACACATTAATTATGCAGGATTACATTAACTCATAGGAATCGTACCTAAAATACAAATTATGTCCTTACTTGCCTACTATATTTATATAGAATAAACAAAAAAATTTTTTTTCTTTTTCTACCCCCCTTTTATCCCTTAACCCCTGATACCCGTTACATTTTAATGTGTTCTGCGCTAGGCTTCTTGGCCTTTTCCAGCCTCATCCTAGCCATAAACCACATCTCCCTCGTGACCTGTAACTGAGTCACTGCCCATCCACACTCACTATTACCCCCCCTAGACTGTAGCGTCTAGTTGATTTCACAAGGACTGATGCGGAAGGGGTGGACATTTTTTTCTTTTATTCCACCCCCATCCTTGCTTCGGCGTTACAATAAAATTCGGTATTATACCTACTAGTTTTTATTTATACACCCCTAATGGACTACCACCCCTATCTGGGTGAAAATAGCCCTGTTCCAAAATTAGGTAGATTCCCCTACAAATAACCCCCCTACTAAATCTAACAAACCACCGGGTTGACAAAATAAAACAAACCACAAGCCGGTTATATCAAGTAAAATTTATGATTTGCCACAATTAACTACTTTCACGGTCATGATCTGGTGAGGTCATGGCCGCACTTAGGTGGGGAATCTACAGTTAAAACATAAAATGTAGATTGACATTAATAAAAATTTATATGAACAGTAATATACACCTCTAAGTTTCCCAAACATTTTTAATAGCATTCACACAAAATTTCCTTCAGGTTCCAATTTAAGTAAAGTACATATTCCATTTATTTAACCATTACATTTGAAAATTGAATCAAAATATATATGAATATATTATTAAAATCATCTTTCCAACTAATTTCATTATCAAAATAATTGAATTATATTTAATTTCTCAAACTCTAAGTTGCAATAATTAACTCATTATTATTTTGTCTGTAAAAATTAATTTCAATTCTTTTATGTCACAATAGGGTTTTGCTCAAGATACTGATTCATCAAGCTACAACAGTTATCAGCTTCCACACCTGGCTATACACATTAGTCAAAACATTCAACACACCTGTTTACATCAACAATAATCTGGCAGACTGGTGTTATAAACACAGTTATAAACACTCCTTCAGTCTCAACATTCTGCTTACCTCACCTCCAACACCTGTACTGCACTTATCAATTTTTATAAATCTTTTAGTTAACATTTTTATCTCTTAAATTTTTCCAACTCAAATCGGATCTACTTTTGATTCACCACAATTACTTGAATAACATTTTACTAAAAACATTTTAACTTTAGTTATATTATTTAAAACACTTTGAATATAAATACAAAATAGGCTTCATGAATACCTTTTGTTCATTATTTTAGTGGAATACAATTATTATTATTTATTATTATACCTTTCCCTCTCATTACAAACATATGTTGCACCTCAGCTATAATATACATTGCAACAGAATACTATTAACACAATACATTTAACATTAACACATTTATTTACAGATTTCCGTACTAATTTTCTTATATACCACACATCAATACCTAAATTCAGCAAGGTCATTACCATATATTAAAGTATTTAATATGTCCATACATTGCTTTTTTAATTCAGGCTCCATCGTCAAAAATTAGTCTTTTCGGTATATGACACTTTTCAATTTTATTAATACACAACACATGGCTAGTTTGTGTGTTATGGCCATAAAATTTTATTTTTCCCATTGTACCAAAATAATACCTAGGGTTAGCCCCTTTTATTACCTTATAAATCAAGTCTGCATTATTGTTTTTTGTCAAGTCTCCATCAGTGTTATTTGTTATTCCCAGGTAAATTACGTTATCACAATTATCTGCTGCTACCAGTACACTACTTCTCCCAACAGGTAAATGTTTATCTTCAATATGCACACTGTTTATTACAGTACAAGGTAAATCTACATTATTTACCATAATATTAATATTCAAACTCTCTTATCAACTCTTTATAATTTCTGTTTAACTTGAAACACTCCAACTCTTTCTCTCTCTCATAATTACTTTCATCACAATACTTCTCACAACATTTCATATTCTCATTCCACACAGAGGGCAATACCACTTTATTATTGAAACACCATCTGGCCCTACCAGATAAACACAAACAACTTATTTGACATTCTGAAGACCTTTTGTCTTCTACAAAAACTACTGAGGAACTCTTGTCCTCCATCAACACTTGTGAAGTCTCTGCTTCACATTTAACCCCATAAAAATTTGCCCCCTGTTCACCCTCTACAATTAAACTATCTCTATACTCCCTTTCTAACTCATTATGATCACTGAATACTCTAACCTCGACTAAATTTCTACTCTCAATATCACTATCCCTATTACTCAATTTATCATCATTATTTTCATTCAATAATATATCACTCTTGTTAACGTCATTATAGCTAACATTATTACTCACCATATTTACGGCCACCTGTTTTCCATTTAAACTAACTTCTATCTGATTATCACTTGTTTCAACTTCACCTACCTCATTTTTTATCTTCACAGCACTTAAACTAGCACTATTTTCTGTAAACATGTCATCATTACTACCTCCACTATTACTTACCTGTTTTGATTCACCTGTATTCTCCTTTAATTTATCTGTCTCGGGTTTCCGCAATAATTTATCCCACTTTTCAAATAAGTTATCCCACTTTTTGTCCATCTCGTCAAACCGTTTATTACAAAGGTTAAGTATGTCATTTAATGTATACTCTTTTTCTTCCACCCCTACACTATCGTTAGGTCTATTCTTATCTTGTACTTCGGTCATGTTCAAAAATTATTTACATAACACCCCTTTATATAACGCCCACTTAAATCAAAATACCCCACACATAAAACAGTTAGCAATACGTAAAAGTAAACACACAATAGCTCTACCCAAACATAACTTAATTTTCTAATTTTCACAACGTAATTATATACGATTAATTTTACAAATACGTCATTACCAAATCCTACTTTCTGTGCTTTAAAACAGGTCTAGTTCCTATAATTTTTATATACGAACATCCTGGCAGGGTCGTCGTTGTAAAGGTTCCGCCTTTTTACCTTTTTATAATAATACACTCATCATAATACTCACCGCTGCCAGAATTTTACTTACCGTCATCGTCCCCGTTAAACTTACCTTATTAAATAACCCAGGTCGCCACGATATTTTATGGTTCAATATCGAAACCTTTGCACTCTTGCCCTTATAAAAATCCCGCTATCTAACTACCCTTAAATATCAGAAAAACCCCAAAGAACGTTAGGCGAGGTTTTCAGCACAGAATAGGAAATGGTTATGGCGTATAACTTAATTTAACACATTTTTATATCCCTAAACAAACTTGATTTTATTTTATTAAGTAGCCTACAGCTGAAAAACATGAATTTGTTCAAACACCAATTTTATCAACTAATTATTTTATAGGAACCAGTACTTTTAATCATGATTTCTCCCCTTAAATATATAACTTTTACCCCCTTTATAGTATTCTCATTAATTCTTTTATAAATCTAAATTTATCTTGTTGTTGCATCCTCTTCGTTCACTTATTAATTTAATAATATATATAATACTTTCACTTATGAACTTACTGTTGTCACTTCCCAAACGTTTCAAGATGTTGTTTCTCTTCTTCAGTGGGTTGAGTACTAACTGTCGATTACAGAATAACCGTTACGGAATGGAGTGTGTGGTGGGGGTTGATGGTGGGAAGGGATTGGCGCTGAGGTTCGAATTATGTGTGTGGATCAGTGTGTCAAATAGTGTATGTGATTTGTAACATAGAACACAACATGGAAATATTACACTACTTACCAAAAAGTAGAAAACTAAACACAGCTGAACAATTTGAAATATACAGATATCACACACTACAACCAAACAACATATTAAATGAACAGATACATTACAAATCACATACACTATTTGACACACTGATCCACACACATAATTCGAACCTCAGCGCCAATCCCTTCCCACCATCAACCCCCACCACACACTCCATTCCGTAATGGTTATTCTGTAATCGACAGCTAGTACTCAACCCACTGAAGAAGAGAAACAACATCTTGAAACGTTTGGGAAGTGACAACAGTAAGTTCATAAGTGAAAGTATTATATATATATTATTAAATCTAAATTTGTATAGCTTTTACTGATATCAGATCGTTATGGAGTCACTTTTGTATGTAGTTGTTACTTAACTGACATGTGTTCCAGTTGTTACCTGATCACTAGTATTTCACTGTCACATTAGCCACATCACACAGAACTGTTCTAACTGCACAAATTAACGTATTCGTTAATTGTCTCGATCTCTTTCTTCATTTTACTCTTTCGCACACTTTTTATAAGATTCGGTAGGCCTAGGCTACTGTATTCGCTTTGGCCTACTGAAATTTCCGAGGCCACTGTATAAAGTTTTTACTTATACATGCACTGCTCTCCACTGCTGTCTGATGATAGACTGCAGACTGTGATTCACAAAAAGCCTGCTGCTGGGGCAGTTACGCAATCCGTCTGGCAATTGTTTAGGCTAACTGTGTGCAATGCTGTACTGGGGCTCCTCACAGGTAAAAGTTAATTACTGAATTAAATACTGACTAAAACTGGATCACACACTTCTGTACCGTTACAGAATCACATGATTCAATAACCAGTTAATCATGTCTACCTTTTTGTTAATAATGTTGCAGGCGAATTTATTTATTTATTGAAATTTTCAGGCACTTTCGACATTGTCTGTCCAAATTTTTGTAACCGATTTTGAACGGTGAAAACCAAAATTTCATCTGTGTAACTATGGACTACCGTTCTTCTCTGAATTGCTGTAATTTTCTTATATATCAACTCTTAAGATTTCAATGTCACGTTTTTCTATTTAAAAGTTTCCGTCGAAATCCCATTTGACGAATAATGTGGTTCAGACTGGTAATGCTACCATTATAATTAATTTGTTCTTTAAAATTGTTTAAATTACTTTTGAATGTTAATCTTTACCCTTCTATGGGTTGACTTTGGTGAATAATTCGTCGAGTGGTGCACTTGTCGAAATCGTTTAAATCAGTTTTTATTTCATTTGTTGAACATTTTTATGGAGAGTCCTGAAAGATTTTGTATCACCCATATACCATGATGTTTCTTTAATAATTCTAGAAACACTATTTATAGACACGCCGCACGCCTGAGCTACCCATTCCTGTAACTTTCTTTCTGATATATCCTTATCTTCCGATTTAATACACTTGTAGGCCTACACGTTATAAATTATTTTCCGACTCTGACTATGTAGGCCTATAACTTTCCTTTGCACTGAAGTCGACAGGCGACCCAGATTGACCCATTTCACTCTCCAAACCGGAAAATATAGCAATAAAGTAAACTATGCTTTTGATGAAAACCGGTGTTTTTGAAAAGTACGAACACAATTACATATCATGAGAACAGTTTATTTGTGTCTGGTAAGCTTACCTACGTTGTATTTTAGTTTATCTTATTACTACATCCTTACTATTTGCACATTCGTTGATTACACAATTTTTACCATATTTTCGGTAGGTTCTAACCCCCAAAACCCTCCTGGGTGTGCCACTGCCCAAATGTATGGGTTATACATTTTCCTGTGAATCGTTCGCTTAATTTTGTATGTCCTCGCAATTTTGCCGTTCACACCCAAACGATCGAGAACTAATGGTCCAAAATTAAGCGTGATGTATGGAGAAGAGTCGGGAGAATGTCTGTTAGTACATTTCAGACGTATTTAATTGAATATATTTGAAGAGAAATGTTTTTCTGTAGGAGAATTGTTTAATGATTTTTTAGCGGCTATTCATTATTTTTACACGCAATTTTTAAATTGAATATACAGTAATTTGTAGTTAATAAATTTAGCTAACGTACAAGTGAGTTAGACAAAATCTAAAAAATAAATAAAATTAAAAGATATGTAAAGATATTAACATAGATGTGAAAAACGACAAGGCCTTACTGACCGCTTTTAGTAACTGAAGAAATTGTTGAAATAAGTATCAGCATTTCTTGATTTATTAGCGGCCGTGAGCATTCTTTGTAAGAAAATGCCTCTCAAGCCACTGGATGTAGCCACTATTTTTATAATCTGTGGAGAAACCACAAGCCTATATAACAATAGACATGTCAATGAACAGTATCATAAAATAACCTTTTCCTGGTCTTACAAAAAGTGCAGGTATCCCAATGACTTCTAGTACCCTCAACCCGAAACATTTTAATTATCGTCTCTCTCTCTGTCTGTCTCTCTCTCTCTCTCTCTCTCCCTGCCTGCTTCTCGCAACATCTTGCTATTATTTCTAATACAAATAGAACTAATATTATGGAAATGTTAATATAAAATTTTATGCTATCTCACAACCCTCTGTCTCCCATCTCTCCATCTATCTCTAACACAAGAAGTAATTATTATTATGTACATATATGCAGAGTTGTGATCGCTCTCCTTCCTTCTCCCCCCCTCTCTCTCTCTCTGTCTATCTATTTATCAATCTCAATCCCAAACAGAACTATAGAAAATTAAGAACTACAGAACTATAAACTATAGTTATAAAATTTTGTTACCCACAAAATTGATACAAATAAATGTTTTATAGCATTACTTCAAAATACTGTATGCATAATAATGAACACTGACCAAAAATATAACTGATTATATTTTTTATATTATGAGTATAAGTTCATAACGTTTGGTATTACATTATTATTTTTGACTGCTAATATGCATAAGAAATTTCCCTAGTAAATGAGATCAAAGTTACGTTATCACCCGGTATCAATGCATGTGAGAAAATATTAACATGCCCGTTAATTCCGTTAGTTAATCCGACGACAAGTGGTCAATCTTTACATAATTCGAAAGGCCAGTACGCTACTTTGGCATGCTTCGTAAAACACAATAATTATATTATGACAGTTAGTAGAATTGGATAGTGAAGTTTAAGAATTGTTGATAAATATTTGACAGTTTATAAATATTTAGTTAAAATTATGATGTAAAGTTGGCGCGTGAACAACGGAAAAGAATAATGGTCATTCGCCTGCAGTTAGTCACTCTTTCATACAAACAAATAAGCGTCAACGTAAACTGTGCAATACCCGGGGTTGAAATCTGGCAACGTCGCTGGAAGCAAAAACCGCTACAATTCGAAAAAAGTATATATTTCAGACGCTTCATTGTCGGGAAACTGAAAAGACGCCCTACTGTTGTAATTATAAAAAGATGCCATAATGACAGCGTTTTGTACAACAAAAATTATTTTCTTGTATTAAGAGTATATTGAAATATAAAACGCAAAACACAAATAACATAATCACAAGAACGTAATGTTATAATAAAATTTCAATATACTCTTCGTTTTCGAGTAGACGCCGAAACGTATACATTTTGAAAAGACGCCAAAATGTTAGAAAAATGCACACACACACACACACACACACACACACACACACACACACACACACACACACACACACACACACACACATAACATTTTTCGCCACTATGATTTTTGTACTCTAGGGACCTTAAAACAAATTTCTATCATGGTTCCGGGTGAAAGTCGCATATCACGACCTACTGTAATAGCTGAATTTTGGGAAATTCCCTAAAAATGTAATAACTGAATACTCAAGAACTATTGCATTTACAGCAATATATGTAATAACATTTCTTTTAGATAAACAACTGTTCTTTAAAATGAGACCAATTTGATCAAAATCTGATCAGTGGTTTCTGAGATATGCGACTTTATAAAATCGGCTGAGCGGTCATATTGATGAAGTCACTGCTCGTGACGTAATCATTTCTGAGGTTGTCTCCCGGCTGATTTACAGTCTTTGGTATGTATTTAGTCAGCCCTCAAAGTTTGGTGCTAGTATCCGGAAGTGAAATATTTTTACGCTTGTTCCACGCACTAGGATAACTGAATACATAGCCAGATATAAGACAAAATATAATAAATCTTTCTGTATACACATATAAGTGTATGTATTTTGGAAAAACTGTATTTACATTTAAAATGAATAATGCAGTTCCATTATATACTATATTGTAATTTTATTTTAAAGTCTTTAGACACAACAAAATTTATGAACACAAGGTACACTAACTATTTTAGTTACAAATACAAAAAATATGTCTCATACTAAAGTTTACTGAGTTTGTGCTTTGCAGGCCTAAATGTTTAGTTTTTTAATTAACGTAACTGCCTTAAAATAGTTAACATGAAATTTACTGACATTATCTTTCCCAGGGCTTGATTTCAGGGGGAATATGCCGGAACTTCTTGGGTCCAAAAATAAATTACCAAAAGAAATATATGAAAAGAACAACATAACTATTACAAAAATTTACTACTACGTTTTAAATTGTGCTCCTTATCAGCCCCACTATAAAACTAAACATTTGTCAAAATCAAACATCAGCACTAATCTTAATTACTATCGTTCATTTTTTTTTAACATGTTCTACGTAAATTCTCTTGTAAGTAGAACGTATTTTAAAAATTTCAACAAGGCTCGCTCGAAGATGACATTCACAGTTTTTTGCAAATGAATCTAATCATTACATCTTTAAAAGCATCTCTAAAGACAAAGACTGTATCCAGCCTCTTATTTGTGAAAATTAATGGACCTCCTCTCCGTTTATTTGATCCATCAAAGTACATGGATTCATGGCTGATTTCTGGCCACCATACAGCATTGGACACAAAGAACAAGGAAAGGTCAAGAAACAAACAATATGATGACACAATGATGAAACTATGGAAAATTTTTTTTAAATGTCTGAACCATCAAAACCATCACTTAAGAGTTTGAGGCTTCTGGATGATGACATCATGAGTAACATTGTTTTCGATTGTCGTGCGCGGCTAATCCCCCGATTAAGCTCTTTAGAAAATATCAGTAAACTTTATTACCTTTTTAGATACAAGTTTATACGTATGTTACATATTTTATAATGCTATAAACATGTAGACCTCCTTTGTAATAACCTGAGGTAAACTTATACGCTAATATAAAATATAAATATATTTGTGTCTGTACAACTTTTGAATTGATACGTTCCAGCATCTATAATTTTAGAAATCAACCACTGATCTTTCCCATTCACTGATATTAGGATTTTTACAAATGATTCAATCTTAATTTGAACTCTGCGGTCTGTCAACTTGCTTTTTATGACTGTATACCAATGAACATTATTTTCCAACAAGCAAACCACTCACAGACTTCTCTCGCCACATTGTTAATGTTCTTTAACGCAATCAGAAAAATATTTGAAGTGAAGAAAGACCCCATTATGCCTTAAAGCTGTAAGTAGAAGTGAGCGTTTTGGAACTCTAAGTTGTGGTGGATTTTTCTCCTTCCCCACAGTCAACAAAAAAATGTTCGTTTCTTGGTTTAGGACATCATTTGTGAGTGGCGATTGGTCAGAATTAACACTTACGGTGCCGATCACATCAATTGATGTGGTGATGAAACTTTCATAGAGTGCCGATCACGTCATTTGACGTGGTGACAAAACTTCTATAGAATACCGATCATGTCATTTGACATGACGTAGATTTATGTTTCTTTAAATACGGGATCTCTTCTAATGACATCGTTTTAGCTGTTGCGTAATGTTTGTTAGTGTTCTTAGTTCTTGAAATTGCCAACAGATGGTAGCTCAACTCAACCAAACTGAAACTAAAAAGAAATTTCCAACTGCTATGTGTAAAGAAGACCCATGCTTCAGTTTTCCATTAAAAAAAAAAAAAAAAAAAAAAATACAAACTAATATTAGTGATATATTTTCTTGTTTTGTGTTTCAACAGTAAAGTGTACTACTTTTATGTAATTCAAAGTGCTTTTATAATATTTTAGTATGCTGTAACAGTTTTGACGACTTATTTTTTAATAAAAATTGTGCATAAAAAAGTAAAGTTCCATTGAAAGTATTTATATAAAACAATAAAATTTTATATTTAATTATGAAGTAGAAGGTTCAACGTTTAAAACAAGGTAAGTACCATTTTTCTAGGTTATGTTATAGTTTCACAAGAATTTTCTGAAAAACATTTAAAACCGCCAGCACTCTATAGAAGTATTTTGTGTCAGCAGCCGGCACTCTATAGGAGTTCTGTGCTGAAACGTCCAGAACCCAAATAAGTTCCATCAGTCTCATCCAGACTTTCTTTCTCAAATTAACAACTTTCTTCTTGACTCATTCTAATTCAATAAATCCATAAAAATCTGTTACAGCTGTCTTGCAATGTTTTTTATATATATAAATCAATATTTAATATATATATAAATCCATGGCACAAAAAGGGCTATCAACTTCTCTATTAGTAATACCACCTGCCATCAATTTGCTCTTACCAATCTTTCCAGTACCCTCTCTTTCATCACTTTCATACCAGGAGAGACAGAGAGAGAGATTGAAAACACCTGAAATCCTGAAATGTTTCACTAGGAGAGAACCGGGGGTTAATTTTTTTTATATAAGGCCAAACATTGCTGAATCATGCTATATCATTCTGGGTCTGTATTATATTGAGGTATGGTACAAAACACCAACCATACAAAACAAAATACAATATACTTAAGTGATTGGTGTAATCTAATTGTTAAGCTTTATAACAACAATCACAATAACAACACGACAGCAACATAATAATAGAAATAACAATTATTTAGTTGGTTATATCCAACACCACTCCTTAAAAATAATTCAACACAATACCAGTAACAAAAAAAGTGTTTTGACTGTTTTGAATTGGTGACTTTTTTGGATTACTGGAATGAACATATTGACGATATACTTATGAATGTTAGGAGTGAAGTGAACATGAAGTGGTATTGATTACTACATAATCGTGTGTATAACGAACAAAAATGAAATTCTGTTATCATAAATATTGTCTGCAGCTTACTCTGTCACCTAATAAATCTTACCTAACATAATTATGATTGTTGTATTATACGAGGGCTATCCAGAAAGTAACAGACGTTTTGACCGACCACGGCGGTGGGCGGGGATAGAGCCGCCATCTTGGTGTCAGAACGTTCCTACACTCAGTATGCATCCAGCTGTGGTAGCGTGCGGTCTGTGCCCCTCTTACTTTGCTCTCTGTGACGTGTTAAAATGTGCGCTGCAATAGAAAATCCCGCCACTTGTGAGGTGCGTTCTGTGATTAGGTTTTTGTTGGCAAAAAATCACAAACCAATTGAAATTTATCGCCGACTTTGTAATGTGTACGGAAAAGGAATAATGAGTGAAAGCTGAGTGAGGCAATGGTGCATTGATTTTAAAAATGGCCGTACCAGTGTTCATGATGAGGACCACAGTGGTAGACCTAGCCTTGTGACTGATGAACTGGTGATGAAAATCAACGACAAAATTCGTGAAGATCGTCGTTTCATGATTACGGAACTTTCGAAACATTTTCCCCAAATTTCATGGAGTTTGGTGCATGAAATTGTGGCGGAAAAGTTTGGTTACCACAAATTTTGTGCTAGGTGGATTCCGAAAATCCTAACGGAAGACCACAAAAAACAGAGACTGGCTGCAGCACTAACTTTCCTCGAAGATTATGACAAAAATGGTAACAAAGTTATCGATCGTATCGTAACTGGGGACGAGACTTGGGTGAAGCATGTCAATAGTGAAACAAAAAGGCAGTCGATGGAATGGGGACACGCAAATTCTCCCAAGAAACCAAGGAAGTGTTTGCAAACGCTGTCAGCAAGAAAGATCATGGCTACTGTGTTTTGGGACTCTGAAGGAGTGATTCTCGTTGATTTTCTTGAACGTGGCACAACAATTAACTCAGAGAGGTATTGTGAAACACTGAGAAAGTTAAGGCGCACAATACAAAACAAGCGTCGGGGAAAACTTAGTGCGAAGGTTTTGTTTTTTCACGACAACGCACGTCCACACACGGCCAATCGTACCCGAGAGCTCTTCGATGGTTTTGGATGGGAGGTGTTCGATCATCCACCATACAGCCCGGATTTGGCGCCGAGCGACTATCACCTCTTCCCAGCGATGAAGACATGGCTCGCTACACAATGCTTTGATACTGACACCGAACTGCATGCCGGTGTAAACCAGGGGTTGAAATTGCAGGCGGCAGATTTCTACAGAGACGGTATTGAAAAACTTGTGCCACGGTATGATAAGTGCCTTAATTTGAATGGCGATTATGTAGAAAAATAGCTTAAGAGTGTACCTTTCAAATGTATATAATAAAATTTTGTTTTTTCATTTTGTAAATTTTTTATTTCAAAACGTCTGTTACTTTCTGGATAGCCCTCGTATTACACTGTGCAATAACTACATAATTTATTATACAGGACTATACTAGAATGCAACTGATATATAAAACTCACCAAATGTAGGATTTTATCACAGAAACTTTATTATATTAAAATGATACACTGGACCAAATAATATTAATATATTCACTAAATTTTAAAGGAAGAGTACGAATAATATAATAAGATTGTGATTACCCATTCATATCATAAGACTGTACAACAATAAATGATTAGAACTGTAATATGCTTACAGAATGCCCAGAATGCCTGAAAACATAATACATGTTATCAAGAAAACATTTGGTAACTGTTATAACTTTAAGTAATATACTCTTTGAAGATGACCTGACCAATCCAAACAACTGTCAAATTTGAATAACAGTTACCAAATGTCTTTCTTGATAATAATTAATTGTTATAATGTTTCATCAAGTGCTGTACAAGACAACTATACTGAGAAATATGACACAATACTGATGGACGATGTTTATTAATCTATAAACAAAAGATACAAAAAATTCTGTCTAGATGATGTAAACATAGATACTATGTCATAGTAGTCAACATAATCTGTTTCAAAATGAATCTCTGGAGATACCTTGTTCCAATCTGATTACAAGGAACACTACTACAGTAGATTTTTATGGGTTTATTTTTTACTTCCCCCCCCCCTACACATACACACACTAACAGTTTAAATGCTGAATCTTTTATTTTTCCAACTGAAGAAGTCATCCTCAATAAATCACATTTTAGGCATACAATTTAATTCTCAAGTCCATGTACATTTTTTTATAACATTGAATCTTCTTTTCCAGATCTATAATAGTAAAAATAAAATATTTAAAACCTTCAGCAGCTTATCCTGACTACAATCACTGGTGGAGTTCTTGTAATTTGCAAACAATTTCTGTCAAAGTAACTTGTAAAGAGAATCACTGCCCCTCCCCATAAAATTTGTCTGGTGTATACGTATCATGGGTAGGCCTTATGCAATTCACTCCATCAATGTGTAATCTGATGTAATTAATGCGAAATCCACTATCAATGTTGTGAAAAGTTGTACAATAATATGTTTAATCACTGCTGGTTTCTAAGTGATTAAAATGCTATGTGTAATCACATGGATGCGTGCATGTGCGCGCGCGCGCACACACACACAAAACTTAATATTAGTATATAACCAAGATTGTTTTTTCTTACTTGAAACATGGTTCAGCCATCAAGCAGTTTGCCATCGCCAACCATGTTGTTTTTTTCAAGTCTTGTGAGTTATCTGTGTACTGGTTGGCTCCTGTTGTTGGGTACAGTTGGCTTTTGGATTGTTGGTACAGTCATACCCCGCTTAACACGAGTGATACGTTCCTCGGTGATTCGCGTAAAACGAAAATCGCGCTAAGCGGGTTTTCCTATTTTTTACCGACCAATACCTCGTTGTTTTAGTTTTTATTGCTTTTATATGATTTTCCTTGTCAAAATGTGTTATAAACATAATAAAATACGTATGTACGTACAAAGGTTTTGATAAATAAATATCCATAATACGAAATCTCAAAAAAGGCATTTTAATTTAAAAGATTTACATACATACATACAAACGAATATGTACAAAAATAATTTATACAAACATCTACCTAATTCACTTACAATTGATCACAAAGAAGATCCTTGAGAAGTTCCGGGTTGAGGTTCCTCATGTGGCTTCTCAGTCGCAGCCTTTTTGAAAAATGTGTGTAGAGTTGGTTGTGATGCTTTTCGCTTCCTCTCATTTAATAGTTGTTGATAACAATCTATTCCATCATTGACAACTTTTTTGACTTTCGCGATTCTCTCCCAATCAACTTCATTTTGCTATATGAGGTTTAATCCTGTTTGAATTAACATTAAACCTTCCTGCAAAATTTTAGTTGACAAAATTCGCGGTGTTTCTTCAGGAACGATCTCTTCTTTTTCCGCTTCATCTTGAGATTGTAGATCCAGAAGTTCTTCGTTTGTCAAAGGCTGCGCGTCGGATTCAATCAATTCCATAATGTCTTGTTTTTTTATGGCTTCTTCACTTAGCCTCCCTGTGTTGGCTAGCTGTGTGATGTCATTCACTAAATTTGAAAAAACTTTATTTTCTTCATTTTTGGCCAAATCGGCCACAGTTTTTTCCAACAACCATTCATGCAATGTTGCGTAACTTCTTTCCATGAAAGATCAATATTTTCAATGGCTTTCATAATGTTAAACGATTTCCACCATTCTTTCATTGACTGCTTGTCTGCTGAATATGTTTCATGAATTAATTGGCCGAATGTGCAGCACAAATAATACACTTTAAAAGCAGCTACTGCTCCCTGATCCATAGGCTGCAATAATGAAGTTGTATTGGGAGGAAGAAACACAACATCAACAGGAAAATCAGTTTGGAGGCTTTCCAAGATAACAGAATGACCGGGCGCATTATCCAGAACTAACAGGGCTTTATGTTCTAAGTCGTTCTCCTCACAATATTTTTTTTACTTTGGGGATGAAATGGTTAAGATACCAATCATTAAACACAGCCATTGTCACCCAAGCCTTCTTGTTTGATGTCCATATGACGGGCAAATTTTATTTTTTATAAAATTTCATCGCTCATGGATTTTCTGAGTGGTACACCAAAAGAGGTTTTAATTTCAAATCTCCACTTGCATTACCCCCCAATAGAAGTGTAAGCTGATCCTTGGCCGCTTTGAAGCCGGGGGCCAGTCGCTCACTTTTAGAAATGAAAGTGTGTGAAGGTAACTTTTTCCAAAACAGCCCTGTCTCATCCAAATTGAAAACAAGGTTAGGGGGATAGCTTCGACTGTTCACCAAATCCTTAAATGTGGAAGGATATTTATCAGCTGCTTCCATGTCAGCACTTGCTGATTCACCTTGAAGTCGAAGGCTGTGAAGGTTTGAGCGACGTTTGAATCGATCAAACCAACCGCGACTTGCTTTAAATTCAATGGTTGAAAATTCTTCCTCCTTTTTTTTTTTTAATGTCGTCAAACAGGGACTTAGCTTTAGCCATGATAACAGCCTGGCTTAAAGGCATTCGCCGCTGGTTCATGTCTTCAACCCAAACTGACAGTAAGTGTTCCATTTTTTCTATAATAGAGGATCTAGACCTATTCACTTTTGTAGCAGCAATAGATGTACCCGCGGACTGACTGGATAGCACAATTTTTTCTTTATTTTTTACAATTGTACATACGGTTGACTCCGATATGTCAAACTCACGACCGACTTCTGTGGCACCAACACCTGACTCCATACAATTTAAAATTTTCATTTTAACTTCAAGAGTCAACGATTTACGTTTAACTGCTAATTTCGACATTTTATCAGCGCACATTGTTAATCCGTTCTAATTGAATGTTCGAACTAAACTGAAAGGAAAACGTATTCCCAATGTTTAGAAACAATAACGGGGGGGGGGGGGTAGAGTGAATGGTTTTCCAGGAAATTGGCCAAGACTTAAGTTCAACAAGGGGCCCTAAAAAGGATGGATTAACCCGAACTACCATTCCAAGAATGTAAATTAGTACGTATACAGTACAGTAATGTTTATTTGGCTGAGACAAGATAAACAAGAAACGTGAATACATTTCTGGCGGGAATGGAAGATGCATTTTGCAAACTAACGCCTACGTCACACACGTCCACCTTTTCTACAAACATTGTGCACAGTTTAATCTGAGTTGTGGCATCGGGAACTCAGAAATGGTTAATAAACGTCAGCCACTGCTGTGTGTAGTGAAAATGTGTTGTGTCTATTCAGCATCACCACGGGTCTCCAGCACAGAGATATGATTTCTCATTCGTCAGAATCCCGCCAACAGGAGTATTCAAGGTCAAATAACATTCATACTGTAATGTGTAATGGCACAGCCATGTATGTTTACAAAACGTACTACTGTTTTGGCTGACACTTATATACAGATCTACGTCTGACCTAATGCAACCTCTTATTTATCTGTATAAATCAGCTGTCTGTTTTTACGTTTCCACCAAACGTGTTGGTAGGCTGACGTGTTCGTACTCCTTAAAAAATAATACAGTAATGTAATTATGTGTTTATTTGTCATTTTCAAAATAAAATATGCAAACTTTAGTTGTTAAATTCAAAATTTACATATTCATTACATATTATGATGATACGTATATATACAATATTATTGGTACTGTATAATAAATAATATGTATACATATTACTGTTAATTGTTAATATGTATAATAAATATTTTCTTAGAAAAAAAAAACGCGTTATAGCGAATTCGCGTTATGTGGGGTCGCGCAAAGTGGGGTATGACTGTATTGGCTACATGTGGTATTGGTATGTTACATGTTACATTGGTATTATTGTGAACAGGTGCGGTGAATAAATTTATTTTGTGTTTGTAACATTTAAATTAATATGTTGAATACAAAACAAACTAATATCAGAATAAAGCCAACTGAATCCAACAGCAATAACCCTGCAGGACACAGACATCTCACAAGACTTAAACAAACTTGGTTGATGAAGGGCAAACTGCTTGATGCTCGAAACATCTTCCAAGTATGAAAAAACAAATCCTAATATTGTAAACTAATATTATAATAATAAATTTATTTATGAAAAAAAGAACTATAACAAGTATTTGAAAATCGTGTATGTTTTATGTTTTCCTGTATTGGTCACTATTACACATTAATTACAAAATAATTTTTAATAAATATTTAATTGTTATTAAATATTGCACAAATTCTTTATAAACTGGGATTAATTTTTTCTTGTGTGATGATAATGCATGTTACATACCTGTGTATAAGATCACATTTATTCAAATTTACATACTTCTACTCAAAATAATCAAAATATAATTGAATTTATTTAAATATTTTGTACTTTGAAATTTGTATATACAATATCTTTGGCAAGCAGACTGCAACTGCATAAACGTTTCTTAGAATTTCTGTTTTGGATTGATGGTAAAATTACAAAAAAGTGAAAAACTGTTACAAAGAGCACTTGGTTGGAAACAGTATACATTACCAGTCAGTGTCTGATTTTAATCAGTAATTTAACAAGACACAAAATCATGCCTTAGTGATGGATGTAGTAGTTAAATTAAATTCTGGTTCACAAGTAAGACTAACCCAATTAATATAATTTTGAACTGAGATACGTAAACTAGACTGTCCCATCCTACATGTCTATGTACACTACAGTTTACAAAATTGTTTCAAATTAATTCTTGACCTTTTATAAAAAAAAATAATGTGTTGTGGGACACACCAAAAGTGAGAACTTCAGTATCGAGTGAACTGATTCAACATGTAAAATGTTGCTAATGTGTTTGGAGTATGAGAGATTTTGCTATAAATAATTAAGATTCAAATAAACGTGAATGAATAAGTAAATGAGACAAAGGCAAAGTTTTGTTTATGTGCATTTTATTATGAGAAATCAATTTTTACAATGAATATAAATAGAATCATATCACACGTATTATTTTCAGTATACATACGTAAACAAACAATATGTAACAAATACTTTTTCAATGTAACGGTGTGATTTACACAATATTTAGCTGAAAAGCAGAATATGATATGCGCGAATAATAATTCAATTTTTTACAAAAAAATTAAAAAGATTACTGTTTCAATTAAGATGATTGTGTAATCACCAAATCTTGTTTGGTGTCGCTCTCTGGTGGTGGATCTGAAGTAAATGCCAAACATGTTGTCATCAGATATGATCAAACACCAAACAGATTAATTAAAGAATAAAATTATGTTTAATATTTACATTATCCTTGTAATAGTATTTAAGCATTTAGAATATGCTCACATTCTTTAAAATACTACGCTTTACTTAAAGCACATATATTTGTGGCAGTGGGGGAATTTTTCGGCAGCTATGTGGGGAAAAGGTCTGATTGACCTACCAACACTGCTTTTTCATTTCAGCTATTTTGTGATGAGTTGAATCGGTTTACTGCCCTAGGAGTGCAGTAAGCTGAGCACCATAGTGCCATATGTGAAGGTCTCACTTCAATAATTTGAAAAACAATTATTTTCTTTGAAAAGTATCAAATTATATACAGTCTGATGCATGTTTCATAAAGTCAATACATGCATCATTAAAGACTAAAATTTATTTTATCTCTGATGATGAAGATAGTGAATCTGTGAAATATGTTCAGGCAATAAAATATTTCAATCTAATGAAAGAATACAATTTGTATAAATTATAATTATCTTTTAGTTAATTTTTTGAATAAACAATACAATTTTATTATTCAAATGTGTGTGTGTGTACATGGTTTTGGTTTTTATGGTTTTCGTGTAAAATATATGCATTTGTGTGTATAATGCAAACATAATCATATTCATTTCTTTCCTTGAAACACAATATCTATTTCAATGAATGTAAGATTCAATTAATATGCAAGAAAGATATTTTAATTTTCCAAAAAGTTATATGTACATCAAAGGTAATCATTATCATCAGGCATACAAAATTTAAAACTGTTTAATCAGTAATTATATATTACCTTTTATCCACTCAAGTGACACAAAGGTTCGTCTAGTTATGACGCGTTTCGGGCACAAAGTCCCATCTTCAGATAACACTGATATTAATTTAAAACTAACTATAATATAAAATTGTAACCATGATTTTGGTTATGTTTAATTAGGCATACAAAATTTTACTTATAAACTGTTTATTCTACTTTTTAGACATTATTGTTAATTTCAGTTAATATATTAGCTCACAAATATATGTAGTAAATCTAATAAAGATGGATTATAACAACTGAAATACATATGATCTTTCTACAAGAATAAAATATCTCTGTGCACATTATACTAAGGAGCAAAAACTTAGTTGAGTGAGAGTATATGGAGAAGGGAGAGGCAGAGTGATTCACTATGTCGCCAAATGTGGCATCCAAACACATTATGAAGTATACTCACATAGGACAACCAACTGATTGGTGCCTACAGGCTGACAGGCATGTGATGTTTAGAAATTTAGAAGTGATACTCACACATGCACACATACACACACACAACCAAAATTTTAAATGCTGTTTTATGTCCATCTACATGTAAAAGTATTCAAACTGAACATGTTAAATGTGGTAATAAATGGAATGTTATGCTAATGTCATACACATAAGTATATGATAAACTGTACGTACATTTTTTAACAATAATTTCACACTAAACACATTACTAACAGTTACCTTAATGTTAGTTCTTAAGCAAAGTTCAACACTGAATAGTAATACACAACATAAGAAATTTGTGCATTTTTGTTCGTATACCTCATTAGAATTAACAGCTTCTCAAATTACACAACAAATTAGTGTTCCATGAAATTCTGTAATGAAGTTTTTAAATATTATATGGAATACATATTTAAATAGTTGTTTGCATATTTAAATATGTAGTTTTTGCAAACTATACCTCAATAACCACAATTTGAGGGTAAAAACCTAAGAAAGAAGCAAGACACTGTTTTTCCAATATGATACAATAGTTTGCAAAACTACAAAATCAAAGTACTGAAGTACATGGTGTTCACTATAGCAATTCAGTAAATACAGTAATAGACAAAGGCTTCTCGTATCACCTATACACAACTAATTCACAAGCTGCAAACAATTACAGACAGTAACACCTACAAAACATATTCCAAAGACTTCATAAGTCAAATATGAACCAAAACTACACATGAGAATTAGACTCTTAAACCCAACAGTTACGAGGAAAAATCCTATGAACAACCGATATCTATATGATTAATGGCTTGGTATTCTGAATGACCTGTGCAAAAAGCTGTAAAAAAGCTTTTTAGTTCTGAAGACTTTACCACTGCTGTTTGTATTTCAATTAGTCTCCACAAGTACAAATGAATTGTAAAATACATTCAAATTATATTATTAGCATTTTATTTCTTTTATGAATTTGCTAACTGCTATAATTTTTTATTGTTCGACTAAGCTTTTCGTCATTACTGACATCTTCAGGTCTTAAACAAGAAGGTTGTTTAAGACCTGAAGATGTCAGTAATGACGAAAAGCTTAGTCGAACAATAAAAAATTATAGCAGTTAGCAAATTCATAAAAGAAATAGTAAGGATGGCTGCTAATTTAAACAATACGAAGTATATTATTAGCACTTAAAAAATAAATTTTGCTGTTTATAATTCTATTATTTAAAAAAGTAATATGCCTGTGACTGAGCAGGCAAACTTTATTACTTAAAACTGAATATATACATAGCCAAATGGCAATTCATCCATCCGTATAAGGATTTCTTAACTGTGGATTTATCTACATATTATTTCTAACTACACAGAGAACACCCACTGTATGTCTTGCTGAACACATTATAAAATCAACTTCAATACAGCTTAAATACACACAATACATATGACAATGTTTTGTGTGGAATATGCAAAAGAGCTACATAAATACCCCTCAGTCACAACCACTACAAGGTCCATGTTAACGCCCCTCACAACATAAATTCCAAGTTTTATATCACAAAATACTACTTAAACTATAACATAATATTACATTCTTATTGTCAAAAATAAAAATAATTATATAAAAAGTATATTTCAATAGCGTCAGGTGTGTGTATATGTGTGTGTCCACGTGCATGTATGTGTGCTTTGTTCAAATTATAACATTAAAAATTCTATAATTATAATAATAATACTGAAGTTATGAGAACTAAGCCATACAAATTGCAATTACAAAACACACAAATTAATCAATTTTTTTTTAATCTGTAAAAAGTTAACCTTTTTTTATATTTAAAATTTTATGAAAATAACTAAGCATTAGAACTTCTTCAAAAACAAAAAGAAATCCTGTCACCATAGTAACTAATATGTATGGAAATGTTTTTTACTACAGTTTATCTTGTGTACAAACTTGTTTCTTTCTTACTGCATATTGTTTTTCATTTCTAACAAATTATCAAACTAACTCTGCATATGAAGTCAACAAAATCAAATAGAATACACTGTCTATGAACAACATCAAAATAAAGGAACTGATGTCATACATTAAAAAAATTCAGATACAACAATAATATATGTTATAATTTAGCAGTAGCAAAATATCCAGAGTTTCTTATTCAGTCAGACAGAAAAACATACTTGCTCTATAAATTCATAGAAGGTACCCATTATTATTTATTTCATTATTATTGATAAATAATGTACTTATTTATATAGGCCTAGTTATTATATATTTATTTTTGGCAAAAAGTATTCTGAACAAATAGGTTCACTTCAATTTCAATAAATGCAAATCTGTTACACAAATTAATGAAATCTTATTGTGGGTAAGCCCATGTTACACGTGTCTTACCTTTTAAGACAATACTCTTAATTCCAAATGACCCCAACTAAACAAAAACAAAACCTTAAATCTGAGATTATCATAGATCTAATTATCTAATGAAACAATTATTCCATAAGTAAAATATACCTCATAATTTTATTTTTTTTATCATGCATGCATATCATTTTACTGTTAATACCTAAACATTTAATGGGCAAGCTTTCATTTCTATATGAATCTTAATGAAGAAATAGTCACAATTAGCTGAGTCGACTGAATTACAGTGCCTTAATTAAATTTAATGAATGGGCAAGTGCTCTTACCTCACTTCCAAGTATTATAAAATAAACATTCTATTACACCACAGACATATTGGACTACAGTACTGTTTTACTTTAATCCTTAGTTAATTTCTGTCTTAAGTATGATCAAAATTTACTTTGGTTTTTATTATAATGAAAGTCAACTAGCATGAATAATTTGTCTCGTGTTTATTTTTATGTGCACAAAAACTACTATTTCAATAACTTTTTTTAATTTTTATTTAAAAAATTAATTAACCATTCCACTAAACATTGTCTTCCACAAAGTACTTTACTGCTATAAAATATTGTTACTGCTACAAATTATCAGAATGAATATACTGTATATAGTATTACTATAATTATTATTACTACAATTATTATAGTTTATTTTCACAGGCTGGCAATAAATTAACACAGTGTAACAAAAAACAACATTCATATGTACACACAGTTAAAACATTACTGTACAATTTACTTTCATTAAATATCTAAGAATTAAGGTAATATTCCTCTAATATACAAAACTCCTTATGGTATTGGTATGTAAAACTGTGCATTAATAATTTACAACACTAGATTATGTTAAATCTGTTAATAAAATAAATGAATATAACTAGGCCTACTTTATACAGACTTTTAAATATACAACCATCAGGAACATTCTTAATTAAAACTGGAAATGTTTGTATCTATTTTGTACTGCATTTATTAAGTCATGATACACTTGCACTAGAACGTCTAAAGAGCATGCTGCATTTAGAATGATGAGATTTCATAGTTAAAACTAACCTAGTTAGTGCTATGAATGCCTAAGATCAGGTTGAGCTTGTATAGGCTGTGGTCCTGTTGTGAAACCATTTTGGTATGGTGCATACACGCCAGGTACATCATCTAACAAATTCATTGTATCTAGTGGTAATTGCAGTGGCAATGTCAGTGGCAATGATCTAGTCATTCTTTCCAGTGAACGTACATCTTTGTCTACAGCTTCTAGAGCTCTTTCTAGTTCTTCAGTTTCCTCTTTGGTTGGCTCATACTGCCCATTTTTGTCTTCTGAAACATATTTTATTAACTAACATACCAAATTAACAAAATTACAAAACTCTCTTCCCTAATGACACATTTACACCAATATTATTAAATTCAGACATTATTAAATAAATGAACTTTATTTATAGTTAATTATGTATGCATTAATTATTAATAAATGAACTTAAATAATAGCAACAGCAAACAATACCATAGTAAATAAGGTTACAGGACTATTATTTGATCATCCAGTTTGTAATCTTGCCACATTATTTTTTCCTGAGTTGCTTGTTGGGAGGCAAGACACATACAAATCTGTAACCAAACAACAGTGAACACAATACTCCTTAATA
The DNA here is from genome assembly GCA_034769895.1 of Magicicada septendecula. Lineage (NCBI taxonomy): Eukaryota > Metazoa > Arthropoda > Insecta > Hemiptera > Cicadidae > Magicicada > Magicicada septendecula. Next base: position 915,395,400 of record CM068367.1, on the reverse strand, counting down.
CAAGAAAAACATTGACGTTCCTAAACTACTTAGCCTTCAGTTCATTCTTTTATGGAGCCCTGTTAAGTAACCTGTAAGAATGTATCCTCTGCCACATCCAGAGTTTTCTTCTTAGAAAAACAGCTTAATCAAATGGGGTGTTTGTTATCAAAGAGAAAGTTACATATAGTCAGTTGTTAAGTTACAAACTTTTTCAAACAATAATCCTGGTCACGGCACCATTTGTGACTTTACAAACTTTTTGGTTATTTAAACTTTCAAACTTCCCTCCCAAAATACCACCTACCTTTGACATTCCAACTCTTACCTGTATCCAGAAACCCCAGAGTCCGTTAGGCGAGGATTTAAATGGCGAAAACAGATCGATATAGCGGATTTAATAATTTACACTAACACGTGGTCATTGTGAACTGAACTTATTATTTTATTTGCAATTAACACATTAATAGGGTTTGCCCCATATCTCTGGTGATTCATAGACCACATTAATGAACATAGAAAATGAATAGTAGATAGAATTACATTTACTATTTTAAATAAGGCTCACCAGTACTTCATATTCACGCTCGCTTTCATTCTTTAAAAACCCCCCTATTACTTTTAAAATATCATTATCGGTGTTATTTCGTAGTTGCCTAGGTCTTTTGTACTTATCTTGACGAGTTATCCATTGCGAGGTGCCATTGCTCGTCCGCTAACTGCTGCTGTAAATTTCACAAACACAATTCCGGAACTTTTTAATCTATTCGTCACTGGCTGTCGACACTTGATACTGATTTTACTATAGTTGAATTACATTTTAACTGGTTTAAGGTTCCAAATCTGATTTGTCCGTGGACTTGAATTATATGCAACCGGTCGGTTTTAGATGTTGGTCGAAACAGATCGATTTCTCTGGGCGTATAAGGTATATAAACGCCGGTCACGTGACACTCCCTCCGCACTGGCGACGTCATACCTTATGCCTCTGGACATTTTAGAGATTATAAATTATATAAATATAAATACCTTGTAGTCCGTCTTGCGGTCTTGTAGTTTTTCAATTGTATCACTACATGTTTCAAAAGTAAACTTTCATCATCAGGTACAAGTAAAACTTCCTCCTATTTTCTAGGGCTCGTCAGTGAAAGTAAAAAACAATAAATAAATAAACAAAACACAAATATACTAGTCAATACGAATAACGTCGACATAATCTCTCGTAGCAGTGCGCACTGTACTATTGTCAACACACAACTGAGTGAGTCTCAAAGTTCCCTTACCTTATACTATAGTTCCTGGCTCTACCATGGTAACTCTACCAATTCTTTAAAAAAAACTCTCCACAACTCCCCGCCACAACGCCTTATGTTGGGGACTCCCTACACCTCTATCCTCACTACAAAACTTATGTACTTTTTTTTCCCCCCCACTCTCTCTCCCTGTATATTCACTCTCACTTCTGTGTCCCTATGTTTACCCGTTTTTGTATCTCTTTTATACCTGAAACTCTTATTGTGTCTAATACCCGTTTATCAAAATCAATCACTGCTTTATTAAAAAATTGTTACCCAAAATCCAACTTTAACAACATTTTAAATTCATTTACTTTCATTATAAAATTTCATAAATCAATTAATTTTCATAATCAATTCTCATTATCATAAAACACTCAATCAAAATTATTAACCTTGTTGATTACATAACATACAATGCACATAACAACATAACCTTAACACAACATATTTAACACCAATACAAATTTATTTACAATTTTCGTCATATCATGTTATTGTTTACCACACCTCATTACATAAGTTAAGCCAAGTAATTACACCATAAACTCAAATAATTAAATGTTCATTCACTATATCTCTAACCACCATCATCAAAAATTAATCTGATTTTAACATAACAATTTTCACTTATTTACATACATTATGTTCTTATTCTTAATATAATACCCCATTAAATCTGTGTTATTCATTATACCATGATAATCTATAGGATTCTTCCTTATTATTATCTCATAAAATTTGTCAACATTAGTTATATTCAAGTCGCCCTTAGTATTATTCGTTATCCCCAGGTAAGTTATGATCTCATCATCATATTCATCTATTACATCAATTACACTGCAAGGTAAGTGCTTATTACCGACAGTGGTATCATCAAAATAATCATCAACATTTACTGCAACAGGTAAGTCTTTCATATAGTTTACTCTCTCAAATTTTAACCCCTTAACTAACTCTTCATAACCTCTATTTAACCTGAACATCTCTATCACTCTCTCACTCTCTTTATGATCACTTTCCCAAACCCATTTCACACTTTCACTCCACGCAGAGGGCAATACAACTTTGTTACAACACCATCTGGCTCTACCAGGTACGTTATAACAACCTAAGGGACTATTTGTAGACCTTTCGTCTTCCAAATATACACTGAAGGAACTCTCGTCCTTCCTAAACACATGTGAAGCCTTTACTTCACCAACATGGCAAAAATTTACCCTCCACTCTCTTTCTTTCTAATTCATGAACACTGACTACTACCCCCTCAATAACTTCTACTAAATTTATACTCTCATCATCACCACTATTACCCACCGTATCACTACTAACTTCAACTCTCATTATATTCTCATTATCGCTAATGTTATTCACTGTATCATTCTTAGATACCCCATTTTTATCTATATCACTATTACTCTCATTCAACATGATCTCACTATCATTATTATAGCTAGCACTGTTATTTTCCCTATTATTTATCTTGTCCGCTGTCACCTGTTTTGCACTTAAACTAACAGCATTGTCTGTCAACCTATCATCGTTATTACTTTCACTATCAAGATCACTTACCCGTTTTAATCCACTTTCTCTCCTCTCCTTTCTCTTTCTAATTTCAGTTACTTCATCTTGTAATTGTTTTACAATAGTACTACAATGTTCATCAACTTTTTTTAGACGTTTATTAATATTGACATTTTGTTGTTTTATTTCGTCTCTAATGTCATTAAAATTAATTTCATTTTGTGTATTAATTTCATTCATTTTAGTGTCATTTACATCGAAACGACTATTTATGTTTACATTCTGCTCACTGAATGTCATATCTAACATTGCTTGTATCATTTTCAGCATTTCATGATTATCATCTTTTTTAACTTGGACCGGCGTTGATTGATTTACCACGCCATCCATTCTTTTGGATTCTGTTAAACTATTCTCTGTATCTACTACAGTAGTTGACTGTATTTCTATGTCGTTAGAGATAGGGTTTACGTCAGCCAAGCTGACTCCCTCATCATTACTCTCCATGTTTTACTTATTATTTTAATTAAAATATCTATTACCGTTTAATTTAACTGTAATTAGTAATCGAAGCTATCATATATTGAGATAAATATGAGTGTTTATCTTTCTAAACAACAAATTTTTTCTAACCACGTGTCTTTTTGTACATCTTAACCTAAAACTTTAACTTCCGCTTTGTCTCAGTCTGTTCCCGTTCATTCAATCCAGGCCTACTCCACGTAAAAAAATTTTTACGCAAAAAATCCTGGTCACGGCACCATTTGTGACTTTACAAACTATTGATTATTTAAACTTTCAATCTTGCCTCCTAAAATACCACCTACCTTTGACATTCCAACTCTTACCTGTATCCAGAAAACCCCAGAGTCTGTTAGGCGAGGATTAAATGGCATAAACAGATCAAGGTAGCGTTTGAATAATTTACACTAACACGTGGTCTTTGTAAATTGAACTTAGTATTTTATTTGACATTAAAACATTTATTTGCCCTTATTTCTCTGGTGATTCATAGACCACATTTATGAATATACATATTTAATAATAGATAGAATTACATTTACTTATTTTTAGTAAGGCTCACCAGTACTTCATATTCACACTCGCTTTCATTCTTTAAAACCCCCTATTACTTTTAAAATATCATTATTTGATGGGTTTTTGTAGTTTGCCTAGGTCTTTGTACTTATCTTGAAGAGTTATCTGTTATGCGGCGCCACTGCTGGTTCCACTAATTTCTGCCGCAAATTTTACGAACACATTTCCGGAACTGTTTTAAAACTGTTTAATTTATTCGTCACTTGCTGTCGACACTTGATACTGATTTTACTGTAGTTGAATTACATTTTAACTGGTTTAAGGTTCCAAATCTGATTTGTCTACGGACTTGAATTATATACAACTGGCCGGTTTAAGGTGTTGAGCGGAACAGAAGATGGTGACTGACGAACGTTGACCAAGTACGCCTGGCCGGTTTTAGATGTTAGTCGAAACAGATCGATTTCTCTGGGCGTATAAGGTATAAAGGCCGGTCACGTGACACTCCCTCTGCGCTGGTGATGTCATACCGTATGCCTCTGGACGTTTTAGAGATGTTTTTATTCCACTCCAGAGGTATAAAACATTGATTTTACGTCATTTTTGTTGTGACGTCAGTCGATAATTACGATATTGGGGCACTTTTTAGGTTTAAATCGGCGCCACTCTGGCTAGACACAGCTAAAAATAGCACTCGACTCATTTGTTTACCAGTCACACCCAGATTCCTTATAGCTTCTTCTGCCACTGTTTCACATGGATTACAAAGTAAAATGATTTTATTCCTAATTTTGACCTGATTAAAACTCTGAACCTCGTTTATACCTGTGACCCGGTATGTACCATCACACAGTGTCTGGGTTTATTACATAGGCTAACACGGCCAGAATCAATGATAAAAGATCCTGTCCTCGGTAAGGAGTTACTTCGCTCACCTTCATATGGAGTCGGTCCAGATCCAGAAGCAAACCTCGATTGCAATGAACTGACGGAGTGAAAGTCTGTTATTAAATAGTATATGGTATGCTGTGTTACCGAGCTTATCAAAATAAATCTGTATTGTCATTGGCTCGCTTTCCACCCCTGTAAAGCAATGGTGCTTCTGATTAGCTAGCGCTTCATATGTTATATACGGAACTCCTTTTCCCCAGTAACTTATTGCTCTTCTCTTGGTCAGGGGTACATTCAGCTCTTCACCCTTTTGTTGAATACTTTAAACTGTTTTTCTACTGAAAGTGACCTCCGGTGGGTGGCCGAAAGATTTAGAAAACGACAGAACAAAGGAATTGACCATGGCCAAACAGCCCGGATATAAATTCCTTTAATCAGTTTCTGGATTGGGAACTTGTGACTGTTTTCCCTACTTATTCGTCAGGGGCACAAACATCAATGAACACAGTACACACTTAGCTGCTGCCAGTCTTTATATGAAAACTGGATGTTTAATGAATTACATGATGAGACAATAACAGAATTTGCATATGTAAAATAAATGAGGATGAGGCAAGATGCTAATTCACAATGAGGCATCAAGATGAGGCAATAAGTCTAAACCCTCTCCACATGGTGGAAATAATCATCACATGCATAACGGTATCAGTTATCCCAACTCTGCTGCGCTCATGTTTGTTCAAGTATTCTAGAATTTTGGTTTATGTATACAACATTTTGAAAACTAGATACAGAAATTCATGGCCAAACCTCCTAAGAATATATTTATACTCATAATATTTTAACACACTGTTCTCTTCAACAGAGGATGGTTTCTGTACTTCTCCAGTATAACTGCTGTCAACAGTGACACACTATTCAAGGGATATAAACTTGGAATGTCACCAATTCGGTTAAGAAAAAACACAATGACTTTAGATTCCAGTTAACTAACACACTTCCACTTGCTGTTTGTACAATTAGAAAGCAAGCCCACTTGCAAACAGTCTCTCTAAAAATTCCCAGTTAATCAATTCAGGGTAAGGAAGGATTAAATTTAGAAAGGTATTCTGCTCACTAAACCTAGGGCAGACATACTGAAAGGTCATTTATTAGATACAATCACATTATGATTATTGCAGCAAATTTTAGAGATGCTCTGCATTCCTTAGTTGTTTAAGCATTGAAATGTCAAGAATCAAAAAATAGAGGGTGGTAAATACTAGCACAAGTCACACAAAGCTTCCTTTAACCAATGACCATCAGGCACAAAGCGATGAATTGTAAATTTTAAATGCTTGTGTATTTGTAATAAAATCAATACAATCATACATTCATGGTGAACCTGTAATCATGCAAGAACATATCAAAGAGATAACTAACACCATCATGAACAATATCTCCTTGGTAGTCTTTTTTGAAAATACTTGACCTTTTCACAAGGGTAGTTCAAAAAGTTCTCAGCCTAACAAACAAAAAAACACGATTTTTATCAATTATTTTTATTTTTTGAACAGAATTTCCTTTCAATTCAGTACACTCAGAACAATGATACTCTTCTGTGCACCTGCAGTATAACTTTGAAAAATATATGTTTGTCTCAGCACCATATCTAATCCATTCCATCTGTTTTGTCTTAATAGTCCCATTAGTTGCTCCAGCAATGTTGCATAGTAGTTTCTACCAATGATGTTGCTTTTTTCTAAACAGCCTATGAGCACAACATTCTGTAAATCCAAAAAACAGATGCTGTCACTTTTCTGGATAATAGAAAGAGTTTTCATCTTAAAGCACTTCCTCCCACTTCCATTTGCTGTCTGGACTGCTATTTTGTCTCTGGTGTATAGTGTCAAATCCATGTTTCAACAGTGCTAAATCATTTCAGTAACACACTTGGAAATGCTCTTGAAAAACACTCATTTGAATAAATTTCTGGTCAACTGCTAATAAATATGGCACCAATCGGGCTGGGGTTTTCTTATGGAAATGTTCATGTAATATGTTGTGCACATTATCTATTAAGATGTTCACAATGTTAGCAAAATCACCCATTTTTGTGTATCAAGCATTTAACATGGCACGTAGTTTTTGACATCCTCAATCAATTGTAGAGGTTTTTGTGTGACCTGAATGTTCATCTCCACAACTGAATGAACAGCCATGTTTGAATTCATCAGTCCCATTTCTTCACTGTTGAAAATAATGGTGAAGAGTCCCAAAGTACAATCTAACTCATTTTTTTATTGCTGTTAGCATTACATTATGGTATGCCATCTGATATACGGAACTTGCAATCATAGCCATTTCATACTCCTGTCACTACCTCTGTGTCATGCCCAGAACTTTTTGTACTACTCAAACTATATTTGTAGATACCAAGAACATTCTTTTTCTAGACAATTTGTTTCCTGTAGATACACTGTTTATGGAAGATTTAAGATGAACACGGTTTACTGATGTTTAAGATCTTCTTGATTACTTTTAATATACTAAAAACGCAGTAGATAATTTTCAAAATTATCTAAATGCAACTTAATTGAAGTCCAGCAGCCTGACAGTATGGCAGCACTGCGTCTCTGTATATGAAATTCCAACAGAAGTATGCTTACTATAGCTGAAGACTGGGAAGGTAAGTGACATTCACTCTCTTTCTTATTTTAATCAAAGCATACATTTGTGGAAGATGTATAAACCCACTGCAATCTTTCTCTCCTGGTATCTTCTTTAAGTCCTTAATAGAAGATGATGATGAGACACCCATTATATATTATTTATATTTTCTATATTAAGTTCCACATATGGTTGGCATAATCGATTAAACTCTTAGTGTAACAAGTATAATACATATGCCACGTTCTTAATAACATAAAATAGAATGTAAAATTGCAATATACAGTGAAACTTCGCTAATTTGGACCAAGCTCAGTCCGAATTACAGAACATTACGAACTGATCGCGAGTTTTTGCGTGTCTATCGGTTACCGATAGCAGACAATATAAAAGAAATCATTCTGAAACCCAATTTGAATCTACACGAGGTCTACTGCATGTTCTTGTTAAAAATACTGTATTTAATACTATATTAATTAGTAGTAGAAGAGGTATAAAATAAGAAATAACGTACAGTACCTGTTTATGTGATGTTTACTAAAAAAATTCGATTCAATTTTATACTGTAGTACGTAACTTACATACAAAACAAAACTTAAATACAGTACTTAAATACAAAACACTCTATTTTCACTGCACAGTACGTATTCTAGCAAGCCTACAGCTTCTTAAAAAAATCACTAACTTTTTTCTGCGTGTATTTTGTTTTTAGCTGTTTCCTCACAAATTCCTGTTTCATTTCACTTAAAACAAAAAAATATTTGCTTAAGTCAGAGTTTGCAGGCATTTCTACGAACTTCAACAAGGATTGTACGTTTTTTATTGCATCACTTATTTTAACATTCTCACTTTCTTCGTGATCGTTTTCTTCCTCATCGTCATCATCATCGCCATTTTGATCGTCTGTCATCAGTCCCTTAGTTTGGCGACCTTCTATAGCAGCAGCTATTTCTTCTCCGACTGCACAATGTACCCTACCTCACCAGCATCTTCATCCAGCCACTCTCGAATAATTTCCGTGTTTGTCTCATGTTCTCCTGCATTTTCTAAAATATTTCTGTAATCATCTTCTTCAATTCCATTAAAATCCTCTTCTTCTTTATCTTCAGGGTTAAGAAGTTTTTTCCAAGAATTAGCAATCGTCGTGGCTTTCACCTCCTTCCAACTTGAAGTCCAGTTAAATAAAGCATTTTTTATGTTGTAATTTTTCATATTGATTAAAGTCTGTTCACCTAAACTGGTACTGCAACCCTCTTCGGAGTGATGGGCGATGTGTACATAATTTAGAACCTAAATTCAAATCTTCAAAAGATACGAGATAGTCTTGTAGCTGTTTCTTTCTGTACAGCCGTTTGCAACTATAGATTACTCCTTGGTCAATTGGTTGTATTAGTGCCGATGTATTAGGAGGCATGAATAGACATTTTATTTTTCCATTATCACTTTGTGAAATGTCCTCTGCAGGATGCACTGGAGCATTGTCCAATAACAACACTGCTTTAACTTCTTTCCTAGCAACATTTTTCACTTCCATCTGAAATGTTGTGACTGATGGAATAAAATTGTTACGAAACCAAGACTGAAAATTTCACAGCTGAACCACGCATTTCTGTGAGCTTTATAAATCACAGGAAGATCAGTCTCGTTTATGTTCTTAATTGCTCTTGGGTTTTTAGCTTTTCCTACGACAGATTTTAATTTATGCGTACCATCGGAATTGGCACACAGTAATGCAGACAGCCTCATTTTATTTATTTTATGTCCAGGTGTATGGGTTTCTTTTTTACTCTATTGTGTATTTTTTGGCATTGCCTTCCAAAACAATCCCGTCTCATCAGCATTGTAGATTTGCCATGGTTCAAGTTCATTATCATTATAGTCCGGTCAAATTAGCCAAAAAATTGCTAAATAGGGGAAAAAATCCCCAAGTTTTGAAACTTGGCATAGTTGTTCATTCAAGAGTTCTGTACATACTAAAATTCCCCGAAGGTGGGGGGTGAGCGGGAGGGGGGAGTCATTTAAAGGTCTTTTTTTACACGTTTTCTTAAATATCTCGGGAAATATTGGGTTTACCGAAAAACTAACCCTATACAAAATTAAACTAGAGTAAATTCTCTTCAAAAAAGGTCCTATTCATATTTTTCTTATGGCCTATAGTTTTGGAGATAAAGTCGGGGGAAAATAACAAGAAAAAATTTAAATCGGGATTTTTGGCTTTATTTGTACAGTTATTCAAACATAAAATACATATAGGAAACTTTTCTCATTGTTTTACATTTTACACATGAAGGTCTATTTCTTAAAAAAATATCATCATCTTCAATAGAGTCCACATCGAATTCCTCCTCATCCAGCAATGGACCATTTGTGCAGGATCCTTGGCACTTGGTGCAAACAGAGCTGCATTTCATACCAGATTTTCGACAGCCACATCTCCCCTCACAATTACCTGTGCATCTACAGAAAATGTTGCTTAAAACATAATCGGGGGCTGGAGAGTACAAGGTTTTTATTGGCTCCAAAGTGCCATCCTCCCCTCGCCTCCATCCCCAGTGCTCTGGTAATAATGTGTTCCCCAGCCATTCCTGTACTTGCAAGTATACTCTGAAGGAATGTTGCTTTGCAGATCCTTTTGTTGGAGGGAGTGAGGCAAGGTCAGGTGTGAGCTTTTTTGTGGATTTAACAAATGTAGAATATCGATGGCGGTTTAGTTCACCCTCAGTCGAGGCTGCGCCATATATTGCCAGGAACATCTTCTCACCTGCTACTGATACCGCATCATGTGTCGATGATGAATCATAAAATGTGGTTGCTGTCCTTCAGTGTTGTTTGTTGTTTCACAATTGTTGTTTTGCCTTTCCTAAACATTGCAGAGGTAGTGTCACATCCACTGAAACTATGAAGGAAGAGCATGCTATCGCTAAATTCAAGTTGCTGGAGTTCCTGAGATGAAAAAATCTGTGTTTCTGCTTTTCCCCATCCAGGCTTGATGAAGATGTTGTTAGTTGCTGGTGATAGTGCTATTAGCAATACTAGCAGGTCGACATCCTCACCAACAACAGCAACTGTTCGATGTAGAGGAGCTTTGTCAATTGCACATCTCACGATACTAGTGTCAGCGTCACCAGCAGCAACTTGTGTTTCGATTCCTGCATCTATCATTTGTTGTGAAAGTAAGTTAATCAGCCTAGTCTTGTTGTTTTCATTTGAAAGAAATTGTTCTTGTTGAACGGTCACCTTCATATGCAGTTCAAAATTTATATCTGCAGATTTTTTCCTCTTCGCTTCTGCTCTGCCCTTTTAGTACTGTTCACATCAGTGTAGCCATAAAAAACTACTGTTATTTCATGGCCATAGTGCTTCTTGACGTAGGTGACATATTGCTGGCAAATAGAAGTAAAGGTAGAGCCAAGGCTCCACTTGACCCTGTGAAGAAGAAATCCAGCATCGATAACATTAAAAATGTTTGGAATATTCAAGTTGATGTTCGTTGTTGGGAAAAGGCCATGGAGAGCAGATTTCTTGGTTTTCCTCATGCCGCCTTCGTCAAAAAAGAAACAATGGATAGGGTGCTAATTCAAACTCCAAAAGAGCTACTAAATCTTCATAATTTTTCTTAGCGATAGCCATTCTTTGAAATATAAGCAAAGGGTTGACAACCACTGCTTCATTATTAATCTTAACCGCACAAGTCATTGACGCTAAGAAAAGAACCTTGTTCTTACGTGACTGCTTCAGGTCTGCAAAGTAACTTCCAACAAGCCTATTTAAGATTTCCGTTCCCACTTGTACTGCAAGGTGGCAGTTTATATTAGAGCTCCCCACAATTCCTGTTGATAACGATACAAGTTTGTCTATTTTAGGGAATGGAGGATGGCTCGTAAACCAGTCTCTCAGCGTTTTTGTGTCTTCCTTATCTCGAATTTGTCATGAAGCTCTAAAATCAACATGCTGTTCGCAAGATAAAAATTGCACTCCTGTAAATTGCTCCAACGATGAGCAGACAGCACTGGTTGCTGTACTCCCAGCTAACCATTTGGCCAATACAGAATCTGTAATTCCTCTCCCATGGGTCAGACCACCTCTGCTTTTCATACTGCACATCAAGGTCTGTTCAATTACCATATCTGACCAAGTTCCAGACCATTGAGAGTCAGTCCTTACTACTGTAAAATTTCCTTGGGAAGCAAACATCTTAAACTCCTCAGAGGTCATCATCTGGTCAAGGTTGAGCATATCCTGGAGGTACAGATGCGATGACTTAGCGTACAAGAAGTGGCCGCTAGCGTGAAAAAAAGGAATCATGAGCTGAACACAATGTAAATGACCATCCCAATCTCCAGAGTGTTCTGCAGCAATAAAATCCTTCATTATTGTGATCATATCAAAGTACTGCACCCAAAGCGCAGCAGTTGGCCCATTTTTTCTAAATTCGTCTAATTTATTTTTAAATTTAAGTTGAAGAAAAGCCAGCTGGTCATTGTTGTTAATAGTGTCGAGGGTCAATTGGTTATTTTCCACATTCATCATGATCAAACGTACACTTTCTTCCTCTTCTTTCGAGATTTCACAGCTCGACAATATGATTTTTGCCAGAGCATTCTGAACGAGCAAGTGAGCACGAACAGCTCTGCTATATGCATGTCCATCTAGCATTTTATCTATGGAATTTGGGGCAAAAATTGTACTCAGTAATTCTTTAAGACCACTTCCTGCAAGAGTCTGTCCAATGCACCCCAAAAATGACATTACCATATGGAATCCACCAAGTCTAACCACGACACTTTGCAAATGATCATCTGGGCAAGACGCCACGATTTCCCGAGCCTTAATGTATAGTGGCTGGTCAAAGGTGACGATGCACGTGTTGATTTGTCTCTTCTCGCACTCTTCTGCAGCCATCGTCAATGCTGTGTAGATTGTACTGTAGTCGCTAGGAGTATGATTCATAAATGGTGAATGTTATCACAGCACTTATATCCAACGTTTTGTTTGGTTTAATACATTGCATGAAACCATTCCATTCTGGTGTCCCAGGTATTTCAAGCCATTTTGAACACAGCCACAACATATCAGATAGATTGGGCGTGGGATTGTCAATTACAAGGGGTTTGAGCTCTTTTAAGATTTTGCACAAAGCATTTTTTTAACCCATTTCCACCTGGATTCTCATACATTTGCAGTTTGCATACCCCCATTTCCCCAACTTTTTTGCAGGAGGAGCAGAGGTCAGTTTCTCAATGTTCGTTCCAAGTGGGATACATTTTGCAGGAGTTATACATTTGATCCCTCCCATACTGTGAAACGTGTTTAAACCACCTATAACGTCTCACCTACGTTATAACATCGGGAACCTGTGCATACTTACCTCAGATCAATTGCACGGGCTGCCATACTCGTAATTAACTTTTAATTATTAATTAAACCAGCTGTAGTTATAACTAAAGGAAATTTTACATGGGGGTCTGATGATTTATTCACTCAATGTTTTAGTGTAAAGTAACGACATCTCTTTATTAAACCATTACTACAACAGCTCTACATAAATATTCCCACATAAGGTTTTCTTAATAAAAGATTACAATTTATAAAAGATTTTGTGAAAAACGGGCTCAAAACGTATGGATTTATAAGTGCTAGCATTATCCACGGACCCAGGACCTTAAACTTGTTTGTGAGTTAAGCTCACTTATTCATATTCTATCTTACTGTTTTGGGGGGCCATTTGAAGAATGGACTTAATCTAAAAATTTTGTATCAGTGTTTTTTATATATATACATCAGCATTACTCGGTACTACAAATATTTTGAATCCTAAGACATAATACATCTTATAGAGTGATTATCATTAGAGTCTTTATATATTTATTTAAACTGTCTTTAACAATTCATTTGTTAGAATTTTAATTAATCACGGAGGACAAGTCTCCGTGTCACCTGAGATATCCAGAAGTTTACTCGATGTCCGGGTCCTTGGTCTTTGTGGTGTTCGTAAGCGGTTGATCTTTAGTGGAGTTAACTTTCCTGTTGAAGTTCCTGAAGTGAGTAGTTCATAATGAAGTAGCGTTGAGGTCCTCAGAGTCTAGTAGTTAATCATTGTTAGTAGTATAAGTGCCGTCAATGTTCTTGTTTGTTGCAGAATCGCACGTCACATTATTGTTTATAAAAGTTCTCACTTTAGGTAGCTCGTACCATATTATTTTAAACAACATAGACATTTTACAAATTATACGAATGAGATGTCATCCCATACACAGTTATTTATTCCTTTTGGTTTTTACATTTAAACTTATTAGCACACTAATTTGCCACTACTTTTCGCTACACATTGTTATATCTGTCCTCTAAATAAAAACATTTTGTCGTTCTCCGGGACATGGTTCAAGCGTGTGTTTTCTACGCGAGCGCTTCATCTCGATTGAATTACTAAGTTAGGACGGGTCAGTTAATCGCGCGGAGTTTACGCGTCGCAACAAAATAGTTCCACATTTATTCTCTATTTAAGGGGTTAAAGTTTGACCTTTTAATTATCCAAATATATATTCTTTATTACAGACTTTATTATAGTACACTATGGTGGTCTTGTTTATTTATTTATTTAATATCAATTTACAAGGATTATTATTTTGTTTAAGGGTCGGTTTTCAAGTTAATTCCAGTTAGCGCATGTTTATGCACGGTTAATTAATAAGGGTTTCCCTATCTGTACACTCGCATTCCTTTTTTTTATTAAAAGTCTTTATTAAATATTATTATGATTTATGATAGTGATAAAATTTAGTTTAAATGTGCGATTTATTAGGATTTAAATTTCTCATCTTTTAACATTTCCTATTTTATTATTTATTTTATTTTTTAATTAATGAAATCGTCACATACTCCGCCGCTTAAATCAGACTCCGGGTGGGGAAAATATATGTGTTATTTGGTCAGCAAAGTACCGGGAGTATGCTTGGGGATTACCGTGTGAAATTTCTCTCACTCGTTTCTCTGTACAAAATTATGAGCTGCATAAGTCACTCTCGACTTGCTTATTCTTAGTATCAATATATATACAATACCTTACAGACTAATTCTTATACTACATAAAATTCACACTTTATAAAATATATCGTAAACATACTAAATTCTTCTTAAATCTACTACTACTTACGACTACTACCGGGTTTTTCTTTAGTTTGTGAGTTACTTTTGTTATAGAATTACTCTTTAAGTAATTTATTACTTAATTATTACTTATATTCGATGTCAGCTGACTTCTCACTTTTCTCTACTTTCGATGAATAGGATTCAAGGATGATCAGGCCTCGTACCTATTTATACGATTAGGTAGCCAAATGTTACTCAAGTACTCTTTAGCAGTTGAGTACAAAACATATACCTTTTTACTACATTTATTTTGCTTGCGCTCTACCATTTCCTTCTTTGTGATAACGCTTTATCTGCGAAATATGTGTTCTTCGTACATATTTTTGAGTGGAGGGTTCGTACAGGGCTACAGTTACTGGAGTTAAGTATCTGTGAACTTGATAAGGACCGCACCATCAGTATGATAGCTTGGAGGTGGTCTTATCGATTGCACTACTGTTTAGGGTGTGTTTTATACATTACTAAGTCACCAATTTGGTACTTTACTACATTTTTATTATTATTTCCCTCGTGATATTTCCGCGATTTCGTCAAGTTTGCTCCTAAATTAGCGCGCGCTTCATTCCAGATTTTCTTTATATTTTTATCCCTAATTTCAAGGGGTAGTAACTCATGTATTTTCCACTTAGTGGATAATGGGTGGTTAGGTTTGTATTTAAACAATAATTCGAATGGTGTAGACTTATGTCCTTCATGATAGGCTGAATTTAAAGGCAAATTGTATCCAGGATAGGTTCTGGTCCCAAGACGTATGGTCGTTTGCATGGTAGGCTATTAAAGCAGATTTTAGGTTTTGCAGATACCTTTCAGCTATATTACCTTGCGGACGATACTCTGTAGTGGTAATGTGGTCTATCCCTAATTTGAAACACATGTTCCTGAATTCCTTTGACTTAAACTGGGGTCCGTTATCCGACACTAGATGTACGGGTGTACCGAACTCTTTAAATAATCTATTCTGTAATATACTTACTGTGGTCGAAGCTAACGCTCGCCGCATGGGATACATCCAGACGAATTTGGTGAAAGAATCTATGCAAATGAGTAGCATGGTATTTCCTGATTTAGAACGCGGGTAGGGTCCTGAAAAGTCTAAATAAATTTTGGAGAACGGGGTAGCAGGAATTTCTGAGATTAATTGACTTATTTGGCTGTTTCTCGCTGGTTTGCTGAGTGCACACAACTTACACCTTTTCACAAAATTAGCTATCTCACTGTTCATATTTTCCCAGTGATATTCTTTACGAATTCGATGTATGGTTTTATTTATTCCCATATGTGCTCCAATGGTGGAAGAGTGATAGTATTCCATCAGCATAGGTTTAATAATATCAGGGGCGATTATTCGTAAATATTTTCCGTTCGCTATTCTATAACATAATACTCTCTTACTCAATATGTATTTTTCTGACTTATTTCCTTTGTCGAGTTGTTCTATAATTGGTCTTAAACGGGGGTCTTATTGTTGATACTGGGCTAAGTCCGTAAATGCAAGAGGAAATTCGTTAATTAAAGTATTGATAATCGGCGTTTCTCTACTCTCCTTGTTTTCGTATGTTTTACTAGTCGGCTGGAACATACGTGACAGTGTATCGGCAACTACGTTTTGGGTGCCTCTAATATGTTGTACTTTAAATTTATAACAATTTAATCTTAATACCCATCTTCCGATACGACCTAACTGTTTTGGGTGATTTAGTAGCCAAGATAATGCTTGATTATCCGTTTCTAACAGAAACTCTTTATGTTCTAAAAAGGGTTTGAACTTCTCAAAAGCGAAAACGATAGCTAAACATTCTAATTCATATGCGGAGTATTTCTTTTCTTGATCTGTCAGGGTGCGTGAAGCGTAACTAATAGGTAGTCTAGAGTTATCTACTTCCTGGTATATTACTGCACCTAGGGCTACACTTGAACTGTCTGTCTGCACTACAAACGGTTTTGTACAATCTGCTAATTGTAGTACTGGGGGTGATATGATGCTTTCTTTTAGTTTCTCGAATGCAGTTTGGTGTTGCACATTCCACTCAAATTTAGCTCCCTTCTTTCTTAAAGCATTTAGAGGTGCTGCAATTTCGGCTAGATGAGGGATATACTTGTGGAAATAATTTATCATTCCCAAAAATCGAGCTATTCCTTTCGCATCCCGCGGTGGTAAAAATTCTATGATCGTACGGGTTCGCTCGGGGTCTATGCTTACTTTTCCGTTGGCTTTTACGATGTGACCTAAAAATGAAAATTGTGTAACAGCAAAATTTACTTTACTGGGGTTTACGGTTAATCCAGCTTTCTCCAACCGGGATAGTACTTCACGTAGATGTTTAAGATGTTGGTCAATTGATTCGCTGTAGATAACGATGTCATCTAGGTAGTGATACACATATTTAAATTTTATATCATGAAATAATTTTTCTAATAATCGGCTACATACAGAACTACCTTTGGATATTCCAAAGGGTACTCTCCTAAATTGGTACAGTTTGAAAGGGACGGCAAAAGCCGTTAGACGTTTTGATTCTTCCGAGAGGGGTATCTGGTGAAATGCCTGGTTTAGATCCATGATGGTAAAAACTTTCGCTTTCGTAAAATAATGAACAGCACTGTGGATGTCGGGAAGTGGTATAGACTCGAATTCTATCCATTTATTTAGCTGCCTGTAGTCCACAACTAGTCTATGTTTGTCGTTACCTTTTGGTACTAAAAACGCGGGTGATGAATAAGATGAAGTAGAGGGTTCGATGACTCCTTGTTCATCGTTTCATTTGTTAATTTGGTTCCTCATTACTTCTATTTTTGGAGGTGATAACTTGTATGGGGCTAAACGTATTACTTTATTGTCGTTCAAATTGATTTTGTACTCTATCAGGTCCGTCAGTCCTAACTTTGGAGTGAGGACGTTGGAGAACTGTTCTATTAATGTCTGCATTTTCCGTCTATCTTTACTTTCCAGATGACCTAATTCAGACTCGTGATGTTCTAGATGTGTAGAAGTTGTTCCAGTACTTTCTTTGTTATTTGCATTGTCATCCAAACTATATTTTTGTGAACGATTGAATCCAAAATAAAATTTCTTATCGTGAATATCTAGAATTATTCCTGTTTTACTGATAAAATCAGCTCCCAATATTAACTCGGGTCCTAACTCGTCACATACCAACATTGGAAAATACCACATTAGATTTTTAATTTTTACTTTAAACGTGATAAGTTTTATCATTAAATTTTGTTTATTAGCTGTAGCGCATCTAATATTCACCGATTGACTACGTTTAACTAAGTTGTGTTTAAATAATTTATCGGCTAGCTGTTGACTAATTAAACTTCGCGTTGATCCGGAATCAATTAATCCGAGGGTGGATGTAACACCGAGGTCAACTTGTATATACGGTAATTGACACTTACCGAAATCACATTTATTAATAGCGTTACATTTATCAATAAATTTTCGAACATAGGGGTCTAATTTTCTTTTGTTATTATTATTTTGTTTTAATTTGTTGTCTCTCAGGGGTTTACCCGTTTTCACGATGCTGCGGAAGACACAGGATTTCGGATCTCCCTGCCTTACATGTTTTTTGGATAAGGGGTTTTCTGATAGTACCGTTTCCGTTTACAGTTTCTACTGATGTGTCCAGGTTTCCCGCGGTTATAGCATACATTTTCTTTACGTGGTGTCTCACTGGTTTCCTGTCGAGGTTGAGGCTCCTTGGACTTACCATGGTCATGAAGATTGGTTGGTCGACGAAATGGTCGTCTTTCGCGCTGAGTTCTTGCATCTGTGACTAGGGCTTGCCTTTCCTTTCTATGTGGTGTAGTGGATAGCGATGCATGTCTGTTCTGATCCACGTACCATACATTTGAAGAGTGAATACTACATTGTTCTAGATCTGCGAAAGTGTGGGGCCTATTTATTAGTGCTAATCGAGAGCATTCTTCTGGAGATAAGCCTACTAGAATAGTATCGACTAATTGTTTCTCACTCCAGTTGACTTGCAGTAGTCAGGAAGATTCTCTGATGTCTGCAATATAGTGGGCCAGTCTTTCATGGACTCCTTGTACTCGAAGTACGGTATTTCTTTTGATCTCCTCGTAAATTCCGGTGGGAATAAAATGTTTTATTATGGTAGTATGAAGTTCTTCTACTGGAAGAGTTGAGCTTAATGATTCCAGTACACGATCTCGTAATGGTGGTTTACATTTGGGTAGGATTACTTGCAGGATTTGCCAATTGTTCAGTTGCTGTAAATCTTTTATTTGCAGGAGGTATCTGCTGAAATTTAACAGTTTCGTAATACTTAAGCCATCAGTGTAGGGAATTTCTGTAATAATTTTTTCTACTGGGTGTTGTGATATTTCGTTTTATTGATATTAATAACTAAATATAATGTGATTTCGAATTTGTCAAAATTGTACTATCTACTTTGTCGGGCGCCATCTTGCCAACTGCAAGAAAATAATTTACCAAGGTTCGTATCAGCGAACTAGGAAATGCAGAACAGGTTATTTAAGAAAATACAATTGGCTTGCCATCACAACTATTTTAATTCATTTTCATATTAAAATATGGTTTTATAAAAGAAAACATGAAAATATAGCACGTAACCTAATTGCAAATGTTATATAGAAAAATGTTCCCCTTCCCTTCTACTTTTGCGATCTTATAGAAAAAACAATAACATTTATTATGCATGATTAGAAATAAACCCATATTGTAAACTTAGAATTAGTTTTGAAAAAAACGGAAACCAGCACTTCATAATATTTGATAATATAATTAAACTAAAACCCCCACACTCGCTCACATACTACCCCAGAATTACATTATATCTTTTTTTTTTTTCTTCAACTTTATAAGGTATGAAAAAGCCGGCATTTTAATTATTATTAATATTTTAAAAGTCTACTTTCCTTTTGATGCCTAGAAGTCCGACACCTGGGTGTCTCCTCATGGCGTACACTAGTTGCTGTTTATAGGTCGCACTTTGATTTTTTACGGCCGAACTGTCAATTTACTGCAATTACGTTAATTATGGATGATTATTGGCCAATAAAAACTGTTTGTATGTTACATTTTGTGGTTCTGCGGGCCCGCACTTACTTCCGAAACTTTTGATAGCTACCACTCGCGATTGGTGATGAGATGTTACTGGGCAGATTTACAGGCGCTACTTTGTGAAGCGGCTGTTGTTCGCTAACTCTTATTGGTTTTCAGTTTGTATCCTTGCGCCAGTGGACTGTTTTTGGCTTGTTGACAAAACTGGTGACACACATCGTTATATAAGTTGCTGACGCAACGCATCGCCTGATGTCTGGTTGCATAATTGGTTGACAGATTTAGTTACATAACGTGTTTACGTTTTTCGTGTTCGTCATTGTCCTTGAACTGATTTTGGTACAGTTATTAAACTGTCCACACAATATCATTAAATAATTGTCACAGTCAATGCTGCCACGTTGCGATCGCTTCCACATAACAAATTTACCTCTCGGTCATGAAATTTTTCCTATCACTCAACAAGTTATTTATTATTTATAAAAAAAAATACAAATTATGTTATTACCCCAGGTATGCCCAAAAATGCCCCGCTACAATACCCCCTCAATGAGATATTTTATGCCGAAGCATAAAAATCTCATTGACACATTCATACTTGCTAGAGGGATCAGCCAGGATATGTCGCCACAACCCCCTGTATGGTTTACAAAAAAGAATAATCAACTCACCCTTGGTCCGATGACTGTGACCGCATCTGCATGACAATACTGGACTTCTCTCTCGAGATCCCAACACCGTAGAGTCAGACAGATACTCAACGCCCCTGCTCTGACGCGCAGGCCAGCTCAGGTCCGCCGCCACAGCATCACCAAACACTGAAACAACAAATCAAAATATTAAATAGTGGCCTTATACAACACCATATCCCCAACTGATCTGTTCCCCCCTAGCGGTGCTGGTTTGCGCTAAGAAGCACTGGTTTTGTTTTTCATTTATCGCTAACATGTATATATCATAACATATTTACCAACAATATATATATACCCCTCTTAAAATTCCATCTACTTACCCTTATCAACTTTACCCCAAAATTCAAAATCATTGCCCTGATTCCCATCAGAATTTAAATAAACAGACGACTGACTTATTAACATTTCCCATTACCATATTACATTTCTCTCATCCCCAATTTAAAAATGCATTTAAAATAGTTAACTTCATAAAATTCTCTTAAACTAACAAACACAATATAACATAAGAAAATATAATACACTTCTAATTCACATTAAAATAAACAATTGGTATTTAAAATGTTACACACATTAAGTTGGCATGTAAAATCAGAAAATTACTTTTAAACTTGATTTACTCTTATTAATGCTATTCTCAAAATTACAAAAATTATTTTTTTTTTTTTTTTTTTTTTTTCAATTATGGCCATCATTATTCCATTTCATTACTTTGGGTGATTCTACGTTATTCATTATAATTTACTTTATCCACTTGGCATTTACTCATAATCTTACCCCTTTTATTACTCTAACGTTCCCTTACAAAATCTCTAACTAGTATGACACCCCACTATCAAAATTTTACTAACCCTTCTCTACCTCTAACTACTTACTATTTTAACTCCAATTCACCACCTTCTACTCTTATATAAAAAAAAATATTCTCTAACCCTTTGTACATAGGATACGTGTTTCCTTCCCAAAACTCATTCCCTTATGTTGGTCCCTGGACTCCCCCTAGGTAACCCTTTCCGGCGCCAATCGGTCCCTATCCCGTCCCAACCCTTGTTGCGGACTCCCCAAATACACTACCACTACTACAAAATTGCCATCCCCAAAAAATCTCACTCTCATAACTTCACTACAACTACAACAAATTAACATCAACAAATAAACAACATATCGCTCAAAACTCTACATAAAATCTCCACAACTACTGTGTCTCCACTTATACTTCTCAAAATTCTATAACATATACTAACTCAAAACAACATTGCATTATTTTCATCTCTCATTCTCTTTAACTTTTACTTCGATTTGAACAGATCTATATGTCCCACAAAATTCAACTTGAATTGACTCAAACATTTTATTCAACTAATTACTATCACCCATTTCTATCTTTTACAACCTATTGAAAATTTTACCTATTACAACTATTTTTCATTTTATTTTTAAAATCTATAAACACATTGAAAACATATTATTATATTTTTATAATACTTATTCCTAACATACTAATGCAATCAACACAATAAGACATAATAACACAATATAAGAAGTATTTAGTGCATCTATTTTTTAAATTCAAACAAAATTATTGAGTAGCAAATCATCATTATTAATTAAAATATATCAAATTTTTAATACGTTATCCCCTTGGATAACCTCCCAGCTACACACACACTATTATAATACATTATATAACATAATACACAAATATACATTGAACCAACAATTCTCTTTTAACTAATTTATATAAAATTTTATAAACATTATTTAAAATTTTTTATCAACTCTTTTTATTTATCCTCATTATTTATTTATCCTGTTTTGCAATCAGATTTTCAAAATTGCTTAAAATTTATTATTAACACATATTTTTAATCATTATGTTCCACAAAATAGACCAGTTAACATTTATTTATTTATTCATGATTATTAAATTAAAATCTCATCACACAATTTAAATTCCTTATAAAATTCAAACACATAATATTCAATCACACTATCTAAACATCTCCACTTATTTAATTCAATTTATTATTAAAATTAAATATTCATTTGATTATTAAAATAACATATCTCAATTATTATCAACATTCTACAAATCAGTAATTATTGTCTTCATAATTATTTTATTATCTAATTATAATGCCAACTATTAATAATATTATTATTATTAACACAACATTTTCTAAAACATATACACATTGCTTTTCTAACATTTCACAATACACACAAATGAATTCAATATTATTTACAAAATATGCGTCAAAACTGTTCAAGTGTATCTCACTTCAGATGTCCAAATCAGCAAGGTCATTACCAAAAATTTACAATATCTAACAAGGTCTATACACTGATATTCTAGTTCAGCCACCATCGTCATATATATATCTAGTGTATTTGTAACATTCATCATTTTTATCAACACACAAATTATGATAATCATTACTATCATAATAATCCATCAATTCTATTTCATCCATTGTACCATTATACATCATGTCAACATCAGTTAGAATTGTCCAGTCTGTATCAGTGTTATTTGTTAACGTCAGGTAAATTGTTTTATCATTTTTGTATTCCTCAACTACTACGTCAGGTAAATCATTATAGTCAGGTAAGATATTATCAAAATTATTTTCTGTCTCTCTTTCAACAGGTACGTATTTCACATGATTCATCGTCACCCCTTCTAGTAATTTTCTCAATTCATCATACTTTCTTTCTAACTTATATATTTCTATTTCATTCTCAACATATAACTCTCTTTCTTCATAGCACCACATCACACTCTCACAATTATTACGGACAGAGGGTACAACATTATACAACATTACTTCATTTAACAATAAGGGTCTCTTGCCCTGAAAAAACAACATTAAATCATCATCATCATTATAAACAATAAGGGGAAAATTTGCCCTCTGTCCCCACTCAACTACAACATTATTTTTCCACTCTCTTTCTATTTCATAAACACTCATTAACATTTCATTATCGCATTCTAAAACTTCATCAGTACTCTCTATATTTACTCCATTATTTTTTAACATCATATTTTCACTTATATTGTCATAATTATCATTCCTACTTACCTCAGAATTGTAATTAATACCATTATCATCACTAGTCAACACTATTTCTCCCACTATTTGATCACTGTTAGCTATTAACTCATTATTCGAATTGTCACTCACCTGGTTACTTATTTCTTCACTATTATCAACGACACCACTTACCTGTGTTAACTCAACTTCTGTATTCTTTTTTACCTGATATCTATCCCTTCTCCACTCCTCGTTTTGTTTTTTCAATTTATTATTGAATTCCTTGACATCACTAATCATGTCATCTAACATTGCGTTTTGTTGATCCAAACGTTCCTTGCACATCATAAATATCATATTCATCATATGCGTCTTATAATCAGATTCACTCATCTCATTGCTTACCTCATTATCTGCCACCTGATCAACTTTAATTTTGTTAAATTGATTTGTTTCTCCACCACCTTCTGCTCCCATTATATTATCATCCTTAACATTAGGCCTATTTACTGCCTTATTTACTACTACTATCGCTTCAACGATCTTACCTCTATTACTTGTCACCTCACTATCAATATCATCACTGTGCTTCTTAATTTCCGCGAATATTCCCTCTTCCATTTCTTCCATTCGTGTTAAACTATCGTCTAACCTCCCCCATTCCTCGTCTGTCATTTCACCTACAACCCCTCTAAATTCGCTTTCCCACTCCTTCCATACGAAGCCACTATCATTTTCTTGTATCTTAGCCATATTAAAAAATTTTATTATAATACCCTTTATATAATATAATTCATCTCATACACACTAATTACCCTCACAATACTCATAAACACATAAACAAATAATGCACTACATACATAACCCTATCAAAACATAACCCCATACTTGCGTCTATTTTATGTACGAAAAAAAAAATTTATTCTACCTCAACAACCATTCTGTTCTCCCCGTAGGCCGTATTTTATATAAATTTATTGATATAAAATTGTCCCTGTTCCAGAAGCCAAATGTGATATTTCGTTTTATTGATATTAATAACTAAATATAATGTGATTTCGAATTTGTCAAAATTGTACTATCTACTTTGTCGGGCGCCATCTTGCCAACTGCAAGAAAATAATTTACCAAGGTTCGTATCAGCGAACTAGGAAATGCAGAACAGGTTATTTAAGAAAATACAATTGGCTTGCCATCACAACTATTTTAATTCATTTTCATATTAAAATATGGTTTTATAAAAGAAAATATGAAAATATAGCACGTAACCTAATTGCAAATGTTATATAGAAAAATGTTCCCCTTCCCTTCTACTTTTGCGATCTTATAGAAAAAACAATAACATTTATTATGCATGATTAGAAATAAACCCATATTGTAAACTTAGAATTAGTTTTGAAAAAAACGGAAACCAGCACTTCATAATATTTGATAATATAATTAAACTAAAACCCCCACACTCGCTCACATACTACCCCAGAATTACATTATATCTTTTTTTTTTTTTCTTCAACTTTATAAGGTATGAAAAAGCCGGCATTTTAATTATTATTAATATTTTAAAAGTCTACTTTCCTTTTGATGCCTAGAAGTCCGACACCTGGGTGTCTCCTCATGGCGTACACTAGTTGCTGTTTATAGGTCGCACTTTGATTTTTTACGGCCGAACTGTCAATTTACTGCAATTACGTTAATTATGGATGATTATTGGCCAATAAAAACTGTTTGTATGTTACATTTTGTGGTTCTGCGGGCCCGCACTTACTTCTGAAACTTTTGATAGCTACCACTCGCGATTGGTGATGAGATGTTACTGGGCAGATTTACAGGCGCTACTTTGTGAAGCGGCTGTTGTTCGCTAACTCTTATTGGTTTTCAGTTTGTATCCTTGCGCCAGTGGACTGTTTTTGGCTTGTTGACAAAACTGGTGACACACATCGTTATATAAGTTGCTGACGCAACGCATCGCCTGATGTCTGGTTGCATAATTGGTTGACAGATTTAGTTACATAACGTGTTTACGTTTTTCGTGTTCGTCATTGTCCTTGAACTGATTTTGGTACAGTTATTAAACTGTCCACACAATATCATTAAATAATTGTCACAGTCAATGCTGCCACGTTGCGATCGCTTCCACATAACAAATTTACCTCTCGGTCATGAAATTTTTCCTATCACTCAACAAGTTATTTATTATTTATAAAAAAAAATACAAATTATGTTATTACCCCAGGTATGCCCAAAAATGCCCCGCTACAGTGTGTGATCTTTCCATAGAGGTCTACATTAAAATTTACATTTGGTATATATTTCGAAGGATTTGTTGCTGCGTTAGGCGTCGTAATCGCATATTTACTGGTGCGAGTATGGTGACCACTAGGCTGTGGGGGTTCTGATATCGTGAGGATATTTAATTCTCTACTAGGTAGCTGTTCATGAGTCGGTTGTATCTTCGATACGATGGGCGATTCATGGTTCATGGTGGAGGGAGGGTGTTCTAAAGTAGGAGATTGAACCGGGGAAATATATAACTTTTGTAAGGATTGCTCAATTTCTTCCATTCTAGATGAGTCTGACTTTATTCGCAATTCGTTGATAATTGTGGGTAATTGATGTAATGTCTCATCCGCAAATTTTTGCATATCGGGAGGGTTTACGGTGACGTCGGGCCAGTTCAATAAATTGTTCAACCGGCCGGTTAAATGTTCTATTCTTTGCATGACGTGCAATATTACTGTAGGTGATTTTTCGTCGTGAATGTTTTGAGATAATAACGTCAGTTCCCTATACTTCGCATAACACGTTTCTCGTTCGCTGTCATAATCGAGTTCACGTAATCTATCTAACTGCGAGGGTATATCTGATCTACTTTCGCGTAACGTTTTGCGCAATTCAGAGACTGTTACGTTCGCGTGAGGTAAACTGCGTAAAATAGCTTCATAGCACAGTTCATCTTTTAATAATAGATCGGGGTTAAATAAAGCCATTTTTGAAATGTGAGTCACTATAAATACTTATTCTACTATTAGTATTAAATTCTATACTACTCTTTCTTGTTTACACAAATAAACGATTTTAGTTCACATTTAAAATTTACATTGGTAGTGCGAGAAGTAAATCTCAGAGAAAGAGAAATCTCACACAGGCGTCAATATACTTTCAACTAAGGGGGAAATTCTTGGTTACTAGGCACAGGATGATACACGCTTCTTATAACAATAGAACAATGGAAGAGGGTTGGGTATTGTCTAACTCAACTTTGCGGGAGGTAACTAGGACAGTTTTAAACAGGCGTGGACAAGAAATTAACCGGTCAGATTTTGTTGACAAACCGACACGTTGACGAATGAAATTTTTTGACAAGTACGTACATGATTTTGTTTCGTATACCTGTGGCGTTAACATTGTGTAAACTCCTGTAACTAATTCATAATTAAAGTTACCTATTTACTATACTATTAAAATAATAATTATCATTTTTATTTTATTTAAAATTCTAGACATATTTTAAAGTACATGAGTGAATAGATCAACAGGGTGTCACATGGTATAGGTATCACTATATTACACAATTCTTTATTAAACAAAGCAGAGTGGCGCATCTTATAACGTCTCACCTACGTTATAACATCGGGAACCTGTGCATACTTACCTCAGATCAATTGCACGGGCTGCCATACTTGTAATTAACTTTTAATTATTAATTAAACCAGCTATAGTTATAACTGAAGGAACTTTTACATGGGGGTCTGATGATTTATTCACTCAATGTTTTAGTGTAAAGTAACGACATCTCTTTATTAAACCATTACTACAACAGCTCTACATAAATATTCCCACATAAGGTTTTCTTAATAAAAGATTACAATTTATAAAAGATTTTGTGAAAAACGGGCTCAAAACGTATGGATTTATAAGTGCTAGCATTATCCATGGATCCGGGACCTTAAACTTGTTTGTGAGTTAAGCTCACTTATTCATATTCTATCTTACTATTTTGGGGGGCCATTTGAAGAATGGACTTAATCTAAAAATTTTGTATCAGTGTTTTTTATATATATACATCAGCATTACTCGGTACTACAAATATTTTGAATCCTAAGACATACTACATCTTATAGAGTGATTATCATTAGAGTCTTTATATATTTATTTAAACTGTCTTTAACAATTCATTTGTTAGAATTTTAATTAATAACAGAGGACAAGTATCCGTGTCACCTGAGATATCCAGAAGTTTACTCGATGTCCGGGTCCTTGGTCCTTGTGGTGTTCGTAAGCGGTTGATCTTTAGTGGAGTTAACTTTCCTGTTGAAGTTCCTGAAGTGAGTAGTTCATAATGAAGTAGCGCTGAGGTCCTCAGAAGTCTAGTAATTAAACATCGTTAGTAGTATAAGTGCCGTCAATGTTCTTGTTTGTCGCAGAATCGCACGTCACATTATTGTTTATAAAAGTTCTCACTTTAGGTAGCTCGTACCATATTATTTTAAACAACATAGACATCTTACAAATTATACAAATGAGATGTCATCCCATACACAGTTATTTATTCCTTTTGGTTTTTACATTTAAACTTATTAGCACACTAATTTGCCACTACTTTTCGCTACACATTGTTATATCTGTCCTCTAAATAAAAACATTTTGTCGTTCGCCGGGACATGGTTCAAGCGTGTGTTTTCTATGCGAGCGCTTCATCTCGATTGAATTACTAAGTTAGGACGGGTCAGTTAATCGCGCGGAGTTTACGCATCGCAACAAAATAGTTCCACATTTATTCTCTATTTAAGGGGTTAAAGTTTGACCTTTTAATTATCCAAATATATTCTTTATTACAGACTTTATTATAGTACACTATGGTGGTCTTGTTTATTTATTTATTTAATATCAATTTACAAGGATTATTATTTTGTTTAAGGGTCGGTTTTCAAGTTAATTCCGGTTAGCGCATGTCTATGCAGGGTTAATTAATAAGGGTTTCCCTATCTGTACACTCGCATTCCTTTTTTTTTTATTAAAACTCTTTATTAAATATTATTATGATTTATGATAGTGATAAAATTTAGTTTAAATGTGTGATTTATTAAGATTTAAATTTCTCATCTTTTAACATTTCCTATTTTATTGTTTATTTTATTTTTTAATTAATGTAATCGTCACACACCAATAGTTGCCACATTAAAATCTGCGTTATCAAAGAAGAATTGTGTGAATGTCCCCGGTGGAACAGGCTGTTGAGGGTGATAGATAGCAGACAACTCCAACATCTGAGCATCATTGTACGACCCACAAAATCCTAAATTTGAAAGCAGATTCAATAAACTTTTTGAACCAAATTTTCTATGGATGAAAAGGGCAAGACCATGAAGAATTGGTGAAGTAAAAGTTCTTGGCTGAACCATGGAGATAACATGGGCGAGCGATATTTTCTTCCTTTTGATTTTCTCTGTGTTCCCTCTCCTTGTTTGTAATAGTGGCTCCAACAAGGCACTGAGAGACTGAGGAATCATTTCTTCTGCCTCATTCATAAAGTTGTCACATGGAGGGTATGACTTTGTTTCATAAAATCGAGATTGCAAATCATCTTTTATGATGGCAGCTGCCGTGCGAACAACCCGAAGACGCTCTTCTTGTTCGTCCTCACAGTTTGATGTGTACCACTTGTTGTTCAGGATTTTGTGACCAACATCACGGAAGCAAACAACAGTTTTGTGTGCACGTAAAGGACTAATGAGTAAGCGCTCACCGTAATGTTCCTTCAACTTATGTACAATAGTTTTTGTTGAAGGCTTTTCTCCCGAAATTTGCTCCATCAACTCATCAAATGAACATTGACAGTCATCATTATTATTCTCTAAGTACTTACAGATTTCATCCATTGCTTTCAAAACGTTTTCATCCTCAGGACGTCCTCTCTTTTTCCCCGTGGGTAGATTCGTTGTAAAGAAATTTTTGGCGCAGGTGTGATGATAGATGGCATCAGCAGCAAATAAATTAGGAGTATTTATTATTCTTGTGGCAACTTGGTTTCCCCATTCGTCATCCCTTCTTTTTACTGCACCCGCAAAGACATCCTCACGTTTATCCAGGGGTCTCTTTTTCTGTTGTTCTCGAAATTCCTGGCTGATCTCCATAAGCACAAAAAAAACACTTGGTTTTAAAATCAAAACTTTCGCGGGGAGGGCGAGGTTTAGATGATGAAGTGGATGCATCTTGTTTTCTAGCTGTTTTTATGTCAGCTGCTATTGAGGAAGCTCTTGTGTACTGTTCTCTACAAGACGTATGCACGACTGTTGTTTTCTGTCCTTCAAGTTTTTCATATTTTCCATCTCCTCTAGCCATACTAGCACTTATCAAACTCTGGAAAGCTTTTGCACCCAATTGACTGGCGTCACTATGTGACACTTCCTTTTCACATAAAAAACACTTTTCGGACATGATTCGCACAAACCCGGAACACCGCTAAAGGAAAAACACTATTTATTTAAAACACTTTCGACTTTCGAATTATTACCGCTCATAAGAAGCCTTGGAGGGGCACTGAAACTGATTCGGTTTGTATGAATCAAGTTTTCTCCACGACTCTAGCGCTGTCTACAAACCGGCATGAACTACTTGGAGCCTTTCGATAACGCAGTACGGCAATCCATGCTGTATTACCTATACTGTAGTACTGTTATTCATACTCATACTCTATTATCGTTACTATACGCAGGGAATCTAACAAGCGAAACATGAAATATTGCTACGATTTACTTGATCTCGCTAACTATTCAAAGCAGATTGCTTTGTAAAGTTTCCTTAGAATGTTTAGAGTTCTTTCAGGCATTTTTTACCATGTCATCTTGCCTTAGTAATTACAACACAAAAAGTTAAAACATTCCTGTAATTTTAAAGCACGCTCTTTTACCGTAGGTGATATTTAAACAATGTATAATTTAAGATTTGTGTATTTTAGGTTTGAATAATAATAATAATAATATTTATTTATTTGTAATTGTAATTGTACAAATTAAGCCAAAAACCCAGATTTTTGAATTTTTTTCAATTTTCCACCGACTCTATCTCCAAAACTATAGCCACTACGAAAAAAATGAATAGGACCTTTTTTGAAGAGAATTTACTCTAGTTTAATTTTGTATAGGGTTAGTTTTTCGCTAAACTCAATATTTCCCGAGATATTTAAGAAACAGTTTAAAAAAAGACCTTTAAATGACTCCCCCCCCTCCCGATCAACCTTCACCTTCGGGGAATTTTAGTATGTTGTACAGGACACTCGAATGAGCAACTATGCCAAGTTTCAAAACTTTGGGATTTTTTTCCCCTATTTTGGCTACGTTGACTGGACTATTAATAATCTTTTGTAATTTATCCTTATATGGTTGAACAGCTTCATGATCTGCACTTAAAAGTTCTCCACAAATCGATCGGTTTGCTATGTCATGTCGATTTCTAAATCTAAACAACCACCCTGTACTTGCCTTAAAATCTTGGTTTTGAAATCGAGTAGCAAAACGTTCAGCAGCAGTCTGCAATTCTATCCCACGGATCGGTACACCAGCAGCTGTTGTTGTTTATACCACGTCCAAACAGCTTCGTCAATGTCAGACGTTTTGGCAGGAGTCATCCGTTTTCGCTTAATTTCACTGGCACTATCAAAGTCTCTATTCAATGAAAAATTTGTAATTGCTGATCTGCTTTTTTTAATATCGTAAAATGTCGATTTACTGATACCGAAATCGCGTAAAACACTCTGAACCGAATCACCTTTGTCAATACATTTTAAAACTTCTATCTTTTGTTCTATCATGAGCGATTTATACGAACCACGTTTACTCATTTTTGAACACAGTAAAAGGTACGAACATTACGGAGTCAAAACGTAAAGTGACTGGCTATGGGACGAACATTCACAATGATGACAAATGTGAAAGTCTGTATGAGTCATATCCGTTGTTATGAATTGTACATTACTGTTCAGAATTTGCAGGAAATGTATACAACACTGCTTTTTGTTATCACGACCTACCAATTAATAATCCCAGTTCATGGAAATACACTATGTTCAGTATTCTCGGCCTTTCTCTAGGATAAATCTGCACTTGATTTTGAATTTTTACATATGTACGTATAAATTACAGTACTGAGAACCCCAGTCCGATTTATAGAAATTCCGAATTAGCGAAGTTTCACTGTATAACCATACTCTTGCCAACATATTCATAGTAATTCATTACATGCAAAATATAAAATAATAATAAATAAATATTTATAAAAGTGTTAAAACCTAATTAGTTTATTATGTTAATGTGCATGCACATTATTAGCTCAATTTTTAATTATTAATAAACATTAACGTGATTAAAATATTTATAAAAATGTAAATGAGCTAATATTTAACAGAGAATTTAGCCATTTTTCTGTTTATCAGCTAAATAAACAGTAATTTTTAATTAATGTTACCCTCATGTCAGTCGAACATTTGGCCATAGTAAGACAACAGGATCCCTGGCACAAATTACTTTAACTTTTTAATTACCTTGTCACTATGGGCAAACTAGCTCTGTATCAAAAAGTTCTTAAAACAACATATAAAATTTAACCTTTACCTACACCTCATTCTCTGTGAGTTTGTTACCTGACTAAAAAGTAAAACAAGTTACTCATTACTTCTTTAAAGAAATACCGTATGTATTAATTTATTAAAAAAAAACTCTTATAGTATTTTATTGTGTTGAGATGTAGACCACTGTATTCCATACAATTTTATTATTCAATCCATATATGATACATGTAACTTATCCTTGTGGTATAGCGGTAATTAGGAGAGAAACAAAAACACACATCATAGCAAATAAAAGTTATGCTTACACTTGGCAACATTGTACTGTTTATGCCCATAAAAAATACATGAACCACACAACATTGTGCCAACTCTAAACGAATTTCTGTTCAAACAACTCTTTGAACCTGAATGTCTACTAATCAGTGACATTTAAATTTAAACTCTTTGCACAGGACTTTTAAATTTGATAATATTTTGTCTGAAGTTTGGAACTGCTACTGCTGAGCAAAAAAATGAAAAATATTTCTCAACTGATCCTTGTTTTTTCTGAATGACAATCTCCTCTCATTTGTGAAGAATCGTTTATAATTTGTTTTCTGTAACTTCTATGCTGAAATCTGAATTTGTAAGTACAGTATATCAAGGTAGCCCTTCAAAACTGCATGGCCACCAACCACCACCACCAGGGTTATTCGGAGGATATAAAGTCCTTTTATCTCATGACACAGGAAATGTCTTTTCATAAATGTCATTATGGCTAGTTTTTGACTGAGTACTGTTAATTACTATGGCCATCATGCTTATGATGAATCTTAGGCAGAAAACACATGGTCCTAGTTTTATAGAATAAATTACTCAAAAGTGATAAAAATGATCAAATAAGCATCCCAGAATACCTACAGATCCTTGACTAATGGACAGCTGCATTTAATTACATGTTTTAATTTATTACACGTGGTAAATCATTCCTGGGTGACTAACAATTTTGAAACTGTTGTCATTTTAATTAAATAATTAATGACATTCGATAGTAATTCTAATAACATGTATATTAACTGTACATGTGTATCTTGTAAGTTAACTGTATACTGTAAACACGCACACAACTATTACAAACTAGACAGGTGGTTGTAATTATAATATAACCTAGAAATATAACACAGAAATTAATAATGTCAATAATATGGACATTCAGATTCAGAATATACCTGTGAATAAATCATTAAAGGCATCCGGTGGTATCTGATTGAGCATGTTTGTAATGTCATGTTCTTCTAAAAGACGTGATGCCTGGTTAGCTAATTCTACAGGGTCTAATGATGCAATTGCTAATACTTCTTCTGATACTTCTTCTACAGCATCTAGTCACAAAAACAAAGAAATGTAATTGTAGTAATTCAATAATTCAAATAATGATCAATTAAACTTTTACAAATAATAATAATTATTACTACCGAGGTATGTTAAATGGAAAATTCAAATTTATTAAAGGCTTGTAACCAAGTTAGCAACATCTTAATATACTAACTATGAATATGTAAATGTGTGACAAGTACTATATTATAAAAACTGTAAACTGCAACCTAATGTATATGTGACTTTGTTATTTCTACAAACCAGTATGAGAATGATCTGAAATTTCTAGTAATTTATATATCAAATTAACTTCTTTATATATAAAACAAATTCTCAACGTGCCATCTAATAAATGGGTTTCCAATTTTACTCTATCTTTCTACATTCATGCATTACAAACATTAATATGATTGCTGCTATATATCCTCACTCCTTCCCCTACAATAATGTTTTATGGGGCTCCAAAATAAATTCTGACAAATCTCATGATTTGTTAACAGTCACTCAGCCACTGATTGATGTGATGTACAAGTATGTTCCAATTTGATTGTATTCCATTTATTTATTTTCCCACGTGTATTATATATATATAGTTTGTATTACTGTCTTATATGGGTAAAATCTAAGCCTTTACATTTTATAATTTGCTTTACAGTAAAGCAAATTTACTTTGCAAACTTACTTTTTTTACTGGAACCTGCTAAACTAATTTTAGTCACTTGGCAGACACAAACATTTCATTAATAGTTGTATTTTAATGGAAAGACAAACACTACGCTTTGGATATCTGAAACTTTGAAATATAGGTGTAACATACTGAAGAAGCATCCCAGCAACAAGTTATTTGAGGATTAGGCTCAAACACATGAAATAATGTTTTATATTAGCTTTTAAGATGCCATTCAGGCTCACAGCTTTACCCATACTTTTTTTTTCAGACTCTTCAAATGCTCTGTACCCTTCTCCTTTACATCAGCCATTACAGCATCCTACCAACTTAACAATGATCTTTCTCTATTCCTCTTGTAACCCTGTTCACTCCTGGCTGTACTTTATTGTATTTACCTCAGTTTCTATCTACATGATCCAACCATCATTTCAGTTTTTTTCGCTTATTACACTGGAAGTGGCATAAGTTATTACACTGCATAAAAAACTTTATTTTAATGAAAATATAATCGTTTTATTATCACACTATATTTAACACTTCAACAACCACGGCACTCATATACGCCCTCTTCTCGTCTCCCCACAAGGACCACAGTGTGGGGCAATTGCCTGAGAGGCGTATACAATCTCTCAAACGTTGTACAGAAAAATTGCCTCTGTAGCCCAGATGGTCGTTTCTCTGCCGATTTTTCTGTATGAGACGACCACTATAATCACTGTGAACACAAAAATGTACTTGAGCTCACATTTTCAATCAGGTTGTTTTTCGTTTCTGAATATTGTTATTATTATCATATTATTATTAATGATTTACCTTATTGAAACCGTCCAGTGACTTCAAATTGTAAATTTATGACGCGTTTCGAGTCATATGACCCTTCATCAGATATTATCACTCACTTCATAATATCTGATGAAGGGTCATATGACTCGAAACGCGTCATAAATTTACAATTTGAAGTCACTGGACGGTTTCAATAAGGTAAATCATTACTATAAAGTGACTTGGACCGTATAAAATAATGTTTAAATATTATTATTGTCTTTGTCTCTCATTATAATATCTTTAAGTGGTCATGTCTTTATATCTTTAAGTATAATTATCACGTTATATCTTCATACGTTTTAAAAACTCATAAGTAAGTTTCACCTGAAATTGAAGGGGATTTCCTTTTCTCCAATGCCAGATATATTAGCTGTTGAGTACGAAAAGATTTGGGAAACAACAAACTATAATGAAGGTAAATGTCTGACAGTTTTTAACTATGATGTAATTTATACATATTCCACTAATAAGAGAACATATTTTTTTTTGCACAATGAAGTGAACGTGGCAACATTCAAAAAGTGAGAAAACGAAACACGTAAATTATATGTGTATACTAAAAGGAAACACAAATGTGAGAAAGAGGAAATGACTGTACTATTTCATTTTTTTACTGCAGTGTGAATCAGTTTGTTGTCAATAGACTTGCATGTTACCAATATTATGTAACTTATTGTTTTTCAAAAGGCTAATCATGCGGCAAACATCAAATACACACACAAACACGTACAGGAAGCTATGGGTAAATAAATGTTATTCATTGGATATTCTTTAAGTAGGTTCCCACAACTGGGCAAGAGCTTGGGTACGGACAGGAGCGATTAGATGTCAACATAAACGAAGTAGTCGTATACGCCCGATGTGGTCTATACACAGCAAAAGTTATATCAACTCGCTACAAGGGATCACAGCGGGTGTATACGACTGCTTCACGTTTTCTTATATTATTAGACTCAAAAAAGAAAATTAGTGACTGATTACTATTTTTTACTTGATTACAAGGTTGCTGCAGTTGAAAAATAAGCTTGGTCCCACGGGAAGAAAAATGAATTTTTGTGGTCATTAAAGTGTTAATACCAGCTGTTACCCGCGGCTTTACACACAAATATTTGATTTTTCATATATATTTTAATATAATTTTGTCTATGTCTATATTTAATAAGCAATGATCCAGATCCAGTAAGCAATACTAAGAGATTTATTAATTTTTTTTAATTTAAAATGAAACACTTGTTATAGTAAGTTGTGTTGATCTTGAGATGAGTGACAATGATGCAATTCTGAAGAATCTCTTTCCATTTATGATTTGTAATGAATGTTATAAATAAATCAGAACAGGAATAGTTGGGAATACAGCAAAAAGCGTCTAGAGTTTGTTTGTCCATATATCGTAGTCGATCAGTAATGCTTGACGATACAATAACCAAACAGCCCAAGTTCTCAATGCATTCATCATTTCTCTACGCACCTTGTAAATGTATATAATTTCAGCTCTTATATTAGATTGACTGGTATGAATGAATATGGGTCTCCCATTTTTACTTTGGCATACATGTCTACAATGTATTGATTCAACAGTAGCTTGAAATAAATCAAATGATTATACTTAACTTTAAACAAAGGTATTAAATGACAAGCTTTAAAGGACATTGCAAAGCATCGTAAGCGTGGATTGTTTCTGCAGTACGATGTAGAGTATCTTCCCTAGCATAAATCAATATATTGCGTTTGTCACACTCATGATTAACTATAACTACATCATTCATTGTACATGCAGTATAGTCACCCTGGTGCTCCGTATTATTCGCTTTTCGATCTCCATGAATTACACTATTACATACATCATCTACTGAAGAGGTTACAAATTCAAAGAAACTTCTCATTCACAAACGTACGGGTTTACTTCATGAAGAAAATTTGAAGCCCTGTTGCTAATGTTTGACCTAAATTACTAATATTATCTATTCTCGTCTGACCCTGTTGCAAATAATCTACGATGAAGTACACTTGAAGAAATTTAAGAACATCGTTGTTTACATGACATGACATAGTTGTTCTTGAATTTTAGAAGTAAGCATGAAATTTATTTCTACTATTCCATTGGCTCTGAATTATGTAAATTTAAAAGCTGAATTGAACACTGTAATGCATTTAAAAATTGCTTTGGTAAAGGATGTTTTCCACTCAATAATAATTTTGAAGGTTCTGGAGGTAGAAGTATGGGATCTAGTCCAATTTTTGCAGAAAAGCAAATACAAACCTGCTGATTCGCCTTCTAATTGAAAGCTTTATAGCGAGGACAAACAATATTCATAGATTCTATGTGTTTCATTTGCATAATCGATGAGTGGATTAAAATTAAAACCACTATTTATTTTTCCCACCTCAAAGAATTTTGTTCAGCTCTTGCAGTAACTCTAACATTCGTCTGCCTACTTCACTGAGCTGAAAGCTTTCAAGTTCTTGTTGGACTTCTGATGTTATGGAAAGTATTTTTGTTTTCCATTTATCATTGACCTTCCTAAACATGATTTTCTCTTTAACACTGTGAAGTATAAATAAATGAAATCAAAGTATTTGCTGTAAATACAATCACTCTTATATTTAATTATTTCGAACATTTTTTGACTAACGAATGAACAATGCTGTTAAAAGTAATGAAAAGTAAAATATTTACACATCA
This sequence comes from Magicicada septendecula, assembly GCA_034769895.1. Taxonomy (NCBI): domain Eukaryota; kingdom Metazoa; phylum Arthropoda; class Insecta; order Hemiptera; family Cicadidae; genus Magicicada; species Magicicada septendecula. The sequence continues at coordinate 915,357,992 of CM068367.1, read as the reverse complement.
AACGAAAAAGAAATACTTTGAGAATAAAAGTCAGCTTTCCCTTTCACTTGTAATAAAATACTCCCTACTTCTAATAACTGAAGTAATGGATAAAGATGGGAGAGAGGATAAAAACTGCAGCACACATTAGTCTGCATAAGTAAACAATGCACATGATTGTATTTTAACAATATTGAATATCTTGCTGTTGAACTCATAAAAATTTCTGCTGAGATACATGATTTGTCTACTTTGTCTAACTCGGTTCTTTTTTGAGATATCAAAATGAAACAAAGTCTACAACTTTCTTCAAAGTAGGCACTATAAGTATGCAAAGTTTCATTCAGATCATTCCAGTAATTTCTGAGGTTAGCTTAGTCAAACTTTACTGCTCGACAGATTTATTAATATTGTAACGTTACATATCATCACCATACCAAAGAACCACAATTAAACATAAAATAACCATCAGCTGACACATAAACAACCAAGTATAAGGAATTATATAACAATAATTAAATTCAGTTCAAGAATTAATGACTAAATAATGAATCAACAAACAATGAATAATATAGTATTGAAGACAACAACAAAGAAGATACTATACCAAATGTGATTAACCCAAATACCCAATAGATTAGGTAGGTGAGTAGACTAAAAAACAGGTACCATGAGTATGAAAGCAACAAGTGAAAAGGCATCATGGAAAAAAAGCAAAGAAGAATATAAAGCAAGGAAGAGATAAAAGATCTCCACCACCCAATACCAAAATGACAGGCAGTGTGGGCGTCGAATGTAAACAATGGTCGATCTAACCAAACTTAATCAAAGGTGTTATAAAGTATTAATGAATTAAACCAACGAAGTTTAGTGAAGGTGTAACAGTGAACTAACGATTGCATAGTGTATAATGATTTGCAATTGCATGAATTAAGGGAAGCATAGTGACAATTAATCATACTTATAAGAATTATCAACTTATATGATAAAATTATCGGAACTAAGGAATCATATGAATACTATGAACCAAGATGAACACTAAAAGGGCTTTGAACCTTACTACCTTTGTATTTTTGTTTGTTGTTAAAAAAAAGATTTATTCACAAATCAAGGTTAACTGGGTAACACTTCTGAACACCAGGCTTAACCTAAAATGTTGACGCCAGTCATCTTGTTGAATTCATGTTATTAATTTAAGAACTAAAAAGGGCTCTGAACCTTATTAACTTGTAAATTTATTTATTGTTAAAAGATTTATTCACAAATCAAGGTTAACTGACATAACCATAGACAATCCAGGGTTAACCTAAAATGTTGACGCCAGTTGTATTTTTGAAATTTATGTTATTAGTTTAAAATTTTCTTTATTAATGTAATCACTCTCCTATTACTTAATTATTATAGTAGTGTAACTTTTCTAGTTGCGTTTTTTGCAGTCTAAAAGAACTCATTTTAAAGTCAAACAACTTAACTAAATTTCCACTACTATGGTTTCTGTAAACAGAATAACCACCCTGAGAAAAAGTTTTTTTAGTTTTTTAAAGTACATTATTATTGTAAATGAACGACCATCAATTTAATTGTTATATGAAATAATTATCTAAGCATTATTAATGAATAAACTGCATTTTGACCAGATAAAAGAGATTATAAAATTATTTCTTTAGACAATACGAATTCAGGTTAGGTGAACAGCTGATAGCAGTTGTTAACACTCGCCGGCGGCAATGAAATAATTTAAATGTTTTAGATTGTCATCTCGACTATACCTTGTTGACAGGACAGTTAACAAGAGAGATCTACATTCCAAGTAAGTACTTCATTAATGAATAAACAGAATTCACGTGACTATTAAAACCATAATTCATTAAACCAATTTACAACGTCAGACACAATTAACAGATGCCAATGGGGGAAGCTTAACCAATTCATCTAACTAAAGGAAATCAACTAGAAACCACAATTCAATTAAACAACAAATCATAATCAAATAAATCACAATAATAATTTTCACGGTTAAATTAATCAGAAGGAGAAAGGTTATTTAACAAAATGGCGCTCAAACGTGAGGCCTAACGAAATAAATTTTATGGGGAAATTAGAAGGAAGAGAGCACGAACCATCACATACATTATTTAACATAATGGCGCCAATAACTTGGGGCGTTTAACACAACATTAACCAAGGGATATTATTTTAAAACAACCCTACACACACGATATTAATAATACAGCGATTACATAAATTTAACAATATACATTATATACTACTATTTACTATTATTATTTGTCTAATTTCTAATATTTAATCACGTGTTGTATTATCGCTAAATATTGCAGTTTTGTCTGCTTACATATATATTATTATTCAAAAAATGTTGGTTCAGCTGAAAAATTTCCTGCCACTTGTAATCCATACTTTTTTTATTTAATGTAGTTCTCTTATTAGCTATTAAAAAACAACACTAGACAGTCACGACCACTAGCTCTGTGTGTCATAAACTACATGATTTACTTATAACATCCCCACTGGTTGCCAGACCCAAGTTCAACACCAAATCCACTACTACTTTCAAGCTATCACTTTCCAGAGCACTTGCCGCAAACAAAAAAGGAGGAAAACCTTCTTTCCTTAGAAGACAATACAATTTTCAGCCAAGTTTGTGATCATAAAGAGAAGAAAAATTCAACGGGTATCAAGATTTTACTATCCTGACTACGTTGCTCTGTATGCCAGTGTTTGTCAGTTCTTACAAAGTTTACCACATAGTAGCCAATATTTAAAAAGGTCAAATGACCATTTTATTTTATTCTGTTTTCACATACACAACTAACATCCTTGTATTGTTTTCTGTCATTATTAGCGTACACAAAGCATTTACATATACCAAAACCTAAATGTTTGTTTGGTGTCTATGTTCCGCTTAAGAGAAACACACACACACACACACACACACACACACGCACGCACGCCAGATGAGGTAAGCAACAAACAACTGCCCATACTTACAACAGATACACCACACAAGTCCTGTTTACAGAATAACTGTAGAGAACTGAAATTTTACATGCCTCAACTGCCTCACTAAGTGTATGTATTATCTGCTTCCTGTTGTACCTAATACTGTTTTGTCTTAATAAAAATGTTTATAAGTCATGTGTTTGGTTGTGTATTCTACAATAGGTTCTATATGTAATTTCATTAAGCAGAGGCAGGTAATAATCTTTTATTATTATATTTGTGTCCATTTTTATAAAAAAAATACCTATGATTAGCTTTTTTTATGTTATACCCATTAATTCTGAGAACAGCTAAATGCTCTGTGTCTACATACCTCTACATAAAGTGGTTAATAAAAATAACCAATATTTTTGTAGAATACAATGACTTATGCGATACCTAGTCCAAGTTATACATGTCCTTTTATATACTCATAGGTGTGCAAATTATTATTACTCACCATGATTTTCATAAAAAAATTAAATTTTTCATATTGCGCTTTTCATGTACTTTTCAGCCACAAGACTGTAGACCCAGTTTGGAATGTAGGAAGGTTTTGCTTATCATCTTTAGTCAACTCTTTAAAAAATTCTATTGAAAAATTTGTGTTTTGTAAAAACACCCACATGTCAACTATGTTCATTTGAGATGTTTTGTTTATTGCACAATTCACTACTTCATGTAATTTTTTATGTTCCTTTCTAAAAAAATGTGATAAATGTTGTGTTTTTAGTGATACATGAATTCCTCTTTGAAAACAGAAAGTATTTTATCTGTTTCATTAAAACATTCATGATTTTTTCCTGAAAAGTGATATTATGGGAAGCTTAACAGGCCTAACCACGGAATAAGTCCTTGGTTATAATTACTTACATTTATTTATGAAACCTATTTCAAGTTATGGTTTTTATAATATACAGACAAAAATAATGCCCTATGTGTATTAAATAGCAACATGTATAAATATAACCCAATGAATATTGTTGGATTGTTCATTTAGATGGATGTATGGGATTTACAAGATATCAGGGAATCATTAAATAGGAATTGTGAAGAAGCTTTAGAATTGTTTTTTAGTAAACCGGACACTGCAGAGAATTCCAACATTGAAGCAGATGATTTTATTTAGTACAGAGTTAGGTGAACTAGAAAAGTCAACTGTAAGTAATTCTGTACATTTTAATAAAGATGAAGAGATGCATAACTCAACTGAAGTAAATTCTGTTACTCAGCAAGACGAAATTAATTTAGTTGACAGTGAATGTGTGCAAGAATGTCATAATCTTTTAGTTATTGAAGAGGAAGATGGTGAGTGGGGTAAAGATACATCGTATTTTGACAAATTACAAACACACTTTAGTAAAACTCCTTGGACTAGAGGATATATTTTAGTTTTCAAAAATGTTTACAGATGACATTGTTTACAGCACAAAACATTGTTCAAGAAACAAAATGACATGCTTCGGAAAATGCACTACGTGTTCGTAAAGGAGTAAAAGAGTATAGGCATTCTAATAATTGGACTGAAACACCACTGAGTGAAATTACAGCTTTCGCTGCTTGTTTTATAATTATGGGAATTCAAAAACTTCCCAGTCTAAGCTGTTATTGGAGCTCTGATCCATGTCTTAGTGTTAATTTTATAGTGGAAGTTATGATGTCTAAAAGATTCCAAAAATTATTAAAAAGTATACACTTGAACAATAATTCTTTAGCTCTACCTACAAGTGATAAAAATTATGATAAACTGCATAAATTAACACTTCTTATAGATAAATATTTTTTACCATTATGCCCATCCTTCTTTTTGTCTGTTGATGAATTAATGATTCCATTCAAAGATGAGTCAAACATAAAACAGTATATGCCCCAGAAGCCTATAAAACATGGGTATAAGTTGTGGTGTTTAACAGATGCTCGTACAGGGTACATACTAAATTTTGTAATACTGGCAAAACAAATAATGTTCAAGAAAGTCTGAAGTACACATTACCTGAACGAGTAGTATTGCAACTCCAGCCACATAAAAACCACGGGCTGCTTATTAGCTTTTGACCATTTTTTTATAACAAAAAATTTGATGAAAACTTTACTGCATGATAAAGTATTAAATGTTGGGACCGCCAGAGTGAACACGAAGGGACTACCATCGATGATGAAGAATAGGGATAAGCTGTGTCATGGTAAATTTATGGTTGAAGTACAGTATGTGCTATAAAATGGATGGACAATAGACCAGTGAGTTTTTGATCATTGTGTTTTTACCAAAAGAGACTTCAGCAGTTAGAAGAAAAAATAAGGATGGATCGCTGACAAAATAATTGTTGTCAGTAATTATTCTTTCCATCTGCTATTACAAAATACAACAGAGTAATGGGTGGTGTTGATCAGTTTGATCAACTGCTAGAACATTATGCAATGAGTCTTCGAAGTGTCAAATGGTGGCATCATATTTTTTATTACTTACTGGACTTAGCAACTGTAAGTAGTTGCATTTTGAAAACACACGATAAACAAAACGAAGAAGAAGAAGAAGACCTGTTGACTTTTCGAATCAATCTAGCGAGACAACTGATATCAGGTTACACATCAAGGAAATGGCATGGAAGACCAGTCTTTATATCTTCGAAGAATACACCAATTCCTGATGAAGTGCATCTACTCGGTGTTGGAACACATTTTTCAGAAATAGGAACATACAGAAGGTGTACACTTTACAGCACAAAAGCATTCAAAAAGCATACAAAATCTGTATGTTCAGCATTCAAAGTGCCACTTTGCATCAATGAATGATCCAATAAATTTCATGAGAAGCCATAAAATATTTGCAAATCTGTAAATGTGTTGATTTTGATTCTAATTATAGTGTCAGATAAATGAAAAAGTGCACTCTTTATTGTCTTCTTCCCTATTCATTAAAAAATTAATAAAATGTTTAACAGTGTCCGATGGGCAATGGAAAATATCTATCCCACCTTGTGTACAGGTAAGCGGGAGTAAGGTAAGTAAAATTAACAAATTTTTTATAAATAACAGTTCATTTGCTACATACAAAATAAAAATATCTAACATTACTTAAAAAATATAATTTGCCCACTAAAGGGTAATTAAAAAGAGAAATTTATTTCACCACGATATTATAAAAAATTTGTTTCATGAAAATTAATAAGCTACATTAATATTTCATCAACTGTGGCAATGAGTTTTGAAAATGAAAAAACTAGTCCTGGGTAAAAAAACATGCGCTGTGGAAATACCCTGTCCACTGATTTGAGACAACTCTGTGCCACTGGTCCACGGTATGTAGACTTTGTGAAAAAGGCAAAATACCCCTGCAACATCTTAGAAGAGACTGATTTAGGCCAAAAAGTTAAAGAGAAATTTGAAAATACTGGATCAAGGTCATCTATCATTATGTTTTAATTAGACTATAAATAATTCCGTCCTTTAGACTTGCCCTAGGCTTTTTATTTTCTGATAGAAAGAATGAGAGAAAACTCAGGATATGCCACAGATTTCAAACACATACTTTTTTCTTTTTCTTTCCTTTCACTTTGTATATTTTGATGATTTTATATTCTCATTTGGCAAAGACAGTGGTCAATATATATGCCAAACCAAAGATTAGGAGTTTTAACCTCACTATATTGTGAAGATAGTAAAACACCTAATCTTGAAGATGATATGTCATGTCTTCTACAGTAACTGGAAGGTTGTATATTCTATAAGGGATTGTACACACAACCCTTACACATAAGTCCTTGAAACCCCAAATTTTCTGCAACTTAAGGACTAGTTCCCTGTTGGGGATTTTGTTTTCATATAGGATGGTATACCACGCCACAAACGTCAATTAGTCATGACTTATTCTGGCAGAAAATAATGTCAGTCTTCTTTCCTAGCCAGGTAACACTCCACATGCAAATCCTGCAGCCCATTATTTAGGCAACTGTTAAGAAAGATTCAAGAATATGATCATCTCCAACAATGACACATCAAGGCTGATCTTATAGGAATATTGCACAGGGACAAAGGACATCAATAGAAACTGTGAAATTCCCATAAAAGCATAACAAACCACATTAAATTGATTGTAAAGAACTAAGGCTACCATACTAAATATTAATATTGTAAACATTGTGTGTGTGAGTAAAATATCGGTATGGAGAACCATCCATGACTTCCATGTTCTAAGGTTTATATTTAAAATCATTTACGAAATGAAATGTTTCCATAGAAACTACTTCTTTCCACTTATTGCTTCAGCCTTAACCACAGTACTGTGGTCACTATCGTATACCACCACATGTTATCGCACTCGATTTTCACTGATGATGGCAGTCGACGGCACTGCCAAAACGTCTGGTTTTGCAGAAAACATTGGACTACGGCCAAACAGCCTGGGAAGGAATTTTAACAACAAACTACTACTTCGTTGCCGATAACGTAGTACACATATAAAAATTATCCCCTCCCCCTTCAACTATAATTTTCATTTACTGAAAATTACCCCCACCCCGTTCAACTAGCCTCTTCATTTATAGATATTTCATCTACGTTTCTACAGTGGATTATTAAGATCTTCTTATCAGGATACTTTATTTATCAAAATTAAGTACTTTACTCTTGTTACAACAAAAAATGTTTCAGGTAAACTACCCCTTTCCCTTAACCGATCTTCACCAAAATCAACAGGCCTTGCATCCTCTACAATTCAGGGGTGCATGCGAAACATTATTTGATTCTGTTTGAATGTGCGGCAGTTATTGTTCGTCATAGAAAAAATTGCTCTTCTTAAAACATTAAAGGTGGCAGGTAAACTACCCCTTTCCCTTAACCAATCTTCACCAAAATCAATAGGCCTTCAGTTCTTTACAATTCAGGAACGTATGCAAAAAATTATTTGATTCTCTTTGAATTTATGGAAGTTATCGTTTGTCATAGAAAAAATTACCCTTGTTAAAACAAATAACGTTGCAGGTAAACTTTCCCTTAACCGATCTTCACCAAAATCAACAGACCTTTAGTACTTAAAACTTCAGGAATGTATGCAACAAATTATTTGATTCTCTTTGAATATGCGACAGTTATCATTCATCATAAAAATAAATATACCCTTTTAAAACATAAAACATTGCAGGTAAACTACCCTTTTCTCTTAACTGATCTTCACCAAAATCAACAGACCTTGAGTTCTCTATAATTCAGGAAGGTGTACATAAAAGTATTTGATTCTGTTTGAATTTCCGGCAGTTACCGTTCGTCATAGAAATAATTACCCTTGTTAAAACATAAAACGTTGTTGGTAAACTATACCTTTCCCTTAATCGATCTTCACCAAAAACAATAGGTCTTGAGAACTCTACAATTCAGGGCAGTATGTCAAACATTATTTGATTCTGTTTGAAGTTGCGGCTGTTATCGTTTGCCATAGAAAAAAATTACCCTTGTTAAAACATAAAACGTTGCAAGTAAACTACCCCTTTCCCTTAACCGATCTTCAACAAAAACAATAGGTCTTGAGAACTCTACAATTCAGAGCTGTATGCGTAACATTATTTGATTCTGTTTTAATTTACGGCTGTTATCGTTTGCCATAGAAAATACCCTTGTTAAAACAAAAAAACGTGGCAGGTAAACTACCCCTTTCCCTTAACCGATCTTCTCCAAAAACAATAGGTCTTGCAAACTCATCAATTCAGAGTTGCATGCAAAATATTATTTGATTATGTTTGAATGTGTGGCAGTTATAGTTTGCCATAGAAAATACCCTTGTTAAAACATAAAACGTTGCAGGTAAACTACCCTTTTCCCTTAACCGATCTTCACCAAAAACAATAGGTCTTGAGAACTCTACAATTCAGAGCTGTATGCGAAACATTATTTGATTCTGTTTTAATTTACGGCTGTTATCGTTTGCCATAGAAAAAAATTACCCTTGATAAAAAAATGCAGATAAACTACCCCTTTCTCTTAACCGATCTTCACTAAAAACAATAGGTCTTGAGTACTCTACAATTTAGGGGTGTATGCAAAAAATTATTTGATTCTGTTTGAATTTGCGGCTCTTATCGTTTGCCATAGAAAAAAATCTACAGACAGACAGACAGCGGACACATTTAGAAAAATGATTTTTCATGTTTTGAGGGTAGTACAATCAGAATCTGCAATTATCTCGAACACGATTTTTTTTGCCATCACCATACTTCCATTTCCTTATGGAATATGGAAGTAAAAAAAGAGTTGCACGCACGCACGCGCGCGCACACACACACACACACACACACCGGGGGGGGGGGGTAATTAAAACGTAGTTAATTTGAATTTTTTGATCATTAAAAGAAATATGTCCCCTTAAATTCCCTATTCACGGTATTAAAATTGTTATGGTTAATTCGAACTTTTTATCTCATAAATTTGGATAATTAAAAGTTACCATACTTCTTGTGCCAAAAAAATGTATTCAAATTTTGCATTTAATAACTTTAAGTCTGTGCAGACTATGAAAAACATAATAGCATTAAAAATAACTGTTAGCTTGATGAATAAAATACCAGACACATGCCTATGGCTGACACGTAGTACGCAGAAAATATAAGAACACTACACTTAAGCATACTCATATTCTTCGAATCCCCATCTCAAACCGCTTTGTACCTATTGTATTATTTAGGCATGTTATATCAATAATCTGTACATTCACATTCATGTTTCTAAGTGTTGATTTTGAGCCAAGGAAAAAAATATCGGTATGGAGATCCATACATGACTTCCATGTACTAAGATTTATATTTAAAATTATATTCGAAATGAAATATTTCCATAGAAACTACTTCTTTCTATTGCTTCAGCCTTAACCACAGTACTGTGGTTACTAACATATACCACCTCACGTTTTTGCACTCGATTTTCACTGATGATGGCAGTCGATGGCATTGCAGAAACGTCTGGTTTTGCAGAAAACATTGGACTACGGCTAAACAGCCCGGGAAGGAATTTTAACAAAAAACTACATCTTTGTTGCCGATAACGTAGTACACATAAAAAAATTCTCCCCTCCCTCTTCAACTATAATTTTCATTAATAGAAAATAACCCCCCCCCCTTTCAACTAGCCTCTTCATTTATAGATATTTCATCTACATTTCTACAGTGGATTATTATGAGCTTATTAGCAGGATACTTTGTTTATCAAAATTAAGTACTTTACTCTTGTTAAAACATAAAACGTAGCAGGTAAACTACCCCTTTGTCTTAACCGATTTTCTCCAAAATCAATATACCTTCAGTCCTCTACAATTCAGGGACGCATGCAAAAAAATATTTGATTCTGTTCGAATGTGCGGCAGTTATCGTTCGTCATAGAAACAATTACACGTATTAAAACATGAAAAGTGGCCGGTAAACTACCCCTTTCCCTTAACCGATCTTAACCAAAATCAACAGGCCTTCACTACTTTACAATTCAGTACCGTATGCAAAACATTATTATTTGATTCTCTTTGAATTTGCGGCAGTTATTGTTCGTAAAAAAAAGTTACCCTTGTTAAAACATAAAATGTTGCTGGTAAACTACCCCTTTCCCTTAACCGATCTTCAACAAAATCAACAGACCTCTTGAGTTCTCTATAGTTCAAACAGGTATGCAAAAAAGTAGTTGATTATGTTTGAATTTACGGCAGATATCATTCGTCATAGAAAAAATTACCCTTGTTAAAACATAAAATGTTGCAGGTAAACTACCCCTTTCCCTTAACCGATATTCACCAACATCAATAGGTCTTGAGAACTCTTCAATTCAGAGTTGCATGCAAAAAATTATTTGATTATCTTTGAATTTGTGGCTGTTATCGTTTGCCATAAGAAGTACCCTAGTTAAAACATAAAACATTGCTGGTAAACTACCCCTTTCCCTTAACCGATCTTCACCAAAAACAATAAGACTTGAGAACTCTTCAATTCAGGGCTGTATGCAAAAAATTGTTTGATTCTGTTTGAATTTGGGGCTGTTATCGTTTGCCATAGAAAATACCCTTGTTAAAACATAAAACGTTGCAGGTAAACTACCTCTTTCCCTTAATCGATCTTTACCAAAATCAATAGGTCTTGAGAACTCTACAATTCAGGGCTGTATGCAAAATATTATTTGATTGTGTTTGAATTTGTGGCCGTTATTGTTTGTCATAGAAACAAATAACCCTTGATTAAAAAAAAAAGTTGCAGGTTAAACTACCCCTTTCCTTTAACCGATCTTCACCAAAAACAATAGGTCTTGAGTACTCTACAATCAGGGCTGTATGCAAAAAAGTATTTGATTCTGTTTTAATTTGCGGCTGTTATCGTTTGCCATAGAAAAAAATCTACACACACACACACACACACACACACACACACACACACACACACACACACACACACACACACACACACACTTTTCGAAAAATGGCTTTTTTCAAGTTTTGAGTGTAGTACAATCAGAATCTGCAATAATCTCGAACACAATTTTGCCATCACCATACTTCCATTTCCTTAAGGAACATGGAAGTAAAAAATTACCGTGATTCTGATTGAATTTATGGCAGATTCTATCAACCTATCGCTTCAGAACTTTAATAAAGTCAGTTAACGGAAACAGATTTTCGGCAAAAATTCGCGCTCGGGATTCTGGGTAACATTATTCAAATAAAGACGCCTGATGAGCTAAAATATGGGCAACTGTATAAGTTTCACAAAGCATTTTCTATGGAATAAAATTTACAATAAATACTATTACAAACATAATTCCCTTATGCATCTTGAAATTGCAAATCATGGCATAAATTCGTCCATTAATATCAAAATTCACTTTTTTAAATTGAGAGTCGATTAATTGATACAATATTTTGATAAACTTATGTCTTATAACTAATTACTGAATGAATAATTATTATTTTCATTAACTAGGATACGTATAAAGTTCTTTTATAACAATTCTTAACATAATAAACATCTTAAATTGACAAAAATACAAGGTTTATTTCTAGGCTTCAGTTGGCCTATCACATCCCAACCGGTACTTATCATAAAACGTTGCAGGTAAACTACCCCTTTCTCTTTCCCGATCTTCACCAAAATCAATAGGCCTTCAGTCCTCTACAATTCAGGGATGCATGCAAAACATTATTTGATTCTGTATGAATGTGCAGCAGTTATCGTTCGTCATAACAATTTTCCCTTGTTAAAACATAAAATGTCGCAGGTAAACTACCCCTTTCCCTTAACCGATCTTCACCAAAATCAACAGACCTTCAGTCTTTCACAATTGATGAATGTATGCAAAGCAATATTTGATTCTGTTTGACTGTGCGGCAGTTATCGTTCGTCATAGAAAAAATTACCGTTTTAAAACATAAAATGTTGCAGGTAAACTACCCCTTTCCCTTAACCGATCATCACCAAAATCAACAGACATTGAGTTCTCTAGAGCTCAGGGCAGTATGCCAAACATTATTTGATTCTGATTGAATTTACGGCAGTTATCATTCGTCATAGAAAAAATTACCCTCGTTAAAACATAAAATGTTGCAGGTAAACTACCCCTTTCCCTTAACCGATCTTCACCAAAAACAACGGGTCTTGAGAACTCTACAATTCAGGGCTGTATGCAAAAAATTATTTGTTTCTATTTAAATTTGCAGCTGTTATCGTTTGCCATAGAAAATACCCTTGTTAAAACAAAAAACGTGGCAGGTAAACTACCCCTTTCCCTTAACTGATCTTCTCCAAAAACAATAGGTCTTGAAAACTCATCAATTCAGAGTTGCATGCAAAATATTATTTGATTATGTTTGAATTTGCGGCAGTTATAGTTTGCCATAGAAAATACCCTTGTTAAAACATAAAACGTTGCAGGTAAACTACCCTTTTCCCTTAACCGATCTTCACCAAAATCAATAGGTCTTGAGAACTTTACAATTCAGGGCAGTATGCCAAACATTAGTTGATTCTGGTTTAATTTGCGGATGTTATCGTTTGCCATAGAAAATACACTTGTTAAAACATAAAAGGTTGCAGGTAAACTACCCCTTTCCCTTAACCGATCTTCACCAAAAACAATAGGTCTGTATGCAGTACTCTACAAATAAGGGCTGTATGCAAAACATTATTTGATTCTGTTTGAATTTGCAGCTGTTATCGTTTGCCATAGAAAAACATTACCCATGATTTAAAAAAAAAGTTGCAGGTAAACTACCCCTTCCCCTTAACCGATCTTCACCAAAAACAACAGGTCTTGAGAACTCTACAATTCAGGTCTGTATGCAAAAAATTATTTGTTTCTATTTAAATTTGCGGCTGTTATCGTTTGCCATAGAAAATACCCTTGTTAAAACAAAAAACGTGGCAGGTAAACTACCCCTTTCCCTTAACCGATCTTCTCCAAAAACAATAAGTCTTGAGAACTCTTCAATTAAGGGCTGTATGCAAAAAATTGTTTGATTCTGTTTAAATTTGCGGCTGTTATCGTTTGCCATAGAAAATACCATTGTTAAAACAAAAAAACGTGGCAGGTAAACTACCCCTTTCCCTTAACCGATCTTCTCCAAAAACAATAGGTCTTGCAAACTCATCAATTCAGAGTTGCATGCAAAATATTATTTGATTATGTTTGAATGTGCGGCAGTTATAGTTTGCCATAGAAAATACCCTTGTTTAAACATAAAACGTTGCAGGTAAACTACCCTTTTCCCTTAACCGATCTTCACCAAAATCAATAGGTCTTGAGAACTTTACAATTCAGGGCAGTATGCCAAACATTAGTTGATTCTGTTTTAATTTGCGGTTGTTATCGTTTGCCATAGAAAATACTCTTGTTAAAACATAAAACTTTGCAGGTAAACTACCCCTTTCCCTTAACTGATCTTCACCAAAAACAATAGGTCTTGAGTACTCTACAAATAAGTGCTGTATGCAAACAATTTTTTGATTCTGTTTGAATTTGCGGCTGTTATCGTTTGCCATAGAGAACACACACACACACACACACACACACACACACACACACACACACACACACACACACATTTCGAAAAACAACTTTTTTCAGGTTTTGAGTGTAGTACAATCAGAATCTGCAATAATCTTGAACACGATTTTTTTTGCAATCACCATACTTCCATTTCCTTAAGGAACATGGAAGTAATAATGCAAAGTTGGAACCTATGAAATGGAGGAAACAGAAAACATGTAAGAAGTGAAGAGTATCCAGAAATTGACGAGTGTTTTGAAACAGTTGAAATAAGTATGTGACTGCAACATTCCTTTAAACAGTCCAATGATAAGTGCTAAGGCAGACATATTCGCAGAAAAACTTAAAATTAATGTTACTGAATAAAGTATTTACCTTATTTTGTTTGTCCGTCTGGTGGCTTTATTTCTATCTTCATTGCTACGAAGATATAGTAGTAATATCTATAGTAGTAATATTTTCTACTATATATCTATAGTAGTAACGAAGATAGAAATAAAGACACCAGACGGACAAACAAAATTAGGTAAATACTTTATTCAGTCAATATATAAATAAGTAGCTTGGACACCGGTAAACATGAATATAAAATTAATGAGTTGGTTTGAAGCCATTATGGGTTGGTTTGAAGGTTAAAACCTTCAAAAAGCAATGAATTTCAAATGCTCTGTGGATAAAGTGTGCAGTTGATCCAGAAGAATCAAACATGTGGTTCAACAAACTGTCTACCCTTTATCATTAATTATGATAAACAGAACACTTTTAATGTATACGAAATGAAACTGGACTATTTCTTTAAATGTATGCCAAACAAAACATTTATTTTAAGGGACAAAAATTTTCAGTGTTTAAATGAACTTGATGACTTTGTTTACGTCAAATTAAATTTGAAGGAAACAAAACTTTTTTTAAACAGTACATTGAAATACATCTTTCAAGTGGATAGTGTACAGTGCAGTTTTGTAAGGACATACTATCTATATATGTTTAACATGAACATTTTTTTAAATTTATGCACAGTAGGCCATTTTACTAATTACATGGAGTATTTAGATGTTTAAAAATTCACATGCAGAAATTTTAATTTATTTATTAACTAAGACTGCGTATTTAAATAAAAAAGGAGTACAGAACAGGTTTATGTTACTATAACATTATTAACTTTATATTTAATACTGGATATTCTTCGTATTGTTTAAATTAGCAGCCATCCTTACTATTTCTTTTATGAATTTGCTAACTGCTATAATTTTTTTATTGTTCGACTAAGCTTTTCGTCATTACTGACATCTTCAGGTCTTAAACAAAGGTCTTCAGGTTGTTTAAGACCTGAAGATGTCAGTAATGACGAAAAGCTTAGTCGAACAATAAAAAAATTATAGCAGTTAGCAAATTCATAAAAGAAATAATACTGGATAATTTCTATAGAAATTTTATTTTAATCCATTTTATTATATTATTTGTATTGTTCCGTTAGTAAGAACTTTTATTAGGATCTGTAAATTTAGCAAGATCCATCAGATATTACAAACTTAGTCGATATATTTTACCACATCACAGCTACAACAAATTAATAAACTAATTCAGTTGGTTCTGTGAAATTCATTATAACACTTTAGATGGTACATCTTAAATACTATAATGAAGACACGACGCAGTCTGACAATTCCAGACATTTACAGATCATTGCGTTCTGTGTGGCAGAATTACATAAATGTTCTAGGTAATGCAAGATGCCCCTTCCAAACATTACTCGACTATTCCACCAGCATCCAGGCCCATTATGTCACTACAATGGAAGGTGACGTGGTATAAATACTGGATTTTGAAGCAGCCCAGTTCAGTTATAGTCCAGAGATATTAAAGAGAGGTTCGGAGTGTTTGTTACTGTGACTTGCAGATTAGTGGAATGTGATTATTGTGTTAATTTGTGTAAGACTGTAATAAGGTGACATTTATTGTTGAGTGTTGGACACATTTAACTTGAACTACTGTATAAGAGCACCTTTGTTGACTTCTGTTCTTTGTTTCTAATTAAAGTTTGTAATTAGTGACTTCATCTGGAGTCAGTTACTCTGTTTCGACTGTACAACACTACAATCCATGAGACCATAGTAATAGTATAATACAAAATAATGTACGGAAAACATATATGTGGTGAAAAGAAATTAATGAAAAACAACAAATATTTAATGTACAAAAACAACTTAACCTACTGAAAGTACTACATAATTCATGACAACTGCAACTGTTATTAATACTACAGACAACTGAAAATTAATTAGTTAAAGTAGTCATAAAGGAAATTACTTGAGAAAAACTTGTCTCATTGAATTAAATAAACTATTAACTTGAACAATAAGGCATTTTTTTATACATAAAACCTTTGGAAATTAAAATGATTTATTATATTGTGAAATTTTTTAGTGTTCCACCATTTTCAGCACACACCAATGTACCATATATATATATATATATATATATATATATATATATGTGATGTTTTCAATTTATTTCTTCTGCAAGTAGTATAATTTTGTATATTCTTTTTAACACCTGACGCACGTTTCACTGAAAATATCAGTATCATCAGAGGTTTCTAAGTAAATTAATAACAATCGAAATAATTCTATTAATATAAAATTAACGAATAATCAAATTTGTATCGATTTTAATGTAAAATAAAATAACTGATAATCGATTTAGGTCGATTAGTTAACAATTGTTTTAATGTTTATTTCAGCAGCTGTTTTCTCGGTTATATTTGAAATTTCGTTGTTTATATTTTATTCATTTTTATTTTTTAGTAAATTTATAATTTTAAATAGATCGTCTTGTTTTGTTTTTATTTGGGTTTGTTCTTTAATTAATAAATTATTGTTATTGTGTTTGTAAATGTTAAGATTTTCCCAAATATTCATTTTTTGACCTTTTTGTATGTTTTTAATTAATTTTATATTTTCAATGTTTGGAACTGGTGGTTATTATTTAGACAAGGTGTGGCTAAATTAGATTTATAAATATTTGGTTTTAAATATGCATTGCGGTGTTTAACGAATCTATCTCGTAGTTTTTTCTTCGTCTGGCCCACGTAAAATTTATTGCAATCTGGACATTCTATTTTATATATTCCATTTTTATTGTGAGTATTGGATTTAGTTTTAGGTTTTAGTTTATTAAAAATTATATTATCTGTATTATAAGATATTTTTAAATTAGTATCTTTAAATATTTTATTTAGTTTTTGAGTTATATTTCCATAATAAGTGAAGGTTGTATATTTTATATTATTATTAATAGGTGAATTTTTAAATGTAGTGTTTTTAGGAATTTTATTAGTGATTTTATGTTTAATTTTATTTTCTAATTTATTAATAGTTTTTATTTTGTATCCATTTTTAACTGCTATTTGTTGGATAATTTTTCTTTCTTTGTTTCTTTCTGTGTTATTTAATGGGATCCTAAGCATTCGGTAAATCATGGAATTAAATACTGCCATTTTGTGTTGGGGAGGATGATTAGAAGTACAGTATTTGGTATTACTAAGTCAGTTTGAGAAGGCTTCCTGTATATTGAGTATTCAAAATTTGTTTAATTTTTCTTTATTGTTAAGTCTAAATAATTTAATTTATTATTAGATTCTTCTTTTAACGTGAATTTTATTTTGGAATGTAAATTATTTATGGAGTTGAATATTTTATTTATATTTATACCATTGTTTTGGGAAATGTACAGAGTGTCATCAACGTATCTAAAATAACATCCTAATGGGTCGTTTAATTTTATTATATTTATTATTTGTTCGTTGAGTTTTTGTAGGAAGATTTCTGATATAATAGCAGAGGTTGGGGCTCCCATTGCAAGGCCATCTGTTTGATAGTACAATTTGTTGTTGTATTGAAAATAATTTTGTTTTAAAATTATTTTTAAAGTATTAGTTAACTGTTTAATGTATGTGTTACTTTCGTTATTTGTTTTCAGATTATTTATTATAATATTCATAGTTTCTTCAATGGGAATGTTTGTATACATGTTTGATATGTCGAATGAATATAATTTTGTATTTCTGTTTACTTCTACGTTTATTAATTGTTCCGTGAGTTCGATACTATTTTTATATTGTGTTTTGCTGGAAGTTCAATTTTATGTTTTAAGATTTGAGTTAGTAATTTTGATATTTTATAATTTGGTGCGGTCCTAGCGTTTATTAAAGGTCTGATAGGTTTATTGATTTTGTGTAATTTTACTAAAGAATTTAATTTTGGTGCACAAGGATTGTCCATTTTATATTTAAAGGAGTCTTTAGGATTTATGATTTGGTTACTATTTTTTAGTATATTTGTTATTTGTGTTTGATATTTATTTGTGGGATCTTTATTTAATGTTATGCAATTATTATTAACTATAAATTCTTCTGTTTTATCATCTAAATCTTTCTGAGAAATTATTATTGTACTATTACTCTTATCAGCTTTGGTTAAAGTGATGTTATTAGTCGTTAGTTTCTGTTTTATGTTATTAATGGTTTTATTTTGTTTATTTTTATTTTTAATATGATGATTTTGGTTATTATATTTTTTGATATATTTTATTATTTCCATTGAGGCTTCTGTTTTTATTTTATCTTGTTTTTCTTGTTCTACATTATTAATTGCATTTTCAGTTTCGACTATGATATTATCTATTACATGTTTGTTTACATTTTTAAGATTTGTTTTGTTTGATGTTTCTAGGGTAGCTATTTCGTTTTCCGTGAATTTAATATTAGATAAATTTACGAACTTTGGGTAAAAAGTGTGGTTATTATTTAATGTGTGTAAATTTTTTTCAGCTGTTTTTTTTTGTCTCTCCTATGTAACATTTATTAATATTATTTATATTTAACATTTGTCCTTACAAACAAAAAAACAGCTGAAAAACGTTATTTTGAACACCTAAACGCATACAAAAAACCAGAAATATATAAATCCAATTTAGCCACACATGCAATAAACACAGGACATGAATTCCCAGACATAACCAATGTGACACTAATAAAACATATACCACACAAAGGCACCATAATGAACATTTGGGAAAATTTACAAATATACAAACATAAAACACAAAACAAACTAATACCTGAACAAATACAGATCAGTACAAAACATGACACAATATTCAAAGCACTCAACATCGAAAATACACAAAATACAAATACATATACCACAATCACACACAATAATACAACTTTAAAATACCAGAGACCAACAAACAATAGCATCCAGCCAACACACAAATACTTCACCAGACGCAAGATCGCGAAGGCTGAAGATGAGAGCACGGGAGCTCTCAAAACATGTTCCTAATAAGGAAAAAAAGTATATCTTGAGGTAAATGTATTTATAAATATTAAATGTATTATATACATCAAGAAACGGACTGTAGCAGAAAGTGATTGAATATATATATATATATATTACTTTAATATTTATACTAAATTTACCTCAAGATGTTTTTTCTATTTGGAACATGTTTCGAGAGTTCCTGTTCTCTCATCTTCAGCCTTCGCCATCTTGTTTCTGGTGAAGTATTTGTGTGTTGGCTGCTGGATGTTATTAAGGTTGTTTGTTGGTCATTGGTCTTTTAAAGTTGTATTATTGTGTGTGGTTGTGGTATATGTTTTTGTATTTTGTGTATTTTCGATGTTGAGTGCTTTGAATATTGTGTCATGTTTTGTATTGATTTGTATTTGTTCTGGTATTAGTTTGTTTTGTGTTTTATGTTTGTATATTTGTAAATTTTCCCAAATGTTCATTATGGTGCCTTTGTGTGGTATATGTTTTATTAGTGATACATTGGTTATGTTTGGGAATTCGTGTCCTGTGTTTATTGCATGTGTGGTTAAATTGGATTTATATATTTCTGGTTTTTAGTATGCGGTTAGGTGTTCAAAATAACGTTTTTTCAGCTGTTTTTTTGTTTGTCCTATGTAACATTTATTGCAATCTTGGCATTCAATTTTGTATATACCATTAGTTGTATTATTGTGTGTGGTTGTGGTATATGTTTTTGTATTTTGTGTATTTTCGATGTTGAGTGCTTTGAATATTGTGTCATGTTTTGTATTGATTTGTATTTGTTCTGGTAGAAACTGTAGCAGAAAGTGATTGAAATATATATATATATATATATAATATATATATATATAATATATATATGTTATATATGTTTTATTAACATTTGTGTGTCCGTCTTAACAAATTTTATCATCATTGTGGCGTCTGTTAGATTTTGACGTCCGTATATCGGACGCCAAAATGTAATCCCTTATAGAAAATGTGTTCTGTGGAATAAAAGTTTATAAGTTCCACAAAAATCCTTTATGAGCACATCGTTAATGAAACATCTTAATTTTTTTAACTTTCAACTCATTATTTTGGCACCACGAATTTTTAAATTTTTACCTGTGGGTGCCAAATTGACAGACTTTTGAAAATTGATATTCAATATGTAGTTCATGGTTTGTCCACCAAGTAGTACTACCATCGTCTGTATACACTCTGCGCGCCTTTTTTTCATTTAGTTTGCAATCATTATGGAATCCGTAGATTTGGCAACACTGTCATAGCATAAACGCACAGGTCAAATGACAAACGCAATCCAAGCCTGATGCAGACTGTGCTAAGTGGGTTAAAGATTATGTCCTTTTTTAATGATTCGCTTCGTTTTTCTGATATTCTCATGTTCACTTATCAGTTCATTTTTCCACTTAACCTCATTTTACTTTCTCCTACCTTCCGCACTTTTGATTTTATTCTCTTTATAAACCGTTTGATATGTGCTTTACAATAGTTTAAGTTTTGAATCAACAGAGAAAAAGTGTTCGGGTTAAACATGTTAAAAATTTGATTCTTCACAACAGTTTAATTTTTGTGTGAAGAAAGATAAAGTGTGTGTGTGTGTGTGTGTGTGTGTGTGTGTGTGTGTGTGTGTGTGTGTGTGTGTGTGTGTGTGTGTATGTGTGTGTGTGTGAGAGAGAGAGAGAGAGAGAGAGAGAGAGAGAATAACACTTATATTAAAAAGTTATATCTTTCTGTCGAAGGGTTAGAGAGAGGTAAAACAAAAGGATACGTGATGTGGGAAAAAGTGCGTGTGAGCGAGCAACAGGGAAGGAAAGAGAAAGAGTGAGTGAGAGGGGTTGATGAGAGGGTAAAAATATTAAAAATTTGATTGTCATTTGCAATTTAATTGCTATTAGAGAGAGACGGGGGGAGAGGGAGAGGGGGAGAGGGAGAGGGAGGGAGAGAGAGAGAGAGAGAGAGAGAGAGAGAGAGAGAGAGAGAGAGAGAGCAGGCAGAGAGATAGGGAAAATAGAACGCGTAGTACGTGTAGTAGTGTTCCTACCGAGACGCCTGAGGAGGGGGAGAGGCTTGTGAATGAATATGCGACTATGCTATGTTTACACTGCGAGAAAATTTCGACAGGAAATACGCAAGCAGTGTCCAGTAGGTGTTTGCACTAAGACGCAGTTCCTACCGCGAGAGATAGTCCAAGGGTTCACTACGTACTTGCGGGAACTAATGTCGTAATTTATTTCGACAGATGTATGAAACTCCGTTTACACTAGACTGTAGGTTTGGGCAAGTAGTCCTGTCGCAACTTTTCCCGCCGAGCACTCTTCAGAGAGGTGTCAGCCATGGCATGACGTTTATTAAAACAGTAAATTAAAAATAAATAACTATTGTATGTATTTGTTAATTCCCATTTAAATGATTGTCGAATTAGATTTATTACAGTATTGATTTAGTAAAATACAGTATGGTTTACGTGAAAATATATATGATTTTCTTTTTGAGAGACAAGGTTAAATATTCATAATGTTTTTTATGAATCATCATGTCAAACATGTATAGCTGCTTGGTGACTGAACAAACTAAACAAATGAAATATCTTGGCTTCATACTAGACAGTAATCTCTCATAGAAAAGTTTTATTTGTAACCTGAAGAAATAGTTGCATACATTCTTATGTAAATTCTATTTGTTACGAGATTTTTGTCCCGAAAGTAACAATTGCTTACTACAATTGTCATGTGTAAAAGTTTTCGTATTGATGACTAACAAAATTGTTTTATAAATGTATGCAGCAATAAATTGTTGTCAGCTGTGGTACTATCAAGGAGAACTATCTAATAACAGACATCAGCTGTCTTGTGTATACGCACACGAGGCAGTTGAAGACATAATACGCAATCCTGTTCAAATAAACAAACTCTTATTCATTCAGCTTGCGATCTTGCATAAGTAGTCATAACTAACTGTTATGTGATTATAAACACTAGACAGGTTGATGAACGAAAGAAGCCGTGCTTTATATTCTCGTAAAAACGAGTGATATTTTAAAATAATAATGTCCATTTTAGATCATTTATTTACATTTTCTGATAAACCTATACGTAAATTATACGTAACAGTCTAACAAGTATTTACATTACTACTCCTACTTTATTAGATATTTACACAAATACTCTAGAAATATTTCAGTGTTCACGTAAGTTTTATAAGAACAAAAGTAATGTTCTCTTAATTTAGTGTTTATTAGTTTAAAATGCTTTAAGCATAGCAAATAAAACAGTATTGTATTCTTGCTATTAATTTTATGACATGGCATAAACGCGTGAATACAAACATGCGCACCCGCACGCACACACACATATTAACTCAGGAGGTTTCGACAATCTGATGTTGAAAACTCCAATCGTAGATATTTTATAGATACAACCTTTTTTAGACTTTGGTTATTGTGGGAAACATATTGAATAGAATACCGTAACGTTAAACGAAATGTATTTTTAAATAAGATTTTAAAATGCTGTTAAAATAAGATACTTAAATTCGATTGCGTTTTTAAGTATGAACTACAAAGTTCTAATTTAAATTAAGATTGAAAGTGCCTTTGATTCACAAGAATTTACTGTCATGCGTTCTTCTCTGATACACTTTAAATAACAACTCACATTTTTAAATTTACAATTCAGGTCAAATCAGGTAGTAATCCAGTCCAGTTCTCGATGTGTCACTATTAAAGAAGGAACATAATTCCTATTACAAATAATGAAGCTTTTTAGACCTGGTATTACTAGATGGTAAGTAAATAAACAAAATGTTTTATACAATTTGTAGGTTCCTTGTTATTCAGTTCATACTATTTATAATCAAGTTAAAAACATTCGCTAACATTTTGTATTTAATTCCTTCAAAAAAAGAACACTCGCGAGGAAGTTTTTAAAATGGTTCGAGTAGTTGTCAATATTGTTCTTTTGAAAAATAAGGGCATTACAGTCTGTGTTATGAATACCAATTTGTTTACGTTCTCAAAAATATCGGTATGGAGACCATACATGACTTCCATGTTCTAAGTTTTATATTTAAAATCATTTACGAAATGAAATGTTTCCATAGAAACTACTTCTTTCCACTTATTGCTTCAGCCTTAACCACAGTACTGTGGTCACTAACGTATACCACCTCACGTTATCACACTCGATTTTCACTGATGATGGTAGTCGATGGCACTGCTGAAATGTCTGGTTTTGCAGAAAACTTCGGTCTACGGCCAAACAGGACGGGAAGGAATTTTAACAACAAACTACTTCTTTGTTGTCGATAACGTAGTACATATATAAAAAATTATCACCTCCCCCATTCAAATATAATTTTCATTTATAGAAAATTACCCCCACCCCTTCAACTAGCCTCTTCATTTATAGATGTTTCATCTACGTTTCTACAGTGGATTATTAAGATCTTCTTATCAGGATACTTTATTTTTCAAAATTAAGTACTTTACTCATGTTACAACAAAAAATGTTTCAGGTAAACTACCCTTCCCCCCTAACCGATCTTCACCAAAATCAATAGGCCTTGAGTTCTCTACAACTCAGGCACGTCTGTAAAAATTATTTGATTCTGTTTGAATTTACGGCAGTTTACGTTCGTCATGAAAAAATTTCTCTTGTTACAACATAAAATGTTGCAGGTAAACTACCCCTTTCCCCTTAACCGATCTTCACAAAAATCAACAGGCCTTGAGTTCTCTATAATTTAGGGATGCATGCAAAACATTATTTGATTCTGTTTCAATGTGCGGCAGTTATCGTTCGTCACAGAAACAATTACTCTTGTTAAAACATTAAAAGTGGCAGGTAAACTACCCCTTTCCCGTAAACGATATTCACCAAAATCAATAGGCCATAAGTCCTCTACAACTTAGGCACATATGTGAAAAATTATTTGATTCTGTTTGAATTTGCGGCAGTTATCGTTCTTCATGGAAAACGTTCTCTTGTTACAACATAAAATGTTGCAGGTAAACTACCCCTTTCCCATAACTGATCTTCAACAAAATCAACAGACATTGAGTTATCTACACTTGAGGAAGGTATGCACAAAATTATTTGATTCTGTTTAAATGTGCGGCAGTTATCGTTCGTCATAGAAACAATTACTCTTGTTAAAACATAAAATTGTGGCAGGTAAACTACCCCTTTTCCTTAACCGATCTTCACCAAAATCAACAGGCCATCAGTCTTTTACAATTGATGAACGTATGCAAAAAAATATTTGATTCTGTTTGAATGTGCGGCAGTTATCGTTCGTCATAGAAAAAATTACCGTTGTTAAAACATAAAATGTTGCTGGTAAACTACTCCTTCCCCTTAACCGATCTTCACTAAAATCAACAGACATCGAGTTATTTATAGGTCAGGAAGGTTAGCACAACATTATTTGGTTCTGATTGACTGTACGGCAGTTATCATTCGTCATAGAAAATACCCTTGTTAAAACATAAAACGTTGCAGGTAAACTACCCTTTTCCCTTAACCGATCTTCACCAAAAACAATAGGTCTTGAGAACTCTACAATTCAGGGCTGTATGCAAAACATTATTTGATTCTGTTTAAATTTGCGGCTGTTATCGTTTGCCATAGAAAAAAATTACCCTTGATTAAAAAGAATGTTGCAAGTAAACTATCCCTTTCCCTTAACCGATCTTCACCAAAAACAATAGGTCTTGAGTAGGCCTACTCTACAAATAAGGACTGTATGCAAAAAATTATTTGATTTCGTTTGAATTTGCGGCTGTTACCGTTTGCCATAGAAAAAAAATCTACAGACACACACACACTTTTCGAAAAATGACTTTTTTTCATGTTTTGAGTGTAGTACAATCAGAATCTGCAACAACCTCGAACACGATATTTTTTGCCATCACCATACTTCCATTTCCTTAAGGAACATGGAAGTAAAATCAATACTGTGCATTCACTAGATGTGGCTGTAGTACTCGTTTGAGCAGAAGCATGACAATCAGAAGCCTTTCATGTAATAACTTGTATTTAATTACGCAGCACTTTCCGACACTATATCTGTGCACCAATCAGATTAGACCTTTAGTAAGATTAGATTACCATATTGAGTGCACGTTGACGCTGTGTAGTCACAATTAGTATTCATGAAACACAGGTTGAAGTGAATCGGCCTATCGTGTCGTCGTCATTTTGCTGTCGGTATAGTCGTTGTTTATTAATGTACAGAAACATGACAAAAACGAACTACACATATAAATTAATAACCACGGATCCCATTCTTTTGATCAAGGGTGTATTATATTTTTAACTGTTTACACATACACAACGATCTTTTTTATATACTGATTTGGCAATGAAAGTACTGCAATTGATAATTATGTCTTTGTTTGGGATTAGATTGTAATTTTGTGTAGAGCTAATTATGTAGCTGTTCCCTCTAATAATATATGTCCAAAATGTTTTATTACAAAATATGTAGCATGCACAGAATTAGCACCAAATAAATACCAGAACTGTTAGCTTATTATGACTTTATATTTTGTAACAATTTGTTACTGTGCTTGTTATGTCCCAACATTAAAAGTTATAAATACATTTTTAAAAATTCTGTTTTTACACTGAGCATTTTATTACGACTTGCACTTTTTGTGTAGAGTGTGATAAGTGTACTGAAAACGTATTTTAAAGAAACCGTAAATCAGTATTTGACAGTATTGACACTACTGAAGTATATATCTGAACAGTGTATGAAGCCAACCTCAGTTTTTAATTATTTTATTACAAATTTTATGTCCATTTGGACATCCAAATATTCTTGTACCCGAATGACTCTCGATCCCAATTTATTATGATACTGATGCTCTACTTTGATGCAGATCACTATCAAGACATTTGTATGTGCGTAACTTATTTTTTCCGCCTTATGATTTTTTAATTGAAAAAGGTTTTTACTCTGTTGTTTTCTTATTATTACCTGTAACACCACTCTTAGGCTTTAAAATTCTGACTTGAATGTGCCCATATTTTTAAATTTCAAAAAATTAACGCTACTGATTAACCAAATTATCGTAATTATTAACATTTTATAATTCTCAAATAGATAAAAAAATGCTGACTTATTCAATCAGTTTAACGTTTAATTAGCTACCTTTATTTTGAACTTTTGGATACTTCATTTTATTAGAATTTTGAATTTTAAAATTTTTCGTTTATAATTCTTTTTAATCACAAAGATTATCATTGATTCCTTTCTCAAAATAAATATTTTTGTTTAAAATTGATATAATTATGTACTCTGCTTGTAATGATCTAAATTGAAATGTTCTCTCTACACTTAATTAGCTTTCTAATAATTCATCAAATCAAGGACAACATTTCAGTAACTATTTTTTATTAATACGTTATATTAATAAGAACCATATTGGATATCTTCACTAAACACATTTACCACTCCATAAATTAGAGGAAAAGCAAATAAATGAAAACATCAAAAGTACTACTCATCATCATCATCAGCAAGGGTTATACAAAAGTGGTTTGTTCCGGGCCTAAGCAGATAGACTAGAACTAGTCATTCTAATGCTTCTTGGGACGCCCCATACCTCTCCGTCGATTTCGGCTTATAGTTCAATAGGCGTTTGAGAATGCTTCAGTCATCGTTTCGGTTAAAAGTTCCAAACATTTTAGCCTATAATGGGCAGTCCTATCAAATATTCACACAACATTCAGTTTCTTCTGTACATCGAGATTTCTTTTGGGATCAGTATTTGTGAAGAGTATATCATATTACGCTTATGAGACCTCGTGAAAACGACTGCTCTGCGATTTCGTCCTTAGAAGTCGGAATTCTCAAACCCATAGACAAGGAAGAACTTCAAGCGTGTTTCTTTACTCGTTGATTAAAAGAATGGGTTGGGTACTCGTTGTACCAGGTTAACTAGGCAATGGTCCTCATATTCTTAGTGTTGGATGAAGTAATGCTAGCTTTCAAAGAAGCCTTCACCTCTCTCCAGCCAAGACGGTTCTGCGGGGGTGAAGTGCCATATCTTATAAGAGGTTACTCTCTTGATGCTGAACAGTATAGCTTTAGACCAGACAGTCGATAAATATTCTTTGGAGATCAGTAGTAGCCAACAGTACCAAGTTGAGGCGTAAGGGAAATGATTCTGGACTGTCTTATCTTTGGAATATTACACGCACAAATTAAGTTGGATTTAATGGGTTGTACTATTGTGTACAGGAAAATTTGGTCTCTTTAGTATGATAAGATAGTCAGTTTATGGGAGACAACCTACAGAAATCGGACTGGACGTTAAGCCCAAAGGTGGCAACCCCACTATCGCATTGCCGTGCGATATGCAAGTAACATATTCAGGAGATATATTAGTTATCAAACGGTCGCAAGCAAGATGTAACCGGAGGGAAAACGTCAAAGGTGCCTTCCAAAAAATTTTAATTTTACGTATTTATTAAGTAAGGAAATTAGAATAAATTTGTAATGGAATGCTCTAACAGAAAACCTATATTTCACTCACATTGTTTATAACTTTTCTCTCATTGTGTTCGCAAACCTTAATTCGTATTTTTAAAAATCTCAATTAGCCTATAATGACATTGCACATTTAGTTGCCATGGAAATTTGTAAACAAAGATATGATGAAAGAGAAATGTGTATTTTAATGTGTCTAAAAAACACTGTTGTTTCTATGACATTTTTAATTATTTGTTTTCCTATAAATAATAGTTTTATATAATTGAAAGTAAATTAACAAAACGGAAAAAAAAATTCAAGACAATACAAAATTATGGGCGTGACGAGATGTAAAACGAGCAGGCAAAAGGCTAAAACAAATGTTGAATGTAGAAGAGAAATAAAGCAAAGATAAATAAGGAAGACCGATTCGAAGATACAAATATAGATGGGAGAAGGTATGTTATTTACTATCAGGGAATAACACATGAAACTGCATCAAACACAATAAAACTAACAATTTTTTTTTAATTATAAGTGAGGTCTTGTATTAGGCAACAATAAAAACGAAAGAGCGGATTCTTCAGTACAAAACGTGTTACCCCAGAGAGTCCTCTTTAGTTAGGAAATTTTAGACTAGTTATACTTTTTGTGGTTCAAATCCTCTAATCGACACAATATCTAGAAGATTCATGTCCCCGTTTGTTTAACACAATCCGCTACGAGAAGCTATTCAGTAATATGTTTTTTGAATTCAACGTTAATTACTACATTTTAATTTATAGTCATTATTAATGAAACTTTGATTTACTTTCACAAATTTACAAAATATTGTTAATGTTTTTATTTCAACAGCTATTTGTGAGCGGTATGACAGTTGCAGTTTGATACATGCAGCAGGCTCAGATATTGGCCTGTGTTGAGTGAAAAACTAATAACTAGCTTTGGAGAGAGAATTGATCCCTTGACATTGCCCATAGATATGCCACTGCCTAATTTTATTTTAAGAAGTACCGAGGATTCCCATGCCGTACCCCCTTGCAAACCAATGTTCACGTGCGTTAGTCTCGTCTATACAACGATTCTATAGATAATAATGCTTTATTTATAAAATTTAAAATGCTCAAGAACTGGTGTAGCTATCATGGAAAATAAAAGCGTAAGTAACGCAGTATTAAGTTAGCAGCGGGAGTTCAGTAGTTATTGAACTACGCCCTCTCAACTCTTTAACATGAATACATACAGAGCAAGTAACGACTCATTTTTGGAGTTTGATGACATTAAGAAGAATTTTATGCAATACTGGAAAGAGACAGTAAAAAAACTGTTAACGCAAAGAGTAACTATACGTACAGACTTAAATAAAAAAAATAAAATAATGGCTAGAGAATCAGAATTATGGGAAAATGGATTAAGGTCATGAAATGAATAGGTGAACAATAAATTTACTTCAGTTCTGATAACAATCTTTATTACTTGTAAGCCAGAAGTCATCATTACGTAAGATAATATGTTCATGACGTTCCCCTACTGATAGCTTTCGCAATCAAGTAGACCACATCGCTAGGTGGACTCTACGACCTTTCCAAACAATTAAAGACTCTACGAGCTCCCCAGAGAAAGATTTTCACAGTAATCAGATTCTTGCACCTAAAGTAGAACTAAACCTGGAAAGGCGTACATCAAAAGAAAGTCAACAAACATGATGGTGTTTAAAAATAGACATGTCATATAAGCAAAATGTGGATATAAGAGTGAAGAGGAAAATTGTTGGTCGGGAATGAACCTATGAGGCATGCATATAGCGCCTAGCTGAAAGTAAAAATGATATTATAAGAAGAAACTTCTAGAGTAACCACAAACCTGTAATTTCAGTAAAAATGGATAAATAAAGATACGTTTAACACATACAAACAGCAAACGGGACTACACAAATAAGAGACAAGTATCCTCAAATAAGCAAAGCCAGAATACAGCAATGTAGGTACGACACGAATAAATACGTAAATAAAATCTAGAAAGATTAAAAACAAATATCAATTATAATGTCTTCAAATTTAAAACAGTACAAGAAAATTTGTAACTAATTAAAAAACATACGATGCCAATATAAATGAACGACAGAGAAGCTACTGCATAAAAACCATAAAAACCTATTCAAAGATAAATGTATAGAGAGAGAATACAGGCAACTTTGCGTTTGACCTGGAAGTCAACATTACCATGCAATATTAATAACTACGTTAGAAAAAAATAAAACAAAAGAAAGCTGTTGAGAAAGACTGCATAGTAATAGAAATTATTATGTCTCGGTGAAATGGAAATCTAAGTGGTGTTAACAATTTTGATACAAAGAGTGAAATTCTGAAACAGGCTACATGATTGAAGAAGTTCAGTATATGTCCCAATACATAAAAGTACTTAAAGATCACTGTGGCAGAATAATCTTATTTTTCACCTACTATTAAAGTTTAGTTACAAGAATTCTATAACAATTAAAGTATACCAACTACCCCAAATACAACGTAAGAAAGCAAACGTTTTGCCATATTATTGAATACTAGCAAGATTTAAAAAAAATGTAGGTAATCACACATTATTTTTCAAAATACAATAAAACTTAGATTACTTTAGAGGCTAGAAAATGTGGATAATTCTAGCCGACATTAGGACACCGTAACACATAATCACTTTACATAAACATGGAAGGGTTACAAGAAATCAGTATCACTATCATCACAACAGGAAAGGTAAATCAGGGTTAACTCCCTGCTCACGGAATTTCTCATCGTAAAGAAGGGGTATGACAAGGATGCATTCTCAATCTTATACGATTTAAATTCTAAGGGTTTAAATAGACAGGAGCCACGGATGAATGGGAAGGAGGTATCGCAATGTTAAGTAAGAAGGTTTGCAATCTATAATATCATGATGACATAGTACTTCCAGATGCAAGTAAAGAATTTCGTTTATCCGCAGAATGAAAAAGCCAACAATGATGCAACATTACAAAATAAAGAAATATAAGACAAAGTAACGACTGTAGACAAATCAGATAACAAACAGCTAATCTACTTCGGACATATACAGTGAGTGGGCAGAAATTCCAAAAACACATGTTAAAAGTGGAAACACAAGGGAAGAAGGACCCAGGCTGGCCAAGAACTAGCTGGAGAGGTAGTATAGACTCGAAACTGAAAGGGGCCTTGAGGACTACCGCAATAGGTGATTGATTGATTGAAATTTAATCATGTTTCTTGTTTATTTTGTCTCATCAAAATAAACATTACTGTGCGTTTACCATGTTCCAGTGTCCTTCATACTTCATAAACACTTGAGAAATTTTATTGTTTCTTACAGAGGCACCCTTAGGGGTGTCCAGCAGGTGTAAATGCACATAAGCTCCTTGGCTCATCTTTAACAAAAATGAGGACAAAAATAAAATGAATAAGGAAAAAAAGAGAGAGAGACGGCGATGGGAGAGAGTAAGAAAATGAGAGAGGTACACAGACAGAGGTTAGCTGTATACATTTTTCACCATACTTCATTTAGAAGTCGCATGACATAATTTGCATAGACCATCAATTAAACGAGCGGCCAGCACGTCGCACTCTACATATAATGCGACACCAGTGGCGTAGCTAGGCTTTTTGGCGCCCGGAGCAAGGAGATCGTCGGCCGTCTCGCCTTCACAATTAAAAGGGGACAAAAGAACAAAAATGAAGGCCCATCCACTAAACAAAGTACTTAATAAATGCAAATATGTAGATTTTTGTATGAAAACCTGTCCAGCAAACGTCTTAAGAATATTTGTTAAGTCAAAATTAATAAATTACATATTATAATATTACCGGTATTCAGTTTCTAACATTTATGATTTAGACTATAAAAAATGTAGTAATATAACAAATTTATAACATAAAAATGTTCTAATGAACATACAAATTCCTTATAGGTATAAATCGCATCTTCAAAACAATATCCTAAAGCAACATAAAGTTAAACAAAGAACTACATTAAAAGTAATCAAATAAATCACTTACCATTACAGGTTTATGGTTCCGTCTTCTATCAATAAAGACTTAATATTTATTTGTAATATTTAATAAATATTTAAAACGAGACATTTTAAAATGTAACTTTCCAGGTCTTAACTGCTGCAAAGTCGGTTATTAAATCAGTATAACCTTACGAGACGGAGCAATGTCGCTTTCAACTAAGAGTATCCGTAGATTTGATACCCTGTCTTGAGATATTGTTAATCGTAGGTATGATTTAATCAATTTAAGTTTACTAAACGATCTTTCACAAGAAGGCACAGTCACTGGTAAAGTAAGAAAATTTTTTAAATCTATCGCTAGTGTTTTGTAGGCTTCTAATCCCATTGAAGAAATGTACTGTAGCAGTCCCTGAGTGTAAAGTCCATTTGCTCTCCTTTAACCTTTGCCATTTTTAATAAAAGTATGACGTCTTTTAAGTCACTGAACAATTCTTCACTGTTTAGGTCATGTGGATACAGTTTTGCAAGCACTTTGCACTTAATATTGATTTGGGAAAGCTGTTCCTTAAAACGTATATCCCCGTCATTTACGTACGCCTCAAATTTATAGAGGAACCCACAGCGTTTTTCTAACTCTTTTTAATGTAGAGAAACGGCTTGAAATTTTAACTGAAAGTTTGTCCAAAATTTCTATTAGAGAACGTAGCATTTCTTGCCGAACGGTTAAGGCAGAATTGTCTGGATACTCCCCTGGCATCGTGTGCTTCTTTCTTATTCTTTTTGTGATACTGACATCCCATTCATTACATACCTGCTTGGCCTTAGAAATGACATTGTCACACAGCTCATTCCTCTAAACATTTAAATTGTCCGTTAGCTTCTCCAGACGTGTTAATGCTTGACTAAAGCTTATTTCTTTGGTCTGCAAGATTTTCTGGATTTTGTCTATAGAAGAAAGAATATACGAGGGGGTACCCAAAAATAACCGGAATAGTGCTGCGACTGGCGGAGCTTACGTAGTACGCATTTCTCCCGCTAGGCGGGTGTAGCGCAACTCGTTCCGAGTTCAGTGCCGTCATTGTTGTCGCCTGAGAAGGTTATGTCCGGTCACAGTAATTTGTTTTGTAAAAGCAGTTTCGCTTGCTCCTCGTTTTTTGTCATGGCGGATTTAAGTGAACAGCGCGCTGCTATGAAATTTTGTTTCCTGCTTGGGAAAAACGCCGCAGAAACTGTTGTGATGTTGAAAACAGCTTACAAGGATAGTGCTATGGGAAAAACTCAAGTGTACCAATGGTTTTATCGTTTCAAAGAAGGTGAAATGTCAATTGATGACAAACCTCGTTCTGGACGTCCGTCAACTTCCAGAATTGATGAAAATGTTAAAAAAGTTCATGCAATCGTGCTTGAAGACCGACGACGGACCATTGAAGAGATTAGTAAGTTATCTGGAATAACTTGGAGCTCAGTTCAGCGAATTTTGTCAGAAGATTTGGGGATGAGAAGGGTCACTGCAAAATTTGTGCCTCTGGTCCTGACTGAACAGTAAAAAGAGAATCAAGTTGAAACATGCTGTGCATTGAAAGACCAGCTCCGAACCGACCCAGATTTTTTCTCCAAGGTCATTACTGGTGACGAGTCATGGTGCTATGGTTATGACCCCGAAACTAAACAACAGTCAAGCCAGTGGAAAACTTCATTATCGCCTCGCCCAAAAAAAGCTCGTCACGTGAAATCAAACATCAAGACGATGCTCATTTGTTTTTTCGATGTGAGAGGGGTAGTGCATTCTGAATTCGTCCCACCAGGTCAGACTGTTAATCAGGCTTTCTATTTGGAGGTTTTAAAAAGATTGTGTAACAATGTGCGACAAAAAAGGCCCAATTTGTGGCAGACGAGGGACTGGTTTTCCACCATGACAATGCACCTGCTCACGCAGCCATTTCAGTGCGCCAGTTTTTAGCAAAAACAACATGACTCCCTTGCCCCACGCCCCTTACTCACCTGACTTCGCTCCGTGCGATTTCTTCTTGTTTCCGCGAATGAAGAGGGACATGAAAGGACAACGTTTTGACGACATGGAAGCGGTAAAGAAAAAAACGAGGCAGGAGCTATCGGCCATCACAACAGACGAGTTTGAAAAATGTTTCCAGGAATGGGATCGCAGATTGGACAAATGTATTAAGTGTAATGGAGAGTACTTTGAAGGTGATAAGGTTGTTTTGTAAAAAAAATTAAATACATAGCTCTAAAAAAAAGAATTCCGGTTATTTTTGGGTACCCCCTCGTATGTCCAGAAAAAGAGCAAGGTCACAAAATTAAAGTTTTCTATCGCATTAATTATTATTGCTGCATCTTCCCTCGTATCAATTGTTTCAGTCGGTGTATTCCTTTCTCCAGTGCAGCGATAATTTCATCCAGCTGAGTGGATATTGCTTTCACCACATCTGCTTCTGAACTCCACCTGGTATCACAATGTCTTTTAAGAGTAATATATACGAAGTCTTTAAGAACACTCCATCTATGAGTGGAACAAGAAAAGAAGGTGAATAGACATTCTACTGTCCCAAAAAATGTCACTGCCTGAACATTTACATGAGCTGCTGAACTCGAACCAAGTTAAGTGAATGGTTGTCACAAGGAACAAACATAGTTAGTGGATTAAAATCTAATATTCTCTTTTGAACTCCTGAATGGATACTAGCAATTGTTGTTTGATTGCCATATGACAGATCTCTGCAATCGCTAAGATTCAATCCATCACTCTCAAGTTTACTTGTAATAGATTGTGTGATCCCCTCAGCTGTTTTCACTTTTAAAGAAATAAAATCTATGAAGTATTAGTATGATGTCATACACGTGAAGTATTATAGATATACCCATAAGACACACAAACCAAAAACAAACCGCGTATTCAAGATATTCATCGATGATCAACACGTTCGCTGCGTCAAACCGGGAAAAATTGCACATACCTAGCTCACTAACTTTTTTTGCAAATAATATATTCGTCTGTATGCGAACAGCAATTAACATTATCTATACAAAGCTAATACTGTATGATTATCAGTTCTCCTTTCCAGCATAACAACTCAGTACAAAATCACCACAAATTTGTTACCATAATGAACCGTAATTACGATGCTTCAGCATAAATAGATTAGTACTGTTTATCACGCAAGGTTTATGAAAACAGAGAAGTTGGCTGGTTATGCGTCTTTTATGAAAGGAATAGTCATATCAAAGAAACAAGTTGTTTGTAGTTTTATAAACTGAAAACAATTTTTTCAAGACTATGCTCACTTTGCCGTCCTCCTTGCTATGCTGCCCAGGGCGGCTGCCCCCTTGGTCCCCCTTCCTACGCCTCTGTGCGACACAATACGTTAGGTTTGTACAGTTCACATAAGTTTCTTTTTGGTAACTACTGTATTACTTTTTATAATATTTACTTGAGTACTTTATAATTTATAACAAATGTGTTACATTGCGTTATAATCGTTTATTTAAGTACTAAATAGGCCTGTAATGCGAGCGCTGATGTTGCCTACTATAGGCCTAAGTCTATGTAGACCTACCTGTGCTTCGTATTAGGTTACTAATTAATGATTTTACTCCATGTTCATAATAGTTATGTTATATCTTATAATGTGTATTTTATAATCATTCAAGGAATTTCGTATTCTGTTAAATAACCGTATTTATTTACTTTTGTACGAAAATTGTGTGTTAATGCTTGTTAGTTTGTTTGTTCCCTTGTAACCATAAAACGGTTGGACCAGTTTTGATGCACGAGATATGAAGTCACTTGTCTTGATTTTAGAAGAGTCAGCAAAGATATAAAATTTTGGAAAACAAAATGGCGGACGCTACAAACCATATTATGTAAAATTTAGGCAAACTTGTCAGGCAGGGAGTTATTTTTATTAATAAAGAGCGTATTAAAAGATGGTTACAACAAATGCGTTGCGTTCAATAATGTGTTACACTGATTTTCATAAGTATGATACAATTGTTGGACTATGTCTTCATGTCAATGACCTTTATGTTAGTAATTTATTGTTTAAATTGCACAAGAAGAATCTATACACAACAGGTTATACGAATAATTCTTGCTACAGGTTGCATTATGGTACTCAGTACTAGTAATTCATTCTATCGGGTTGACTTCACAGAAGTATTGATGGAATAAGCCAGCGCACAAGACACTCATTTTCTTCAGTTACATTATCATTTTATTCACTGAATATTGCCTTATACGCCCCCCTCTATAAATGCAATAATTGACTATTCAGGCCGTCCTCTAGAAAATTTATTCTTTTTTCCTCAAACCAATTCATACTTTTTTTCTGTATGAGATATCGTTGGTACTGCTTTACATTGAAACGAGACATTGCCCATAACAAGAACAGAATTGTTTTTAAGATGCGGTGTCTCTACGCTATTGTTTAAATTCTGGATCCTCCGTACCATCACTGTATTCACAAAATTTTTCTGGCGGAAAATTGTTAGAAAAGAAGCTTTCTTAAATTCATACCCTTCAGTCCTATTACGACTACAAGACTAGCTTTCAGTGCAGCTTGAGGTGCTTTGATAATCCTCTCCCTCCACATATTCGTCTGAAAGACTCCCATTATCAGTAGTGTTAAATTTATTATGCAGGCTATTAGGCCGCCATTCATTGAATACTGATGTAGAAATATCCAGATGTTTCTACTGTGCCCGCTACGGCTATCATTAGTAGTGCAGGAACGAAGACAAAATACACGTTATAAGATGTAACATAACTATTATGAACATGTAGCCATCATTAATTAGTTACCTAATACGAAGCACAAGTAGGCCTACATAGACTTATACCAAGTAACATCAGGGTTCACATTACAGGCCTACTTAGTACTTAAATAAACGATTATAACGCGATATAACACATTTGTTATAAATTATAAAGTATTATACAATATAAAGTGCCCTGAAATTGTGTGA